>CM064576.1:28169536-28170942 GCA_032716605.1 Paralithodes platypus | reverse complement strand
CTCTCCTAGAATATCAATGCACATAATCTATTCAGCCCTTCCATCACACGCTGCATTTCGTCCACCATTCTTTTCCTCATGTGGGTTATCTTTGGCTGCTTCTCCTCCGCTTTTATTTTACCTCTTTTACTCTTTTTTAATATTCGCATGGCCTGTTTCTGTCGTTTAGCCACTGTTCGTTTTTAATGCTTTTGTCCTACATTTCATCCGTTGCTTCCATTTCTAATAGGATTCTCATATTTTATCTTTTGCTTGCGTTTCTAATAAGATTCTGACATTTATCATTTGCTTGCGTTTCTAATAAGATTCTGACATTTATCATTTGCTTGCGTTTCTAATAAGATTCTGACATTTATAATTTGCTTGCGTTTCTAATAGGATTCTCACATTTTATCATTTGCTTTGTGTTTCTAATTAGATTCTCACATTTTATTGTTTGCTTGCTTTTCTAATAGGATTCTCACGTTATAATTTGCTTGCTTTTTTAATAGGATTCTCACATTTTATCATTTGTCATCTAATGTAATCATGCGGAAGGGGTTAAATGTTCAAAAATACAAGTAAGTGTAATTATATTAATGCGCACGACTGCACTCTCTCACTTCAATTTGCCAAGTACGCTCGTCACAGGCTGCTTTGCCTTTTGTCTCCTCCTAAGACATAGGGGGAAAAACATACCCGACATGAGTTCCGATAGGCTCAGTGTTATATTTATGTATGCTATTTAAGCCATAGTCAGTAATGCGATAGCAAATAACCTCTACACATTTAAACTATTAATTGGATAGTTAAATCCTGGGTTTTCTGTTTTACTTCCCATTATTGTATTTGCAATATATACTGTATATCTATATATATATGAGCATCATTTACTTTCATTTTTTGAGGAGGAATGTTTTCACTTTACTCTGGATATCAGTAGATGATGGATCTCTAACAATTAAATGTGTAAAAAATATCTCCATTAACCCTCCTGCTCCCACAAGTTCTTCCTAAACTGAATAAACTCGTCTACTAACAGCCAGGATAAACTGTCAAAACGCATCATTGTAGTATCCTCAAAGAGATAAAATGGCAATGTTGCAGCTGGAAATGTAGCCGGCTCGACGTATATGCCAGCCCTTTATATGTGCTGGTCCATGCATTTCGTCTCTATTTCACCCCACACTGCGATCAAAATGTCATTGTTTTCTTTTTATGATTTTTTTTTTTCTGCGTCGACCACGAATATTCTTAGGTACAGAGGTGGGCTGTCGATAATACAATGTTGGTTTATAGCTGATATTTAGGATGCAGATACATTAGACCTTTTTAAAGTCATTTGCCAGTTGAGAGACAAAACTATGTAATCAAACCTGGGAAATCTATGGTGGGCAGCGGAGAAGAAAACTTTAATTACCTCCGCT
>CM064576.1:28057036-28164536 GCA_032716605.1 Paralithodes platypus | reverse complement strand
CTCCCAACACCTCCATCAAGCTTAAAAATTACGCCCATGACCCCTCATCGAATTAATCTTTACACTTTTTGGAAGAAAAATTTCTCGGCCGAAGGCCAATTCTCCTAATTTACAGGCTCGCTATCGTTCGCCAGGAAGCAATCCACACCTAAAAGGCACAAAAGGTCTTAAAATCACCGAACTAATGGGGTGAACGTCTTACAATCTCAAAACTAATGTGACCAAACATTAGGAAGTAGGGGGTCCAATAACTAATGTGGCCAAACATTAGGAAGTAGGGGGTCCAATAACTAATGTGGCCCAACATTAGGAAGTAGGGGGTCCAATAAAACCAACCCTCCCCTTAAGGGGGGTGACCTGTTTTTGTTCTGTCCTTTTCTATCTTTCTCTGGCTTGTATCCATTTGGCCCCATTCAGACTACTGTTTTAAGACGTTTATCCACATCCAGGTGTCAATTGTTTACTGGTGAGCGGTAGCGAGCCAGCATATTTTGTATTTTTGTTTGACAGCAGGCTAAAATTGTAAATTTTTCGATAGGAAAATGTCTCCGGCGAAGCCGGATTTCTTCATATAATGCTGGTTCGCTATCGCTCGCCAGGAAGAAATCGACCCCGAGATGGGGATAAACGTCTTAAAATAGTTGTCTGAATGGGGCCGAATGGTTACAAGCCAGAGAAAGAGAGAAAAGGACAGAAATAAAAAAAAAGCAGGTCACCCCCCTTAACTGTTTAGCAGGTCGAGTACGGTCCCAGGTCATTTCCGGTGTGAATCAAAGCCGTGGGATGCATATTCCGGAAGTGTGGAGAAGTTGACGCGACACTTTTTCTTTCTTTGGACGATTACGGTAACTCATCCTAGTATAACCTAACCTTACCTTATATAAACTGCCTTAACCCGTACAGTACCGGTGACTTCTTTTCTGTATATTGTGGCAACTATTAGAAGAGTTTATTCAGATTAGGAAGGACCTCTAGTAATAATAAGGCTTCAAGCTATCTCAACCGACCCTTTTAACTATCACAGATCCTTCCTAAGCTGCTTCATATCGTCTAAATATACCTAGAATATATGATAACACAGGTCGCTGGTACTCAAAGGGTTAACGGTTTGGCTAAATGATGTTGGATTGGGTTAGGATAAGATAGTGGGATCGTCCGGGTTAAATAAAAGTAAAAAAACAAATAATAATAAATCAAGAGCATGAACTCACCTCCAAGCTTCAGAATTGGCATGGTTGGGATGTATCGGAGTAGCATTGTTCCGCGGCCGCTGTAGTCTGCGGCCGGAATGACTGTACACCTTGAGAACTTGCCTGGCCCCTCCCATCCCTGGTCCTACCCTCTTAGATTTATGGGGTGAGGATAAAACATTGGCTGGGACCCTTCCTAACGCTACTGTGTACCGGTAGGTGATATGTCTTAGATAACACACACACACACACACACACACACACACACACACACACACACACACGCACGCACGCACGCACGCACGCACGCACGCACGCACGCACGCACGCACGCACGCACGCACGCACGCACGCACGCACGCACGCACGCACGCACGCACGCACGCAGGCAGGCAGGCAGGCAGGCAGGCAGGCAGGCAGGCAGGCAGGCAGGCAGGCAGGCAGGCAGGCAGGCAGGCTGGCTGGCTGGCTGGCTGGCTGGCTGGCTGGGTGGGTGGGTGGGGGGTTGAGGGAAACAATGATAGAAAGACAGGCTTGGTAGAGCATAAAACATTGTCTGGGGCCCTTCTCTTGCTACTGTATAAATATATCAGGCAGAACCAAAGAGAGAGAGGGAGAGGTGGAAAAAAATAGGGAAGGCAGAATACATGAATGGAAAGAGCGAGAGAACTTTACAAATTTCTGGTGTAACCTCATGATGTTGCATGACCCTAATTATATTTGGCCAACAGGATTCCATCTGAGAGAGAGAGAGTCTTGGACATTGTGATGGGCTTTGTAAATTAGTCTAGGATGATTATTCTTTCTGTTTAACCCTTCTTTGTTTTATTTAGGTAGCATTAGGCATTTTTTTCAGCTTAGCAAGGACCTTTGGACGTAAATTTATGCATTTTTTGATATCTAAACACCACTTTATAATTTACACGAAACGGTGAACATTTATTACAGAATACTTGTCATTGAAATGCTGTGGATTAATCACGATTTCAAAATATGTCAATAAATTACCAGATAATATACGTATATTCTTGATCAAGACTGTTCCTTGACATTGTGTAACCAAGGAAAGAAGTACTATGCAAAAACTATTTTCCCTTTGCATCCCAACTTCATGTCATTGAAGGTGGCTGCAATGAGGTGGGTGAATGGGATCTCGCAACCTTGCAGGCAATCCATCTAACCTGTTGTTTAGACCTGGGAGGATATCTAGCTGGTTGGGCAGGGATTACGTCCCTACCCAGTCGTAAACAACATTATCAATTTACTTTAAAAAAGGGACCACCAAAACTTGCTCGGTGGTCTGTCTCTGAGGCATCCACATCTGGTGGACCAGGACTGTCAACCTGTTTCAATTAGCTCAGCTCAAAGGACCAGATCAGTGCCCAGCATGGTAAGCGTAGGTCAAATCCCCCAGAACCCCTATGCTCGGAATTGTTTCGGGCCCCTAGCCCAACTTCTTATTTTAGGTGTAGTCACAGCCCCTTCGACCCCTTCCAAGTTCAGTCTTTGGAGAGGCCTCCAGGTTAGAACTTGGAATATCCAATTTCTCTCTGCCTAGAGAGCTTTGGAGGCTGAGGGCTGACATGGTAATTCTCACTGAAGTGAGGTGGCTTGGCAATGATAAGATCGGCTATGATAGATAATCACATACTGGCCAGAGAGTTAGAGGGCTAGTTTTCCTCAAGAGGGTGACAAAAGACAGATCTCACTGTAACCAGTATCCCCTCAGATTGAAAGAGATAGCCAGCCAAATTCAAGGTGTACAGTATGTTAATCAAGAAGTAGAAATAGACGTTGGAGGAAGGAAAAATAAACTAAGGAAAAGAGCCTTACATTTACCGGTATTGTAAAAGAACATCAGTGAACATCGGTTCAGTCTTGAGTTTGAGAATGAAATACAATTATGTGGGAAGACATGTACCACCTACGCTTCGTTAAACATGTACAGAGAAAGAATCTGCATACAGAAAAAGAACCAATGATTGGTTGAGGACACCTAACCTCTGGGAAGCTGATGTAGTTCGAGGTGTAATATAACCTTTCCAAGACAGACCATGAGAAAATCAGATCCTGAGTATATTGAGTAGTTCCATAGTTACACAGACCGCACAAACCAGTTGGCCCAACGTGGTGATCTGGCCTTAAATACTACTGCAAACAATTCATCCCCATATCCTACATCAATGGAAGAAAAGTACATCACAGCACAAGGCTCTGTTCACGCCCATACTCCCTCCTGTACTCAAAACTAATTGGAAGAGCACCCTTGTATGACCGGAAATATATGAAGGGAATTGTATAGAAAAGGGAAACACTAGTATGAATTATTTATATCTAGGCATGTATTCCACCACCTTTTATGTTTTCCTACACAATGCCTGTGATCAAGAGAGGGGGGGGGGGATGTTATTGAACCCCTTTCTCCCTTATGTTCAGTTCCATTAGTTTTGCAATTTTAACATATTCCCCCCATTCGTTTGACGATTTTAAAACCTTTCGTGGCATTTAAGTGTACCTTATTTTCCTAACGAGTGACTAAGGAATAGCTGACCTTCAGCCGGGGTATTTTTCTACAAAAGAAGGTGGATCATGAGGGGTTGTTTTTATATTTGATGGAGGTCTATGTAGGGAACTAAAATAAAGGAATTATATATAAATAAGTACACAACTGGATACAAATCTTCCTTTATCTAATCTGTGTGTGTGTTTTTTTTTTTTTTTTTTTTTTTTTTTTTTTTTTTTTTTTCCACACACACACGAGTCCATTAAACGACTTATTGAACTGTTGCTGAAATTGTTTTTGTTTTTGTTTTTTAAGGGAGGGGAGTGTGGAAGATTGAGACGAGTAGTTACATTAATATTTTTTTATTGTGGAGGCTTTGAAAGCAACAAAATTAAGTCAAATTCAGTGTGGTAGGACAATAGGTCAAATTGGGTCAAGCACTATACAGTAATTAATTCGAACTGTCAAATTATTCTGATGGCCAATTAGAGTGGTCGAATTAGTCCAAGTGTTATAATAGTTGAAATCGTCTGTTGGAATTGTGTGTGGTACTGCATTAGTTCAAGTAGTCCAATTTGTCTTAAGTGGTCAAATTATTCCAAACAGATCAATTAGTTTGAATGGTGGAATTAGTCTGAACGGTAAAAATAGCCAGAGCGGTTGAATTAATCTGTATGTATGTATGTATGCATGTATATACTCAGGCTCATACCCCATTGCTGGGGGTGGCCGAAACGAGACAGAGCCCGAACAGAAACATTTAAAGTGCCAATTCTCAGGGTCCGGGACCACTTTCGCGTCCCCTCGCCCGTTTCTCTGCCTCGTCCAGTAGGAGAATTATACAAGGGGAGGAGGATTCCTAGCCTCCTGCCCCCAGAAGGAAAAGTTGGACAGTAAAAGAGACAGACAGAAACAGCTAAGGTTGGGTAGAGGATGTCAAACCTCACTCTGGATAGGACCAGCCCTCACCCAATGGTTAAATTGTTTTGGGTGGTTGAGCTAGTCTTAAGTGGTTGAAATAGTCCGAAAAATTCAATTAATCTGGTTGTTCAAATTGGTTTGAGCCGTCGAATTATGCAGAGCAGGCAAATCAGGAGAAGCAGTTGATTTTTGCACAGTGATAATTATAATTAGTCCGTGAAGTTGAAATAGTCTCTTGCTAACAGAAAGGGCAGTGAAAAAGAGGTACGTCTGTCAAATTAGTGCCAGCAATCGTATTAGAACTGGAAGAGGCAGAAGAACTGGAAGAGGAAAAAGAACAAGAACAAGACTAGCAAGAAAAGAAAAAAAACAGGGAAATAAAAATGAGTAAAAGAAGACCGAGTCGAGAGTCCACATACCTCCTGCTCGTTCACGTGACGGAAGAGTACAAATGACTACGAAATATTACTCTTACGTTGGAGAAAATCACATGAATTTGGCCTGAAAGTAGCAAAATAATCCTCGTATACGCCCCGGGAGAGAGTTATAAAATATGTAATGCATTCACAAGCATTTCGACTTTTTCTCACTCTCCAAAAAATTTCCGCCCGGGTTTGGTCGTATCATCAAAGAGTTTAAGGGGATACTACTCGCTTTTTCTGGAACTCCTTCTCCTTCATGTTTAGCATATTAATTTTGAGATTTTAAGACGTTCCTTCCATTAGTTTGTCGATATTAACACCTTGGGCCCCATTTCGTTGTCAATTTCAAGACCTTTCGTGCCATTTAGGTGTCGATTTTTTCCTGGTGAGCGAAAGCGAGCCTGTAATTTTAAGAGGAACCGGCCTTCGGCCGGAACATTTATCGAAAAATGTACAAATTGATCTTGATGGGGGGGGGGGGTCTAGGGAGTGTTTTTTTAAGTTTGATGGAGGTCTAGCAAGGAAACTAAAAAATAAATGAATTAATAGCCCAAAAAACCGACCACTATCCCCTTAACTAATTGCAGGGGTCGCCGGAAGTGCCTGACCTTTTTTTTAACTTCCTTTGATACTGAATATATTTCATGTCCAGTTGCCTCGAGCAGAGACCCTTTTAGTAACAGAGATCGGCCAAAGGTGTCACTATACCCTGTTCCAAATAGGTAGGCCATATATTGTGAACCCTGAATGCTATAACTCAAAAAGGGCTTGAGTAAATTGGATGTAAATTTCCACACCAATTCCTTAGCTGACCCATCCCAAATTGCACACATACTAACTCGATTACTCTAGTCGTCTGAGAGTTATAGTGGTTAACCCGTTCAGTACCAGCGGCGGCAGAGAGCCGTCAGTAGATAAATCACTCCCCCAGTCCCAGCGACGGCTACCAGGCGTCAGTAATATACGATCCTTGTAACTGCCACAACGTTTGAGCACTGCTCTAAGACCTTGGCAACACCTTCAGCTTATATCCAAGCCTCCACATGCTGGGAGAGGCAGTATTCTTCCATCTTTTGAGGTGGGAGGTTGTTATATCTTGCCTCTGAAGCCATTTTGGCCACATTGCTTGGGACTAAGGGGTACATTTATGCTATTACGCTATGGTACAGTAGGGGTTAAAGTTATAAGAGTTTTGGCCTACTTATTTGGACTCTGCACTCAGATTATTATGCCTATATCCATAATAGGCAATGCTGGTACTGGATAGGCCTATATATACTTTGATCTTTATATACAGTATATACGATAATTCTGACACAATCAAAACCAAAAGAAAATTCAATTTGTTTATGATTAGAGCGCTAAAATGGCGTTTAAAGAAAAACATGGCCTATCTCTCACTGCACGATTTCTACCTTGGAAAGCGGTGTAGTGTATTTCGGATTTTGGACATTTGGGAAAAGATGTAGTTTGTGTGAAATGGCTCTCGTCATTATAATTTGTGTGCTCTGTACTTTTCATTAGTATTATTTATTCAATACTTTATGTTTAACTTTGTCCTTAGGAATTGATGTGTTATTCAATATTCTAACATCAGTATCCAATAAGGAGTGTTTCTTATATTTCATTTTGTGGCAGAAAATATGTTATGTTTTGGTTTGTTATTTGGTGAATGGACGAGCGTACAGTTGCCCACTTAAGTTCTGCTCTTCTCCTATATTGTCACTATTAATTACTTGCATGGTTTTACAGTCTCCCTGTATATATGTTTTCCAGTATACTATATCTAAATTGGTCTGGTGTCCTGCTGGAGTGGTGGTATTGTTGTGTACATGTGTTGATCAACGTGCTCTTTTAGATTCCGGCAATTGTATCCGGCAGAGAGAGAGAGAGAGAGAGTTTGTGTGAGAGCTATCAAACAACAGTAGGGGTTTGTTAATACACTACGCTGCCATGGTTACTCTCTCTATCTATCTATCTTTGTTATCCTTTAATTCCACTTTCATTTACTCACGGGTTAGCTATCTTTACAAACATTAAGTCCTGACCACCTCGCTGGGATCGCAAGGTCTGTGTGGTCAGTGTATCTATGTAAATCTCTCACTCTAATTTTATCTCTCTCTCTCTCTCTCTATATATATATATATATATACTGTATATATATATATATATATATATATATATATATATACATATATATATATATATATAATATATATATATATATATATATATATATATATAATATATAATATATATATATATATATAATATGTGTGTATGTGCGTGTGGGTGGGTTGGTTGGTGTGGGTTTATTTTTTATATTTGTGTCTATCTTAATCAGTTGTTCTATTCATACGTGTATCTTTCAGCATCCCTACATTTTTGTATACACAAAAATAGAATAAATTACTTTAGGAACAAACTCTTCTTCTCCCCTCACCTTGCCTTACCGTACATATCTGCTAGTGTTGACAGTTCTGGCCTGGGATACTGTCAAAAATGCACCGTTTGGATGTAGTTTTCACACAGACATTGGTATTAAATTATGCACTTCCATTTCCCCCAACAGATCTTCCCGTGGTGTCCAATAAATCCCGGAACGCCAATGACAAGGCTGACGGGGCCAACGCTTGTCTCTGCTACTCCATCGAGAAAAATGTGATGCCTTTACCTTTTTGTGTGTCTATGTATAGTGTTCGGTTTATTTATGTTTTCTTCTATTTTTATCTTAACAGATTTGCCAGTGGTGACCGTCAAAGCCTGGGACGCCGACGACGAAGCCGACGGGACCAACGCACGTCTCAGTTACTCTATTGAGAAGAACGTGATCGACGAGAGTTCCGGGGAGGCCATCTTCAGCGTGGAGCCAGGGACGGGTCTGGTGCGGACGGCCCTCTGCTGCCTGGACCGTGAAACCACCCCGGAGTATACCATCCAGGTCGTGGCCTCGGACGGTGGGGGACTCAAAGGTAGAGGGTGAAGTATTATATTGTGTGTATCCATGTATTAGGTGTGTGTGTATTTGTCTGTGCATGCCTATAAATATGTACAAGAACACCCCGGAGAGCACCATCCAGGTCGTGCCCTCAGACAGCGTTGAACTCAAAGGTAGGGGAGGAACAGTTGATTGTGTGTAACTGCTTACGAATTTTATTCTGAGGCTCCTTGGAGTACATAATTATGGTAGTGGCTTCAAGATGGCGGGAGGTTCAAAGGTGGAGGAGACACTTTTGATTGTGTATGTAGGTTATTTTGTTTGTATTATATGCCTATTTAAACTTCACGGTTCCCCCGCCATGCACTACCCTGATAGTGGCCTCAGACGGCGGAAGGCTCAAAGATAAAGGCTGGAATTTTGCTTGTGAGTGTACAGTAGGCTAAATGAACATTGCACTTTTGCCAACATTTAGATTCACTCTGTTCTGTAATAATGTCTAGTATATACTGAATGAAATGTAGGACTGTAGACATATATTTTAAAAAGGTCCTTGTACACTATTACCTAAATCGTATTTGCTTGATAGAATTGACATGGTGTTGAGTTAACATGTGGTTGAGTTGACATGAGGTAGAGTTTATGGGGACTGAGTTGACAGGAATGGAGTTGACAGTGTGTCGAGTTGAGATATGTTTGAGTTGACAGAGGGGTCACGTTGATAGAGGGTTGATATGAGTTTGAGTTGACAATAACTGAGTTAACATATGGTTGAGTTAACATGTGGTTCAGTTGACAGGTGGTTGAGTTGACAGGTGGCATAATTAAACAAAAGGATTGACACAACATGCTGGCACAATTAACAAATATTTTGCGTTGACAGAGGTTGAAAATAAATAGATGTCCACCCCACCCAAATATATAATGAGTACTCCGCATATCAGACCAATAAAAAAGACAACTCGTATCGTCCATTATTACGAGTTTACTTTACGCAACCCATTTCTGCTAAGCGTACACTCTCAGTAAGTATGGGTATATTAAGTGTTCATAATAACCTACCCATTATTTGGTACATTGGTGGTAATGAACCTTATTATACCAGTTTGAAAGGTAAATCACTAGCATTATGCCCATTGATCTCATAGTACCTACTGTATTTCATACCCTCTCTATACCCTAGATTTGTTATAGAGTGTAGGGACCCACGTCATTAAGGCTGTTAACCAAAGCGGCCGTGGACCAAAGTAGCCACCTTAGCCACTGTGATGCGGTTCGGATGTAGGGACCCAAGTCATTCAGGCCGTGAACTAAAGCGGCTACCGTAGCCATTGTGATGCGGTTCGGAAGTAGGAACCCACATAATTCACGCTGTGAACCAAAGCGGCCGCCTTAGCCACTATGATGTGGTTTGGATGCATATTTTGTAAGTTTGGACGGGTTCAAAACCTAACAAATCAAACATAGAGCCTATCTCAACCTCACCTATCCTTACATGATCAGACCAAACCAAACTTACATTCTTTGGTCTCTTTGTGACTTTTTAGGAGTGTGGTCGTTTTGGCCTTCCATAACATTGTGCAATATGTACAGTCACTTTATCATTCGTGGACCTCGCCTATTTCTAATTATGGAGGTAATATCTGAAAACGAATTTAGGAATATATTTTTATATAGGCTACATCAACTACAAAACGATATATATTATTTATTAAAAAGCAAGTTCCACACAAAAATAAATAAATAAATAAATAAATCCAAATAGTTTTAATAGCATAAAGAAAGACATAGGTAGTCTACGAATGTTTACAATTGACTATAAACTCCAAGATAAAATGTTTTCAAAGTTATGCCAAACTAAATTGAATCTTCTCGTGAATTCTTTACCTAGTATTTTAACTTCAGAGATTCGTTTGTGCTGTTCGAGGGTTCATGTAGAGCCAGGATTTATAGATAGGGTAGTAGAGTAGAATAGAGTAGTAGGGCAGAGAAAAGTCGAGTAGAATAAAGAGAGTAGTAGAGTAGAATCTAGTAGAGTAAAGAGTTGTAGAGTAGAATATAGTAAAGAGAGTAGTAGAGTAGAATAGAGAGAGTAGTATAGTAGAGTAGAGAAAGTAGTAGAATAGAGTAGATTAAAGGGAGCAGTAGAGTAGAAGAGTAAAGTAGAAAGAGTAGTAGAGAAGAATAGTAGAGTAGATAGTAGTAAAGAGAGTAGTAGATAGAGTAGAGAGAGTAAAGTAGAATATAGTAGATAGAGGAGTAGAGTAGGTTAGAGAAACAATGAGACGGGACCTACAGCAGTGCAAAAAGTCCGAACTGGGAGGCAGCAAATACCCCAGTCGCCTGGCCTGTTCATTAAAACCCGCGGCCGAGGTAAAATATCTGTCTGGCAGCCGGGATAAATATATGTGTGCCGGATAAATACAGTCCTGGGGTTTATTGCGTGGTGAGAGCCTAAAAGAATGGTGAGGGATGGGCGGATGCAGAAGCAGGGCAAAACGGCCACACTCAATATGGTCACACTCCAAAACGGCCACACTCCCAAACGGCCACCCAACAAAACTGACACACACCATAAAGGCCACACACAAAATTACTACACACCAAAATGGCCACACTCCAAAACGGCCATGCACAAAAAGGCCACGCACAATATGGCAACACTCCAAAACGGCCACACACCACAACGGCCACACACCACAACGGCCACACACCAAAACAACCACACTCCCAAACGGCCACACACCAAAACGGGCACTTTCCAAAACAGCCACACATCAAAACAGCCATCCACCAATACGGCCACTCTCCAAAACGGCCACACACCAAAATGGTTACACACCAAAATGGCCACACTCGAAAACGGCCACACTCGAAAACGGCCACACACCAAAACAGTTACACACCAAAACAGCCACATACCAAAACAGTTACACACCAAAACAGTCACACTCCAAAACGGCCACACACCAAAACGGCCACACACCAAAACGGACACACACCAAAAATGGACCCATTTCTTTGTCACTTTAAATACCTTTCGTGCCATTTAGGCGTCCATTTATTCCTAGCTAGCGATAGCGAACCTGCAATTTAGGAGGAACCAAGGCCAGGACATTTTTGTACCGTACAATTTATGCCTAAGTTATATTAGATTTGCAGTTTGTGTGTATTATTATTATGAGTATTATTAGTAATAGTAGTAGCAGTAGTAGTAGTAGTATTTTAAGTTTTATGGAAAGATTAATTCAGCCTGAAGTTGAACTTGCGTCATAATTTATTTCGGAGCATGTAAGCAATGTGTTGATAGTATTGTGATATTAATATTCATATGACTACATATTTACACTGATTATATATATATATATATAATTTTTTTTTTTTTTTTTTTTTTTTTTTTTTTTTTTTTGCAATACATTTTGTCAGAGGAACGATAATGTATGATAAAGCATAAATATGTTTAACCTCAATAACCCAAAATTCCAAACTGAAAAAAATTACATCTGAGGGTTGCTAGAATTAAGTCGAATTATCGTCACTGGATTGTAAGAATATAATATGAGCTATCAATAGACATTATATGAGTTAAGAGTCATACATTAAGCAATGGGTGGTAAGAAATGTATGATATGCAATTATCAATCACAGGGGCACCGGATGCAGTGAGAGGCGTGATGATGATTATTCCACAGCGATTATGTAAATGTGTATCCAGGGATTTCTATGCGAGGGAGTGAGTCCAGGAATTATGTTTATTGTTAGTATTGCCTTCCGAGCCATCAGGTAAGGTAGTGTAAGGCTGTACCAACTTAACATTTGGACGTAATTTGTTTCTGCCTCTATATTTTCACTTCACTTTGTTGCTTCATATTATTCTATGTGAATCTCTTTTACAACATGAGACACGAAAAGGGAATGCTGGAGCTTTCCTGGAATGAATAATATCCCACAGGAGGGATCGTTTTAGGCGGAGTCGGTAAGGGAAATAAAGGTTGTTCACACCTTACAATAATGAGGTAGGATCATGGGAACGCACGCACGCGCGCACTCACACAAGCACACTCACACACGCACACGCACACTGTAATACAAAATATACAGTCAAAGAGGATTTGTGCAGTAAGAAAACAGGATTGTATTGTTAAGCTAATATCTACGAGTAGATTAGGCCTAGTTTATATAAGATAATAAAACAAACTACTAGATTGTGTGATGATTGTAAATATATTATTGCCAAAGATTCGTGTAAGATACATTAAAAAGGAATAGGAATTTAAGCTTGACAACATGATAGTACACAATAAATAATAAATTAACTGATTAATATTAAGAATTCACTTCATTAGTTGTGTTATATATATATATATACTGTATGTATATATATGAGAGATAGAGAGAGATGTCTGTATCACATGCTCGGTATCACGCCAAGTCATTTACCGGTACATTTCTTTGGGAGTCATGGAATCTGAGGTAACATTTTGTTGTAGGTGACTTTATATATTTGGATCAATACTAACATTTCAGGTGTGACATCGTTTCAATAGTAGTAGTAGTAGTAGTAGTAGTACTGTACTGTATAGTATGGGTTTGCTTTCCGCAGAGGGATATTCTAGGTGGAAATAGTATGTGGTGGTTTGGGAAGAAGTAATTATGAGCGATCAGTTTGGCGATTTTAAGACCTTTCGCCACATTTCTTTGTCAATATTATGGCTTTTCGTGTCATTTAGGTGTCGATTATTTCCTGGCGAGCGATAGCGAGACTGTAATTTAAGAGGAACCGGCCTTTGGCCGGGAAATTTTTCTATCGAAAAATTTATAAATTTATCCTAAAGGAGGGTCTTAGGAGTGTTGTTTTTTAAGCTTGATGGAGGTCTAGGGAGGAAACTAAAAAATATATAAAACAATACATAAATGATTGAGTGGAAGCTACCTATACTGCTGTTTGCGGATGATACAGTTCTGATGAGTGATAATGAATGGGAGTTGCAGGGTCTGGTAAATGAGTTTGGAACAGTGTGCGAAAAACGGAATTTGAAGGTAAATACGGGGAAGAGCAAGGTTATGGTCTTCGAAAGGGGTGAAGTCACAGAGTGTGAGGTGAAGCTGAACGGTCAGGCTATGGAGATCGTCAACTCTTTTAAGTATCTGGGCAGTGTGTTGAGTAAAGATGGGACTATGGATGAAGAGGTGCGGGAGAGGGTACAACAGGGGAAGAGGGTTGTAGGAACGCTAAAAGCAGTAACAAGAAATAGGGTGGTCAGTATTGAAGTGAAGAAGTCCTTGCATGACAGTGTGGTAATCCCGACACTGACTTACGGAAGCGAAGCATGGACGTTGGTTGAGAGACTCAGACCAAGAGTGAGAGCAGTGGAAATGAATTACTTAAGGAGTGCGTGCGGAGTTACATGGAGGGATAGACAGACTAATGAGGAAGTAAGAAGGAGGTGTGGTGTGGAGGTAGATGTGCTGGAAAGTGTGAAAAGGAACAACTTGAGATGGTTCGGCCATATGGAACGTATGGAAAGCGAGAGAATGACTAAGAGGGTGTATGAGAGCGAGGTGGAGGGACAGAGGGGGAGAGGTAGACCGAATATGAGGTGGAAGGATTGAGTGAGGAAGTACATGAACGAAGGTGGTGCTGGTTGGGGGGAGGGGCGTCGACAGACTTGGGACAGAGGTGCATGGGGGCGGTTCGTTCGTGGCCACCCCTTCGGGGATCACGGCGTCAGGCAATAGATAGATAGATAGATAAATGATCAAATAAATGCGCCCATCCCCCGTAAGTCGTTTCTGCTTGCAGTGTAACTCACATTATGCGTGAAATACACAGTCAATTCTTTCTGTGTATCAGGACGCACTCTTACTTTTATTCTGATAAGTATTAAATTCTTTAATTCAGCTCTGTCCTGGTCTGTGGGAGTTAACCCTTTGAGTACCAGCGACGTGTCTTATATTTTATTCTAGCTATATTTAGACGATATGCAGCTTAGAAAGGATCTGTGGTAGTATAGGTAAAAGGGTTGGTCGAGATAGTTTGAAGCCTTATTATTGCCAAGACCAATAATATACCTATTATTGGTCTTGATTATTGCTAGAGGTCCTTCGTAAGCTGACTAAAATCGTCTAATAGTTGCCAGAATATGATGAAAAGGACATCCCTGGTACTGGATGGGTTAAAAGGCTAAATAACAGAGCTTTTACCCAGTTAATTCCTAGTAGGTCCTTACCAAGCTTAATGACACTGTCTAGTGTTAGCAATAACAAACAAATACGCCATGGTACAGAATGGGTAACAACATTATTGGTAGTACTGTACGTAATAGAGTACGGTATAAATATAGTTTATCGTCAAAGTCATAAATATCAAATGAAGGTAAGACTAATGTGTTTTCAGTTTTCAAAAACAATATTTCTAAATGCGCGATTTCGTTCGCCGCGACTGCGGGTTGGGTGTGAGGGGAAACGGAAAATATATGTATTGGAAACAGTCCTATCAAATAATCATGGAACAGGGGTCGAGACATGGATGGTATTCAGTTTACAGGCACAGTTGTAATTCAGAAATGCATATTCTTTTCGATCTCGGGCACAGGTAGGGTAGAAATACACTTTAGTATAATATTGCTATCGAATATGAGTTCATATCTGTGTTGGCATAACAGGAAGCAAGAATGGATGATATCTTACTTTCATTCTTTTGAAATAGAGATTTGTGTTCTATAATATACAGTACATTCGGGTCGATATAATATAGGCCTATACATATACTATATATATATATATATATATATATATATATATATATATATATATGTGTGTTTGTGTGTTACTGTTTATACATGCATGTAATTGTATATATAGTTGTTATACAACCATATGTAATATTATACGCAAAGCAATTAAAGCTGTAGATCAATCACAAATGTTGTATTTGCATAATTAATAACGTTATAAATCCGCGAACTGGTACAATTGACCACTTGCGAGTTTCAGGCTATAAGGAAGTTGGAGTGTTTTACATTGATATTTAGCAGAATTACCAGCTAAAATACGGTTGTAGTACATTTATAAATACATACAACTAAATTCAACATACGTTTTATCCATTAGACATCTACTTTATTATTGTATTTCTGTTTATTACCGATGTTTACGGCACCAACTTCCTTATAGCCTGAAACTCGCAAGAGGTCAATTGACTATATTGTCTAGCTTGGTATTCGAAGACTGGCAGGCAATCAATACCAAAGGTTGTAGGAGTGGGTAATAATGGCAACCCTGGCCCACCTGGTACTAAATCAGGTATCACACGAGAGATTTTCTAGTCAACATTCGATGATCAACATTTCTGGACTATTTTGCACTGGTATCGGAAACTAGACTGATGATTTATGAATTTAGGTAACAGAAAAATATTTAATGTTTACCTCATGAGCTGCCAAACCAGTGTTAAGGATAAATGTTGAGTGAAAAAGGGCTCGTGTGATGCCGGCTTAAGGGGAGATTTCCACTTGAGGGATTATTTTCTTTACCCCTTTCTCCCTCATGTTTAGTCCCATTGTTTTTGAGATTTTAAGACGTTCTCCCCATTAGTTTGACGATTTTAATAACTTTCGCCCCATTTATGTCACTTTTAAACCCTTTCGTGCCATTTAGGTGTCGATTTTTTCCTGGCGAGCGATAGCGAGCCTATAATTTAAGAGGAATCGGCCTTCGGCCAGGATATTTTTCTACCGAAAAATGTACACATTTATCTTGAAAGGGGGTCAAGGGGGTGTAATTTCAAGCTTGATGGAAGTCTAAGAAACACACTAAAAACCTCCCCAACATGGTCCATTGAGTTATATTGAATAAGTTGCTTGAGAATGGCTTTGTCAAAGATGTACAGTCGCGCTAATAAGTGATATCTCGGCACCAATTATGTTTTGATCAATAATTGGTGCCAGCAATATTTACACAGGCTTTATTTATTTTTGAGTAAGATATACCAACATGATCCTACACTTACCCACCCTATTCATCATCTGACAGACATTAATACAGCACAGAGAGAGCCAAACGTAATGACAGCTGGGACATGACTTATTAGCGCGACCGTACAGTTTACAATATATATACCATTCCAATCAAATTACTCTTCTTGTATTTTGCTACCTCAAATGGCAATGTTAATACTAATATATAATCTTTCAGAGTTAAAAGGTTAATTGAGTTTTAAATGTTTGTTTAATCATAGATACCTCCATACCTCCAAACCAGAAAATGTATAATAGTCCCATAGCTATTTAAGGGGAGATGGGGTTTTTTTTGTGACGTTCCTTCTCCTTCATGTTTAGCCCCATTAGTGTTCAGATTTTAAGACCTTTCGTCCCATTTTTTTTCAATATTGAGACTTTTCGTGTCATTTAGGTGTCTATTTTGTTCCTGGCGAGCGAAAGCGAGCCTGTACTTAAGAGGAATCGGCCTTCGGCCGGGAAATTTTTCTATCGAAAAATATAAAAATTAATTTGAAGGAAGATCTAGGGCGGGTATTTTTATAAGCTTGATGGAGGTCTAGGGAGGAAACTAAGAACATAATATAAGAAATACTTAAATGAGCAAATACATACGCCCCTTAAACCAAATTTGTCCAAATAATAAGATTTAAGGACATCGAACATTAATAAATGTCAATACGCTCGATGTTTATGGCGATGATTAACCAGACAACAAACAAATGTCAGTCTTTTCAAAAACATAGATTTTATTGATCGAAATTCTTAACAGATTAATCGTTAGTCCGTCAACCGCTAATTGACCAATAGATTAACCCATTCAGTACCAGTGACATCCTTGTTATTATATTTTTGGCAACTATTTGACGGTTTTATTCAGTTTAGGAAGGACGTCTACCCATTATAAAGCTACAGACTATCTCTATTTTTCCTTTTAGCTACCATAAACTCTTCCTAAGCTTCATATAATCGTTTAAAGATAGCTGAAATCTAATAATAAAAAACGTGACCGGTACTGAAAGAGTAGATAAAAACTGTACAGTCGCGCTAATAAGTGATGTCTGGGCACCAAGTATGTTTTTATATGTTTTTATCAATAATTGGTATCAGCAATATCTAAGCTTTATTTCTTCATATCGAGTTAAATATACAAACATGTTCCTACACTTACCCACCCTATTCAACATCTGACAGACATTAATACAGCACAGAGCAAGCCAAACGTAATGACAGCTGAGACATGACTTATTAGCGCGACCGTACATCTGGCTCTGCTCATTGATTGTGGTCAGCGTCTTGTAGTCTGGATAGTTTATATAAATGGTATACAGGAGCAACACAGTACGTTTTATTATATATATGTTGTATTGGTGATGGTGGCAAGATGATTTGCTCCATTAGGTTGGCTACTTTTAGACATTTCCCCCCATTCAGGTGTATATATCTTCCTGGCGAGCCTGCAGCTTTAAAAAAACGGCCTTTAGCCGATACATTTTTCTACCGAAAAATGTACTACTATACCTGTATTCTGAGGGGGTTGTTGGGAAGTGTATTTTTACCCCGAGGGCGATCAAGGGGCAAACTATAACTCTCTAAAACTTCAAAACCATTCCAAACCCTCACTTGTAATCAAGAAAATATAAATAGACAATAAACAGGTCTGATGAGCTCAAAAAATGTATCTCTACTTTTGGCAGGTACAGGAACGGTGGTGGTGAAGGTGCAGGACCAGAACGACAACTCCCCCCGACTGATCAGAAGACACTGGAAGCTGGAGGTGGACGAGACTCCTCCAGGAGCCAAGCACACAGATGCCAACTTGCTAGAGCTCTCCGTCGTTGATAAGGACACCACTAATGACTTCTTGTACCAGGTGGGTAGGAAGTTTAATGTGTATAATCCTGTGTAGTGGGGAGACCTGTACTTATATATCAAATCATTTGGTAATGTTACAATATATTTTTACATTTTACGTTCATAAATAGTCCACTAATATACTAGATTAGGTTAGATTAGGTTAAAGATATTGTTCAATGTTTCTTAGTAAATAGGCACCTGAAAAACAGTTCTCCCCGCTACACAGGATCTTACCATTATATAAAATGACATATTATATATATATATATATATATATATATATATATATTATAAATTACTAAAACTGACAAAAACTCAGAGTAAAATCAGATTCATCTACTATTCCAGATTAGCTGTAGGATTAAGTAAATATTCTCACCTAATCTCACAGCTAATATAGAATATGTTCACCATTTATAAGGCGACTCGTTGGGGGGGATTCATGTACATTGAATTTGTATAATAATGATCAGTATGTGCCATATCACAATAAGTATAAACTACAAGATAGACTCATTAACCCCTTCTGTACCGCGGACGTCTTTTGTATTTTATTTCAGCTACATTTAGACGGTTTTATGTAGGAAAATATTGACACCTGGATGGGGGTAAACGTCTTAAAACAATAGGCTGAATGGGGCCGAATGGATACAAGCCAAAGAGAGAGGGAGAGAAAGAGAAAAAAAGCTAGGTGGGCTCCCTTAAGCGCGGAGGTCTAGAAGCTATGTGTGTGAGCGACCAAGGGTGTTAAGCACTCGCTCATACAGACAGCACCATCTATTTCAAGGCTGGAACTGTTCCTACCAAGTGTTTTATTTATTTTGTTAGCTTTAAGAATACTTACTCATGCATCACTAGCGTATTAGAAACAACAACAGTATGGCAGAAACTAAAGACTGCAAGAACTTAACCCTTTATAAAGCAAGTGACCAAACTTGATCATGTGAGAGATCAACAAAATTTGAACATTTCCTCCCCATAAGGGGTTAAACCTATTATATCTCCCTTGGATAGACCATGATTAGAAGCTGTGACGACCCCGTAGTTACTACTCCAGTGTTTGTACCACACACTTACACCACCTCCTCATCATTGGGTTACTCATATACCACTCTAACCATTCCACCACATCTCCCCTACTACTAACCCTTCTCTGAGAGAAGAGAAGTTCTCTCTCTCCTTTCTTTAGGTCGTGGTGGACAGCAGGTGGGGGTAGGACATACTCCGAGTGAGGGGTTCTGGGTCCTCGAGATACCGCCACACCACTCGGCTCGCTTGGTGTAGTGACTAGCGTCTCGGACTTCCACCCAGAAGGCCCGGGTTCGCGCCCACGCTCGGCGCATTAAAGATTTTTCACAAGCACTGAGTCGTTACCATCCCTCATGAGCAAAGGGATGGGGTAGTAGTACAGGACCCCAATGGAAATACGCCTAATCGGCCTTATTGAGCTATCCTTAGCTAGCTTAGCATGTGCTAGCTTTAAGAACTATTATTATTATTATTATTATTACTCGAACCATTCCACCAAACCTCCCCTAATAACCTTTCTCATTTTTCCTTTTGAGCCGATTGTGTACCTCTGTATTGCTTTCTTGATGCATAATAAACATATCAAATTTTTCTTTTCTTTAGGTGGTGGTGGACAGTGGGTGGGGGTGGGACATATTCCGTGTGCGTGGTTCCGGAACATCAGGTCAACTGTACACCACTCGACCCCTGGACTATGAGAACCCCAACCATCGCAGGGGCTTCAAGTTCATGGTGCAGGTAACAGATATGGTGAGTCAGATCCTGGGCCTGGGTATAATTGAATTTTCTGTGGTGAACATAATTTCCTTCATAATATATCCTATTTATTTCACTCCAGCAATCTGCCCTCTCTCAAAATTTTCCACTTTATCCTTTCGGAAGTTGACCTGTTCCATTTCATCTTAACAAGGTTTTGGATCTCATCCCTCTATTTGGTTGTCTGCCTACCCCTTCCTTTCACTGTATTAATAAGTTCTCACTATGCCAATCATAGAACACAGAATATACTATTCCAGATATTTGTTCAGCTATTTAGAGCTATGGAATATGGGGTGAGATAGTGCAGTAGGTAATGACACAGACAAAGGTCTTGTGAAGGAGTCGTGGAAAACAGTAACTGTAATCTATCTGCGGATGTTTTAACGATCTTATGCTGGGTCACTGCTATTCCAAGCTGCAAGACAGTGTGCATGTGATCGAAAGAATGTCCATTTTGTTTTGTTCCCAATATTCCTCAAATTATTTTTTCATCTTGGGCTTTTAGTTTTGGGGTGAATTTTCTGTGAGCTACCTCGTCTAGGTTGAAACAGCATATTGTATAATACGAAGTAAAATAGCTCATAACGGTGATATCTTATTTTAGAACCTTGTATTCACTAACTATGACATGTTCCCTCCTATAGGGTGAGAGCGGGTGGAGCGACGAGAACCGAGTGGACTCTGCCTGGGTGGAGGTGAAGGTGAGGGACCTGAACGACAACCCGCCCAGGTTCTCCCGTCAGCACGCCAGGGTTACCTTCAGGGAAGATGCCACGCCTAACACATTGCTCGCCTCCCTACCTGCCACCGATCCTGATATGGTGAGAATGCTTTTAAATTAATGTAAAATATGGATAAAAACAATGAATGCGGAAGGAGGTTGCATAAGAAGGAAAGAGAGAGGATGGGAAGAAGAGTAATAGGTGGAAGCAACCCTCTGAAGTCCTCTTGTCACCATGTCCAAGTCGCTGTTAGAGAGGATGCCATGCCTAACACCTTACTTGCCGCCCTACATAAGTAAGTGTTCATATAAGCGAATTTACAGAAACTACATGCCCAACATTTGTTTGTCCGATTCATTTGATAAATGGTTTGAAATGGGCCATAGTGACCATCCATAATCTTACCATGGCCCAGCAATGTCACTTAAAACTCTTACCGATTCTACCTGTTGATCATGGATGCCCTCGTTGAGCAATATACACATTTAAATGTGCCCGGAAATGTTACTAATATACAAATTCAACCCTTACCCTTCCATCGTGGCCTTATGCATGCAATCAAACTTATGTGTGTTTTGTCTTTCCTATGCGTGTGAAGGAGACAAAAGGCATAGCTGCCTGTAACACTTTAGAAAGAGAACTGGAAACAGGAGGTTTCGAAATGTAAGAGGACAGAATCCTGAGGAACACTGGAGTTGACAGGATGAGGAAGTGAACAATGACCGTCCACAACCGCAGCTATAGAATAGTCATACAGGACAGGAAATTTTAAGATTAAGTCATTCGTAGAAGTATAGTACCCGAAGGTGATTAGTTTAGAAGTTAGAGATTTGTGCCAGACTTCATTGAAGGCATTAGATATGTCGAGCGAGCGCAATAGAAAAAGTCTAACCAAAGTTTCAAAAGGAGGATGATGAAGATTTATTAAGATAAGAAAGGAGATCACTAGTAGAGCATCCCTTATGGAAACCATACTGGCGATCTGAAAGTAGATTATGGGAAGACAAATTATTAAACAAAATTTAATTAAAAATAGATTAAAAAACTGTAGATATGCAAGAAATTAGAACAATTGAACGATAGTTGGAGGGTTGATAGCGGTCACATTTCTTTAGGACAGGTTGAATGAAAACAAACTTCCAGCAAAAAGGAAAGACAGAGACGGTAGAGTTTGCCTAGGCAGCGAGTTATCACAGATGAACAGTTTTTGAGGACAAAAGGAGGAACACCATCTGGTCCATACAGCTGGTTAGTATTTAGCCAAGAGAGGGCAGAAAGTAAATCCTTGGAAGAGATTAGGATACTAGTATGAGAGAGGGGGGTGGAGAGGAAGGAATAGCAACGGAATTACCTAAGGTGGAGTTTTTAGCGAAGAGTTCAGCTATGTCAGGAAGATGTGACAGTGGTGCCATTGGAGTGGAAAATGGAAAAGAGAAGGGAAAGGCAATGAAATAAAATTGTTGGAGAGGTTTTAGCTAGATGCCAGGAAGCTTGGGAAAAGCTAGAGTTAAAAAACTTATTACATTTGTTATTGATGAAAGAGTTTTTAGCAAGTTGAAGAATAGGTTTGGAACGATTCAGGGTAGAAACATAACGAGTTCGAGATTCATGAATTTGAAGGCGTCGGTACTATCTGTATGCTTTCTCATTAATAAAGATAGTAGTAGAACAAGCCATGAGTAAACAAAGATTTGTTTTGCATTAGATTGAGAGTAAGAAAATGGAATGTATGCCTCCAGCCTCAGTGATGCGTTTGGCACACTCTGAGGGTTTCCGGCCACGTAAGCAAAAATCATTCCATGGGAAATCAAAGAAGTACTGCCGAAGAGCCTCCTAGTCGACACCACCAAAATACCACAAGCACCGCTGGCTATGCGGATCAGATGGCCGTATTGGAGTGATAGGAGAGGGTAACAGAGATAACGTTATGATAGGGTGAGCCCATCGGAGAGAAAAGATTAACAGTGTAAGTAGATGGATTTGAGGTTAGAAATAAGTCAATGATGTTGGGTCGATTTCTAAGGCAGTCAGGGATATGAGTAGAGTGCAGAACTAACTGCTCTAGGTCATTTAGGATAGACAAAATTTAAGCTTGTTAACATTATTAGGTTAGTCAGCAAAATGAGACTTGAGCCATTGGCAGTGGTGAACATTGAAGTAACCTAAGATAAAAGATAGGTTGATAGGATATATTCCACTTTAGAATTAAGATAGTCACAGAATTTGAGAAAATAAGTAGAATTAGGGGATAGATAGACAGTACAGAAATACTTAGTTTGAGAGTGACAAGAAAGTTTGAGCCGGAGAGTTGAGAGTTCAGAAGAGTCGAAGTCAGAAACACAAGAGCAAGTGAGTTTGTTGTGCACATATACACAACATCCACCTATGGCTTGGAAACTAGGATATAGAAAGAAGGAGGAAAGAGATAACGGGCTCCTGAGCTGGCAGTTGCTTCAGACACCTGAGTCTTGGTGAAGGAAAGACGATCAGGTTTGTTGGAGGAGAGGTGTTGTTCAACAGAGAGAGAGAAAGATGAAAGCCCGCAAATATTGCAAAGCTTGATAGTAAGAGTGACAGGCCTTGGTCCAGTACATTTTAATAGGTAGTTTCTTTCTATTCCCTGTTTATTTATGAATGTATATGTTTCGGCACAATATCATCCTACTCGGCAGGGTGGTCGTGGAGGTGTGACTTACCGTGTGGAGGGTGGTTGGGGTGCCCTGATGGTGGACCGTATGGGTGGTGTGTTACTAAGGACCACGGTGGATCGTGAGGCTATAGATGGTGATGAGGGTGAAGCTAGGGTCATTGCTGTGGACCATGGCTCTCCCCCGCTATCTGCCACCGCCACCCTCACCATCACCGTTACCGATGTTAACGACTGCCCGCCCATCCTCCTCCCGCCCACCGTCTTCCACGTCACCGAGAACACCCCGCCCGCCCGTTTGGGGATTCTTACGGCCACGGACCCGGATCTATGGTCGCTGGGACATGGACCACCTTTCAACCTCACCCTGGACCCATCCAATCCACCGCATGTCCTCAACCTGATCTCACTCAAGTTTGATCCACGTAAGTTTGCTGTTGAGAGAAGATTATGGAATAATTTTAAATAAATTTAATTTACAAGGTAAATTATTTATGCTATTTGTTCATTAATATCATAACTTATAATGCTACTAAAGTACATGTATAACTATTGTTATTGTAATTGGAATATCCCTGCCCTATGGCTATGTTAAAAATAGGTGTCATTTTCTCAACTCAATTCAACATATTGCGAAAATATTTAAAATAAGACAATTCTGCAAATATATATATATATATATATATATATATATACAGTAAATACGAGTTGGTAGGATTGAAGTTACAATGGGAGCACAGTGATGAAGCTATGGATCCTATATAGCCAATTCCAAGGCTCTATTACTGGAGCACGGCTGGGGCTCTGTCAGGGGAGTAGGTTTCCATTCCCAAGATAATTGGTGATTTGTTACATGTAATACCCACAGATGATAGTGAAACATGCACATGTAAGTTTTTTTTCTGTATTAATGGCATTTTGAAATCAAATATATTTCTTATTTACATGGTTATTCGGCGGTTTGATTTCACAAATAGGAATTACAGGCCAGTACTAACACATTATATTCTTATTATATTGGCAGTCAGCATATAATTTAATTAGCCAAATTACCTCTCGTAATTATACGATTAAATCGATGTCTAGTAATGTGTGCAGTACAATATCGTTTTTACTTTAATCTTCAAGAAGATTAGCGAAATATGTTATCAAATCCCCCCCCCCCCCAAAAAAAAAATGGCCCAAAAAAAATCTTTCTGTAACTTATGGGTATGCTTTATGTAGAACCAACAGCCTCAAATACATTGTTGGCCAATTTTCCTTTATCAGGGTCCCCCAATCAGCTTGGTAAATTTAGTATGTTTCGTTCTTCATTGGTAGAAAGGGGTATCATTGGAAGAAGGGGGGTGACCTTTTAGAAATATCATAGTTACCTTTGTATAGGAGTGTTGCTTCCTCACTATTTTCAGGATTTATAGGTTTATGTGGATCATGGAGACCCAGTGGTTAGTCAGTGCAACTATTTTGTGTGTGAGAAGTCTTACAATCACGTCTTGGAGTTGTGCAGCTAACAAGAACATTGGTACTACAGGAGTGGACATTTATGGTGTTGTTGGCTAGACTTGCAGTAATGCTAGCACCCTATCAGTTTTTTACAGACTACAGTATGTATACAAAACCATAGTCCTTGCAACAGAACAATAGCATTCCACAAGCTATCATCACCATATACATAACCTTACCAAACTAGAATAAGCCACAATGGTGAGGTACAGAGGCTGTTACTGTCCCTTTGGGAATAGATTGGTCCTACTGTGAACCAATAAAGACTGATGAAGATGATGGATTAAAATAACTTATTTTAAGATTTAGAACGTATTATAGGACACTAACTATTTTTCTCACACCAGACTTGGATTCTGGACGAGGCGGGGCGGAGGTAAGAACAATTGGTAAACTAGACCGTGAGGAGCACCGTCAACTGGACGTTGGGGTAAGAGTGGCCGACGCTGAAGGACAGGCCGCCACCCACACTCTTACCATCATTGTAGACGATGTGAATGACAACCCAATGAAGCCTGCTGCCAAGATGGTATATTTGTGGAAGACGCAGGTGAGGTCTTCTTTTGTAAATCTTAACACCTTTACTATTTTGTGAACTACAAACTTATTGGAAACATCACTCACAGTAAGACTATATGAAAGACAGTGTTTTATCTCTTACGCTCACCCTTCTACTAACCATATGATATAGCTTACCGGTAATCATTCTCGCTACAACTAGATATTTCCATGAATGTATACCCCTCTATCCCCAGGGCGGTGGATCGGAGGCGCCGCTGGGCCGGGTATTTGTGTCCGACCCTGACGACTGGGACCTGGGTGACAAGACCTTCAGGTGGGCTTCCCAACCTCACCCACTCTTCACCCTCAACCCCAAACACGGTACAATCTTTGCCGCCACTCAGCTCAGGCAGGGAAGGTATGTTGTGGGTTATTGTTGTTGTTATTGGCGCACTCTCCTATCCAGAAGTTCGTTCTTTGAACGATGGCAGTTTATTTATTTTTTATTCACCCTCTTCTTATTACTTATTTATTTATTTTCTCAAATTAGCGATAGTATCCCTCCTTTTCAAAACTGTTCTTATAGCCTCTGCTACCCTTTTCAAGTAATTTTGTTCAAATATTTCCTGTAGAGTTCCCCTGCCTTTCAGATCTTTGGTCTTCATATGATTCGCAGGTGAACATGTGCATTTTATTTTCATTTTCATTTTGACATATATCACACAATAAGTTATGTTCACATTTGTTTTTGAAGTTTTCTTTTACCTCTATTCATTTGGCCCCATTTAGCTGGCCGTTCCAGAGGTAGCAATATTAGCCTGGTGAATTAAATCCACTTAGACACCATCTTTGCCGCCACCCATATCAGACAGGGCAATACTTGTGTTAAGTTAGGTTTAGGTTAAAGTTAGTATAAGTTAAGATTATCTGTATTTTATGGTAAAGTTAGAATAAAGTTTGGATTAGGTAAAGTTTTGGTTAAGTGTGGTCTGGTTTAAGGAGGACAGATACGTTAGTTTGAGATATGTTAAGGCTGGGTTAGGTGAAGTTAATGTTAAGTTTGGTTTGTTAGGTTGAGTTAAGTTAGTGTTAATAAGGTGAGATTAGGGTATGCTACGTTGGTTACAGACAGGTACGTTGGTTACTTTTAATAATGCTATTATGTTATACAGTATATTTCAAGAGATATGGAGTGAACAAAACAAAATAACTGTCCATATAATAATATAAGGTACATTTTGCTGCCATTATATATATCTATGAACAATTAAGATAGCATATATATAATTATATCTGTACTATCTGAACATGTATTAATATAACATACATATAAATATATCTGTACTGACTGAACATGTGGGCAACTGTACATAGAAAGGAGGGAGGTAGCAATTAGTAGAGATCAATTGGTTGAAAGATAACTCAGACATAATTTTTAAGCAGATCATTGGGAGAAATTAGATAGAGGAAGGATATTAGTTAGTAGGAAGGGTATTTACAGGAAGTAATAAGTACAGCTCAGATTGTTAAAATATAAGTCAGACAGCATTTCTAATTAGATCATTGGGAGAAATTGGAGAGAAATAGGATACTCTTAAGTAGTAAGGAGTACATATCAGCTTGAAGGGGAACAGGAACACGTGAGGGAGCAAGGCAGGATCGGCAGGTTTTGAGTGTTTAAGGATTTGGAGAAGAAGGGAGAGAGATGCTAGTTAAGTGAGAACGTTAGATCAATGTGAGACATAAATAGACAAGGTAAGGGGAAGGGAAGCGAGAAGGGAGAGATACATGATAGGGTTGAGAGAGAGAGAGGAAGCTCCGTTCTGACACCGGGAAAAAAAAATAGTTCAGGTTTAAGTATTGAAGGAGGGCGGGATAGAATGAGGAACAGGGCTTGAAGAAAGATTGTGGCAGATGTAACAAAGACAGAGAATGACAAAACAGGTATAAGAGACAAGATAAGAAAGATTGGATCAAAATATATTTGACTAGTTTTAATATATTCAAAAAGAGAATAAGGGAATATTTATTAAATACGGAGATAGATAATTTTAAAGATAGTTTTAATGTGAACATGTCATGTTGGTGAAATCGTACATGATAGTATTTGGATTTTGTTTCTCTTGCACTAGTCCTTTTGTTACTGACCAATTATATTAGAATAATGAATTGTTAGGGAACATATATGCCGGATGGCATCAGTCCCCATTGTCTCAAAGTGAATATTGTATATATGTATATGTGAAAATGTAACATGATGTACTTTGTGACAATAAACAATGTAAAGAAGACCGAGACAGATAAAAGTTATAAGAGATTTAACAAAGACAGGGACAGCCAAATCAGGTATGAGAGACAGGATAAGAAAGATTGGGACAGATGTGACAGAGACAGCAAAAACAGGCATAAGAGGCAAAATAAGAAAGATTGGGGCACAGTTTACCCTTCTGTACCGGCGACATATTTTCAATTATATTCTTGCTATATTTAAACGACTTTGTGCAGCTTAAGAAGGATCTGCGATAGTAAAAAGGGTTAAGTGAGATAGTTCGAAGCCTGTTAATTGCTGGAGGCCTTTTTAAGCTGAAAAGATCGTTTAATAGTACCCAGAATATAATTAAAACGACGTCGCCGGTACAGAAGGGGTTAACCAAGACAGAGGGTGCCAAATTAATTAACCCCTTCAGCATGAGGATTCTTTTTACCTCTGCTTCTGGATAAAGTTAGACAGTTTTATGCAGTTTAAGAAGGACCTATGTTATTCAGAGGGTTTAGTGAGATCTTATTCACCCCTTCGAGTCTTATAGGTAGATTATAAAGCTACTAGTGGCGGCCTCAGCCAAGTCTTGTTCATCCATAGGCTGAAGGTCAGGTTTGATTCTGACATCATGGCACACTTCATCCAACATTTGTGAGGTGACATCTCGTACTTCATCATACCGGATACAGATGAATCCTCCTCTCTTACAACTCAAACAGTGGTCCTGGTTGTTTATTACCCGACATACACATTTTGAAGGTAGGTTTGAAACTGGCCATCCATACCTCAAGGCTATGGCGTCATTAAATTCTTGTTTATTTAAGCTGAAGCCTTTATCTTTTATTGGTAATGGAGCCAATATGAAGCCCCAGTATATTGTGCCATCTCAACTCTAATTTTTAGTTCTTCACTATATTTGGTCTTGATTTGTTCTAAGCTATGTTTCTGTCTCTCTTCTTACCTTTGCCCCTGCAACATTCTGTTGATTACCATTATATATATTGGTATATACGAGCTGTGACGGCAGGAGTATGTGATGTGGCTGATGCCAACGTAATTATTAATTTTGTAATGTGCAAATGGTACTTTACAACATTCTACTAACCACCATCTCGTTTATTTCAACTTCAGATACGAGCTCCAGTTCTCCGTTAGCGACCGAGTATGGCGTCAGGATGGTGTGAGTGCCAACGTGACTGTGGTGGTGAGACTGCTGGCGCCTGAGGCCCTGGCCCACGCGGCCCCCCTTGCTCTCACACACACCACCCCGGCAGCACTCGCAAAGGGGTGGACGCCGGAAGTGAGAATCTCGATTATATACTTTTTTACTAGTTCAGACAATTAACAAAATTTCAAAGACTAGGATTGAGGTTTGGATGTACAAACTTGGAACAAAAACTAGAGTTGTTGTTTGTCTGACCTACACTTACATCCTAAGGTGACTTGTGGCCGAGTGGTTTAGAGTACAGTACTTTACACTGGTCCAACGATGTGATGGTCGGTTTGCAGCGTAGCAAGTTCGAGCCTTATCATGGTTGGTCTAGTTCGTGAGGTGGACTCTTATATGTTTAACAATTAGTCCGTAACATGATCAGATAACATAAACCATACCAACGCCTTCTCTTTTGCTTGCTGCACCTTGTCCCTATCCAATCTCTGACTGTTTTCCCCCAAAGCTGTATTACTATTTTTTGTTCATAATACTTTGTATTACTATCTTTTTTTCATAATGCTTTCAGTTGCTCAATGATTATTTGAAACTTAGACAGCCCATGCAGTATTGGCGTACTCCTAACAACAGAGGTGTAATTATGGCCTTTTGTTTTGTAAATAATTTTGCATCAGAGTATGGTGATTATCCACAATGTTCAGTAACATATCTAATGATATAATTAGATTGATTGATTAACTGCCATTTAGAAGACGACTTTTGTTATAGCACAATAATCGTAAATTAGTGTGACACATACTGTATTAGCCTAGCAAAATAAACTGTATTAATATTTTGACAGGAGGGTGGCGGAGGGTTGGGCAGGCTAATACAGGGAGTGTCAGAAGCCATTGATGAGAAGGGAAATTCCGTGGAGGTGGTCAGTGTCTACGGTCCTTGCGGTCACAATCAAGCCTCTTCCAAGTCCTCATATCCTGAAGTCACCCACCCACACACTGAAACCACGCCCCGACATCCTAAAGCCCCACTCCGACACTCTAAAGCCTACACCCAACACCCTGAAGCCTCGTCCACATCCTCAAACATATTCGTGACTGGAAATTCTTCAACGTCTCCTGGTGCGTCTTCTGCTTGTGTGTGGGTGAGCGTGAAAGATGAGGGAGGGAGCTACATGGACCCAGTCAAACTACAGGGTCTTCTGGCTCTCCACACTCAGCAGGTCAGAGGCATACTAAATTGGTTAACTTCTCTTAATTTGATGATTATTTTGTTCTCATAGGAATTATTACCAGATTAGCTTATTCACTGTAGTACGGCTGAAAACAATCGCTTTATATTATCCTAAAGTCTATAAATGAATTAGCTCTTCTCTCATGGTAATAGAGTATGAGAGAAGAACAGATGGAACTATTGACTTTAAGACAATACATAACCAAGAAAATGCAAGAGAAAATTAATAAAATTACGCTGAGAAACAATGAACTGTAAGAAGTTGAAATGTTCAAGTATTTTGGAGCTGTATTGTGCAAATACAGTAAAATGGAAAGTGAGATAAAAAAAAGAGAACAAATGCAAGCGATAAAAGTGATTGGAGAACTTTATCGTATTTTGAAAGTAAGAATGGATTACCAAGAAGTCAAAAAGTCACTGGGGAACAGTGCTGAGAGCAGCACACTGTTCCCCAGACGAGTTATTTCGGAAAAAGCATTTGGTGTAAGCAGGCTAGATTGATTTACTTAGTCTCTCTCTCCTTGCACCCTAACTCGGCTAAGTGATACGATTTTAATTGTCCTGGTACTATTATGGAACCTCTCTGAATGACAAATATCTAATAATAATGTACGACAGGTTGGGAGAGAGGTATCCTGACCAGGATTCGAACCCACTCACTCCAGGTATATTTGGGAGAGTCGGGCACCGTAACCACTCGGCCATGAGCGGATATAAGGAAAGCAACCTTAGTTACACAATACCCTGCGTGCAAAACCGCTTGAACTTAAATTCTAAATATAGTTATTATGTTTAGTCCTATTATTATTATTATTATTATTGTTATTGTTATTATTATTATTATTATTATTGCTGATATTTTGTCATTGATACTAATAGTGTTAGTACAGGTATTATTATAGTCTTATTATTTTAATTTATCATTATTACTATTTTTTATTAGGATATTTGAGAGAAGTAGATAAAAGAAAGAACATTTTCAATATATATTATAGCCATTTGTAATCAGTGTAGCATACAAACAGAGCTGTCCCTCGGTCTGATGTAGTTCTTGCTATTTAAATGCAAATGAAGTCGTCTGTATGCATTTTTTTGTAACTTTTAAAATGTATGTGTATGTAAATTTAGTGTATGTGCGTATGTGTGCACAGCTGCTCATATAAATGCTGTGTGCTAATGCTCGGTGTATACTGTACTATAACATACACTGTATATACAGTACAGTACAGTCAGGACCCCCAATACACGATTCCACAATTCGCGAAAACCCTAATACACGAGTTACCCCTCGAAAATAACATTAATTAATTAAGCATTAATTACGCGAGGTGGTACCACAATACACGAATCGAGAGCTAAGAAGGGGCCAAATCCGCTATTCCCGCTTGATACGCGAGCACGTCTACGTTTCGCGAGGCCCAGGAGTAGCTCTGAAAAAAGAAGAAGACGGGCATACGCCTGCCTTCCCTCCCGCTTACCCTCCCTCCCTCCCTCCCACAGTCCCGCTCAAGCGCTCATAGCCGTGCGGAGTGACCAAACGTTTGTAGTGCCTGCCACTTTTTTCGCCATGCCACGCCAATATAAGAAGATAACACACAAAATGAAGGTGGAATTGTTGTTTCGCAAGAAAAGAGGAGAAGGAAACTGTGCAATAGGCTTGTCAGAGTAAACTGTTCGTACGATTTGGTTAGGGAGGGAGAAGTTGGAGAAAATCGTGAAGTCCTACGGTCCTAGTCCTAGTCCTAGCCTATCTACTACTAATTTTAAGGTAAGGTTTCATATTTTTATTCATTGTTCTTCTTATATATAAGATATAGACTGTACTGTAGAGCCAAAAATGTCGAAAATAGGGCCAAAAATTTCGAAAATAGGCCATAATTGAGAGATGTCACCCAATCTAATTATTCCCATTTAAAGTTAGTTCCACAATACCCGAATTCACAATACGCGATGCCTCCTGTCACCCCTATTCTCGCGAATTGGGGGTCCTGACTGTATATATATATATATATTGTATGTGCCTGATAAGCTCAGTTGATTATGTTCCCGCCTGCCACCCAACAGACTCGGGTTTGCCTCTCGTTCAGATTTCTGAAAAATTTATTTAGACATAAATGCCAGTTACTGTCTCCGTTCCAATGTCCGACGCAAGAGACAATTCCCCACAGACCCTGACTACGCACCCTTCACAAAAAACAGACAAAGCACATCATCAACAATCTCAAGCACTCACCTGCCTGTGGTCCAGATAACATAAAGCAACATACACCTCAGACACCTAGGACCACAAGGCATACAAGCACTCACCAACATATCAAACTATAGTTATTCACACAACACAATACCAGACATCTGGAAGCATGGTGTCATCATTAGGCTACATTCCCCAAACCCAACAAAGACCCCACGCTACCCTCCTCACACCGCCCCATCACACTCCTTTGCACCCCCTCCAAAGTCTCAGAACACCTCGTACTACAACTGACCACACAGACTCTACCCCTAGCTCCAACACAACATGGCTTCAGGCCATAAACACTCTTCTTACAGACCTCGCAAAAAGAGCTTTTGACGGCATCAACGCAGCCAGACCACCACATGGATCACTACTTGCCACACTCGACATTGGTAAGGCCTTCGATGCCATCCCCCGCCACAACCTAACAAACAAAATCTACAACACAAACATGCACAATAATACAAAAAGTTGGCTGGTCAACTACCTAGCAAGCAGATACACACACATATAATTTGCCGGTCAGTCATCCAACATCAGAAACTTCACAAACGGAGTCTCGCAAAGATCCGTCCTGTCGCCCGCACTCTTCAATCTATACATGCATGAAATACCCACACCCAACGCACCCCAAATAAATATAGCTTCCTACACAAACGACATAACGTTCACATGTAGGCTACACACCAAGACCCAGACAGAGCAACACATCTCCTTCAACCCTATCTCAACACACTACATGACTGGTGCACTACAAACACTCAAATTAGCCCCAGCTAAATCCACTGCAACCCTCCTCACAAGCTGAGCAGCCGAATACAAAAACACCCCGCACCTCACCATAAACAACACCCCCCCCCCCCCCCCAACACACACACATGCACCCAAAATTTTAGGAATAACATATGATACTCTAATGACATTCAAGCAACATATCACAAACAGAAAATATTTACTGACACCCAGACTTAACGCCCTCAGGTCACTTGCCCACACAAAATGTGGACACAACAAAGAAACTATCACCACAGAATACAAACAATACATAAGATCAGTGATGGAATATGCAAGCCCTGCCTGGGCTTCTAACCTAGCTGAAACTATCACACAACCTTGCAGACCTTTTAAAACAAAGCCCTAAAAATAGTCATAGGCTGCACAGCTACTACACCTACAGATCACCTACATCAAGAAACCAAAGTCCTCAAAGTCAAAGACCACCTGGACATGAGAGGCACTCAATTCTCCCTACCAATAAATGCCTACAGTGGTCGATAGAGGCGCTGAACGCAAGGTTTACCGCGGTGCATTGTGGGAAATGGGCGACATCGCGGAGCTATCCACCCTCCCTCTCCTTCAACAATTCTATAATATATGCAGTTAGTCGACATTTCTGTAGGTGACACATACTTTGGTCTATGCATACTGTTGTTTTATATATTTTAAAATCACCCATATTCATAAATAACTTATATTTACAATACAAAGTTAGCAGTTATTTTCGCGCCAATTTTGTTATGATAATTAATCAGCTTATAATTATGTTTGTAGTCATTATCAGCTGCATATGGACTTTCCCTTTATTACTATACTATATAAGCACTTAGTGTAGTCGTATACTGTATAATAAAAACGTGTAGAATCACACACAAATTGAGAAAAGCTGTGCATATCCTAGGTGTTTGGTATAGTGATGTCTACAGTCGTAGCTCTGGTGCTAGTTCAGAAGCGTCTACCAGAGGTCTCAAAGGAATTGTTGGTAGGGAGAATTCCTGGCTGCAGCCTCTACACACCAACACCATCCACTACACTACATGGCAGCACACCCACAAACACCAAGGAATATCAAAACAACACCCACCACACGGTATCACACACAAATACTGTCAGCTCTCCCTCCCTGCCCACCCTAAACCAGCTTCCAGAAGCACATCCATACTCATATCTCCTGCTGTTACATCCAATCACTCAGACAACACACAGCTGCAGGCACGACCTCCCGAAATCCATCCTTCTGAATCCTCCCTTCCTTGCAAGGACAGAGTCCACCTGGCCAGGCTGAGATGTGGGCACCATCCAGCTCTTCTGAGCTATCAGAAGATTAAAGATTAAAAATACTCAGCATATCTTTTCCTCACTTGCACTCCTTCCACTAGTAACTCTCCATTTGCATCTTTCTCCAACTCTTCCCTCTTTTGTCCTCCTTTCCTTACTCTATTTACCTCCTTCCAGAACATCTTTTTTTGTCGTCAAAATTTTCACTCAACCTATGATCTCACCTTTCATTTGAAAGTTTCTTCGCTTTTCTAATCTTATACTGTCTTGTCACTTTGTTTTATTATGATTATTATGAGTAACTGCACGTATTATGCGAGTCAACATTATTGAAACTACCTGTACAACTTTTTTCATTTTACTAACATATTGTCAACAGCTGGAGAAGGTGACCGGGCTGAAGGTATCTGTAGGTGACTCAGGAGCTTCGTCCACCCCACCAGAACAACAGAGCTCTACCAGCCCACAGAATCACCATGACCCTCACTCCGTCACGTCCCTTGCCTCCACCGCACTCCCACTACAGGTAGGTGGATAAACTGTTATTTGATGAACTTAAAATGTAAAACTTGCAAACTAAACAAACCAAAATTGGGACAAGGACAATATAAAGTCAAATTAAATTATCAAAATCGCTATGTGGAAACAACGCTTACTAAAATGAAAATTATTAAATAAAAGAACACAATCCACCACATAGGGTGTACATCACTACATGAGCAAGTTAATCTGTTTCCCAAGCAAACCAATCGCACATATAACAACGCACTATCGTCACGTTAAAGGAAGTAGTCAAGTTTGGGAAGTCCGGGACGTTCTGGCAAATTTTACTAAACTCTGCATGAATAAAGAAACTACATGTTAAATGTCAAAATATTATTTAAAATCAAATTTGCAACATGACAAGACATTAACAATAGTAAAAAATACAAATATTGATAAGATATCTATACTATTACAAAATAATATATAAAATACAGTACAGCACTCACTAACGATAGTGCTATCGGGTAGGTACCTGTAAGCATAGCATGCCTCAAGTGACCCCTATCAATAACTACCCTACAAATAACCTACATTTATAGCACAAATAGATCTCTTTAGAGATCTATGATGCATTATTATTATCAGGGACAATATTGGTGTAGTGTTACTAGCTTTAAAGGCCCACTGATATCAAATTTTACTGTATCATTAATTGACTAGTAAAAAAAAATCATCATTAGGTAGCCACTTGTGATGTCATAAATTAGTTGCCAGATAAACTAGTGATGTATTTAATGGAAGAGGTAGGTATCCTAATTGTTTATATCTGAGTAATAATAGAATTCACAGTCACTTTGTATCAATGAGCATTTAAGAGGAACCTTATCAGACTGTTTATAAAGTTATTCTAGTGTGCTTTACAGCTGACTACTTGTTAGTGTGCCTCACTTGTATTGGTCACACTTGACCAAACTTTCAATTTTTTGTGTTATGGTTAATTTACTGTCGCACTGTTATATAATCATACATGCACAAATCACTTTAAAATCTTGCCCAGCCGTTTACACACTCTTACTTCTCAACCACCCTCGTCAATTATGCCTCAATAGTAAATTTTATCCCATGCTGAGGTGGTAGAAACAAACCACCTTCCCTGTAATCTCGTGCCTCACAACATTATTTTGTTAGCTATGGAGAAAATGTTGTCATGATGTGCATTATATACAAACACTCATCCCACTCAGATCTTGTCCAATTCTTTATACACACTCATCTCTCACCTCTATCTGTATATGTTGTGTAACTTGTTTAAAATGCTCCCATATTAAGGTGGTGGACACAAACTCCACTTCCCTAGTGACCCCGCGGTTGAGTCAAGCACGCACCTGCCTCCCCCTCGTCCGCCACCACCCACACACCTGCACCCACAACACCTGTCTCAACGGCGGCCGCTGCATAAGGTCCGCCAAGGGGGACAGGTGTGTACAGCTGCCTCTTGTAATTTTTTTCCACACTCATTCTAATGGTGGCAACGCCTCAGTTCGTCTACGAGTAATTGGCAGTCATGTGAAGAAATAATTTTAGATCCTTTTTGTTATTTTGCTCCACAGTTGGTCTCAAAGCAAACTGATTTAGTGGCAAGTCACGACTGAGTAAGTCCCTCCACTTAAATGGTGCATCAAACCATGTTTAATCTTTGATGGAGTTTATACCTTGTTATTAAATTATTCATCTGTAATTTAATTGTAAGAACATTACTATATCATGATAATTCAGTAACTTTCATATGTTGTATATGTTGTATTACTATATCATGATAATTCAGTAACTTTCATATAAGTGAAATGTAAATGCAGTTCGTCAGTTGAAATATATTCAACTTAGTTAAGTTTGGTAAGATGTTATACAGAAACCATTTAGCTTTTTATTAAGCAAATTATTACACCATAATATTAATATATCTTTGTATATGAGTCAATAAAGCATATTAGTTTATATATAAATGTGAAACTGCATATAAATACTATTGAATGTGCTATGTGAGAAGATGCACTTACTAACCGTACACATGTGACAGGTGTGTATGTCCTGGAGGAACCTGGGGCCCTCGGTGTAAACTGTTGTCCAGGAATTTCAGAGGACAAGGGTGGGCCTGGGTGACGCCTCTCCCACCTTGCCTCCCGACCACCCTGTCTTTACAATTCTTGACCACCCACGCCAACGGCCTCCTGCTGTACTCCGGTCCTCTCTCACCCACGCGCACAACACCCACACCCACGTCCATGTTTGCCGTACAGCTGGTAGAGGGGCGGCCGGAAGTGCTGGTAGAAGGCAAGGGTGGACCACTGAAACTCCAGGTCAATACAACACTCCACGATGGTGACTGGCACTCGCTACACCTCACTCTCAATGATCAGGTGGGCTATGGGGAAGGATGTCGTATGCTAACATCACTAACCATAAAGTTGCACTGCCTTAACCCGATCTGGTGAGGCGAGTCTTTTTGGACCCTCCATGTTTCACTCCATTAATTTGAGATTTTTTGAAGTTTCACCTCATAAGTTTGGCGATTGAAAGACACTTCACCCCATTCAAGTGTCTGATTTTTCTGGGTGAGTTATTTTGAGCCTCCAATATCCTGCCTTCGGCCAGGACATTTTTCTACCAAAAATGTTTACATAATTACCTTCAATAATCATAATAACCCCGACTGTCTGGAGGCTGCGAGAGATTGAGTCTTCTTGGAGGCTCCATCCATGGGCCTGCCGGCCTGATACGGTCCCGGGGTCTATGGTAAGTCACTAAACGTTGCACCAGATATTGTTAAAGTTACCATCTGCCCTAACAATCACAATGCAAATTACCATAACCAATTGTGCCATCCTAGTATGCCTACAGATATGAAACTTTATCAATAAATTATTTTTCTAAAAACAAATATTTTTCATTTATTACATATAGTAAGGGACTTTTTCAATAGAAGCAACACATAATTGATATTCCAATTTATCTTTGATTATATGAGAACATATTAATAGGCCTAGTAGATAACTACCCCATTTATAGCCCAATTGGTGAAAGTGTAGCTTTGTACACTTCTTTATACATTGGCAAGTACAAAGTTTCCAGTGTATGTTTATATTTATTGAAGCTCTCATTGTGACAGAGTTCATCTTACAGTATCTTTACTTACTCCCAGATTTATTGGTAATTGGTAATTTATTGGTAATCGGAGTTACATGGAGGGATAGACAGACTAATGAGGAAGTAAGAAGGAGGTGTGGTGTGGAGGTAGATGTGCTGGAAAGTGTGAAAAAGAGCAACTTGAGATGGTTCGGCCATATGGAACGTATGGAAAGCGAGAGAATGACTAAGAGGGTGTACGAGAGCGAGGTGGAGGGACAGAGGGAGAGGTAGACCGAATGAGAGGTGGAAGGATGGAGTGAGGAAGTACATGAACGAAGGCGGTGCTGGTTGGGGGAGGGGCGTCGACTGACTGGGGACAGAGGTGCATGGGGGCGGTTCGTTCGTGGTCACCCCTTCGGGGATCACCGTGTCAGGCAATAGATAGATAGATAGATAGATAGATGAAACTTCCTAGCTTGTCTAACTTTGCATGTCTGTAAACTAAATACAGTATTGTATGACACACCATCTTGTCATTAAAATGTAAAACTTTCAAACTTAACAAACCAAAACTGGGACAATACAAGATAAAGGTAAAATAACTTATCAAAATTGCTATGTGGAAATAACGCTTACTAAAATCAAATTTATGAAATAAAAGAACACAATCCACCACATAGGGTGTATATTACTACATGAGCAATTTAATCTGTTTCCCAAGCAAACTTATCGCACACATAACAACGCACTATCGTCACGTTCAAGGAATTAGTCAATTTAGGGTTCTGGTAAATTTTTACTAAACTCTGCATGAATAAAGAAACTACAATTAGTGTCAAAATGTTCTATTAAAATCAAATTTGCAACTTGACAAGACATTAACAATAGTACAAAATACAAATAGCACTTACTAACGATAGTGTAAGCATAGCATGTCTCAAGTGTGAATTGGCATTTAAAAGAGCATCATCATCTAGCTCTAAAACATTGCTGTGGGCAGCTTTACTGCACTAAAGGTAGCGCCAGCGAACTTGACAATAACCTTGACCCCTTAACTTCTTATAACTTGAAATAAATGAAAGAAATCGAGTTGACGTTTCTATCATTTGGGAAGAGTCCACCAGGAAATAGGTGTGGATATTTACAGCCAGTTTGCTCTAGGCCCTTTTCAGTTACAGAGAGGTCAAGGATAAAGATTATTGTCAAGTTCGTTGGGGATACCTATAGAATAATCTCTTGGTCCAATAGAAATCGGTCACTAATATTACCAGTAACATGTGAAGCAAGATGAAACCTTAAAACAAACAAACAAAAGATAATAATAATTAGTATTTGCAGGGCATTATGTTGATGGTGGACCTGTGTGGGCGAGGATGGAAGGAAGGGGTAAAGAAGGACACCCACTGCCTGGCCCGAGAACACTGGCGGGGCACTGGCGGAGCATCCGATTGGCCGGGGTCGGGGCCACTACAGGTCGGTGGGGTGGCTCACTCACCCTTCCCGGCAGAGGATCATGGCTGGCTGGAGGCGCCCACCACATACAACCTTCATGGATGTCTTGCCCGTCTCATGATAAACTCTCAAGTAAAATACGCTGATGTACAGCAAGTTGTATCTGTCTTACTGTTATTTTAATGGAACAATTTAGCTGCATCTTATTTCAATCCTACATGTATTCAATTTAATGCCTTAATATACTGCAAATAGTTGAGCTCTCCATAATATAACTAATAAAATGGTAAACTTGCAAAATAAACAAACCAAAACTTGGACAAAGACAATATAAAGGCAAAATAACTAATCAAAATCGCTATGTGGAAACAACGCTTTAGCAAAATAAAATTATGAAATAAAAGAACACAATCCACCACATTGGGTGTACATCACTACATGAGCAAGTTAATCTGTTTCCCAAGCAAACTAATTGCACACAACACACTATCGTCACATTCAAGGAAACTTACCCTAGCTGCACTTATTCTACAACTGTAAGTTAACCACATCTAACTTCATATCGAGTAGATGACCTGTTGATTAATTTACTGATAATCTGATCCTTACCTTATATAATATGCATTGCAATATTCAATATTCATTGTTGTGCATGAAGTCAGTTGCCTTATTAAGCAAGTTCAGTAACTATGGTTCAGCTTCCTTGCAGATAGTGGATCTTGGTGAGCCAGCCTTCTCTCACAGCAGTACCAGTGGATGTCGACCACAGGAGGAGGCATGTCATGGCCTTACTGGCAAGTGTGGGGTGAGGGGACAGTGTGCAGGTGGACTGAAAGACCCCCGGTGTGACTGTGACCCAGGATGGACAGGACCCGGGTGTTCTATGGCTACCATCCCTACTCGACTGGGTGTGTCCTCCTTCATGAAACTAGCGCTGTCTTTCACCCCAGCACCTCGAGTGGTGAAGGTCCAACTCCGGGTGAGAACACTGGGGCAACGAAATGGGTTACTGCTACATTTGGCCACACATCATCAGGCGGCTGCCTTCTCCCTTCAAGTGAGTTGTATGAATTTTCCGATAAAAATTGTTATTGAGGTATGGATAATGGTGTATTGTTTAACACACTTAATTTACAATCGAGAGGATTCAAGTTTAATTACTGTAGTATGATTACTCAATGGGCGTTAGGAGAAGTGCGTGCAGAGTTACATGGAGGGATAGACAGACGAATGAGGAAGTAAGAGAGAGGTGTGGTGTAGATGAAGATGTGCTGGAAAGTGTGAAAAGGAGCACCTTGAGATGGTTCGGCCATATGGAACGTATGGGAAGTGAGAGATTGACTAAGAGGGTGTACGAGAGGGAGAGGTAAACCGAGAGAGAGGTGGAAGGATGGAGTGAAGAAGTATACGAGTGAAGGCGGTGCTGGTTGGGAGGAGGGGCGTCGACTGACTGGGGACAGGTGATTGGGGGCATTTCGTTCGTGGCCACCCCTTCGGGCATCACGGCGTCAGGCAATAGATAGATAGATAGATAGAAGGGATTGGGCGCCAGTTGGACTAGATAATAGTCCGTCAGGCGCCTGGCCCGGGGAGACAATGTATATGCCTGGGTGTGAGGTGGGCGGGCATTGTGGTATGGTTCCGCTGCGTGTCTGCCTGCTGAGACCGGAACCTATTTGGGAGACCCTTAGTCTCTGGGTCTTCTGAGCGACCTAGATGTGTTTGAAATATTTGTTGTGTTGTGTTGTCCTTTTTCGGGCTCTGTCTCGAGTTGGCCATCCCCAGCTATGGGGTATGTGCCTGAGCACTTACTGTATATATATACATACACACTCAATGGATCAAACAATTGAAATTTGTTTTATTCCTGTTGAGGATAGATGAGAAGAATACTCTGCAACCACCACACCATCCACTACACCTCCTCTCCTCCTTCCTCCTCCCCCCCCCCCCCCCCCCCCCCCCAATACACAGACCCACATACCTTTTTTTTTGGGGGGGGGGGGGTCGTCAGCTTACATCAGGGCAGAGCAGTTGCCTTCCACCCAGCACCTCCAGGATTAATTCCCATGCCTTCCTGTGAGGCAGTGCAGTTGACTAGAACATCCTGGGCAACATACCCCATTAACTCGCCAAGCATTCACATTACTTCCGGCCCGATACCATTAACCCCTCCAGCTCGGCTGTCCGCTTACGCTTCATACCTCCAGAATCGGCCCATATATAGCCTTATAACCTTAATAGCTTAGCAATGGTAATAGGTAGAAAGATCAACTTAAAGGGAAAATGGAGTACTTACTGCCCTGGCGTTGACCTGACATCACTATGTCGTCTTGGTTGTTGTGTTGTGAGGTTGTGAATATTAAGCGCACGGGAGTATAAGAGGACACCCAAGTTCTGCGGTGAAAGTTCGGTGTGGAGTACAGTATAAGAGGACGGCCGAGTTCGACGGGTTAATGTCCCTGCGACTTGAGCCTCCCATGCTAGCCACAGAGCCTTCTTCCCAGCCAGCCCACGAGCCTAGGCTAGCTCCAGAGCCTACTCGACTATCCTGCGAGTTTAGCTCACTGTCATCAGAGACCGAAGCAGGTGATTGGCCCAGGTAGGACACAGAAAGCCAATTCGAAAGGGATTGGCCCAAGAAGACATCAGGGTTGGAAATCCAGAACTCTTCAGTTATTGTTTGGCACCAAATCAGCCACCAACCAACTTCCTCCTCTCCTTCCCTGCACACTCAACTGGCCTTTCACCCTCAGCAGGCCTCTCTCCCTGACTCCCCATCACTGAGCCCCCAGCCTCCCACAACCCGTGATATCGAACCCAAAAAAGAAGTATCATTTCGGGTAGTAGTCTACAGACCCCCACCCAAACTACTGATCCTTACCTGTTCGAAGAATTGAAGAGATCTAAGGTGGCTGATCGACTATATCCAGATTCCTACTTCCTGGACTTATAAATAGTGGGGACAACTAACCTGACAAACACCCTGCGAGAATGGAGAGAGGAGGACTAGGCCCAATCCCAGCGAGAAGGAGATATCCCTTGGACGTGAAGAGGTTCCGTCTCCAATTACAGTAGTTGCTACACGTGGAGAAGCGGAAGTCAACAAGAGCATGTCGAACCCTCTGCAATTGAGGGCACAGTCTGAGGCAAGCAAGCATACCCTAAAGAAGACAACAGTACCCCTGCTGTGCAACTGTGGGAAGCTGAAGTCAGCCTAGAAGTGTGGCCAGCCCCCACAAGTGTACGAGCCCCAGCAAGACGTCCACCAAGAGGAGCAATGAGGCCCCTCTCCCTGGACCAGCAAGAAGGCTCCCTTGGGCCCCCAGGATTGCAACAGTTCAACCATCACCTGAGTACCAAACATAGAATCACATGCCTAACCAATAATATCTCCCTCTCTTCCCTAGTGTTGCCCATTTAACCTCATTTGAGAAGCTCTCCCCTGGTGACCAATTATTAGAGAGAGATCCATTTAGCCCCATGTTTGAGGAATATATACCTTTCAATTCAGATAAGTATAGTGTGAGAGTCATACACCCCCTTGATGCCCGATCTTGACAGGCTCCTCCTCCTTGTATTCTTAGTCACCTCTTCAGACACACCATCAACACATACTGTATTTCCCACGTTCCAGGAGAAAGCTTGAGTCAGTACTAGAACCTATTCCCCCCTGATGCCTCAAATGCCAATCTAAGTCATAATAATCCCTGTGTTACTTTGCAATTATAGTTATATTCGGCAGCGATTCTGGGCATTGGTAGCCTAAGTCCTTGTGAAAGAGAATATAGGAGAAATTTCCCCTGATTGAAGGGTTTCGTAGACTGTGTAAATATATTTGTACAGTACCTCGGAGTGAAAGTGATATATTCCAGTGTTGTATATACTGAAAGTGAATAGAAACTTATTCAGAGTAGGGGGAGCGCCCCAGCCGTATAATAAGAATACTGACTCCCAAGAGGTAAACTAAAACGTGTGTATAAATATAATATATATTATCCGAGCCTTATCCAGTAATCACAAGTTCATGGGGAGACATCAGGGTTGGTACCAAAGTAGTTGACCCGGTTTTGCCCACCTGGGTTTTTTCAATAAAACCCACTTGAAAAACTCCACAATTTTGCACACTTGAAGAGACCTCTACCAAGGAAGAAGTCCAAAATTGAGAAATTTGTATGCATTGTATGCAAAGGTGAGCTTGTATGCAATGACTGGCCCGAGAGTGTTAACTTTGGGTGGAGATGGTGAATAAGTTTTGCTACTTGGGAGATACCATCTCTGCCGGTGGTGGGGCCGAGGCCATCCACTGTCGCCAAAATAAGATGTAGCTGGGGAAAGTTTAGAGAACATTTGTCACTAATCACCATGAGAAGACTCCCTCTCCCCTTGAAGGGAAAGGTGTATGTTTCATGCGTTAGAAGCGCAATGACATATGTTTCAGAAACGTCACAAAGACCTCGCTAGGAATTACTTCCTTTATTGCATAATGTATGTAGGATTTGTCACTGTTTGTGTTAATTTTTAGTTGTATTGTTTTGCTAACTCTGACACCTTATTGAAAATATTTGCTTCATTTCAGCTCCATGCTGGTGTACTGTGTGCCTCACTGTCTGGTACGGGCTGGGTGGGCCGTGTAGCCTGTGTGGAGGGTCAGCCACTAGGAGATGGGAGGTGGCACACTGTACGAGCTGAACGACATGGACACAATTTACTAGTTAGCTTGGATGACGGTGATGACTGGCGACACAACGAAACTCTGCATCTGGTGCCTATCCCCCCGCCACAGTTAAACCTGGACAAGCATGATGGTGTGACTGTGGCCGGCCTTCCAGAATTTGTAGGGGTCAAGCTTGTGGCTGTCAACCAGGACCTTCAAGACAGTAAGTGATGGAAATATATAACAAAGGTTATACAAGGTAAATAGTTACCGTATTACATTACTTGATGTGGTTCACAGTTTACAATGTTATCCACTTATTATTAATACAGTGCTGGCCTGTAAGCCAGTGCAACTTTGCATAAATCGACTACCAGAAACTGTTCTAAATTCCCTTAGTAACTCCTTTATAATGCTTCATTAGTTAGCCTAGGTATTTTTTACTCTATGTATGTATGTATGTATATACTCATGCACATGCACATACCCCATTGCTGGGGGTGGCCGACTCGAGACAGAGTCCGAACAGAAACCTGTAAAGTTCCATTCTTAGGGTCTGTGACCACTTTCGCATTCCCTCACCCCTTTCTCTGTCTCGTTGAGTAGGAGAATTTTACAAGGGGAGGAGGATTCCTAGCCTCCTGCCCACAGTAGGAAAAGAAGGACAGTAAAACGAGACAGACAGAAACGGCTAAGGTTGAGTAGAGGATGCCAAACCTCACTCTGGATAGGATCAGCCCTCACCCATATGAATACATATATATATACTGTATACTAATTAGCTGTCCACTATTTCCTTGCATTTGAAAGGAAAAGCATTAACCCAATCAGTGCGGACTTATTTTCTTTATTTCAGCTGACGGTAAATTGAATCCTTTAACAACTAATTTCTCGATACTTAATGGAAAATATAAAACTGCCATCATCCATGTCTCTATATCTTTTTGATAAATTAATTAATATATTTTTATTATTATTATTATATATAAAGTATACTGTATATACTGTATATATATATATATATATATATATATATATATATATATATATATATATATATATATATACGGTATATACTGTATATATATACATATGCATATATATATATATATATATATATATATATATATATATATATATATATATTTTTTTTTTTTTTTTTTTTTTTTTTTTTTTTTTTGCCAGACACCTTAATTCCCGAGAAGGGATGGCCATGAACATTAGGCGTTTGTTACGAATCGCTAGGTCAAGTTGTCCGGGCTTAACATCTACCAATAAATTTTTTACAGTTATCGAGTGGATGGGACTCGTTAGCCTTGGTCGGCAACCTATCTATAGGGAGACAGCATTATAAAAATCCAGGTGGATGGGACTCGTCAGCCTTGGTCGGCAATTTGTCTAGGGGAGTAAGCCTTATACAAATCAGTACTGCTTACCAAAGGGTGAAGCAGGTTAGTTGGCTGGACTAGCTACTCACCACTGTAGAAAAATACTGCTAATAAATACATAGAAGGTCTCTGAGTCGGACGGACCCTAAGTTTAGCGATCAATCCTGTAAGTCCTTCAGTAAACTGGTACGGGTTGTCCTTCTCACAGGGGATAAGTCCGTTTAGGGGCATTTTGCGTATGGTCACCCTCATAAAGGGGAGTAAGGCGTCCGGCAATAGATAGATAGATAGATAGATAGAAAGAAAGAAAGAAAGAATATGTGTACTACATCTTTTTAAGAAGCATAACCCAGTCATAATTATTCACTGCATTGATATTGGTCTCTTTGTTATACCATATTCAATTGATCTTTCATTAATTTATCAGTACAGTACAGAAGAGAGAAACTGTGAGTGGAGACTGGAGAGACAAATAAAGTTTCTTGAGTCTCTATGGGGACAATGCCGCTCATTTGCTTTATGTTTCGGGTAAAGGGACCCTTCATCTTTAGTGGAGGAAGAAATAAATATATCCCACATATCCCACTGCATGTTGTACTGTACAATGTGAGTAAAGGGGGAATGGCAATAGTCTGGACCAATAGTCAGCCCATACAATATTATGTTATGGCATTTTCTTATTGTAGTATAGTTGAGACTGGTGTGGTGCAGATAAATGCTGTTTTTGTTGTAGTTCCCCAGAATTTCTAGCCGAAAAGTTCTTGATAGACCGAAGCCGCTCCAGAAGCTCGGGGCCCCTAAGGGGCCAGGGTGAAATTATATATGTAGGGGGACTATGTTAAGTCAGGCTGTAACACTGTTAGGACTATGCCAGCAACAGCCAAAGTACAGTACTGACATGATTGAGTAGTGCTATATTTTTATTTTATTGTACAGTACAGTACTATATTTCAACTGCCAAAAGGCAACCCTATCTCAGCCATTACAATGTACAGTAATGGAAAAGATGCTAAAACTTTGTAAGTACTGTACTGTATAATATGTATGAAAACATTAATTTTTAATCTCCGCCTGTGATATTACTCCATTGTGTTAGTTAGGTTATCAACATGATGTAATTTTCTCTTTTTCTAGAGCCAGTACCATGCTTCGCTACTGCAATATGAATTATACATATTGCATAATTAGTTACTATATGTATATCGATGTTATCTTGCATCATCCTACAGCCTGTCTGGATGATCTCCGTGTGTCCGACTACCCTCTGCCATTGTCTCCTGCCCTGAACGGGACAAGTTGGGGTCAAGTAACCACGCTAGAGAATATGGAGAAAGGTTGTGAACCAATGGCTTCCAATACTTGCCGCAACATAACCTGTTCTCCCCCTCTTGCTTGTCACTCAAAGTGGGATCTCCCAGCCTGCAGGTAAGCTATGTTTAGTATATCCAAGTAATTGACTAATGACTAGGAGTCATTCACAATGCTGAACAACATTACTATTGCTAGTCAAAATAAGTTTTAAGCATCTTGGTTGACATTGTGAAGATGAGTCTGCAACTATTATGCCGAGATCTGGAGGAAAAGATCACCAAGATACCCCCACCAGCACCTAAGAACCCCTCAACACCTTGGAGGAAGGCTAATGTGGGTGTGAATGCGAATTATGGGTGAAAGGTGGCTTGTGAGTGCATATGGGCCAGGAAGTGAAAAGGAGATGGAGGAGTGGAGGGTTTTTGGGAAGATTTGAGGGATTGTCTACAAGGGTTTGAGGAAAAATTAAAATGTTGTAGTTTTAGGAGACCTAAATGCTAGGCTAGGAAAGGAGCCTGTTAAGGGAGTCACCGGTAGTTTTGTTGTGGATGGTGTAAACAAGAGTGGATATAAAGATTGATTGGTGTATGTGGAGAGTGTAGAATGATTGTAGGTAATACGTTCCTCAAAAAAAGACGTATAGCCTACACAAGTACACATAATAATAATAATAATAATAATAGTTCTTAAAGCTAGCGCATGCTAAGCTAGCTAAGGATAGCTCAATAAGGCCGATTAGGCATATTTCCATTGGGGTCCTGTACTACTACCCCATCCCTTTGCTCATGAGGGATGGTAACGACTCAGTGCTTGTGAAAAATCTTTAATGCGCCGAGCGTGGGCGCGAACCCGGGCCTTCTGGGTGGAAGTCCGAGACGCTAGTCACTACACCAAGCGAGCCGCTTGGCATAGACTTGCGAGGTGAGAGATTGTAGAGAGAGCATTGATGGATTATGTGTTGGTGATACAAATACAGTACATAAATTTAACCCCTCGAGTACCAGAGACGCACCTTATGCGTCGGCAATGTATGTAACGCTAAGCCCCAGAGTCGCATAGGGCGCGTCGCGGTTAATTACTCCGGTCCTATGGCACCTAGAGAGCTCAGATTTGTATGGGAACTATCCCACGCAACAATGCCGATGGTTGAAAACCCTCAAAGTCCAGCCGCGTGAGCGCGCACAAACGTGTTTTTGCCTACCCATTTCCTCATGTTAATTCCTACTTTCTGGCGCCCCGTAGGACCCCTTAATGACCTAGGGGATCGCTTTTTTGTGTTTTTTTTCCTTCATTTCTAACCCATTCCAGGTTTTTTCTGGAATTTTTTTTTTTTTTTTGACAACCTGCTGGTCCTGGAGTGTATATTTATATTATATTGCCTGGTGCTCAGTGGGTTAAAAACCGAGTGCTCCACACGAAGCGCGTTTCCGGTCTCACGTCTTAATGGCGGCGTTCCAGGCAACCTTATTAAGAGCTGCCTCACTTGTCAGATTCTTTGCTTTAAGATCAGACCGCAAAGCCCGATCTTTCTTGGTCCGCCCCTTGGTGCAGATCCCTCCACATTCATGGACTTGCATCTTTTCACCCAGCTTTGTTCATTCATCCTCTCCACATTTCCAATCCATCCAAGCCTGCTAGTACGTATCTCATCACTGATACTCTTGATACCTAACCTTCTCTTTAGCTCTTCACTTGATATCCTATCTTGCAGTTTGGCACCACACATCCATCTCGCCATTCTCATCTCATTGCGTTCTAAGGAGAAAAGGAGAGCGGGAAAACGAAAGATTAGAGAAGCAAAGAAAATTGCAAATGAAAGGTGGGGTCAAAGATTGAGTGAACATTTTGAAGAACGAAAGATGATGTTCTGGAAGGAGGTAAATACAGTTGAATAAGTAAAGGAGAACAAAAGCGGGAAGAGTCGATGAAAGATAGAAAGTGGAAGGAGTGCAAGTGAGGAAAAGATATGCTGAGTATTTTTAATCTTTGCTATATGTAAGAGATGGAAGGGAGGCAGTGGCTGATGGAGATAAATTATCCAGGCCACCCAGGTGGCAGGGAATGAATGAAAGGATTGGGAAAAATGAGGTGAAAGAAACTGAGACAAATGAGAGCAGGAAAAGCAGAAGGTATGGATGGTATTGCTGTGGAGTGTGTTAAGAAGGGTGGTGATGTGATAATAGATTGGCTGGTGAGACTATTCAATGTGTGCTTTGTTCTGTCAATGGTACCACTAGACTGGAGGAGTGCATGTATTGTGCCGTTGTACAAGGGGAAGGGAGACTGGCAGCCTGGCAGGAGAATTCAAGTTATAGAAGTATTTGTTTATTATCAGTTGTTGGAAAGCTGTATGGCAGGGTGTTGATAGAGAAGACAATATAGGGTACAGAAGATGAAATAGGAGAAGAGCAGTGCGGTTATAGGAGGGGAAGAGGGTATGTGGATCAGAATTTTGCAGTAAGACAGCTATGCAAGAAGTATTTAGAGAAGCATAAGGAGATATTTTGGGTTTTTATGGATTTGAAAAAAGCATATGATGGTGTGGATCGAGAAGCAATGTGGAAGGTGCTAAGGATTTATGAAATTGGAGGAAATTTGTTAAGAGCAGTTAATAGTTTTTATGAAGAGAGCAGAGTGTGTGTTAGAGTAGGAAATAATATGTTGAGTGAGTGGTTTGAGGTAAATGTAGGTCTGTGACAGGGTTGTGTAATGTCACTGGTTGTTTAATGTACAGTATATATGGATGGTGTGGTGAGGGAGGTGAAAATAAGAACTATGGGTAGAAGATTGGGTTTAGTAGGAAAGAATGGTAGAAATTGGGAGTTGAACCAGTTGCTGTTTGCTGATGACACAGCGTTGGTGGCAGATTCTAAGGAGAAACTGCAGTGAGTATTCAAAGAGTTTGGTGTGGTATTTGGGAGGAGGAATCTGAGGGTCTATCTATCTATCTATTGCCTGATGCCGCGATCCCTGAAGGGGTGGCCACGAACGAACCGCCCCGTGCACCTCTGTCCCCAGTCAGTCGATGCCCCTCCCCCCAACCAGCACCGCCTTCGTTCATATACTTCCTCACTCCATCCTTCCACCTCTCTTTCGGTCTACCTCTCCTCTCTGTCCCTCCACCTCGCTCTCGTACACCCTCTTAGTCATTCTCTCGCTTTCCATATGGCCGAACCATCTCAAGTTGTTCCTTTTCACACTTTCCAGCACATCTACCTCCACACCACACCTCCTTCTTACTTCCTCATTAGTCTGTCTATCCCTCCATGTAACTCCGCACGCACTTCTTAAGTAATTCATTTCCACTGAGGGTGAACCTCAATAAAAGTAAAGTGATGGTGTGTAATAGAGGTGCTCGTAGGGGGAATCTAGATGTGCGGCTGGATGGGGAAATACTGGAACAAGTGGAGTGTTTTAAATATCTTGGAGGAGTGATAAGCAGAGACGCAGGTATGGAAATAGAGGTAAAACGGAGAGTATATGAAGAAAGGAAAGTATTCAGAATAATGTGGAAGGTGAGAAATCTCGGAATGAAAGCTAAAAGTGCAATGTATAAAGGGATAGTTGTACCAGCAGTGATGTATGGGGCTGAGACATGGGCTCTGAAGGCAAAGGAGAGAAGAAAGCTGGATGTGATGGAGATAAGCTGCTTGAGGAGTATATATGGAGTGACTCATAGAGACAGATTGAGGAATGAAGAGATATGTAGGAGAGTGGGGCAGCAGGAACCGTTGTCGGCCAGAGTGGACAGAAGGGTGCTGTGCTGGTATGAACATGTTGACCGAATGGAAGATGAAAGGCTTACAAAGAGAATATATGAGTCAGATACAAGGGGAGGTAGAGGGGTAGCAAGGCCTCCTTTGAGATGGAGAGACTGTATAGTACAAACGTTGGAAGATAGAGAAATGACTATAGATCAGGCAAGAGAAGTGGTAATAAATAGGAATTAATGGAGAATTTTTGTGAATATATGAGTGATAACGCAGTCGTTTGGGAGAGGGGTTCGGGCGCCAGTTGGACTAGATAGTAGTCCGTCAGGCGCCTGGCTCGGGGAGCCAGTTTATATGAAGGGTCTTGCGGCTCCTGCCTGGATGTGTGGTGGGCGGGCATTGTGGTGGTGGAGCTTCGCTGCGTGTCTGCCTGCTGAGACCTGGGAATCTTTTGCTGGAAGACCCCAAATGGGCCTGGGGCGCTGGGTCTTCTCCTGGGCGACCTAGATGTGTGAATTTGTATTTTATTTATTTATTTATTTATTTGTATTTATTTATTTATTTATTTATTTATTTATTTATTTATTTGTTTTCCCCTGTTCGGGCACTGTTTCGAGTCAGCCACCCCCAGCTATGGCGTATGTGGCATGTGCCTAAGTATGTAGATAGAATAGATAGATAGCCTACTGTAGATATAAATTGTATTGTAAATTCGTCTTGCTTGACTTACTTTATTGATTGATTATTGATACTGAGTGCCTGTTACCATTTCACCTGATTGTAAACCTTGCCTTAAATTTTCAGACGTACTCTGATGAACTTATGTACAGTATATGTATTGTAACCACACCATATTTATTTTGTAAAAAAAAATTATTTGTCTACGCATCTTTTCTAGTCTAAGTGTCCCAGCTTATAAAGGACCATGTGCTCGTATAGGTAAGTTTATGCGACTGAAAATATATTCTAGTCGGTATATTAGAAATATTACTGAAAATAAATAATGTTTAGTAAGATTTCCAGTAAATATCTAGGAATGTGAGGGCATGGATGAATGTATTTGGTCCCTTGTGTTCATTGAGCCGTGGCATAGTCAGTAGAACGTCGGCTGTAGAAAGCGGCTCGCTTGGTGTAGTGACTAGCGTCTCGGACTTCCACCCAGAAGGCCCGGGTTCGCGCCCACGCTCGGCGCATTAAAGATTTTTCACAAGCACTGAGTCATTACCATCCCTCATGAGCAAAGGGATGGGGTAGTAGTACAGGACCCCAATGGAAATACGCCTAATCGGCCTTATTGAGCTATCCTTAGCTAGCTTAGCATGCGCTAGCTTTAAGAACTATTATTATTATTATTATTAAAGGGTTGGCGGATCAAGCCCGCACTGTCAAAATGTTATTGGTAGATGTCAAGCTCGAGCAACTTGACCTAGCGATTCGTGACAAAAGCCAAATGTTCATTGCCACCCCTTTCTTGGAATTAGGGCGTCTGGCAAAAAATAATAATAATAATAATAATAAATAAATAAATAATAATAATCATAATCGTTAGTGAGTGCTGTATGTATCTTGTATATACTATTGATATTACCTTGTCCAATTGCAAATTTACTTTAATAGAAAATTTTGACATAAATTGTAGTTTCGTTATTCATACAGAATTTAGTAGAATTTACCAGAACGTCCTGAACTTTCCAAATTTAAATTGAATATTTCCTTGAACATGACGAGAGTGCGTTGTTATATGTGCGATTAATTTGCTTGGGAAACAGATTAACTTGCTCATGTAGTGATGTACACCCTATGTGGTGGTTTTGTGATCTTTTATTTCAAAATTATATTTTGCTAAAGCATTATTTCCACATAGCGATTTTGATAAGTTCTTTTGCCTTTATATTGTGTCGTTCCTGTTTTTGTTTGTTTGTTATGCAAGTTTTACAATATAATATTTAGAAATAATAATTATGCATTAAAACTAAATATATGACCTTAAGATTCTCTTAAAATAATCATTCAACCTATGATATTGATACCTACAAATATCGGTAGCTGTGGGCAAGGTCGTCAACTGGTGGGTCGGAGATGCGAGGATGTGGATGAGTGTGCCTGGTCCCCCTGTCTGCACGGTGGCACCTGCCACAACCACCGCCCAGGCTACCTGTGTGTCTGTGGCCCCGACCAATTGGGGGACAATTGCCAATGGTCTAAGTTGGCCCCGGAGCTTCATCCTCTCGCTGCCCCTGCTGCCATTGCTGCTCTGACAGTATCTTTCCTAGTCCTTGGTGCGTGCCCCTCTCTGTGACTTATATTACTTTTAAGGTTTTAATGTAGTATCCACTCTCTTCATTGTGAAACCATTTACTGTTACATTTGATATCGTCATTCTGTGGCTGAAATCCCTAATCTAAGTTTTAGATTTATCCATCTATCTATATATTTATCTATATACTGTTGTCGGGAATAGGGTAATGATCCCGACAGGTTTTGGTCCAATAGGACATTTGAATTTGGCGGTATCGTATCGCTTGTACGATTTCGGCTGGTTCTTTGTGTATTGTAGTTTATTCTTAAGTTAGGTTAAATATTAACTGTAATGTATAAATATCTACATCAGCTCTAGATGTATTATGAAACCAAGTTATGGGTTATAATTATTATGAGCCGGCAGCCATATGTAATTTCGCGAAGCGATCGGAGGCCGGCCCTTTAGTCTCTCAATCAACACCGTACAGTCAACATCTCCTCCCCCGGCTCTGACTCAACCCACAGTTCACCATGTGCTACAAATATTAATCTACAACAATATTAACAACAGTCCTACATCACCAGTCCTCTTAAGCTAAGTTCATTGTATCGATATTGTATTATGTGAACATTCCTACATGTCATGCAATTGAATTAGCCGCGTGTGGGGGACTGGATTACACCCATCGACGAATACCTTGGTGGTAATTATATTATAACTATTTGTTGGGATATTTCATGTACCAGTGATATATAATTTAACCTTTATCTAAATTCCCGACAAATATTGGTCCTTCGTGCCCTAAGGCTTCCGTACCGTAGTACCGTTTTGTTTACTTCCTAGACGCTTGTGGTCTTACAAATGGCTGCCGCCTCGCGCGTTATTGGCCGACTGCCGTTTCCCTAGTTTCGACCCAGCTTCTTCCCTCGTGTTTTTTACCTTTTAGGCACCGTCCCTTTCTTTTTTGGGACTAGTTTCCAGGTTTTTTGGGCGTGTGAGCCTTGGCGTTTTTTTGGTGGGTTAGCTGGGCTGGAGTTTGGGGTTGGGGTAATTTCGTCGGGCGCCATTTCGCACTCCTAGGCTAGGCTAGGCAGTCTCGGCCTGCAGGTGTCTGTGGTGGCTTTTCATTTCGCTTTGGTGGTGTGCTTGTGGTGTTGGTTGTGTTGTGTCTTTGTGGGACTCGTTCTTAATTTTGCTAGTGGGGAGGGTTCTCATGTGACCTTTTATCTTTAAATTTCATAATAGCCTAGGCCTAGTTGCTTAAAGTGGCGGTCATGAGTGTCGGTCTTTGTTAATTCCTAAGCGATTGACAGTTAATAGTCAGACCTCATGATTGTAGCTTAACCAACTAGGCTTACCTATAAAGGGCTTACAATAATTAGTGCTTCACCTTACCCTTTCTTTTAATGGATTTAGTATTTAATTCTTTTGTCTAGTCAGATAATTTCCTTTCGTTAGTTTATATTAAGGGGACTGTAGGTATTATGTAATTCTTTTTGAGTAATTTATTAAGTAATGGGGGTTTGCCGCTGTTGATTCCTAAGCGATTAACGGTTGTAGTCTGACCTCATTGTAGTTTAAGTTGCTTAAAATTAGACCTTAACGATGACAGATTTAAAGAAACTTAAGATTCTTAAGGGAGGGATGAAGGGAAGTTTAAATAGATGTTTAAGAGATCTTGATGAATTTTTAATAAGTGCCACGGCTGATCAAATAAAGGGTAAATTTGCTACTGTTACTAAATCGCTAGCTACTTATGATAGTTATGCTCAGCAGGTATATGGTTTACTGACAGTTACTGACGATGTGGAAGAAGAAATGTCGGCAGATCTTGAGTACTTGAGAATGTTAATACAGCCTTAGCCAGACTATCTTCCACCCAAGAATCAACCTCTGTTAAGGATACCGGTACACCAAAGGCGACTGGTTTTAACCTGCCGAAGCTTACTTTGCCTACCTTTTCCGGGGATTCGGCTACCTGGACTGGATTTTGGGATATTTTGAGTGTTCCGTCCATCATAATCAAACACTCACATCCATCCAAAGGTTCACATATCTCCGTGGTCAATTGAAAGGGGAGGCATTGAAGTTAGTCGATGGGTACAAGCTAGAAGCTACCAGCTACGAGTCTGCAGTGGAGTTGCTGAAGAGAACTTACGGGAGAGTGGGAGTCATCAAGAACGCTTTAATTACCAAATTCTTCACACTAGATCCTCCATCCTAATGATGTGGCGGACCTAAAGGAGTACTATGCCTCCTTTGAGAGCCTCCTCCGATCTATGGAGACAATGGCCGTCACCAAGGAGGAGATATTTAGTGTGAATATCTTGAATAAGATACCCTCTCCCCTAAGGGAAATCTTACGACGACAACTAAGCGACTCTCCACTAAACTTGGAAGCGTTGGTGCAGGTGTACCAGACTGAAGTCTTCAATATGGAGAGTACTGGACATTACCGACAAGTGGAGATGTCGCCATCTACTGCAGCTTTCCCGGTACAGACTTCTCCTAAACAGAAAAGGCCAATACCATTAGGTTGCAAGTTGTGCAGTGTCCACGGTCATCTGTGGTATCAGTGTCCTAAGTATCCTAAGGCTACACAGAAGATTGGCCAGGCTAAATCGCTTAAGTTATGTACCAGCTGTCTGGCAAGAGACCACTTCAACAGTACTTGCACCAATTCCTACATCAAACCTTGTAAGTATTGCAAGGGGAAACATTGGTTTTCCCTTTGCACCCAGTCTGATCGGCACGACGGCAAAGAAAAGGGGAGAACCCCCAAAGAGTCACATGAGAAAGGTAAGAGCGAGGGTGATAAAGTATCTGCCATGTCCATTGCTTCTCGAGAATGTCAATTGCTTCCTACTATGATGCTGCCAGTAGTGGGGAGTAATAATAATACTATAATGACGCGCACCTTACTTGACCAGTGCTCACAGAGGTCATTCGTTCTGCGGTCATCATTACCCCAGCTCAAGTGTAACCACCAAGGGTCAAGAGAATTTGCGTCTCCATGGTTTCACTGGTGAAATGGATTCCAGTGACTATGATATTGTGGAGATTTCATATGTTTATAGAAAAAAGGTATGTCCCATCAAGGCTGTTGTAGTCGACACACTACCCAGTTTCTATATAGCATCAGAGATTCAACCACATTTGAAATATCTCAGAAGCAAGGGTTATAAACTGGCTGATGATCAACTCTCTGCTAACAATGGTATTATGCTACTGGTCGGAGCTGATTATTACTACGACCTGGTTCACCCTGGATATCGGCGGGTAGATAAGCTTATAATGCTCCCCACGATCCAAGGGTATGCCATTTCTGGATCCTATGCCACTTCCTCTAAAGACACACAGGTGGAGGTGGTTCCGGTCCTCAAGGTAGCAGTAAGCCCCATAGATAAATATATTCGGCCAAATGTGCCTGATAATACATGTACTGATATAGATAAGCTATGGGACTTGGACAATATTGGAATTGACCCACATGAACTTGATCGTGAGTCCAAGCTAGCGTTAAGCTCGTATGAAGAGACTGTAACGTATGACTCTGGCAGAGGTCAGTATGTGGTAAGGCTCCCTTGGAATGATAACAAGAGTAAATTACCTACTAATTTCCATCTAGCACTTGGTAGGTTACGTGGCCTTCAGAAGCAGTTTGTCAAGGATCCAAGTTATTGCGAGACTTATGCGGCAGTTTTAGCCGAGCAGGTACAACGTGGATTTGTGGAGAGAGTAGATCTCAGTGAGTATGGGGATAACATCCATTACCTTGCTCACCATGGGATTAAAAAAGGACAGTTCCACCACTCCTGTTCGTATTGTGTATGACTGCTCTGCTAAATCCAGTGTTCGCTCCTATAGCCTGAATTATTGTCTGTACACGGGTCCGTCCCTGGTCTCTGATCTAGCGCAAATTATGTTGCGCTTCAGATGTCATAAGTTTGCATGGGTCGCCGATATTGAGAAGGCCTTCCTGATGCTTCAACTCCATCGTGAAGACAGGGACTCGACAAAGATTTTTATGGCCACGGGACCCAATGGATCTAGATTCAGAGTATCTGGTCTACAGGTTCAGAGTAGTCTTATTCGGGGCGACCTGTTCCCAGTTCCTTCTCAACGCTACTATCTTGCGTCATCTTGAGGAGGCTGGACTAGATTCTGACTTCAAGAATGAGATCAAGCAGGGGATCTATGTGGACAATCTTCAAGGCACCGGAGACAATGAAGATTTATTGCTCAAGAGATGCTGGGAGATCCGTGATATATTTGCCAAGGCTCATTTATACTTAAAAAGAATGGGCCACTAATAGTGATCTTTTGAAAGGTCAATTTGCTTCTGACGGTGTAGCTACTGAGAATAGTGAGGTGAAGTTTTTAGGCCACAAATGGGACACTACCACAGATTGTATATCCTTCTGTCACACCCCATGCGGCAGTGAGCTTATGACCAAGCGAAACTGCTTAAGCTTGTCAGCGAGGTTGTTTGATCCCCTAGGTTTTTTGCTGCCTGTTACAATCCGTGCTCGTATGTTTTTACAGCAACTGTGGCGGCTAAAACTAGATTGGGACACGCCCCTCCCGATTGAGTTACAGGATACTTGGCGGTTGATTCGGTCGGACCTTTCCGCATGTTGCAAGGTCCAACTTCCTCGTCAGGTTATTAGTGGTCACCAGGTGGATCTACATGCCTTTTCTGATGCTAGTAATAGTGCGTACGGTACTGCCATATACATATGTAATGGTAGTGAAGCGACACTGGCTATAGCGAAGGCTAAAGTAGCCCCCTATAAAGAAGATTACAGTTCCTAAATTAGAACTTACTGCATTGCTTCTGTCTGCTCGTCTAATAAAGTTTACACTGGATGCTTATACAGACATACTACAGATTAATAACGTCTATGTCTGGAGCGACAGTCAAATAGCGCTTTCATGGGTACACAGCCAGAAAGTGTTACCTGTTTATGTTTCTAATCGCACTGATGAGATTCATAACTTAGTTCCTACAGCTACATTTCGCTATGTGAGCACCAGGGATAACCCCAATGACATAATTTCCCGGGGGATCTCGGCGCAGCAGTTTATGTCGTCCTCTATTTGGTGGCATGGACCTCCATGGCTTACGTCTCCAACTGAATGGCCTCAGGATTTCAGGGAATCCATATCTGATCCTTCAAGTCGGCCCCAAGATGATGTGTTAAGTAGTTCGAATGTGAGTACTACACATCAGGATAACAAGTTGGTAGAGTGGGAACGTTACGGCAGCTATGATCAAGTAATACGGGTATTTGCATGGATATACCGTTTCATTAACAACATGAGAAGTCGGGCTCACGGGTCTTTCCTTAGTGAAGATTCGAAGCATATCAGACTCCATGAATTGAGATCAGCAGAAGCAAAACTAATATGTTTAGTACAAAAGGAATCCTATCCTACTGAACATCAAATCCTGAGCAAGGAGTCAAAGGCCAAACCCTCTAACTTAATGAGGCAGCTAGGATTATATATGGAAGGAGGCATTATTAACCCTTATTTAGCGGGTGGTAAGGTATTTTACACTGTACCGCTCAGCGGGCATAATCCCGAAATATTCGCTCAATTTCACTCGCCCTAGTGCCGTTACTATGGCTCCAATGCGAACGAAACGATCATTTTTGGAAAGAGCAACTCTTTGTCTCCCCATATAAGTCTATGAATGGATGTTATGAATGAGTCTGGAGGGTGGGAAGAGGTGAGGAAGAGGAGGTACTTTTTGGTCTATTTCCCGGGCGCGTTCGGTTGCGTTCGCTTTGGCCTGACTTCGGCCTCTCGCGCGTCTACTATTCCTTCGGTAATCGGTCTTATTTTTCTCTTATTTCTCCTTATTTCTGTATTCTCTCTCTCTCTCTCTCTCTCTCTCTCGCTCTCTCTCTCTCTCTCTCTCTCTCTCGCTCTCTCTCTCTCTCTCTCTCTCTCTCTCTCTTTCTTTCTTTCTCTCTCTCTCCCTTTCTCTCTTCCTCATCCGTATATGTATTTCTCATTATTATTTTCTCTAACTAATCCCTCTATTTCATTTATTTGCTTGTAATATTTCTGTATTATTATATCTTTTTCACTCTTTCTTCAGTTCAGTTTCTGCATTCTCTCTCTCTCTCTGTTTCGCTTGCTTTGCAGGAATTTAGTTTTTGTTTTATATATAATATATAATAATTTACTTATCATTACTTACTATATCGTATAAACAATAGTAGGTAGCCAACTTACCATAATACCGATACACCAAACCGATCCGCATGCGGGTTTGTTTATCACCTGTTTACTAAAGTGCCACCATTATCGATTTTCTTGGAGCCGACTCGAGCGGGAGGGTTACCAATTGAAGTTAAATCCGCTAGCATATATTGTTAGATGTAAGACATGATAAATACCACTAGAAATATGAATTGGCAAAATCCATATAATATCACTTCGAAATTGTTCTGAAATTTCAAAACAAAACCGCTAGTGTAAGTCATTGCTGCTAGATCGAAGTAAAGGTCTCTAGATCTAGCGGAAGTCGCTATACGTATTGGCAGTACTGCACACTCATTCATTTCATTCATTCATTTTCTATTGAGCTCGTCCTGGAATCTTTACGACTCTGAATCTAACGATTGCCGACGGCGATACGTTGTTGACATTGTTGTTGATGTTCCAGTGGAGGGATGAACAAAATATTTTCCTTGTCCAATAATAGCTATTTCATAGTCCCACAGGACTTATTTTGATATATTTATCAAATTTATTGAATGCCTGAAAATAATACGCTATAAAATGCTTGCAATCAAACTTTCAAGCAATTACAAGGTCACATGCAATTATAAAAAGGTATGTTGTAGACCACAATCTACGCCAAGCTTCGTTGTTGCTTGTATTATCGTGAGAAATGTACCATACACCCTGGTTATCGTGAGAAATTTACCGAACGCCTGCAAATAATACGCTATAAAATGCTTGCAATCAAACTTTCAAGCAATTACAAGGTCACATGCAATTATAAAAAGGTATATTGTAGACCACAATCTTCGCCAAGCTTCGTTGTTTCTTGTATTATCGTGAGAAATGTACCATACACCCTGGTTATCGTGAGAAATTTTACCGAACGCCTGCAAATAATACGCTATAAAATGCTTGCAATCAAACTCTCAAGCAATTTCAATGTCACATGCAGTATAGGTAGACCCAGAGATGAAGAGACAGACAGAGAGAGAGGGGATGTCAAAAACATCTGCTAGGTGTGATTTCCCCTGGGAGGGAAGAGATTAGTTAGGGGCGTGCCCTGGCCTACATCAGACAAAGAGAGTACAAAGAGTACAAACAAAGAGAGTGAGACAGAGAGAGAGAGAGAGAGAGTCGTGATAATATAAAAATGTTACACATGTATCATATATATGAAAACATAATATATACGGAAGGTCTACATCTGTTCTCCACAATCATATAATGCCAAGCACAAATATTCAATCTTTCGTTGTTTGTATTACCGTAAATTTACCGAACGCCTGCAAATAATACGCTATAAAATGCAAAGGAATTTTCTTGTAGAGTGCAATTTTGAGGACGTAATGTGCTCTGAGAGAGAGCGGAGCGGTGATTAGGAGCATATATTACCTCAGACCGCTCGCCACACAGGGAATTATATAAGGAAATTACCGTATTTAGGGTTTTTCACTCGTGTTTTACGATCGTTGAAAGACAACCAGTGATCGTAAAAGGATGGTTCGGGTGTCATTGGAAAGCTCAATTTACGCACTTTCAGGATACATACTTGTATTACGCTCTGGGTCTTGTTTATGCATGAAAAAGAGCACGGAACAACCCCATTTAGGGTAAAAAAAAAACCCGCTGGGCGGCACAGTGAAATATACTCCACCAGCCGCTCGTAAGGTGATAAAATGCTTGCAATCACATTTTCAAGCAATTATAAAATATAAATTGTACTTACCAACACCCACACCAGTATGTTCTTCGTCAGGAACGTCTCCAATTTGCTCAAGGGTCTGTACAATATCAACCACAACATCCACCTCACGCAAATTATGCTTGGGGTGAAAGCCTATGATCGGGTTATTTTCGTCTTCAGAGTCATCCACACTACCAAAACTCTCACCCAGACCTTCGACGGTTTCATCCAACAACTTATTAGAAAGTTATGAAGAGGTCAGCATGATATCTAGTTCCTGGGTGGTAAGCCGGGCGTGGTTAGTAGGGTGGCGCGACGCACTAGGGATGGCGGCCACCGAATCGAACACGGGCAAATCTTGACCTTCCATTATGGCTGCTTGAGGGTCACTTAGTCACGGTCACACAGTGGGGATGTGTGGGTGGGCCCTTGTAGTACACCGCCTGACCACCAAGTTTCGCTTTCCACCTAAATTAGGGCGGGAATACGCCCACGGACTTAAGTCCGACCCCGCCATTTAGTCCAATTTTCTCGTATCGGACTTAAGTCCGACCCCGCTAAATAAGGGTTAAGTGTAGAGGCAGGATACAAAAAGCGGACATTATTGATTCTGCGAAATATCCTGTCCTCCTTAGCTCCTCTCATTTGATTACCAAAATGTTGATTCACCAATGCCATCGGACCTGCCTACATTTTGGCGTAAATTATGTTCTGGCGTATATGCGACAACGTTGGTGGATCCCTAAGATGCGACAAGCAATTAAAGGGATCCACAATAGCTGTACTATCTGTAAAAGATTACAGGGTAAGCCTTACTCCCCAGTTGATCTACCTCCCTTGCCTGAGTTCAGGGTACAAAGGACTGAACCATTTCAGGTAACCGGGGTAGACTACACCGGAGCGATTTCATGTTAGAGAATCGCCCGGTAATATCATAAAGGTATATGCCGTCCTATTCACATGTGCGGTAACCAGAGCGATTCATATTGAATTGATTGACGACCTATCCAGTGAGGGGTTTTTGCATACTCTAAGACGCTTTGCAGGTCGCAATGGTTTCCCTCAAATTATTATGAGCGATAATGCGACTTGTTTTGTCGGGGCCTCTAAATATCTCCAGAGTTTAATGGATGACCCGCAGGTTGTGGCTACCCTCACTGGAAAGGGTTGTCAATGGAGATTTATACCAGCACGTGCACCATGGTTCGGGGCGATTTGGGAGAGAACAATCGGTATCGTCAAATCTGCCTTGAAGAAGGTATTAGGAAGGGCACTGGTGACCAGACGGGAGTTGCAAACCATCTTAATAGAGATTGAGATGTTAGTCAACGACAGGCCCTTGACCTATACCTCGGCAGATGTTGCTGACCTCTTACCCATTTCGCCTTCCATGATGACACGTGGACGAACCCTTAATACCTTTCCTAGATCGTCCGTAAATGACGAAGATCTGCATGACCCTACGTTCGGCAATGCTGACGCCACACGTCGTCGCTTCCAGTATGTAAACAAGGTGTCCGACGATCTATGGAAACGGTGGACCCAAGAATATTTGCTGTCTCTTCGCGAGCGTCACTCTCATAAGATCAAAGGGACGAATCAACGATGGCCTCGTATCGGGGATATCGTCCTGATTCATGATGAGCGTCCTAGGTTATTTTGGAAGATTGGGAGGATTATCGATTTGTTCCAGGGCATTGATGGTCTTATAAGGGTTGCTAAAATACGAACTTCGACTGGGGTTACTACTCGCCCAGTCGTGAGGTTATATCCCTTGGAGCAGGATGTAGAACTTCCGGATTATCCTGGCGTCTCTACTGATACCCCTCCGCGGGAGAGTGCTGGTGACAGTGCTCCTCAAGGTGGGGCAGCAGATGATGAGAAGGATGATCCTCCTCAGGCTTCAGGTGGCGCTCGTCCCAAAAGGAGGACGGCTATGAGTTCCGTGGATCTTTGGAGATCAAAGATCCAACAAGGTGATCTTTGACTTCGATGTCCTTTTTTTTGTTCCTGTATATCAATTTTGGTGGCGGGCAATATGTCGGGAATAGGGTAATGATCCCGACAGGTTTTGGTCCAATAGGACATTTGAATTTGGCGGTATCGTATCGCTTGTACGATTTCGGCTGGTTCTTTGTGTATTGTAGTTTATTCTTAAGTTAGGTTAAATATTAACTGTAATGTATAAATATCTACATCAGCTCTAGATGTATTATGAAACCAAGTTATGGGTTATAAATTATTATGAGCCGGCAGCCATATGTAATTTCGCGAAGCGATCGGAGGCCGGCCCTTTAGTCTCTCAATCAACACCGTACAGTCAACATCTCCTCCCCCGGCTCTGACTCACCCACAGTTCACCATGTGCTACAAATATTAATCTACAACAATATTAACAACAGTCCTACATCACCAGTCCTCTTAAGCTAAGTTCATTGTATCGATATTGTATTATGTGAACATTCCTACATGTCATGCAATTGAATTAGCCGCGTGTGGGGGACTGGATTACACCCATCGACGAATACCTTGTTGGTAATTATATTATAACTATTTGTTGGGATATTTCATGTACCAGTGATATATAATTTAACCTTTATCTAAATTCCCGACAACTGTACTCAGGCACATAGCCTACCCCTTTTTTTTTTTTTTTTTTTTTTTTTTTTTTTTTTTGCAGCCAAACACACACACACACATAAAACACAAATTCACACACATCTAGGTCACCCAGGAGAAGACTCAGAGACCAGGGATCACTAAGGGCACTCCAACACTCCCCTGGCCCCCGACCTCCCGGAGAAGTCCCGGTTTCGCCAGACAGACATGCAACGGAGCACACCATATTGCCCGCTCACCAGGCGCACCCTTCATATATACAGTACTGGCTCTCCGGGCCAGGTGCCTGATGGACTATTATCTAGTCCAACTGGTGCCTACACCCTCTCCCAAACGACCATGTTTTCAGTCATCTATTCACTAGCATTCTCCATTCATTTTTTTTTTTTTTTCTATATTCCAACTACTCCCTCTCGGGCATAGGCTGAGAGCCTGTAAATTCAACCATTCATTCAACGGTGAAGCCTGTGAGGTCTCGTAGATTCATTCCAGTCTAGTGAGTGAGACATGTGAAGGACTTTGAGCTGCAATCAGCCCCCGCCAACTTGCCTTCGCAGGATGCACGGGGCCCGGTAGCCCACCCACAGCTCGAAGCAGCCCCATCTCTTAAGCTGCTTCGGCTCTGTGCTTCACTGTCTCAACCCCTAGATCGACTCGGACCCTCACTCTTAGAACGCAACCTATTGAGCAATTAACTCGCTAGGCATTGACCCCCTGTAGCATATTTTGAATATGGGAATATTCGTACAGTGCTATTTAATCAGAGAACAGGGGGGTATTTTATTTTTGGCGTTTCGGTGGGCTTTGTGGTAATGCACTGATACTAGGTACAGCACAAATTCCATCCCAATAATATGTTCCCATTGATACGTCAGGATTCGAACCCGGGACCATTGGATTACCAATCCAGTGGCATGACCTTTCCATACCTCCCCCACTTCTCTTGCCTGATATATAGTCATTCCTCTTCTTCCCCAGATATCTGACTCACATATTCTCTTAAAGTCTTACTTCATTGCTATATTTCGTATTCTCTTTGACTAGTTGTGGTGGGTATGGTTATATCCCTCCGCCTCCACCGCCTGCGAGCCACCCGGGCTGGACCACAACAGACAGAGGCTGGAGAGAAGGACAGCATCTACAGTCTGAAGGAAACCGGAGGCTCCACAGTTCTTGGTAAAGGAGGAGGGGGACGGAAGTCATCATTAGAGGACGACCCCACTCACGATTCACTCTTCCAGCTGCTAAGACTAAAAGTTGCGAAAAACCAAGCAGTCAAACAAAAGAAGAAGAAAGGTATGTTTAGAAGAGGGAATGGTAAGCGTTTGCAATTGTAGTTTAAGAGTTCAGGGTGCTCCATTGTGCTGTATAAAGGAGAAAAAGGTCATTGTCTAGGGACCCATTCAAACTCATTACATCTCTTCAGGAGTTGAAAGCAGCGAAAATAAAACTAACCGAGAGATATCTGGGAGAGGAAGTACTCATTAAAAATATTCCTATAATATATATATATTTTTTTTATATGAAACGATTACTTTTACATGTGAATAAACATCTTGGCTGATACACTAATGTACGCCTCAGATTCAATTAAAATGTAAAACTTGCAAACTAAACAAACAAAAACTGGGACAAAGACAATATAAAGTCAAATTAACTAATCAAAATCGCTATGTGGAAACAACGCTTACTAAAAAATTTTTTTTTTAAATAAAAGAACACAATCCACAATACTAGTGTACAGGTATTATTAAAGTCTGTTCACATAATCTACAGGCTACAATAAGATTCACTTCTCAGTTTGTGTAGATTTTTTTTTTTTTTTACTATGTGATTGAGGGAGGCAAAAGGCAGAACTGCCTATAGCGAGTGCCTCCCCCATAGTTGAAAGAGTGACAGGGCTAAAATCAAGGGACGTTCGAGCCAAAATATAGATCTTTTCGAATTCTGTATTGTTGTATAGGCCTTTTGATAACTATTTATTGTTATTATTAACTATTTAACACGACCTCCCGAAATCCATCCTTCCGAATCCTCCCTTCCTCGCGAGGACAGAGTCCACCTGGCCAGGCTGAGATGCGGACACCATCCAGCTCTCCTGAGCTATCAGAAGAGACTGGATGACTCCGTTGTCGACGCCTGCCCGGGATGTAACACAGCACCCCATACCATTAAACACATCATAGAAGACTGCATTTCACACAACCACTTACGCCAACAACACAATCTACACTCAATGAGAGCTCTGTGGGAAAGCCCGATCGTGGCCATGGCCTTTCTCAGGGACTCGGGGCTGTTCGGCCAGGCAGCTTAGGGAACAACAACAACAACAACAACTATTTAAGTTTCTATACCATAGCGATGACCTTAGCAGTCTGTGTGAATATTCGTCAACTTTCAGAAATATAAATCTAGTTTTGTCTTTCACCTTTCATGTCTTTTAGATAAGGTTGGGTTAGTTAGGTTTGATTAGTAAGATTAAATACCTAGATTACCTATTAGAATTATAAATATTTACAAGAAATAATGAGATAAGATTAAGTTGCCTTTAAATGCTTATGACATTTTCAGATTCCCCAAGCGAGGAACAAGGTGGCAATGACTGCGGTAGTAACAGTGGTAGTGGTGGTGGGGGTGAAGGTGGTAGTATTGGAGGTGGAGGTGGTAGTATTGGTGGTGGCAGTGGTGGTGGAGGTATAAGTGCCGTGGTGTTGGAGGTTCAGCCCCGATCATGCCTGGATCCTACGGCCATCCTACCGGGTGAGGACCTGAGGGCGTACGCTTATGAGGGCGAGGCCTCCTCCTCTGCCTCCCTCACCTCCGCCATCTCAGGTAGGGATCGACAGGTGAGTGTGGCACTACAGTTCAAGATATAATAGTTCCAGATTTAATTTGTCCAATCAGATTATTTTCTATTACATTCTAACTACTTCCACACAATTTTAAATTTAAGTGGTATAAGGCAATGGCGTCCTTTTTACTTAATTTAAAATTAAAATGTAAAACTTGCAAACTAAACAAACCAAAATTGGGACAAGGACAATATAAAGTCAAATTAAATTATCAAAATCGCTATGTGGAAACAACGCTTACTAAAATGAAAATTATTAAATAAAAGAACACAATCCACCACATAGGGTGTACATCACTACATGAGCAAGTTAATCTGTTTCCCAAGCAAACCAATCGCACATATAACAACGCACTATCGTCACGTTAAAGGAAGTAGTCAAGTTTGGGAAGTCCGGGACGTTCTGGCAAATTTTACTAAACTCTGCATGAATAAAGAAACTACATGTTAAATGTCAAAATATTATTTAAAATCAAATTTGCAACATGACAAGACATTAACAATAGTAAAAAATACAAATATTGATTAGATATCTATACTATTACAAAATAATATATAAAATACAGTACAGCACTTACTAACGATAGTGCTATCGGGTAGGTACCTGTAAGCATAGCATGCCTCAAGTGACCCCTATCAATAACTACCCTACAAATAACCTACATTTATAGCACAAATAAACTAAGGAAATCGCAAAAGTAAGCAATTGATACTATCGACAATGAATACATATAATATAAAGAGAAATAATTGCAAAATATGAAGTAACAACAGATTTAAACAAAGAGTACTCTTTTAACAAGAACAATAAATTTAAAAAATCATCAATATTAATAATAATAATAATAATAGAAAAAGAAAAAGATAAACAATAAATACAGACAAGAAGTAAGCAGAGGTTATATAAGAAACTTCAAGTTAAAAATGCTTGATTAAAATTATTGATGTCAAATTTTAGAATACAGTCACAATAATTGACCCTAAAAAGATTAAATTTATGGAACAATTTACTTGCCTCAAAACCTCTGTCCACTAAGAGTCTGTATAGTAACCTAGCTCTAGCCCAAAAGTCATCTACTTTAGTGCAGATTTTACAAAATCTTATTAATTGGGAATAAAAACAATTATAAGTGATTTTACTATCGATATTACTACTAGGGAAAGGAAAGTTTATTACGTTAAAATTAAAATCATCAACTTTGTGATATACTTTAAGTATGCACTGTTCATTAACAATCTCTATATTTATATCAAGAAAATTTTCAACTTTATAATTTACGTTACATTGTGTGAGGGGAATAGAATTAGGGTAAATAAGTTTAGCAACTTGATTAAAATTTAACAAATTGCAAACAAGAATATCATCAATATATTCTATTATTACTTAACAGTTTAGCAAGTGCTAATTTTTCTGGAATTTTATTTTTCTTGCTACTGTCAACTAAGTCTTTTATATATTTAAATTCTAAAGCAAGCAAGAATAAGTCTGCAATTAAAGGGCTAGCATTTCCACCCATAGGAATTCCTAATATTTGTTTGAAAATGTACGGCCCGAATCTAACATAAGTATTGAAAAGGAGGAATTTAAGGGCATCTTTAAGTTTAGTTCTATCAAAATATACAGAACTAGTGGGAGTAGAGCTAAGTGATGCATTATTAAAATATGTATAAACATTTATGAAATAATTACCATTCCTAACGAACCTGTCAAAGTGCAAATCTATAATAAAGCAAAGCTCTGAATATACTAAATCTAAAGGCAAATTGGTATACAAAGTTGAAAAGTCGAAGCTATGTACCGAGGTAACTTTCGGCATGGTATTTATTTTATCAATAACTTCTAACGAATTGTCAACACTCCAATAATAGTTAATGCCAGTTCTTCTCATGATGGTATTACAATATCTTTTATGAGTACTTTTAATGTATTTTAAGCAATTTACTACTTGTTCTGATAGAGTTTTAGTGGTAGCAAATTTTGCTCCGGCAATAAAGCGATATTTATAAGGTCTTTTATGAAATTTAGGTAACATGTATAATTTTGCCATGCACTTGTTCTTATCAGAAAGTTTAATATCAAATATTATATTTTTCTTGGTATGTTCATCGATTAAGTTATCAATATTCAGATTATTTTGAATTTCATAAACAGAATTACCGCAAATATTTTTACGTAATATGTTACCCTTAATACCTAATTCTTTTTTCATATTTTCAAGATAAAATTTCTTACATGTGAAGCTATAATTATTGCTGGCTTTATCTACTGTAGTGATTACAAAATGTTTATGTAAATTTATTAAATCAGCTTTAAGCTTATTATAATTATAGTCTATAAAATCTGAAAGATTAAATTCATTTTTAAGCGAGAAAATTTTATTTCTAATTAACTTAATTAATAATTTAGACCATGCTTCTAGTTCTCTCGCATTGCAGCACGCAATTTTTTTTTTTTTTAACAATTTATCTTTTAATTTATTGACTGAAAAAACAATATCTTTTAAAATTATGTCCCATGTTACTTTATTACTCCCTATTCTAAATTTAAACCCTTTACGACATAGCTCCGCTAATTTGTCGTTTGCAAAATGTTTAACTAGTTCTACATCACCTGTTAATATGTGACATATCGGACTATAAATGAACTTTGCTAGTGCATCACGTCTGCTAGCTGGCATATCCATGACTCTTTCACACACGCATTTATTATTATTGAAAATATCATTATCTGAAAGATTTCCTAAAACTTTATTATAATTACAAATAATAGACCCAACAGGTCGTTCATATGAATACACTATTAATGGTTTGAAATCTTTACAACCATCTGGTAATATGGACTTAACTTTCTTTGAAAGGATTCAGGATAACATTAGATGATGTCCTTTAGCATAAGAATAGCCGCTACAAATCAAATTGGTACAAACTCTGATTAACTTTTTTATCTCGGCCACCCCCAGCTATGGGGTGTGTGCCTGATCGAGTGTATACATACATACTGTACATATACAGTATATGTATGTATGTATGTACTGTATATACTCAAGCACATAACCCATAGCTGGGGATGGCTGACTCGAGAGAGCCCAAACAGGGACAACACCAAAAACAAAAACAAATCGCACACATATACTGTAGGTCGCCCAGGAGAAGACCCAGAGACCCAGGCCCATTTGGGGTCCCCAGCAAAAGATTGCCAGGTCCCAGATCTCCTGGAGAGGTTGTAGATACGGTAATTGTATTAAATAATTTAGTGGAGCTGAGACCGGAACCTCTCCGGGAGGTCTGGGGCCTGGGAAATGTTGGAGGCCCCTAGTGATCCTTGGTCTCTGGGTCTTCTCCTGGGCGACCTACAGTAGATGTGTGTGAATATATATTTTGTTTTTTATGTTGTGTTGTGTTGTCAGTGTTCGACCTCTGTCTCGTGTTGGTCACCCCCAGCTATGGGGTATGTGCCTGTGTATATACACAATACATACAAAATCTAGAGTACACAGGAAGCTGAGAATTCCTTGGTGGATTGATAATTGAATATTAAAAATACTGTAGCTATAGTATAGAACAATACTGGGATTTCTGAAGTAGAAATTAGATTTAGAATTACCTGCAGATACATGATGAGGGTGCAAAGGTGGCAGTACTTGTGGAGAATTAGCAGAGCGAGTTCTTTGACCTGAATATTGGGTTGAAACAGGGGTGTATGATGTCCCCGTGGTTGTTTACTGTATATATGGATGAAGTCATGAAAGAAATACAAGGAAGAGCGGTGGATGTTGGTGTATCGCTGATAAGGAAGGGAAATGAGTGGAAGCTGCCTGTACTGCTGTTTGCTGATGATACAGTTCTGATGAGCGATAATGAATGGGAGTTGCAGGGTCTGGTAATGAATGGGAGTTGCAGGGTTTGGTAAATGTGTTTGGAACAGTGTGTGAAAAATGGAATCTGAAGGTAAATGCTGGGAAGAGCAAGGTTATGGTCTTCGAAAGGGGTGAAGCAACAGAGTGTGAGGTGAAGTTGAACGGTCAGGCTATGGAGATGGTCGCTCATTTAAGTATCTGGGCAGTGTGTTGAGTAAAGATGGAACTATGGATGAAGAAGTGCGGGAGAGGGTGCAACAGGGGAAGAGGATTGTAAGAACGCTGAAAGCAGTAACAAGAAATAGGGTGGTCAGTATGGAAGTGAAGAAGTCCTTGCATAACAGTGTGGTAATCCCGACACTGACTTACGGAAGCGAAGCATGGACGTTTGAGAAGAGACTCGGACCAAGAGTGAGAGGGGTGGAAATGAGTTACTTGAGAAGTGCGTGCGGAGTTACATGGAGGGATAGACAGACGAATGAGGAAGTAAGAAGGAGGTGTGGTGTGAAGGTAGATGTGCTGGAAAGTGTGAAAAGGAATACCTTGAGATGGTTTGGTCATATGGAATGTATGGGAAGCGAGAGAATGACTAAGAAGGTGTAGGAGAGCGAGGTGGAAGGACAGAGAGGGAGAGGTAGACCGAAAGAGAGGTGGAAGGATGGAGTGAGGAAGTATATGGATGAAGGCGGTGCTGGTTGGGAGGAGGGGCGTCGACTGACTGGGGACGGAGGTGCATGGGTGCGGTTCGTTTGTGGACGCCCCTTCGGGGATCACGGCGTCAGGCAATAGATAGATAGACATGATTGACACAATTTTTCCAGCTAACAAAATAGTCTCGTGGTCTTTAGCTTTCTTCAGCTATTTAGATTAGGCAGATACAGTTTGTTCAAATTCTTTGCATTTATATTTATCCTCTTCTGTACCGGCGATGTCTATTTAATTTTATTCTAGCTATATATAGGTGATTTTGTGGACTTTAAGAAGGATCTGTGGTAGTAAAAAGAGTTATGGGTATTAGTTCGAAGCCTTATAATTGCTGGAGGCGCCTTTTTTAACGGAATATAATTGTTTGATGGTAGCCAGAATAAAGTTAAAATGACAGCACTGTTACTTACAGGGTTAAGCATTTGTAACCTATTTCCATGTTGATATTTTTCACCTCTTCATCTCCTTCCTTTTGATGTAGATACTTGATTATGCATTTATATCGTACATTGCATTATATTTTTTATCTGTATTACTTTGCATTTTTTTCCATTACATTCTTAATCTTCTTTCCCATTTCTTCCTATCTTTGACTCTTATGTTTTGTTATTTTATCCAATTTTGTTATTACATTCCAAATCATCTACCACACGACTCTCCCTTCCTGCCTCTTACTCTCCCTCTACACCAGGTCTCCGGGCCGAGGTAGAGAAGGAGGAAGGCGGCGGACCACTCATGCCTGGCTTCCTGGAGGTGGTCGACCTGCTAAAGAACCTACCCGAGGCTCACAGGTCCTTCTTCAGATCAACTACAACCACCTCCTCCACCACGGTCACCACATCAACCACTCACATCCCATCACCAAAATCCCATATCTCCCACATCAATTTGATCCCGGCCACTACCACCACATCATCCTCATCCACCTACTCTAACTAGATCACCCAAATCCCACAATACCCAGGTAACTTAGCAACCCATAGTTTAACACCAGGACATTATAAATAGCAAGACAGCAACATCAAGAATGGTTTGCTATATTTTACAGAAATAGGAAGCCAAGTAATCCTTTTCTCTCTAACCCAAACATTATGCTGCCCAAAAGCGTCCTTCAGTGGTCACCCTAACAACTGAACTGAAGTGATGGTGGGATGGATTGTGCTGCTCCCACTTCCGCCTGACAGCCAGAGAGCAATTAGAATAATTGGAACACACCATTATTTTTAACATTGTTCTTAACACCAATAATACCCCAAATGAAATTAATGAAAGCATGTGATTCTTCCAGGATTCGAACCCAGGATATCACATACAGAACCTACATGTTCTAACCATTACACCATTAAGACAATTATACATACAGCACATGACCAAGATTGATATCCATTTATCGATTACTGGATATTAATCTAATCATCTACTGTACCCAACTGCATTATGAATAGCCTAATGCTTAAGTGAGAGGAAAGAATATTTCATGGGGCACAGTTCACATAGGACCGACCTCGCTACAAAATATTCTTGAACCTATTGACATTATTTTTAACATCGTTCTTAACATGACAAAATATTAAGACAGGTCGTCACAATTCCTGAGGGAGAAGGAAAGTGAAGGATAGAATTTGAAATAATATTACCTCCCCCTCCCCCCCCCCCCTCCTTTGGACTACTGTATTTGAGGAAAATTATCGTATCTGAAAGAGTCTCGAAGTCTATGAAGCTCTAAATAATGTGAATTTTTTGTAACAAAGTTTGAAAGACCAAGGTTAGAAACCGCATTGGATACAGAGTGATCAGACATTCAATTCAATCTTTCGGACATTTACCTCAGATTTTCAAATATATTTTGAAATCTTGAAGTGAGACTTCAAACCGGTTATTAAAGGTGGGGGCGCATGGGTTGAGATAAACATGGAATGATAATCGCCAAGCTGTACATAATTATCTTGCAAAATGCAATGGCACTGAAATAATTATTCTATCTATCTATCTATTGCCTGACGCCGTGATCCCCGAAGGGGTGGCCACGAACGAACCGCCCCCATGCACCTCTGTCCCCAGTCAGTCGACGCCCCTCCCCCCAACCAGCACCGCCTTCGTTCATGTAGTTCCTCACTCCATCCTTCCACCTCATATTCGGTCTACCTCTCCACCTCGCTCCCGTACACCCTCTTAGTCATTCTCTCGCTTTCCATACGTTCCATATGGCCGAACCATCTCAAGTTGTTCCTTTTCACACTTTCCAGCACATCTACCTCCACACCACACCTCCTTCTTACTTCCTCATTAGTCTGTCTATCCCTCCATGTAACTCCGCACGCACTCCTTAAGTAATTCATTTCCACTGCTCTCACTCTTGGTCTGAGTCTCTCAACCAACGTCCATGCTTCGCTTCCGTAAGTCAGTGTCGGGATTACCACACTGTCATGCAAGGACTTCTTCACTTCCATACTGACCACCCTATTTCTTGTTACTGCTTTTAGCGTTCCTACAACCCTCTTCCCCTGTTGTACCCTCTCCCGCACCTCTTCATCCATAGTCTCATCTTTACTCAACACACTGCCCAGATACTTAAAAGAGTTGACGATCTCCATAGCCTGACCGTTCAGCTTCACCTCACACTCTGTGACTTCACCCCTTTCGAAGACCATAACCTTGCTCTTCCCCGTATTTACCTTCAAATTCCGTTTTTCGCACACTGTTCCAAACTCATTTACCAGACCCTGCAACTCCCATTCATTATCACTCATCAGAACTGTATCATCCGCAAACAGCAGTATAGGTAGCTTCCACTCAATTCCCTCCCTTTTCAGCGATACACCAACATCCACTGCTCTTGATAGTATTTCTTTCATAACTCCATCCATATATACAGTAAACAACCACGGGGACATCACACACCCCTGTTTCAAACCAACATTCAGGTCAAAGAACTCGCTCTGCTCACTCTCCACACGTACTGCCGCCTTTGCACCCTCATACATGCTCTTCACTGCTTTCAGCAACTTGCCCTCTACTCCGTATATTCTAAGTACTTTCCACAAACCTTCTCTATCCACTCTGTCATAGGCCTTCTCCAAGTCCATAAAGGCAACATACACCTTTTGTTTCTTCTCCAGATACTTCTCCACAACACAATTCAGGGTAAAAATCTGATCTACACATCCTCTTCCCTTCCTAAAACCTCCCTGCTCGTCGCCTATCCATTTCTCCGTTCTCACTCTCACTCTCTCAATCACTACCCTACTGTATACCTTCCCTACTACGCTTAGAAGACATATTCCTCGGTGGTTACCACACACTCCTCTTTCCCCTTTGCCCTTATATAGGGGGACTATTATGCCAGTCTTCCAGTCATCGGGTGCACTCCCCTTCTCCCATGCTAGTTTGCACATTTTCCATACCCATTCTATCACTATCTCACCACCATACCTCAACATTTCCCCACACACTCCATCTGTTCCTGGTGCTTTCCCCAACTTCACTCTTTTCATGGCTTCCCACACTTCTGACCTCCTGATCCCCACCTCCTCCTCCACTACTTCTCTTCTTCTCCCTCCCATACCATATGTATGGGACCGTCTATTCCGGGCCTGTGACGTCACAAGAGTGTAACTCCACCATCCAGTCTAGGATAAGGATATTGGTGTGACGTCACTATGACGTCACAGGCCCGGTATGACGATCCGCAAAATCCTTTATACCATTGTTAATAATTATTTCAGTGACATTGCATTTTACAAGATAATTATGTGCAGGCTGGCGATTATTTTTCCATGTTTACCTCAACCCATGCACCCCCACCTTTAAGTATTCGAGCACTTACTAGTCATGGAGACATTCTCTTAAAGAGTGAGGTGAAAGTTTAAACCAGAACGGAGTATCCAGACATTTAGCAAGCTCTTTTAGAATTTATCTGAAAGAGCAAGGTGCCCAGATCAGATAACTAGTCTGAAAATCCTGAGTCATTAAACGTGCGGGTGTGCGAAGAAGAGCGGTTTATTATGCCCATCAAAGCAAGGAACCCCTGTATTACCTATTAATATAAAAGCTCTGCTAGTGGTAGATTAGGATGGAAAAGCTTTGTTTTGCCTGCTAATTGGCCTTAATCAAAGAACTATTCTATTCCAAAGTTTCTATACAAAGCTTTCATTGGGGAGATTATAGATGCCTATCAAGCAGGACAATAGTCACAATACCCAGGGGAGGCCTCATAGGCATGTGATAAGGAGTTGCTGGAACCCCTGTTTCATTTGTCTGGCCTCCCTCACTGTTTCTGTTTGTGTCTCACCTACACAGAGAGTAATCCAGCTAGCTCTCACAAACACCTATTTTTCACTACACTAAACAAGCATACCATGCTTCTTTCCAATACACCAAATTTTTTGTTTATTGAAGCTGACCACCAAACGACCTTAATTTGGCTCTGTCACCCTTTCAACTTTTGGGGAGACACTTTTAGGCAGCTTTGCCTTTTGTAAGCCCTCATACACTTAGAAAAAATGCAGAGCTTTTTGAGACATGTTAGACAGGTTTAACTTCTTGTCATTACATGTATCCTTACTATGGTGTACTGTAGTTATTTGTATATATTATATATTATTCGGTAAACTTGTGTTAAACCTATACGTATTGAAATTAAAGAAAAGCTCAAGACATGGGCACTAATACTCATTATATGACAGTATATGCTCACTTTCTTCACATACTATTTATTAATTATTTATTCATAAGTATTTAATCATTAATAAGCTAAAGGACTCAAAGTACAGCTACTGGTCACAACAAATACAAACAATTACTTGGACTCATCTTTTCCAAGAACGTCAATCAAATCAAATATACTTTAATAATTATGAGACCGGCCGCCTTCCACAAGAATGGACCATTCTTTTATTTGGGCCTTGTGGGACCCAAATCTTTTATACATTTATAGAATAATGGTATTAAATGTACTTAATTTAACAAATTGTATTATTCCTATCCAAGAAGTTAATGGTAAAAATGCATTTGTAATTAATGTTTTAAAAAATAACAATGCATTAGACTGCATAGCCCTCTCAACTTATACTTACTGACTACTACAGGCCTTCACCTAGAGCAGTGGCTCGCAATGACCTGATTGGCGGCTCATTTCCGGCCATCACAACATTAAATGAAAGTATTTATTTTTTAAATTTATATTAGTCAAGTCAAGAATTTCAATATAATTTATTTTTACTAAAGAATTTCAATAATCATTGTTACTAGTCTTGTTCTGTAAATCTTTGGCTATGGAAACCCACAAAAATATGTAATTTAGTGCCTACAGTATATATATTTATTTCTGCTTATCCTTGTGGCTTATTTGCCTTATGGCTTATGCGGCTCTCACTCTGAATATGTCCTGAACCTTTAGCTCTCTTGAAAAAATTAGTGAATAACACTGACCTAGAGAGAGATAAAATAGAAGCAGTGCTTTTCTAATAATATAGATCCTTCTCAATACTCTTAAGTGATGCTGAGGCCAAGTTCAGAACATGGAGAGAGGGCATGGCAAGTAAAGGGTTAAGAATTAATTCTGTATATATAAAACCAAGGTTTTACACAGTAGATTAGGGCTAGGAAAGGTAGAAAAAAGTGGTGCATACCCATGCGCAGTATGCAGAAAAGGGGTGGGTGCGAACTCAATACAGTGTAGCGTCTGCCGCAGCTGGGTACATCACGGGAAGAAGAGCTGCACTAGACTAAAGGGACCTCTACCAAGGAAAAAGTCAGAAATGGAGAAATTTGTATGCAAAGGGGAGCTTGTATTCAAGTTTTGCTACTTGGGTGATATCATCTCTGCCGGTGGTGGGGCTGAGGCCGCCGCTATCGCCAGAATAAGATGTACTGTAGTTGGGGAAAGTTTAGAAAACTTTTGCCACTACTCACCATGAGAAGACTCCCTCTCCCCTTGAAGGGAAAGGTGTACACTTCTTGCGCTAGAAGCGCAATGACATATGCTTCAGAAACGTGGCCTGTCAAAGCGGATGATATCAACAGAATGGAACGCAATGAGATGAGAATGGCGAGATGGATGTGTGGTGCCATACTGCAAGATAGGATATCAAGTGTAGAGCTCAGGAGAAGGTTAGGTATCAAGAGTATCAGTAATGAGATGAGTACTAGCAGGCTTGGATGGTTTAGACATGTCATGTGGAGAGGATGGATGACCAAAGCTGGGTGAAAAGATGGAAGTCCATGAATGTGGAGGGAGGTGCACCAAGGGGCGGACCAAGAAAGACGTGGGATCTGACTTTGCGGTCTGATCTTAAATAAGAAACCTGATGAGTAAGGAAGCGGCCTGGAACGCCGCCATTAGGACGTGAGACTGGAACCGAATTTCATGTGGAGCACTCCGGCTTTAAATTTGTGTATGTGTATGTATGAGAATGTTTAAATAGCTTTGCTACTTGTACAGTTGGATCAAGGTATTCCTTCACCCCGTATCAATGTTATAATAATAATAATAATAATAGTTCTTAAAGCTAGCGCATGCTAAGCCAGCTAAGGATAGCCCAATAAGGACGATTAGGCGAATTTCCATTGGGGTTCTGTACTACTACCCCATCCCCTTGCTCATGAGGGACGGTAACGACTCGGTGTTTGTGAAAAACATTTACTGCGCCGAATGTGGGTGCTATCCTGAGCCTTCTGGGTGGAAGTCCAAGACGCTAGTCACTACACCAGCGAGCCGTTAATACCGGTAAGCATTAAACAGTGATTTTAAGAATGTATCCACTCCCCTTTGGTACCAAACATCTCCACAACACCATGTAGTATGACTATATTTCAAATTATATCCAGCCCTATTTCATTGATTGTATATAAGCCATTCATTAGACAAATGTTGTAGCTTAATAATGATTATTATAGCATCTTCCTTGTAGCTGATTATAATATGCTGAAGAATAATCTTCAACACACGCAGTATAAATATTAGATGGGGTAAATGTATATATTGATACTACATACTGCATGGTAGTCCGAGGAATATGTGAAATGTTCTCTCTCTCTCACTTTCTCTCTTTCTTCCAGTAGCCTACTCTGTAATTGTAATGATAATTTCACTACAGTCGTAAGCAATAATAACTACGCATCCATTTGCATCTATTGAACCTAAACGGGACAATACAATGCTTTATTATATCCCATAGGCATCAGAACATGGCTTTAAAGGTCCAAATATTCAACTGGGTGTACTGGGTGTAATATTTAACTGGGTGGCTCACGAATGTACTATGAACAACTAACTGGGTCTACTATAATCAATTCATATAAGTAGGCCAAAAATCTTGACCAATAACCTCTAAAACTCATAAGCAACTACTGTAGAGTAATCGAGCTAATATTTCTACCATTTAGGGAGGGTCAGCCAGGGAATGGGTACCGTATGGAAATTTACAGCACATTTGTTATAGCATTAATTGAGTTACAGAGTTTAGGGTTTATGATTTCTGGCCTACTAATAATGAGTAGACTGTAATCAGTAATGCACTAACTCTGGGTGAAGGAAATAACGATGTAGAAAAAGGTAACGTAGAAGTATATTTTAGATGTATTAAACATATTAATATTGTTATTATCTTAACCAATCCAATCCCAGTGAAATACGATGGCAGACGGCAACTTTTGTAACGCACATCCGCAGCATTGCCCATCGTACGTCGGCTATTTTCGCCCATATTTACACCCCTTATAAAGCTCATAGGGCATTCAAATTTTGCCATCTGATACCTTAGGGTGTTGGGCAAATAAACAATAGCTGGCAACCGCTCAGGCCACCCGGCGTGGGGTTGGCGCGCATCCCTCCTCAGTATACAAAACTCCTTGCGAGTAAGTACATGATGTATTTACCTAATTGTATTTACCTAATTGTAGTTTACAGGAGTTGAGCTAAGCTCGTGTTGTCCCGTCTCTCAGTCTACTTTTTATCCAATTTTTTCTTGAAAATATGGATGTTCCTTGCCCCTACCACCTCCTCCTCCAACCCATTCCATTTGTCAATACATCTATAGGGGAAGCTAAACTTCCTGATATCGTTCTTGCAGGTAGGTCTTTTTACTTTGTAGCTGTGGCCTCTAGTTATTCCTGTATCCATAATTAATATATCCTCCCTATCCAGCCTCTCCAGCCCCCGGGTACATTTGTACATCATTATCATGTCTCCCCTCTCTCTCCTCTCTTTTAGACTCGGTAGATTTAATTTGTCTAGCCTCCCTTCATATGGCAGTTCTCTGAGACTTGGAACCAATCTAGTGACTGCTCTCTGGATTCTTTCTAACTTGTGAATATGCTTCTTTAGATGCGGGGACCACACCACTGCTGCATACTCCAATCTTGGTCTAATCATACTCTTCATAATTTTCGCTACCATGGTCTCATCCAAATAGTTCAGAGCAACTTTCATATTCCCGGCCATTGCATACATTCCGCTAAAGAGCTTGTTAATATGTTTCTCTGGCGACAAAGTATCTTGTATAATCAACCCTAAATCTTTTTCTTTTTCGGCCTTGCTAATTTTATTATCTCCCATCCTGTACTCCCAATTTGGTCTATTCACACTTCTTCCCATATTTAACACATGACATTTACTTATATTAAATTTCATTTTCCACTTGGTGCTCCATTCGTATATTTTATCTAAATCCCCTTGCAGCTCCTCACAACTACTTTTATTTGTTATTTGTCTCATAATTTTTACGTCATCTGCAAACATTGACATGTAAGAGTTTATGCCTATCGGCAGGTCATTCACGTACATAAGGAACATGAGAGGTGCCAACACAGATCCCTGCGGCACACCACTCTCAACTTTCCGCCACGATGAGTAAGTTCCTCTAATGTTGGTCCTCATTTCCCTATCTGTTAAGTAGCTCTCCATCCATTTCAGCAAACTCCCCCTGACACATCCTAGCGTCTCAAGCTTAGATAACAATCTCTTATGTGGTACCTTATCGAATGCTTTGGAAAGGTCTAAGTAGACGCAGTCCACCCATCCGCCTCTTTCTTGGAGTACATCTATCACCCTACTGTAATAACATAGCAAACTGGTAACACAAGATGTCCCTTCTCTGAATCCAAATTGCTTTGGGGTTATTATTTTCTTTCTCTCCAACATTTTCATCCATCTCTTCCTAATTAGCTTTTCACAAATCTTGCATACAATACTAGTAAGTGAAACTGGTCTATAGTTTAGAGGGTCCTCAGGGTTTCCATTCTTGTATATCGGAATGATATTAGCTCTTTTCCATTCAACAGGAACCTGTCCTTTATCTAAGGAAGCTTGAATTATGTCCCTCACTGGCTCCACTAATTGCTCTGCACACTCCTTTAAAACCCAGGCAGACACTTCATCCGGTCCCATAGCTTTCCTTACTTCAAGTCCTCTCATCGCAGATAACAGCTCATCTCTAGTTATTTCAATCTTACTAAGACCACTCTCCAGTACTCCCGCCTGTGGTTCGTCAAAACCTTCCTCTCTAGTAAAAACTGACCCCAATTTGTTATTCATTACCTCACACATGTCCGATACATTTTCATACGTCCTAGCATCAACTCTTAATTTAGTAATTTGTTTCTTTACCTTCAACTTACTGTTTATATATTTATAAAATAATCTAGGGTCACTTTCACATTTATTTACTATGTTCTTCTCATAGTTCATTTTAACTTGCCTAATTATGTTAACATATCTATTCCTCTCCTGTTTATATTTATTCCGATTACTCTCAGTGTTCCTTCTTCTTAATCTAGCCCAAGCTGCATCACGCCTACCCAAAGCTCTTTTGCATTTCAAATTAAACCAATCTTTCTGCTTAGTAAAATTTCCAGTTTTATATCTTGGGACAAACATATTGGTCTCTACTCTATAAATTTCGAGGAATCTACTATATTTACCTTGTACGTCCCGTTCCTTCAAAATAAGATCCCAATCTACTCCCTCTAAATATCTTTTCAAGGATACATAATCAGCTTTACTATAATTTAATCTGTCATTTATGTAGCTATTGTCTAATCTATTGGCATTACTCGAGGTCAACTTCCATTTTAGTAATAGGTGATCACTTTTACCTACAGGACATAGATAGTTTATATCACTAATTTCGTGAGGATCTTTTGTAAAAATCAGATCGAGTTTAGAAGGTTCGTTATTACCCCTCATTCTTGTATTTTCCTTCACATGTTGTGTAAGTACATTTTCCGTAACCAACTCCACTAGCCGACTTCCCCAAGATCTCTGATTTGGCCCTGCATCTCCCGATTCCCAATCAACCTCACTACAGTTGAAATCTCCTACCAAGATCAATCGATTCTTCCTTAAAAGCAATCTTCTCAACGACTGAATCATATCCTCTACCATCTCCTCAAACTCCAACTCCCTCCATGCTCTGGTCTTTGGTGGCATGTAAGCTACTGCTATGTCTAGCTTTTTTCCTTCTATATCATTGAGTTCAACTGCCATTATTTCTGCCTTGTCATTATTTAACTCCACGTGCTTTGCTGTCATAGGGTTCTTAACTAATACTGCCATGTGAGATCGCGCTCCCTCACAAAGGCGATGTTTAAGCCGCATTGTAAGCGTTTCCCAGGCCCTGACAATTCTGCTAGGCTCTGATGAGTATCAGAACAGTGCTTCTGATTCATCAGGAAATTAATACTATTTGCCAACCAGTGAGGAAATAGAGGAGATTGAGGAACTGATTGTACCTTTGTCTCGCCAAGGTAGTGGGGCACGTGCACATGTTACAGTTTATTCTCCTCCTGCTCTACCTGTTGTCCATCGCTCTCTGACGATGAAGATGACTTAGAGGAAGAAGAGGAAGACGTAAATGACCCCATGGCCTTCATAAGTCTGCTGCTGCTAAAGCAGCAATGACAGGGGCAGAAGAGAGCAGCAGAGAGTGAGGAGGGAGATGTCACAGCAATTTCTTGATCTCCCCCACACTTACCCTTGCTGCCACCCCCCACCATATCTCCTTTGAAAAAAGTACCCCATGCATCTTCTACTGGCTACCCAGGGGTCTTCCTTTACTGCCGAGGCAGGAAGAAGAAAGTGAGAGTGAATTGAGAAGAACTACACCACCTGTACGCCACCCATGCCGTCTGTATGCTTCACCACCCCGCGCATCTCCACCCCGTGGTACGTTACCATATAGGAATAGGATTTTACACCATACCTGAAAGAGGATTTATGGAGCTCCGATCTTACTCTCAACCATCTGAACAATTTTACCAACACACCCAAACTTCGTTAGATGCGGGAATAGCCTCACGAAAATATGCCAGGGCCTGGGATTCAACTCGGGACCCTTGGGCTATGAGGCGAACAATCTACCAGTGTCACCAAGAAAGATACAGTATCTCACTTGGCAAGGTCGGCTCAAGTTATTTCCGCATCCGGTCTGTTTTAGGCTAACCTATTTTCACTGACTTTACAACCAACACCAGCACCACTAGCATCACCATCATCACCTGATTTTCTGCCTTATACCCACACCACAACACCACCACTACCTTCATCAAAACCGCCAGGATCCTCCCATCGCTCTGACACTGCCAGACACCATGTCACCCAACGGTGTGGGCGTCTTGTAGCCCGTGGGTGTGCCACCCATTGCCGTGTGTCGAGGAGGGTTTCTCTGATACATGCCCCTGGGCCCACTTCTGACTCACGTTCCAGGACGAGGTCGAGGGGAAGGACACCATTCGCGCCTCCTTCAGGAGATTCTCAGTCTGGCGAAGAGGGGGGCATGAGTGAGATGGAAGATGAACTAAGTGAGCAGGTTTGGGAATTGCTTGATGGAGCATATGTCTTCCCAAATGTGTACAATTTGGGGGGTAAGAGGGGGGCAGGCCCCAATATTCCCACCCTGAATAGGCACACCACCAGACTGGACAACTTTCTCCATTTTATTATCGCCTCCACCCGCCAACGATGGACCGAAGTGATGGCCTCGGAGATGTACTGTACTGCTTTTTGGTCATCGTCATCCTGATGAGGTGACGAAGAAGTCTTCCATCAGGAAAAACTGGTGATGTGACCCTCTGATTGGCACGCCCATATTTGGTAAAATAATGAGCCGCAACCGATTCAGCGCCATAATGGGCAACCTCCACTTCACAGACAATCTACTTCTAATTCTAGACTTTTTGCAGAGGATAGCTTGTAGTTTATAAACTTTGGCAATGAGGCACTGGAGATGGTGGACAAGCTTTGCTACTTGGGAGATACTACCTATGACAGTGGTGGGGCCGAGGCCGCCACTATCGCCAGAATAAGATGTGGCTGGGGAAAGTTTAGAGAACTCTTGCCATATACTCACCATGAGAAGACTCCCTCTCCCCTTGAAGGGAAAGGTGTACGCTTCATGCGTTAGAAGCGCAAGGACATATGCTTCAGAAACGTGGCCTGTCAAAGCGGATGATACCAACAGAATGGAACGCAATGAGATGAGGATGGTGAGGTGCATGTTTGGTAACAAACTGCAAGATAGGATATCAAGTGTAGAGCTAAGAAGGTTAGGTATCAAGAGTATCAGTGATGAGATGCGTACTTATATACAGGCTTGGATGGTTTGGACGTGTGGAGAGGATGGATGAACAAAGCTGGGTGAAAATATGCAAGTCCATGAATGTGGAGGGAGCTGCACCAAGGGGCAGACCAAAAAAGATGTGGGATCGGACTTTGAAGTCTGATCTTAAATCAAAGAACCTGACAAGTGAGGCAGCTCTTAACAGGGCTGCCTGGAACGCCGCCATTAGGACGTGAGACTAGAACCACATTTGGTGTGGAGCACTCGGTCTTTAAATTTGTGTATGTATGTATATGTATGTATGTATTATAGACCAATTACTAATAGGGACGATTGCCTTTGACTACAGGATGACTTAACTGCCCTAGAAGAGTGGGAAGCCAAGTGGCAGAAGACATTTAGACCTGACAAATGTCACCATATCTGCTTCACCCATTTGAACAAAACCATCCCATTCTCCTACAAACTCCCTAGCATTTTTCTAGATACTGTTCCCTTTCAAAATGCCCCAGGGGCTCTGAAAACAAAAGAATATGTGATTAGGTGAGATAATTCTCCTCTAGCACTTCTTACCACTCATCCTGATGTGTCTCAACCCCCCCCCCCCTCTTCACTTTAATTATCGGCTATTTTTCCTCATATTTTCCCCATTTATCGGTTATTTTTCGCACAAATTTCTCTCACACGGTTACATAAACACAAGTAAGTCACCTAGAGACTTTATACAACACTGAGATCTCTCCCGCGGCGGTCAGTGTGTTGCAAGACGTTGCTAGGGGAGTATGTTAACAGAATGGAACGTAATGAGATGAGAATGGTGAGATGGATGTGTGGGGCCAGGCTACAGGATAGAATAACAAATGTTGAGCTGAGGAGACGTTTAGGTATAAAGAGTATTAGCGAGGTGATGCGTACAAGTAGACTGGGATGGTATGGACATGTGGAGAGAATGGATGAACAAAATTGGGTGAAAAAATGAAGGTCTGTGATTGTGGAGGGAGCTGCACCAAGGGGTGGACCGAGGAAGAGCTGGGATCGGACTATACGTGCCGATCTCAAATCCAAAAACTTGACAAGTGAAGCAGCCCTTAACAGGGTTGCCTGGAACGCCGCCATTAGGACAAGAGACTGAAACTGCACGTATGTGTGGTACACTCGGTCTTAACATTTTATGTATATATGTGTATGTATGCGTCTCTCTCAGCCTGCGGCCCCAACATACGACCGGGTGGCAAAAATATGTTTTTCACCACCCAAATGCTTTTCCCACTGGTATTATCACTCTTCTCAAGGTTCATATGTTCATTATATAAGTAAAATAAATGTACATGGAAACGAAATGATGCTTTATATTGTAAATATAATTAATTATGTTAAAACTAAAGGCTATAAATTTACAAATAACTACCCTATTCCCTAGGTAAATTTTTGCATCCCGCAGATTAATAAACTAACCTGTAACTACCTTTACCTTTGATTACCTTTGAAGAATTCCGTCCGGGAGCGACGCAGCTAAGGTGGACCTCCGCATGTTCCAGGTAGCGCTCCTCTCCTCATCTCTGGGTCTTGGACTCTTTCTGGGAGACTGTTGTTGGAGCCTGGGTAGCCTGGTGTTGGTGGCTGGTCTGGGATTCTAACCAGCCACTTGTCTAGTTTGTATTTGAAGGTGTCAACGGTGACACCAGTTAGGTCCCTAAGCTCGCTCTAGGGATGCTGTTGAAGAGTCGGGTCCCGTGGTGTTGGAAGCTGTGGTGAACTAGCGTCTTCATTCGCTGTGTGGAGGCTTGAGTGCTTCTGACATAGCATAGGCATCCTCTTCTTGGATTTGCGTTTTCAACCAAGCCCACATTTGGAACCCTAGCTTCCTGCTAGTATCTTCCATACGTAAATTACAATGTATCTCTCTCGTCTTCGTTGGAGAGAGTAAAGCCCCAGTTCTTTGAGCCTTTCCCAGTAATTTAGGTGGTTGACTCCCGAAATTCTGCTTGTGAAAGTTCTCTGTAATGCCTCAATCTTTGCTATGTCTGTTGATTTGTGTGGGGACCACAACTGACAGCAATATTCGAGTTTGGGCTGCACCAGAGATTTCCACAAGGTCAGCATACACACCCTTTCTCTTGTGTTGAAGGTCCTAATTAGGATCCATCCTGAAAGTTGTCGTGCTGCTTGAGTGATTTTGGAGTAATGGTAGAAGGTGGCATCATTACTCATGTATACCCCTAGATCCGTTTAGTGTGGTCTTTGGCCGGTATTGATTGTTGACCACATTGGTAGTGGGTCTAGCTTTTGAGAAGTTCTTTGCCCCCATACCTTAAGAGTTCAAACTTTTTTCCGTTGAGAGCCATGTTATTATCTTTTGCCCAGCTTACGACGTACTCTTTCTAGGTCTTGCTGGAGTAGTCTGGTATCTTCCTCGGTCTCTATCTGCCTCTTTATCCTCGTGTCGTCGGCGAATGAAATGGCTGATGAATGTCTTAGGCCGGCGTCGATGTCGCCAACCATTATGAGGAGACGAGAGGACCCAGTACAGTGCCTTGAGGTACACCGCTGACCACTTTACTAGGGTCTGATAGGGCCCCCTGTACTGTCACTCTTTGGGTCCTAACCTAACCTAACTTAAATTTCTATAATAAAATAACAAGCATAAAGCTATTGTATGTTGCTGGGATCGAACGCCATAACCGTTACCGCTGAGCTACGAGACGGCATGCTGGACGTGTTTTGAAAGGCTTAGTTAAAGGGTAGAAATTCAAAATCGTCGCGTCAGTCACGCATGCGAAGATCCACACGTCACCATCGCACGAGCACCGGCGCTCTGTACATGGCCTCCCTGTGGTGGACGGTGGTAGAGACCCGATAGTATATACTGTACGTACTACTGTATATGCTATAGGGTCTCTAGGGGAGGCGATGTCTGCAGCACCAAAACTCACCATCTGCGTATGCGTGAGAATCTAGGCCCCTTGGCCCCGCCCCTGATCACCTCCCTTGGCCCGCCCCGCGTTTAAATATACCCTTCAAACCGTAACTGCTAGATCTCTCCATAGCACAGTCGGTACAGCTCCCGCCTACCATTGGGAAAACCAGTGTTCGATCCCACTCAAAATTAGTGTATTTTATATTTTTTATTTTGTTATATTTATTTTGGTTATTTTGGTTATATTTTAGGGTTAGGTTAGGTTAATCTAATCTAATCTAATCTAATCTAATATAATAGTTAACTGTAGGCTACATTTTGAGGGGCGGGCCTAGATTCTCACGCATGCGCAGATGGTGAGTTTTGGTGAGGATTTGGTGCTGCAGACATCGCCTCCCGTCTCTAGACGGTAAAGAAGGGTGGGAGAGGAGTGGAGAGATGTAGGGAGTAATGCAGGACTAGGTCAGGGAAGGAGACTAGAGAAAGAGATAGGAATGAGAGTGAAGGAAGTAGGAAGACAGGAATGGAAGAGAAATATGGAGAAGAAAAGTACACTGATAAGATATAGAAGCAAGGGGAGACCGAGAAAAGAGGAGTTTTATGACGGAAGTTGGGGAGCTGAACTACTGTTTAAGGCTAGGGCAGGAGCATTAGAGACAAATAGGAGAACATGGAGGTGGAATGGGGGGGTGAAAGAGTGTCTGCAGTGTGAGGTGGGAGGGAGTGGAGGAGACAATAGAACATATAGTGACAGAGTGCCAGGGGTATGCAGAGGAGAGAGATGGGTTGGAAAATGAGTTGAAATGGGTGGTAGGGGAGGGAATGGGAAGAACAGAAAGAAGAGGAGGATGAGGGTGTAAAATTTGTGTTAGGTCTCGGGACAGAAGAGGGGGTAAGTGGGGAAAAGAATGAAGGTAGTGAAAAGATTCCTGGAGCAGGTGTGGCAGAAGAGAAAACGGAATAGAATAGAATAGAATAGAATAGGTTGAGGGGGTAGAAGGTGATCAGAGTTGGGGAGGAAGATAAATGAGATTAAATAGTAGAGAGGGGGAGAAGGGAAAAGTTAAATTAAGTTAAGGAGAGAACAAGATATTGGGGGGTGGAGGAGGGGGTAAATAGGGAGAGGAGAGTTCTGCTTAAGCTATATACTTCAATACTTTTCTTTAACTATCCTTTCTACGACTACTTATTTTCTAAACTAAATCTTAATCAAGTTCTAGCTGTTTCTGGAGAAGGGATCACCGGTGCATAGGTGAGCTGGCTCAAAACAAGGGACAGCAACTCCACAAGAAGAAGAAGAAGAAGGTGGCAGCCTGGCAGGGCTGAAGAAGGAGGCAGGGTTTATTGGGCCTGCCCCAAGTCCAAACAGCCCTTCTTCTTCTTCCCTGAAGAATCAGATATTATAAGGAGGAACATTCAACATCAAGCATATCCTAGGTGGAGGAGACCTACCACAGCACAGTAAACATGTCATCGCATCAGCCCTAGGAACCTACATCAGAACAACAAACAAAATCACAAGCATATAAAATTACCATCCAACTGAATCTGTACTATACCACCACTGATCATCATCATCATCATCTCTGACCTCACCCTCACCTTGACTTGAATCACACAGTACACATAGAGCAGTACTGTACTGTACTACAACTGATCATCATCATCTCTGACCTCACCCTCACCTAGACTTAAATCACCCTGACCTCAAAAGACAACGACAAACTTACCCCCCATATACAGTACAGTAGTATAAAATCCACCTTTACTATCTCTCCTAACCCCTATTATACTAACAATTGTTCTTTTCACCCCTCCTAAAACGCCTGTGCAGTAATCTGGAGACACCACAACCCTCCAAGCAAACTGCACATTTAAACAATAAGAAGAAGAAGATATTATGGGCGGGTTCTAAAGATGAAGAAGAAAGAAGAAAAGAAGGTCTTGGAGGCACGGTCTAGAGTTTTAGAGGCGGTACTCCCGTTGGAACTGTTTTATGCAGACAATTTAGTCCTAATAGCTGACAGTATGCAAGATGCTGAGGCCAAATTCAGAGAATGGAGAGAGGGCATGGCGAGCAAGTTACACTTAGTTACACTTAGCCTAGTTGTATTCCGTCCGTTAGTGACACAGTTGAGCTGGGGCTCCACTGCGACCAGGGTCACCAGGCAGCTCCCTTTCTTCCACTCTCCATTCCAAAAGTCGGTTGGAGTTGGCGCTGGGGTATCCTGGTGTTGGTGGCCGGTCCGGTATTTTGGCCAGCCACATGTCCAAGTGTTTCTTGAAGGTGTCTGGAGAGTGGAGACACCCCGGTGACCCCGGTCATGTTCTTGAGAGGGGCTGGTATACAGTTGAACAGTCTGGTTCCATTGTATGTAAGCTGTGATGGATCAGGGATTTGATTTTTTGTGTTGATCCCGGCGTACTGCGTAGTCCTCACATAGCACAGCCTCCCTCGCCTTTGGTGTTGAGTCTCTTGGATGTTTGGATTTGGTACCTTTTTTTCCAAAATCTTCCAGACGTAGATGATGATGTATCTCTCCCTACGTCTTTGAAGTGAGTACAGCTGCAGCTCCTTGAGTCTCTCCCAGTAGTTAAGTGTTGAAACCCATGGATTTTACTGGTGAATGTCCTCTGGGTCACTGGGTGGCTTCAATTTCTGTTATTTCTACTTTTTGGGGAGACCAGAGCTGAGAGCAGTACTCCAGTCGTGGTAGGACCAGTGACTTCCACAGTGTTAACATAGCCTACACCTCTCATTTCTTGTGTCACGGGCGGCAAAGGTAAGATCGTAGCTACTATCTTCCCTGGGTTTTTACCTTGAAGGCTTGAACCATCAACAACGGATTGGAGTATTCGAAAAGGGGCTCCAGTCTCGACACTAATGTTGGTAATTAGCCTAGGCTATAGGGAATAGGCAGCATTATTTTTTCATGTTTTTTCCTCCAGATTTTGAGAAATCAGGGTTTTCATGGTCTTGGTTAGCCTATTATGCTATAGGCTAATTCCAATGTGGGATACACGATGGGTTGAGGGGGGGAGTTTTGCCTTTGCCCCTCCCCCCCCCCCCCCCTTGAATTATCGAAATCGTCATCTAGGATGTCCGAAAGAGCTTTGAGAAATTGAGATTGATTAGAATGGGCGTTTTTTCGGTCAATATACAGGAGGCGCTACAATATACAGTAGGTAGCAAAATTTTAATGGTAGTTTTGGGTTCCTATCATTATATGCTTCATTTCTAGGCTATATACTTTTTATCCCCGGGAAAAAAAAAAAAAATCTTGGGATTTTTTGTTTTGGTCATTAAGTTCATTAACCTAACCAAAAAACCTAACCTAACCTAATAGCCCCCAAATACATTTAGGTTAGGTTAGGTTAGGTTTTTTGGTTAGGTTAATAGTCCTAGGCTACAAAAAAATAAATAAAAAACCCAAGATTTTTTGTTTTTTTTCCGGGGATAAAAAGTATATAGAAATGAAGCATATGATGATAGGAACCCAAAACTACCATTAGAATTTTGCTACCTATATTGTAGCGCCTCCTGTATATTGACCGTTTTTTCTATTAATATCGGGTTTTATAGCCTAAATGTGATCAAAATTATTCTCCCACAGTGGATTCTACAGGAGTAGCCTACAGTTACTACAGTATAGGGATTCCATAGACCTACATTGTCCCTAATAAATTATGTATAGGCTAGCCTAATAAGGCTGCGAGCCTATTCCCTATAATTATCCTCCTAATGTTGACTTACAGTGTGCTGGCTTAATAATCCAGTAGCCTAGGGTTGATAGCCTTCAGTCTGAACTCTGAAGTGCTAGCCAATTTTGGAATTTTTGGTCAATAGGCCTAGCCGCCTAGGCCTAGGCCTATAAAGTTTATGTAGGTTAATTAAATTGCTAACAAATTATTTTGATTTTTGGAAAATAGCCTAGGCTATCACCGAAACTAGGCTACCTAATTTACCCATGGTGTTTCTTCTTGGTTTTAGGTAGTTTGCATCATTAGCCTAGGCCTATATAGGCTAGGCTAGTAGCCTAATTGAAATTAGGGTAAGATTAGGAGTAGTGGGCGTACCACTACCGACATACAGCATAAAACATTAACCTAACCTAGTACTACAGAGTCTACAGTACCGTAAAATGGGGTAACTTCGGACATTTTTCGATGTTTTTTAACAATTGCTCCCGAGTGTAAACACATTATAGAGATTTAACTAGGTCAAGTGATGTATGGTGATAGTGCGCCGTAATCCAGGAAGCCTTCTAAAATTAACCCCTAGGCTATAATAAGAGAGCTATCCTTATCCTAAATGATGTCCGAAGTTGGCTTGAAAAGTTGAAAACTTCGGACATAGGCCTAGGTGATTTCTTATGGAAAATGATTGCCAAGAAAGCTGGGCTAATTCCGGACCAACGAAGGAGAATTTCGGACGTACGTTCGTGGCCTTATTTCATTCATTTTTCGGCTCTTACTATTTTATATGAATATTTTATTATTGCTGCTTATTCCTGTCCGATGTTTAAGTGGAAAATGCACAGTCAATACTTTTAGGCCTGTATAATCAGTATAGGAGGGGGATATATACGATGTTTGGATCTGTTCTCGTTAGGCATTGAGCTCACTCTTAGAAAATATTGAGCAGGAAAAATTACCAATGCCGTCTAATCAATAACTCGAAAATTAACTAGGCCTAGTGAAAATATATAGGTATGTATACTATATCACTGGCTTTCACTGCATATACACTTTTATGAATTTGAGAATTTTTATAGGTACTGTATAACGTATTTGTTGGCGTTTCTTTCGGCAGATAAAAAAAAAAAATACAAGATAGGCTATATGCCTTTCCTAATTTATATATATTATATATCCAGAATTATCCGAAATACATAAATCGGTTAGCATATTATCATATTTTTATGGGTTTTTGGACTCGGAGAATGATTATTTGATCTTTTACCACCATGTTAATGATGGACAAGTATTATGAATGATTTTCATAGGGCAAATAATAACAAACGATTGTTTTGTTCCATGTCCGAAGTTAGCAAGATTTTTTTTAAATACACAATCGGCTAAATGATAGTGTTCTAGCTAGAGCGTTATACAAGTGTAACAAATTTCCTTTGGTGGATGTTGTCTCTGGTAATGTTACTACAAAATTATATCAGTCACAACATCATTCATACAAACAAATTTCTTCAGGGCGATAGAAGTTTGGCAGGGTAGCGAAAAATGTACATATTTTCGTCATGTATATAATATTTTTTTAGTGTACACATACTCATGTCAGTTTCCTAGGACTTTTACATGATCTTCCTTTGCCATTTCTCTAAACGGACCCCACAAAAAATAAAATAAAAAGCGTTTCCATTATATAATGACAATGTCTAATTACTTATTATCGCCGATGTCCGAAGTTATCACCGCAGTACGAAGTTACCCCACTTTACGGTACATGAATACTAGGTTAGGTTGTTTGGTTAGGTTAATGTATTATAGATGAGTTATACTGTATGTTGGTAGTGGTACGCCCACTACTCCTAATCTTACCGAAATTAGTTACAACCCCCGGAAAATGTTAATTCTTCCATTATCCATCGATCTTAAGATACTCAGATAGGCTATAGGATTATAGGCTAAGTCATTTTCAGAGTAAATATACAATTTGTTTTGCCTTTGGATAGGCCTACAGGATGGGTTGAGGCCCCCCCCCCCCACGCCCATGACTTATTGATATCAGCATCTATTATAACAGTAAGGGGCTTAATAAGAGTTTCACTGCCGTCTATACGGAGGGATTTTTTTTTTTTTTTTTTTTTTTTTTTTTTTTTTTTTTCAGTACTTTAGGCTAGGCCCTATAGACTTTATAGAGCACATAAAATGTATCTCTGGAGATTGAAACATTTTAGGCTATTATGATCTTTGCAACATCCTTATTCTATGCTAACCTTCAAATATTGAGAAATAATTAGTGATAGGCTAGTTTCGGTAATAAGTACCTGATTTTGTTTAGGTTAATATGCAGGAGATGCAACAATATAGGTAACAAATTTCTAATATCAGTTTTATTTTTAGGTACGATTTTAGTTATTGGACACCTATTTGACAGGTACCACCAAGGATTTAATACATACCCGGTACAGTATTTGTTTTAGGTTTCCACGCATCCAACACCAAGCTACACCTTTTTCTGGTCCGGTAATAGTATTGAAAACGATATAGGCCTAATAACTTTTTAAATTTGGTTTTCAACGAAAATAAAACGGGGCGTTTGTGCCGAAAATCGGCGGCGGGGGGAGTCCGTCGTCGCTTCGGATCGTCGCGGTTTGTTTACCCAGGACGCTCGAGGTTACGGCCAGCTGTTTTACTTGCCCCCTACTGGCCACATAGATGACGATTATTATAATTCACGGGGGCGGGGTGAGGGGGGGCAGAGCCCCCCCCTCAACCCTGTCCTGTATCCCACGGCCTATAATGCAAGTCTTTATAAAAAAATTGACCCAACAACTGGTTAGGCCTATAAGCTTAGCCATTTTAAGTCGACCGCGAAGGCGGGACCGGGAAGTCACTCCGAGCGTAAAGTAAACAAAGCGACGCTACTTCCACGAACGCAACAGAGTTGTCTTTATATTTCGTCTCATATTATCATTATTAAAGTGTCCCCATTGCTTTTTTAGTGTTCCGTACACCAGAAAAGGGTGTAGCTTGGTGTTGGATGCGTGGAAACCGAAACAAAATATGCATTAAATCGTTGGCGGTACCTGTCAAATAGGTGTCCAGTAACTAAAATCGTACCCATTTTTATCCCCGGGGGAAACATTGGCATTTTTATGTTTTTATTGGATTTTTTTTTTTTTTCATTAGGCTAACCTAACCTAACCTAAATGTATTTGGGGGCTATTAGGTTAGGTTTTTTGGGAAGGATGTAGTTTCCGGGTGTCATGTTGTGCGCTCGCACTCACGTTCCCTTGTATTTCGACGCTATATTTTCTGCTATTTGCCCCCTGTCATTACTGCATGAATACTAGGTTAGGTTAGGTTAGGTTAGGTTAGGTTGTTTGGTTAGGCTAATGTATTTATATATCCAAAGGCATCCGCATAATGTAAACAAGGTGGGCGGTACACCCAGTAACTACATTCTTGCCGGTTTTTTGGGTTAGGTTTAATGACCAAACACAAAAACAAAAACCAAGAATAAAAATAAAAATCCCAAGATTTTTTTTTTGTTTTCCCAGAGGATAAATATTATATAGCAATGAAGCACATGATGATAGGAACCCAGGTTTAATTCTAGATCCGGTTTCACAGCACACTCATCAATTTATATGGCTTCTATAAATGTGTCATAGGCTGTACCATACTTCATTCCTATATCGGTCAGTAGCGGCGAAAATGGAATTATAATTACAGTAAAACCTCGCCCATCCAGACTAGCCTAATTGGGGGAGAACCCTGTCTGGATCTGCCAAAAGTCCGGATCTGCCGAAAGTCCGGACATATATTCAGCCATCCAGATAAATCCGGATGGCTGAAACATGAGTCCGGATATCTAACTTAAACAACCAGACTTAGGTTTCAGCCATCCAGAAAAATCTGGATGGCTGACTTATAAGTCTGGATATCTAACACTGGATGTAAATAATATATAAAATATTCACAGGGGACAAAAAGGAAATGAGCGAACTCTTAAGCAGGCAGTATGAAATGGCATTCAGTGAGCCTGATGAAACAAAAGTCATCAGAGACCAAAATATATTTTTCATGGAAACCTCCCCCACGGAAACCCCTCAGATGCTGGATATTGATTTCGGTCCAAAAGACATAGAAGAGGCCATTTCCAACATGCCATCCCACTCGGCACCAGGCCCGGACTCATGGAATTCGATCCTAATTAAAAATTGTAAGAAAAACCTCTCAAAACCCCTGGCTATAATGTGGAGAAGGAGTCTAGACACTGGTGACATACCAGATAGCTTGAAAAATGCAATAATTGCCCCACTGCATAAAGGAGGGAGTAAAGCACTACCAAAAAACTACCGCCCGGTAGCTCTAACCTCTCACATCATTAAAGTTTTCGAGCGAGTCCTGCGAAGCAAAATTTCAACATTCATGGAGGCAAATGAACTACACAACACCGGTCAACATGGGTTCAGAGCGGGAAGATCATGTCTCTCACAACTTTTGGAACACTATGACAAAATTCTTAAAGCGCTAGAAGAAAAGAAAAACGTGGATGTCATTTACACCGATTTTGCTAAGGCATTTGATAAATGTGACCATGGTATAATAGCCCACAAACTGAAAGCAAAAGGTATAACTGGGAAAATCGGACGGTGGATATACAATTTCCTCGTAAACCGAAAACAATCGGTAGCAGTAAACCAAGTCACTTCTGAGCCTTCGGATGTCAAAAGCTCAGTGCCCCAAGGAACAGTGCTAGCGCCCCTTCTGTTCCTCATACTAATTTGCGACATAGATACCAACACCAGACACAGTACGGTGTCGTCTTTTGCTGATGACACAAAATTAAGCAAGATAGTAAACACACAAGAGGACACGGGCCGACTGCAGGAAGACATGAATGTAGTGTTCCAGTGGACCAGGGAAAACAACATGCAATTCAATGAGGAAAAATTCCAATTAATACGGTACGGAGATAATAATGGTGTTAAAGAAATTACAAATTACTTAACAGAATCTAACCACATAATAGAACGGAAAGACCTTGGGGTATTAATGTCTGAAAATATGGGTTTCAAAGTACATAACCAGGTCAAAGTGGCGGCTGCGAAACGTCTAACGGGTTGGATTCTGCGTACTTTTAAAACACGCGGTGAATTGCCTATGATAACGCTCTTCAAATCTCTTAGTGCTACCGCGGCTTGAATACTGTAGCGTATTAACATCCCATACAAAGCAGGTGAAATAAATGACAAATAAAGAGCACTGAATCTGTACTCACTGGAACGTAGAAGAGAACGTTACCTAATAATATACACATGGAAAATCGCAGAGGGTTTAGTACCAAACCTACATACTCCGATAGTCATGAAATTCAGTGATAGGAGAGGCTGGGAATGCGAAATCCCCCGGATGAATAACAGGGGTGCTATGGGCTCTCTGCGAGAGGGCTGGTTATCACACAGAGGCCCACGTCTCTTCAACAAACTCCCACGGCGAGTAAGAGACATGAGGGACATCTCGTTAGACAACTTCAAGAGAGCCCTAGATGTCGAACTGCAAAAAGTGCCAGACGAGCCCATCCTCGCAAGGGAGCGAGCTGTCGCTTCAAACAGTCTACTGCACCAAATCACCACCCATAACGAGGGGCGTCGCGCTCCTTGGTGCCGCTAGAGGAGCGGCGAACACATCCAAAGGTATCCAAAGGTAAGGTAATATGTGTGGAAGCTTTTATTCGTCTCGTTGGAATTTATCTAGTTTTACACCGGGTCGAAACCATCAATATATTATTTAGACAAATATGTTAGTTAGGTCATGTACTTCATTGCCATATATGTCCACCCCGTCGGAAATTCATTATAAAAAAAATATAAACAGGGAACGTGAGCTGGGTTTAGACCGTCGCGTTCTAGGTTAGGCTAATTTTTTTGCATTTTCCGATGGGGTTCATCATAAAAAAAAATCCTAAACCCCCCCCCCCAAAATAAATAAATAAATAAATAAATAATAAAAAATACTTGTAAAAATCGTCTCCGGTGTAAAACTAGATATTTACCGTCTTGTTCGTTTCCGGATTAACTTATATTTTTCCCAAGCTATCCAGACAAGTCTGGATCGAAATGCCTGTCTGGATCTCGTGGGTTTCCGGATCTGAGAGCACCTGATGTGAAAAAGTTAATATTTACCTCCTGTTATCCACAGCCAAAGCTGAAGATTGCGGAGTAAATACCGTAGACTTCACTTTTTTTTCTTTTTTCGGCGACCGTCAATCTTTTATTATTTTAATACCAAGCCAGCGGGGGTGTGGGGGCGGCAGCCCCACATATACTACTAGGATAGGTTAGGTTAGGCTAATATTACCTCTTATTTTTGTCTTTTACCCCGCAATTTCCCTGATCTTCATAGCCCTCCCCACTAGTGGGGGTCGTGTTTTTAGATTGTTGGATAATGGGTAAATACTCAGTTCCACCAGTCCTTAGTATAAAACAACACTATAGCCTAGTAAAGAAAATGAGAAAAACAAAAATACAATACAGTACGCTAAATTCGCTGTGAAACCGGATCTAGAATTTTACCGGAACCCAAAACTGATAATATTATTTTTATTAATCTCACCACCACACCCCCAATGAAATTAATTAAAGTATATATGATCCACCGGGATTCGAACCCGGGTTATCACACACATATTTGTGCCACCTTAACCATTACACCACCAGGACGGTTAAAGGTTTATGCACACGCCTACGACTTATTATCCATTCTCGAATACTGGATATTAGTCTAATCATGTTCATATTCCCAACCGCACTATGGTAGCCTACTGTTTAAGTGAGAGGAAAGAATATTCATGGGGCACAGATCATATAGACCGGCCTCTCGAAGAAATATCCCTAAACCTACTAATAATATTATTTTTATTAATCTCACCACCACACCCCCAATGAAATTAATTAAAGTATATATGATCCACCGGGATTCGAACCCGGGTTACATACATACACATACAATCACACACATATTTTTGCCACCTTAACCATTACACCACCAGGACGGTTAAAGGTTTATGCACACGCCTACGACTTATTATCCATTCTCGAATACTGGATATTAGTCTAATCATGTTCATATTCCCAACCGCACTATGGTAGCCTACTGTTTAAGTGAGAGGAAAGAATATTCATGGGGCACAGATCATGTAGACCGGCCTCTCGAAGAAATTTGTTACATGTACCTATAGTGTTGCATTTCCTGCATATTGATCTGTTTTTATTAATCTATTTTAGAGTTGTGTAGGCCTAAGGGTGTTTTGATGTGTGATAATAGTAGGAAATGCATATTTACCCATTAGGCCTAAACAACAATCTAAAAACGTGCCCCACTAGCGAAAAATAACTATTTGGCCATAGCCTAACCGTTTGCCATGGGATGCAAAATATGTGGGGGGGGGGAAGCCCCCACTCTCAGCTCCCCCAGGACTTATTGAAATCCTCATATATTTCAACAGTAGCCTAGGGGGCACAAGCCACATTTTCCCCAACGTGAGTCGCCGAGGCTACACTCGCATTGGAGGTAAACAGAGGTTAGGTCAATACAGTATGTAGCACGCGCGACAATATAGCCTAGGTAAAAAAATTAATCACAATGGCATGTAATTAAACACATTTTGGAATTAGTTTTTTGTTACCGGGCGTACGTCGTGTAAACACGTAAGTTGATGTCAAACAGCGGGGGTGTGGGCCGCCCCCACCCATAATACTAGGATAGGTTAGGGTAGGCTAATATCCTTTAAAAGGGGTTTAGTAAACACTAGGATATACCCGGTCAGAGGTAGGTGATACGCCCGATAAATCAACTCTTGCCCACATTTTTTGGTAAGAGTTGTGTTATCGGGCGCAGGGTGTCAAAGCAAATAACTATGAATTGAGTAGCACTATTTTCCTGAACCCAGTAGCATTAATGCTTGGACGAATGGCGAGCGCCTAAGCTAAATATGCAATCAATTTTATCGAAGAATAGGTCTAGTCTACTGTCTAGATAGGATGGTGGCCATTTAGACAATTGGGGATGGATGTAGAGTTCGGGCGTACGGTCGTCATGTTTACATAGGGCAATCGCTGCGGTTGGTCAATATACAGGAGGCGCTACAATATAGGTAGCAAAATTCTAATGGTAGTTTTGGGTTCCTATCATCATATGCTTCATTTCTATATAATTTTTATCCCCGGGAAAAAAGAAAAAAAATCTTGGGATTTTTCATTTATTTTCTTGGAATTTTTTGTTTTGGTCATTAACCTAACCAAAAAACCTAACCTAACTTAACCTAATAGCCCCCCAAATACATTTAGGTTAGGTTAGGTTAGGTTGTTTGGTTAGGTTAATAAAAAAAAAAATAAAAAACCCAAGATTTTTTGTTTTTTTCCCGGGGATAAAAAGAATATAGAAATGAAGCATATGGTGATAGGAACCCAAAACTACCATTAGAATTTTGCTACCTATATTGTAGCGCCTCCTGTATATTGACCCTGCGGTTAACTTCCCGTCTATTTTGACGGCGATTTTTTTCCGGTTATTTTCCCCCTGCTAGCAATATAGGCCTATATGATGATGACAAAATGTCATGGGGGGGGTGAGGGGGGGCAAAGCCCCCCCTCAACATATTATTGTATCCAATGGCATTCAAAATAGACGGGAACATGATTGCAAAGGTCCGACGCCTCCCCTGCCGCCGTCATGTTTACATTTGTCGATCGCCGTGGTTAAGTTCGCGTCTATTTTGACGGCGATTTTTTTTCGGTAATTTGCCCCCTGCTGGCAATATATATGATGATGACAATATGTCATGGGGGGGGGGGGGGGGGGGGGGCAAAGCCCCCCTCAACATATTTTTTGTATCCAAAGGCAGTCAAAATAGACGGGAACATGATGGCAAAGGTCCGATGCCACTACGCGTAGTGTAAACAATGAAGGCGGTACGCCCGCACTTAACATTCTTGCCGACAATTGGCTGCCATGAATGCCCATGATGGCGACATCTTGCCGGCTGTGGCACTGGCACCAAAACGGCAATAATACCGTACTGTACTTTGTAACTGTCAGTCAGGCCTAATTACATTTTGTGTAGGTCTAGGCTATTTCGTGTTAATACTATTCAGTCTTTTCAGATAGGCCTAGGCTAATCTTATTATCTGAGTAATTGATAGCCTATTGATTAATCAACCGTCAATTTAACAAACAAATATTTTCTGTTATGGGTAGGCCTAGCACTAATTGTAAAGTAAAGTTGAGTAGCATTACGATAATCGGCGCAGTTTTACACCCTGATCGGGCGTACCATTACCGACATACAACATAAATCATCTATAAATACTTAACCTTACTAAAGAACCTAACCTAACCTAGTATTCTCATTACTACATGAATACTAGGTTAGGTTAATTTTTTAGAGAGGAGTTATGCTGTACCGGATATGTCGGTAGTGGTACGCCCGATAACACAACTATCACCCATTTTTTCCAAGATATTCATATACGTCCCTTGATTTTGGCCCTGTCACTCTTTTAACTATGGGGGAGGCACTCGCTATAGGCAGTTCTGCCGTTTGCCTCCCTCAATCACATAGAAACAAAAACAAAAAATGTGTCGGCTTCAGGAAACTATCATGCAATATATTCTGTAGGCCTAGGTACAGTATTTACGTTTCAATGGCCGCTCTCTGTTCTCGCCGCCATTTGTATTTTTTTAGTTAGCCTACAGTGGAAGACCTCTTTCCCGTGTCTCTCAGTCAACAATGAGACATCTGGTGGCAAATTCAAATGCCCCCTAGTGTGTACTTGTTGTAAAAAAGTTAATATTTACCTCCTATTATCGACAGCCAAAGCTGAAGATTGCAGAGTAAACACCGATCTACTTTTTCTTTCGGCGCCCGTCAATCTTTTATTATTTTAATACTCAACCAGCGGGGGTGTTGGGGCGGCAGCCCCCACCTATAATACTAGGATAGGTTAGGTAAGGTTGTTAGGTTAGGCTAATATTACCCTTATTTTCGCCTTTTACCCCGCAATTTCCCTGATCTTCATAGCCCTCCCCACTATTGGGCTGCGTGTCTTAATTTAAGATTGATGAATAATGGGTAAATGCTAAATTCCCATTCAACTTCATAATTAGAATCAACTTAATTAAGCACCAAAAACAAAATACAAATTCCTGTATTAAAAAAAAAATTACCTGAAAAACACGTCATTAATCCTACATATTAACAAAGGTTTCATTTGAGGAGTTATTGGTGTTAAGTCTATCTATCTATCTATTGCCTGACGGCGTGATCCCCAAAGGGGTGGCCACGAACGAAACGCCCCCATGCCACATCCGAGGCTGTTTGTTCGTTCGTTCGTTCATCGCTACAGTAGCCTAAGTATTTTTCATGGGTGGGGGGTCGCAAGCCCACCTACCCAACCTCTTTAGTCGCCTTTTACAACACGCAGGAGGCACGTGGGGCATATTCTTTGTAACGGCTCAGACGGGGTTGCCTTTCAGTAGTTGGAGTGTACAGGTACTGTAGTACAATAAAGTCCCGCCACAGCACTGCCCCACCAAGTTATCACTGTGACTGATGTTGGTACAGTATAGTGCTAACTGTGCCTCAGCAAGACTCGACAGAGTCCCCCTGCAGCACTTGCACCTACAGTATCTGCAACCACACCACACAACGATGTTAAAAATATAATTACCTTATATGAGGGAAATAATAAATAATAATCAGTTACAATCTGAAATTCACTAATATTTCTAACTATTCCACTATTTCAGCATGTCGGACTCCAGCAGCTCGGAGGATGAAGATGGCTCACGTTACAGAGCTGCCTGTGACCCAACATTGTCCACAGTCTTTGATATAAAAGGAAATATTAATGTCCGTGTTCCTGTCCCAGCTGCACCTGCCAAAGAAGAAAGTGAAAATGGTGATTCTGATAACCGAGCATCCTTCCAACTACTTAGAAACATCAGGAGTTCTATGGCGGCACTTCAAACAACGAACTCGGGTACGTGGGCCTTATCTTAAACTTGTTAGGATATTATAGCATAGGCTTAAAGGTCCACTGACACCAATTAAGTGAGTGTGAGTTTCACATTTTCTATGTAGGCCCTATGTACAGTCATGGTCAGGAATTTCTGGAAATTTATTGGAAGCAAAATTAACGATTTTGGATGAGTAGTTGGCGGGGAGGTCTCCACTTGAGGGATTTTTTTCTTGACCCCTTTCTCCCTCATGGTTAGCCCCATTGTTTTTGAGATTTTAAGATGTTTGCCCCCATAAGTTTGGTGATTTTAAGAATTTCCGCCCCATTCTGTCAATTTTAAGACCTTTCGTGCAATTTAGGTGTCGATTTTATCCTGGCGAGCGATAGCGAGTCTGTAATTTACGAGTAACCGGCCTTTGGCCGGGAAATTTTTCTACCGAAAAATGTACAAATTTATCTTGAAAGGGGGTCAAGGGGGTGACATTTTAAGATTGCTGGAGGAGTAGGAAACAAACTAGAAACCTCCCCCTTAACCCTTTCACGCATTTATGACGCAGAGGTTGCCAGATTAGCAATAAGAAATAGAGTTCTCTCACTCTTATAATTACCTCTCCAAAATTAGTTTTCTGCCCACAGCTAACTCAAAGACAACTGCAGAGGTTAAAGGGGTAAGTTCCTATGTAGCGGGAGGAACCGTATTATATTCCCATTTACCTAAGAATATTTATTTATATCCTCATATATCTTACTTATTTTCTTCACTTACCTCAACAATACTAATCCCGATAGCTGGGGAGGGTATGAAATATATCAGGGAAAGAGAGGGGTTGAAACACGGCGATTAACTAGAATATAGTCATGTTGATTAACAAAGCCAAGACGTTGTGTATCCTTGCTTGTGATTGGTTATTGACTATCATACGTCATCAGCCAAGGCGGGCCTCAGCGATGACGTCATTCCAGCTCTCGGCCAACATGGCGTCATTACACCTGCTTAATCTTACACCCGCTTAATCTTACACCCGCTTAAATGTACATCAGCGGTGTATATGTTTACGTGTATTATAATGTCATTAGTGCACTGTCTAATTTCGTCTTGATATTCAGTGTTTCTATTTATCAATACTAATTAGTATTCAACCCCCCCCCCCCCCTAATTGGCTCGTGAACGGTAAGGTTAATCTGCGAGAGCGGTATCGTACCAAGATGAACTGATATATTGGTAATTATAGGGAATAGGCTCGTACCCTTATTTTTCATGTTTTTTCCTCTATATTTTGAGAAATGAGTGTATTCATGGTCTTAGTTATAATGCCAATGTTGGATACACGATGGGTTGAGGGGGGGGCTTTGCCCCCTCTCCCCCCCCCCCCTCCTCATGAATTATTGAAATCGTCATCTATGTTGCCAGTTGGGGTAAATATTGATTATACTGTACTGCATAAAGAAGGCGTTTGTAAACAGTGAGGATGTCCGAAAGAGCTCTGAGATTGATTAGAATGGGCGTTTTTTCGGTCAATATTAAGGAGACGGACCACAGCTATTTTCAAGGATTTTATTTTTGTGGATTTGTTATTTTTATGATTTATAAGGTTTCTATAATAAAATTTGTTCATGGAAATTAGTACAGCATTTACCCATTATCCAAGAATCTAAAAACACGGCCCCCGATAGTGGGAAGGGCTATGAAAAATAGGGAAATTGCGGGGTAAAAACTACGAATCTTGTTTCTGAGACCTAGTATATTAACCTAACCAAACAACCCAACCTAATCTAACCTAGACCTAGTACGTGGGATACAAAACTAGCCCTTGCATGCCAGCTACTGCGGGTTCATAGTACTCAGTACGTGGGATACAAAACTAGCCCTTGCATGCCAGCTACTGCGCCACACTCGTCCGACGGCATTAACCTAACAAATCAAGCCAACCTAACCTAACCTAGTGTTCGTAGTGGGGTCTGCGCCCCCACACCCCCGTTGTTAGCAACTACAAATCAGACTAACCTCGGAGGATTCATGGTCAGCAAATACAAACTAGACTAACCTCGGAGGATTCATAATCGGCAAATACAAACTAGACTAATCTCGGAGGATTCATGGTCAGCAAATAGGCCTACAAATTAGACTAACCTCGGAGGATTCATGGTCAGCAAATAGGCCTACAAATTAGACTAACCTCGGAGGATTCATGGTCAGCAAATAGGCCTAGGGCCTTCATATTAGACTAACCTCGGAGGTGAAAAATACCGCGAGTTTAGTCAATATAAATCAGACTAACCTCGGTCATTCAATTACAGTACTATTTGAATATCAATATGCGAATTACAGTGCATTAATTATGTCATAATACTAGTTGTGTGAAAAATGTACAAATCCACAAACGTAAACCACCTCCTAAATACCGGTACAGTAGATCTGTTCCACAATATTAAGTGGGCTAAGAGTCGATCAACATGGCTAAATTGCAGATAATGTTTCAACATCACTTTTTCTTTGATATAATTCATGCCCTCTGCACCTATATGGGTTATTATTGACGAGGTAAGTGAAGGAAATAAGTCTGTATTGAGGATATACATTAAAGATTCCGTGGTAAACGTAGCCTAGGCTTGGACCCAAATAACGACGGTATAAAACCCTTACCCTGTGTGTAGTGGAAAATAATGGTCTGCAACCAAATTAACACAATGCAGCTGGAAGCTCCGTTCATAATCCCGTTAAATAGATGTTGTAGGTGTTTTCATAAAGCAAAACCACTTCACTATTCATTGAACAAACAGTTCCACCATTTCAAATATGGCCGACACTGAGATGTTATAAACACCAAGGACGATAATAATAAATGAATTAATGTGACGTCATAGAGGGATTGGGAAACAAAAGAGGCTCATTATATGGACTGATGTGTATTTCTATAGCCATTCAAATATCGCGAACATTTGTGACGTCACCGTCTAGACACCTGTACAGTGACGTACTCCCGCAACAGCCAATCATATCCCAACATCGTTCGTGACGTCACACCCAGTTTATTGGCCAATAGAATATCAGTTTACAACTCGACTCGCCTCCACTCGTCGTCCATCAGCTGAGCTGAGATACTGTAGAAAGTGAGTCCACAGATGCTCTCTAATTATTCATTTACCAAGCATATTTTCCATTTATAGTATACTACGAAGCAACATACATAATACATATATATGTACAAACAACAAATATCCTATAACACTGCCCAGTTCTTGAGATATAATGCATACCGTTACGCAGGAATATACCGTTGAAGTAACTAAACTAAAGGTTTCTACATACCCTTGATGGTAACAAAGGCTTTAAAGTATCCCCAATAGGCTCAATATTGCGCCATATCCGTGGAAGGGTTTAAAATATCAATACTCCTCAGTGGCATTTTGTTATACTGTACAGTAGGGTAAGACGGGGTAATTTCGCCGCGGCGCTAATAATTTGCATTCAAACGCCGATATCTCCGAAACTATTGCATGGATTTGGTTGCAGTTTGGCTTAGGTTGTAGAGCAGTTTTGGTTTAGGTTGTAGAGCAAGTTTGGTTTAGATTGAATAGCTAGTTTGTCTTAGGTTGTAGATCTTGTTTGGCTTAGGTTTTGTTGCAGTTTCGCGGGGCCTGGAGCCGGGGCTAGCGGCGCATCTGACGGTATGGTCGGGTGTTTGTGGGTGGTTTGTGTGTGTGTATGTTTGTTTGTATGTTTGCATGTGACACAGTGTTGGCAGTAGCCGTCAGCTGCTGCCTGGTACTTTGTACTAGCAACCTACACGCCGCACCCACACGAGACACGTCCACACCCGCACTAAATACTTCCACACCCGTAGGCCTAATAAATACGTCCACAACCGCACTAGACACGTCCACACCTGCACTACATGTCCACAACTCCACACCCGTACTAGACAGTGGCGCCTAGGCCTACACATGTGACACACCTGCATCTCTGCCTGCTCTGTTCAGTTGTGTGTGTGCGTGTGCAACGTTTTTCTAATGGCATGTTTAGTGACAGTTTGGGTTTGTGAATATTTTCATTGCTTTTACCTGCGCGCTAGTGTTTTGTCTGGCCATTAATCATATAATGTTATCTAGTTTACTAGCTAGATGATGCGTAAAATAGGTCGCGGCGAAATTACCCCGCCGGGCGGGGTAATTTTTTCCGCGAGAGTGACTTTTTTCAAAAATTCGGCAGCATGACCAAAACATTATATTTTGTTTTCGTTTTTTGGGCATCTATAGCTGAAAGGCTGAATGTATAGATAAAATATTAAAAATTCCATTTGTGGCAGTGTCTATTCTTCAAATACGCGATTTTCGGCGAAATTACCCCGTCTTAACCCTACTGTACATGTAGTTTTCATTAACAGTAGGCTACTGGTGCATGTATGTTATGAGCTTTTCTTTTATCTATCTATCTATTGCCTGACACTGTGATCTCCGAAGGGGTGGCCATGAACGAACCACCCCCATGCACCTCTGTCCCCAGTCAGTCGACGCCCCTCCTCCCAACCAGCATCGCCTTCATCCACATACTTCTTCACTCCATCCTTCCACCTCTCTTTCGGTTTACCTCTCCCTCTCTGTCCTTCCACCTCGCTCTCATACACCCTCTTAGTCATTCTCTCGCTTCCCATACGTTCCATATGGCCGAACCATTTCAAGGTGTTCCTTTTCACACTTTCTAGCACATCTACCTCCACACCACACCTTCTTACTTCCTCATTCGTCTGTCTATTCCTCCATGTAACTCCGCACGCACTTCTCAAGTAACTCATTTCCACCCCTTTTACTCTTGGTCTGAGTCTCTCCACCAACGTCCATGCTTCGCTTCCGTAAGTCAGTATCGGGATTACCACACTGTCATGCAAGGACTTCTTCACTTCCATACTGACTACCCTATTTCTTCTATCTATCTATCTATTGCCTGACGCCGTGATCCCCGAAGGGGTGGCCACGAACGAACCGCCCCCATGCACCTCTCCCCAGTGAGTCGACGCCCCTCCCCCCAACCAGCACCGCCTTCGTTCATATACTTCCTCACTCCATCCTTCTTGTTACTGCTAATTATTTACTTCAATGCATTTTTTCCACATACAGTAGTGATTTTGATATGTTTTTGTCTTTATATTGTGAGGTTCCTGATTTGGTTTGTTTATTTTGCAAGTTTTACATTATAATCCACTCTGTATCCCAACAGGACATTTGAGTGTACAAGCAGATGATCGTGAGGGTTTCAGTCTCAGAACCAAGATCCTCCCCAGTGACTCCCCTTCCACGCTCTCACCATTCCTCGCCAAACATCTCTCTACCATACTAGATCAGTGAGTATCTCTCTTACTACCAAAATGGATTTCAACATAGAATTAACAAAATATTGTATGTACTGTATGTATGTATTTATATACTCAGGCACATATCCCATAGGTGGGGGTGGCCGACTGGAGACAGAGCCGGAACTGAAACAACATTTAGAGCTTCAATTCTTAGGGTCCGGAATCACTTTCGCATTCCCTTCCCCCTTACTATGTCTCTTGTAGTAGGTAAATTTTACAAGGGGAGGAGGATTCCTCGCCCCCTGGCCCAGAAGAAAAATTAGGACAGTAAAAGAGACAGACAGAAATGGCTAAGGTTGGGTAGAGGGTACCAAACTTTCACTCTGGATAGGACCAGCCCTCACCCAATACCTTGTCTAAAGAACAAACCATATGAATAGGGCCTTTGAGAATTAGATCTATTTACTTTAACCCAGTGCAGATTAAGATGCGACCTAATTCAAGTTTTCAAAATCATGAAAGGCATGGACATTTACTGTAATAAGTACTTAACGATCGACCAATCAAATCATACACAGGGAAATTGTTGCAAAATCATTGATAAATCATTAATTTAACTCATGTGAGTAAGAATTTCTTAATCTGTCAACTTGTGGAATGGTTTTTCTCGAGATGTTATAGACTGCAGCACCGTTAATTCCTATAAACATCACATAGGCAAATACTTTGCCTTAAAACCGCGAGCCATGGCATTGTCAGTTGCATGTCTGATTGCTGATCAAAGGGTTTGCAGTTCGATCTCACCCCATGCCACTGGTATACGTCAAGAGTTTGGACACTCAGGTTTAGCAAATTTTATTTGTGCCAATTGTCCAGTAAAGTCCCTGTAACAATGGCACGCCCTAGTCCTGTCAATCAAGGGAGTGTATAGCGGTAAAAATTGCATCATCATAATCACATCGGGGATCACTGTGTTCATAGATAAATAATTAAAGTTCTCTCTTTTCCCCATATAGTATATACACGTACGATCCCTTACAGCTGTGTTATGTTACTAAGCCAAATTATCCCCTACTAGTTGAGGAGACGTGTCAGTGATGAGATGCGTAATAGTAAGCTTGGATGGTTCGGGCATGTGGAGACAATGGATGAAAAGATGCAAGTCTGTGAACGCGGGAGGGAGCTGCACTAAGAGACAGACCAAGAAAGACGTGGGATCAGACCTTGCGGTCTTATCTTGTTTAAAAAATCCTAACAAGTGTGGCAGCTCTTAATAGCGCTGTAGCTCGATTGGTAGAGCGTTCGCCTGCTAACCGTGAGGTTGACGGTTCGAGCCTCGGGCCAGCCAGTGTGTTATTGGCAGACGTCAGTGCTGTTGGTGAAAGGTACGGTCTAGCAATCTGTGGCAACTATTCACTGAAGTCCCTGATTCATCAGGGCACCCACCCTAGCCTTGCTATTCAGCAGGGAGTGTATGGTGGTAAAAACTGCATCATCATCATCATCATCATCATCATGGAGCGCCGCATTTAAGACATGAGACCGGAACCGCACTCAGTGTGGAACTCTTGATTTTTTAATTTATGTATGTATAACCCTGCTATGGACATTCATCCTAAGGCAGTACAGTACTTCTCTTTCCTATTATTCCTTATCCACTGTAAACCACTGTGAAAACTGAGCAGCAGTGACTTAAAGGGCAAACAACCTCAAGGGTTGCTAGACCTGTTGTTTTTTTACATTCTTTGTACTCCTTAG
>CM064576.1:27986007-28056936 GCA_032716605.1 Paralithodes platypus | reverse complement strand
ATAGTGACATCCTACGTTGGCAACCCATACCGAATAATCATATGGGAATATTTTATACAATGCTAATGTACAATACTGTATGTATATTAAAAACAGCGAGGGTATTCTTTATGCGTGTGTGTGGGCATTATGGAACTGTTACTAAACAATGTACAGCACAAATTCAATCTCAATAGATATCTTCCTATCCACACATCGCGATTTGAACCGAGAATCTCAAGATAGTCAATCTAGTAACAAGACCACACCACCACCCCTACCTTAAAGGAGCTCTAGTAAATATGTGTAATTGTGATGGCACAACGAGTGCATAGGAGGAGGATGCACTTTGATTGATTGGACAACGTTTCGCAGATAGCTTCTTCAGGTCACTTGTTAGTGATCTGAAAATCCTATCTGCGAAACTTTGTCCATAAAGTGCTCCTCCTCATATGGTGTTTACCTATTTCAAGCTTACCTATTTCAATAATATGGGAGGTTAAGAGAGTTTCTTATGTTGCTCCCATCTCTCGGTTAGTTCTCAAATGAGAAGTTCGCAACTAAATATGAATAGTGTTATCGTGAAGAATATTTTTTTTAGCCAGTAGAATCTCCTTCTCCTAGACATAGTCGCGTTGTGCTTGCCAGCGTCAGATGACTCCTTCGGTCTTGCTCGCATAATCCTATCTTTTGTTCAAGCCACAGTTAATCATATTCGTTTATTATCTTGTTTAAATATGCAATATGCAAATTTCTTAACCTGAAGTGGACCATGAACACTAGTCCAATCTAGTTTGTATAAGCACCAATTGTAGGGGCAGTGACAATTTATTTTGGGAGTGAGTTCCAAGCATTAACTACTCTCACTCTGAATGAGTTTTTTCACTATTATGTTTTCACTATTAGTTTACTATTATTATTTCACCCTTCAGTACAAGCCTCAACACTCTGGGGAAAGATGTAGTTGAAGGGGGGTTACATACAGTGGCGTCACCAGGGGGGGGGGGGGTGGGGGGGGGGGGGGGGGCTTGGAGGGGCTTTACCCCCCCCCCCCCCCCCAATCAAGGACTCAGCCCCCAAAAAAATGCAAACCCCAAAACTGCCAAAAGTAATTAAAATAAATAAATAAACATTAAATAATAAATAATGCATAACCAGTTCACCACATTCACCAGCCCTGCATCCAACACCCCCCCCCCCCATCTACTTTGTATTAATTGATCCATATAGGTTAAATACGAATTGTTTATGTAATGTGAATATTTATTCACAATTTACATAAACCTATGGCTATGACTCATATCATAATAGTAATATTAGTAAGTTTCCCCTATATTTTCACCAAACTTGGTTTTCTTTGAAGCTTGAGCCGTTATATTTATTGAAATTATTGGAAATATAAATGCAATATGTATTGTTTTTATGACTCATAATATATTTACAATATAATATATTATTTATATTAAATTGTGAAATAAAAGACACATATCCACATACCATTAGGCCATGTCACTATATGAAACTTTGAAAGGATATCAGTTTTATAGAATAACAATTGTTTGTAATCTTGTATTTTATCAATAGGCTTATCTAAAGTAATTGCTTTATGATTTGGAGTTAATAAATTATACTTTTTTGTTTTAAGTGAACTGTTTTGTTTTTCTATCACAGTAATGGAAGAAAAATCTTGCCAATTAAATCTATATAATGGTACAATAATAAAAGTTCTTCAAATTATCCAATTTAATATGCTAAGAAATCGTTACAAACTATAGTATATTCATTATAAGTAGGCGAAACATCTAGACCACTTACCTCTATACCTAAGGAAAGACTGGAGTAATCAAGCTAATATTTCTACCTTTGGGAAGGGTCAGCCAGGCAATAAGTATGGACATTTACAACATTTGCTCTAGCCATTTAGCGAATTACAAAGGTTAGGGGTCACAATTTCTGGCCTACCTATAATGAATGGGCTATAGTATGATAGTATATGAAGAAAAACCTATTCTCTGCACATAGGCTTTATACCCTACAATTACCATTGGCCTTGTAACTTACTGACTGATGCCTGGTATCAGGCTCATCAATATTTATGTGTCATATGTTTCTTACTTATACACATTTTTAGGCCTCAAAAAGGCCCCAGAAACTGCTCAAATTTCAAAATTTTCCGGGGGGCTTACAGCGCCCCCCGGACCCCCCAGCTGCTCAGGCTCGCTTCGCTCGCCACCCACCCACCTATCTATGCCAGGGCTACAGCCCCCCCAAAGTTTTACCCCTGGTGACGCCACTGATTACATATGTGTGAGCGTACATGTGTGTAGATGTTTTTGAGCGTTTAACTGGCCAGTTAACCATTAAATGTTCGTTTTCTATAAAACGCAGAATACAAAGTGTTTAGAAAACGAATATTTCATAAGGGTAACTTAACCCTTTCACGTTTTTATGACTGAGGTTGCCAGATTAGCAATAATAAATAGAGTTCTCTAACTCTTATAATTACCTCTCCAAACTTAGTTTTCTGCCCACAGCTAAATCAAAGGCAACTGCAGAGTTTGAAGTAACTAAAATATAGGTTTCTAAATACCCCTGATGGTAACAAAGGCTTTAAAGTATCCCTAATAGGCTCAAAATTGCGTCAAAAACGTGAGAGGGGTAAACTAGAATAGGTGTTTCCAAATTACACAACGTGATATAATTATATTATTATATATACACACTTGAACACATACGGTATGTATACACTCATTAGTTCACACATCTTCAACTACATTGTTTCCCACAGTTTTGTAACAAAATGTTCTTGTAAGTCAATCGTACAATATTCCTTTCATAAACCACGGAGAGGGTACACATTTATGTGGCTAACTGTACAATTCCACCCTCACTCATAAACACACTTTACGGCATATCCCACATTAGAGAACGGTGCGTAATACACTCACATAATTATTCACTAACCTCAGCTTTCGTAGAATCTTTAGGAAGGCTTAGATTAGGTTTTGGGGTTAGGCCTATTATACATCAAATAAAAAAATAAAAATATAATATTTACGAACATTCTCCCTGGCCATTTGTATGTATATACTTAATATATGAGAGAGAGAGAGAGAGAGAGAGAGAGAGAGAGAGAGAGAGAGAGAGAGAGAGAGAGAGAGAGAGAGAGAGAGAGAGAGAGAGAGATGGAAGGAAGGAAGGAAGAAAGGAAAGAAAGGAGAGAATGATGACAGGAAAATGTGAAGGTACGATGGTAATTCATATGGAAAATATTGGGAATTATTTATACAGTATATATATATATATATATATATATATATATATATATATATATATATATATATATAAGTGTGTGTATTTTTCCTCTCTCTCTCTCTCTCTCTTTCTCTTTCTCTTTCTCTTTCTCTCTCTCTCTCTCTCTCTCTCTCTCTCTCTCTCTCTCTCTCTCTCTCCTTTGCTCTCTCTCTCTCTCTCTCTCTCTCTTGCTCTCCTCTCTCTCTCTCCCTCTCTCTCTCTCTCTCTCTCTCTCTCTCTCTCTCTCTCTCTCTCTCTCTCTCTCTCTCTCTCTCTCTCTCTCTCTCTCTCTCTCTCTCTCTCCTGCACGCAAACAGCACCACCTGCACACATACAAATGGCAGATTCTCTACGGACGTATCCATATATCAGGATATTTTTCAGGAGAAATATTCAAGCAGAAGCTAAATGCGTCACTTCGTGTGTGTGTGTGTGTGTGTGTGTGTGTGTTTTGTATGTGGATTTGCAAATGAAAACGGGTTATTGTCATACATGTGTAGTTTGTATACAAATGTGTGTTTCAGTGAGTGTGTTAGTTTTGCATTGTGTCTATTTCAGTTAACTGTCATTATTTGTATTCTTAATTATATTTTCATTATTAATTCAGTTTACTAAATATTGAGTTAATATTGAGCTTATCTCTGTTTGGTCCTCTTTTCTTGTGTAATTTGAAACAATGAGTTTTGAACTATTGTGATTGAGTTGCAGTAGGCTAGTGAGTTACAAATTATTGGAGAGGTGTTTGGGGTATAAGACATTTAAGAAACAGAGGGTCTTCATTACGAAAAGTTGTGTTTATCAAGTCTTGGGCCTTGCCAGACGTGCTAGTAACACCGTGGTAGTTACTTTTCTGATGGGGTTATTGAATCAAATGAGTGGCATCGTTATAGTTATTAAGGGAGCCCACCTCGTTTTTGTTTTCTCTCTCTCCCTCTCTCTCTGGGTTGTATCCAATCGGCCCCATTCAGCCTACTGTTTTAAGAAGTTTATCCCCATTCAGGTTTCGATGTTTTCTACCACTAGCCAGCATATTTTTCAAAATGTTTTTGACAGCAGGCTAAATTTGTACATTTTTCGATAGAAAATGTCTTCGGCGAAGCCGGATTTCTCTACAAAGCTGGCTCGCTATCGCTCGCCAGGAAGAAATCAACACCTCAATGGGGATAAACGTCTTAAAACAGTAGGTTGAATGAGGCCGAATGGATTCAACCAAGAGAAAGAGAGAAAAGGAGAGACAGCAAGCAGGTCACCCCCCTTAAGGCCCTTTAGTACACAAATAAACCCAAATTATAAGTGTCTTACCAGACGGGTTGGTTAAATTATGTAATTAAATCAGAACCTGCCAGCTCAGAATGGATTTTTTTTTTTTTTTTTTTTGGCCAGACGCCGTAATTCCCGAGACCTACCCGGGCTTGACATCTACCAATAACATTTTGACACTGAGGATTAGATGCGCCGACCCTTTGATCAGCAGCTGACTCTCTACTGCCTATGCCACGGCTCGCGACTTCTTTGTTAGGGTAAATATGAAGCCCCAACCATATGGGACCGACCGTCTTATTATTTGATTCTACTATATTATATTTTTGTTTTTATTTATTCATTGTTTACCGTTTTGTTTTTGTTTTCTTCTGTAAAAGCTATGCCATCAAATGTTGCTCCTTGACCCCTTTTTAAATTAAGGGGAGATTTCCACTTGAGGGATTATTTTCTTTACCCCTTTCTCCCTCATGTTTAGCCCCATTGCTTTTGACATTTTAAGACGTTCGCCCCATTAGTTTGGCGATTTTAAGAACTTTCGCCCCATTTATGTCACTTTTAAGACCTTTCGTGCCATTTAGGTGTCGATTTTTCCTGGCGAGCGACAGCGAGCCTGTAATTTAAGAGGAATCGGCCTTCGGCCGGGACATTTTTCTACCGAAAAATGAAAACAATTATCTTGAAAGGGGGTCAAGGGGGTGCAATTTCAAGCTTGATGGACGTCTAAGAAACACACTAAAAACCTCCCCTTAACGTATATATACACCGAAACTTTGCTCATGATTGCGTTATCAGTAGGTAACGTAACTCTGCTTGAGAACAATGATATAAATTACCGATGAGATTCAGAACATATTGACATGGCTTTGAAAATGAGATAAAGCTGTAGTCCACGGTAATAAAGCTGTAGGGTATAAATAGGGCATGATAATATTTATAGAAGCATCGAGTATATTGATCGTGATGAACCTTTCTACCCTTATAATAAATGGGTATATTACAGCAAATATACCCGTAAATGGTATATTAGTAGGGGCACTCACATTACCCCTCATATACCCATAATATTTGTGAGTGTAGAAAATAACCTATTGCTAAGACAAAATGTGCTGGCAATATCTGTGGTGTGACTCCTCCGTGACGGTCTAGGGTACAAACCGATTTGGCGGCAGTCAGGTGAAAAATCGACTCCTCAAGTGTGTTCGAAGGGACGAGAATTTTGGAAGGTGAAATATGTTGTCCTTTCATCATCCATATCTATATTATAACTCTATCCCGCCTGCCTTCCAGATGGTATAGATACTCAACGATATCTATAATCTGTTATATCTTCCCCTCTTTCTCTCTCTTTTTAAGGCGTTTATCCCCAACCAGGTGTCGATTTTTTTCTGGCGAGCGATAGCGAGCCAGCATTGCATGGAGAAATCCGGCTATGCCGGAGACATTTTTCCATCGAAAAATTTACAAATTTTGCTTGCTGTCAAAACAAAAATATATATATGCTGGCTCGCTACCGCTCGCCAGGAAAATATTGACACCTACATGGGGGTAAACGTCTTAAAACAGTAGGCTAAATGGGTTCAAATGGATACAAGAATTTTGGAAGGTGAAATATGTTATCCTTTCATCATCCATATCTATATTATAACTATCCCGCCTGCCTTCCAGATGGTATACATACACAAAGATATCTATAGTCTGTTTGTATCCCTCCCCCCCCCCCCCCCCTCCCCCCCCCCCCCCCTCTCTCTCTCTCTCTCTCTCTCTCTCTCTCTCCCCTCGCTCTCGCTCTCTCTCTCTCTCTCTCTCTCTCTCTCTCTCTCTCTCTCCCCTCTCTCTCTCTCTCTCTCTCTCTCTCTCTCTCTCTCTCTCTCTCTCTCTCTTATATATATATATATATTATATGAGTTTAACACTATCTGATCCGACCCCTCTCATGGGATATATTATGATAGTTTGATTAAATATTATTATAATTGTTCTTAGCCTTTTTGAGCCATGTATTTTAGTTTGTCCCTTAGGTTAACAGAAATGTCTTCCCAGACATCCATCAAACTAATAAATTCACCGAGATTTCCCTTCAAACTAAATATATTCATTGTTCGATAGAATAATGTCCCAGCTGCAAATCGATTTCTTCTGAGTTGCAGGTTCGTTATAACTCCCTCAGCAAAAAATAAATAAATATATAAATAAATCAAAATCGACACCTGAATGGAGTGAAGCGTCTGATTATCGCCGAACTAATGAAGTGCAACGTCTTCAAATCTCCAAACTAATTACACAAAACAGTGGAGGACCAAAGAGCCCCCCCTCGGACCAAATATGCTTATGCAGAATACCGTATTGTTGTACTATCTGGTCAAAGACTAAAGCCGGTATCACACGAGCCCTTTTTCCCTCAACATTTATCCTCAACATTGGTCTGGCAGCTTATGGGGTGCTTTTTCCCTCAACATTTATCCTCAACATTGGTCTGGCAGCTTATGGGGTGCTTTTTCCCTCAACATTTATCCTCAACATTGGTCTGGCAGCTTATGGGGTGCTTTTTCCCTCAACATTTATCCTCAACACTGGTCTGGCAGCTTATGAGGGTAACATCTGAAATATTTCGGTTGCCTAAATTCACCTACCATCAGTCTAGTTTCCGATACCAGAGCGAAATATTTCAGACGTGTTGCCAGAAAAATGCTGACTATAAAAACTCTCGTGTGATACTGGCTTTAGTAGCGTTAATTTCAACTTTGGCCAAATACCTTGATAACTTGCACCATCCTGCCTCCATCGCCAACACCTTACGGGGAGAGGGGCTGTTTTTTGGTCGATTTTTGTTTTCATTGATTAATTATTGTTCTAGTTTCCTCCCTAGACCTCCATCAAACTAAACAAATCCTTTCTAGATTGATTTGTACATTTTTCGGTAGAAAAATTTCCCGGCCGAAGGCCGGTCCCTCTTAAAATATCAGGCTCGCTACCGCTCGCCAGGAAAAAATCGACACCTAGATGACACGAAAGGTCTTAAAATTGACAACGAAATGGAGCGAAAGGTGTTAAAGTCGTCAAACTAATGGGCCGAACATTTAAAAATCTCAAAACTAATAGGGCTAAACATGAGGGAAAAGGGGGACCAGAAAAGCGGCCCGTGTCCCCTTCAATTCATATACAACACTCACAAAAGATGCTGCATAATTTAGGGATATTGCGAAAGTTGGCATTGCTTACCAAAGGAGATCTGACCGCATTTTGAATTCAGAAGAGAGAGAGAGCGAGAGAGAGAGAGAGAGAGAGAAAGAGAGAGAGAGAGAGAGAGAGAGAGAGAGTACAAAGGAGTACAAAGGAAATCAAGCAACAACAGATCTAGTGACCCTTCTAGGCTGCTTGTCCTCCAAAACACTGAGGATCAAGTGTCCAAACAGTGGTTTAGAGTGGGTAAGGGAACATTGAGAGGGAACATAGGGGAACATAGGGAACATAAGGGAACATAAGGGAACATAGAGAGAGAGAGAGATCAGCATTAGAATAACATGTTTATAGAGAGACAATTTGGGGACAATTATAAATGATGAGCAGAACCTAGAGAAACCGATGACACCCCCAGTATCCCCGACCTACCGCGAGCCAGCATATACACATTTTTGTTTTGACAGCAAGCTAAATTTGTACATTTTTTGATAGACAAATTTCTCCGGCGAAGCCGGATTTCTCCATAAAATGCTGGCTCGCTATCGCTCGCCAGGAAGAAATCGACACCTGGATGGGGATAAACGTCTTAAAAGAGTTGGCTGACTGGGGCCGAATGGATACAATCCAGGGAAAGAGAGAAAAGGTGATAAAGATTTAAAAAAAAACGGTGACCCCCCTTAATGACCTTTTGCCATTCATAAATCTCTTTAGTTAGTGTCATAAGATATTGAATATGTATGTTGGTACACCATCGCTATTTCCAATGTTGTTGTTTATATGATCTAAAAGTTAATTGCAGTTTGTTATAAGCTAATTTCTTATCGGATCTCATAGCCTATTGATTGCTATTCTTGCGCATAAATGTAACCATTGAAAATTTGTATCCCTTCGGATCCCTCCCCCAGCCAAGAACCCTTCGTATAAAGCCTTAAGGGGAGATGGTTCACTTTTTGAGCGGTTTTTTAATGTAATAATTATTTTTCTAGTTTCCTCCCTAGATGTCCATCATATTTAAAAAAAAAACATCCATTAGATCCCCCTTCTAGATTAATTTGTACATTTTTCGGTAGAAAAATGTCCCGGCTGAAGGCCGCTTCTTCCAACATTAGAGGCTCAGTATCGTTCGACAGGGATAAAGTCGACACCTAAATAGCACGAAAGGTCTAAATATTGACGAAGAAATGGGGCGAAAGAGCTTATAATCGACTAACTAATGGGGCAAACATCTTAACATCTGAAAACTAATGGGGCTAAACATGAGGGAGAAAGTGGTCCAGAAAACCGGCCCATCCCCCCTTTAATAATAATACTACAGGCATATCACAATATATTCTGAAGGTAACAATATATACAGTACAGTACACAGTAAAAATTCCCCCCCCCCCCCCCCCCCCCCCCCCCACCCCCCCCCCCCCCCCCCCCCCCCCCCCCCCCCCTTTGTCAAGAATTGTCCCATACGTAATGCATGGTCAAGCCGTGCAGGGTATTTGTTGCGGCGGCTCGGCTCGGCTCGGCTCGCTATTATAGTGACCAGAATTATATATGTGTATTAAGGGAGCCCACCTCGCTTCTTTTTCTCTCCCTCTCTCTCTTTGGCTTGTATCCATTCGGCCCCATTCAGCCTACTGTTTTAAGACGTTTACCCCCATCCAGGTGTCAATATTTTCCTGGTGAGCGGTAGCGAGCCAGCATATATATATTTTTGTTTTACAGCAAGCTAAATTTGTACATTTTTCGACAGAAGAATGTCTCCGGCGAAGCCGGATTTCTCCACACAATTCTGGCTCGCTATAGCTCGCCAGGAAGAAATCGACACCTGTATGGGGATAAACGTCTTAAAACAGTTGGCTGAATGGGGCCGAATGGATAAAAGTCAGAGAAAGAGAGAAAAGGAGAGAAAGATAAAAAAAAAAAAAAAAAATGACCCCCCTGCAGCTGCTTAACTATATCTATTCCCAGGGTGGTCATTTTCTTAGCACTTCTGTTTCACCCCATTAGTTTGGCGAATTAAGACGTTGGGTAGAAGGGAGGTCCAACAATGCGGAAATGGCAATTTGGCAGTCTTAGTCTGAGGATGTATTTAGTTATTTGTTTACCTTTAGCTTTAATTATGTTGCATTTTGTGATACTAAGTATTAATTATAATTTTGATTTCACTCTCTCTCTCTCTCTCTCTCTCTCTCTCTCTCTCTCTGTCTCTCTCTCTCTCTCTCTCTCTCTCTCTCTCTCTCTCTCTCTCTCTCTCTATTAATTATAATTTTGATTTAACACTCTCTCTCTCTCTCTCTCTCTCTCTCTCTCTCTCTCTCTCTCTCTCTCTCTCTCTCTCTCTCTCTCTCTCTCTCTCTCTCTCTCTCACTACAATACAATACAATGAGTGTGGGAGTCAAGCAGAGGCCGGCTCCCAGATAACATTGAGTAGAGTAAGTGAGCTTCCTTATAAACTGTGGAAGGCTTCATATTACCACAAGCTTCAGGTCTAAGTGGTGCCTTCCTTATCTCGGAGCCAGGGTAATAGCGGAGGTCCTTTACAGTATCTCGCCTGTTGGGCCCTGAAGGGGGGTCACTGTTTTTTTTTTTACCTTTCTCTCCTTTTCTCTATTTACCTGGCCCCATTCGGCCCCATTCAGCCAACTGTTTTAAGATGTTTATCCCCATTCAGGTATCGATTTCTTCCTGGCGAGTGATGCCTAGCCAGTATTGTATGGAGAAATCCGGCATCGCCGTAGAAATTTTTCTATCGAAAAATTTATAAATATAACTTGCTGTCAAAACAAAAATATATATATGCTGGCTCGCTACCGCTCGCCAGGAAAATATTGACACCTGGATGGGAGTAAACGTCTTAAAACAGTAGGCTGAATGGGGCCGATTAGATGCAAGGCAAAGAGAGAGGGAGAGAAAGAGAAGAAAAAAGCGAGGTGGGCTCCCTTAAGGCTGGTATCATACGTGTAATATGTTGGAGCAATTTTCGTCTGGTCATTTCTGTAATACACTGTTATTAGTCTTTTGCCTCCAAACCTATTCAAATTTCTCTATAGTTTTCGATACCATTGTAAAATATCCCCGACGTATTGCAAGACAACAAAAGTTTGCTCTTAGAAAATTGCCGGAAAAAACGTTCGTGTGACACGTAATAAGGGGATAGTAACTGTTTTTATGTCTATTAGTTTATTTATTCTTATGTTTATAAGTTTCCTCGCTAGACCTCCACCAAGCTTAGTAAGACACCCCCTTCAAGGTAAATTTTTACATTTTTCGGTATAAAAATGTGCCGGCCGAAGGCCGGTTACTCTTAACATTTCAGGCTCGCTATAGCTCGCCAGGAAAAAATCGACACCTAAACGGCACGAAAGGTCGTTAAATTGAACACGGAATGGGGCTAAAGGTGTTAACATCGCCAAACTAATGAGCGGAACGTCTTATAATCTCCAAATAAATGGGGCTTAACACGAGGAAAAAGGGGGACTAGAAAAACGACCCATCCCCCCTTAACAGTCGAGGGCTGTGCGTCGTAAAATAACGGGTCCGTGATCATTAATACGTGTGTTTGAAAACTAAAACAATTGAGATTTTACCCAATTTATGTTGGGAGGTTTCGTTTCACTTATTAAGGGTTCTGGTTTAATTATAAGGAATTATGTATGGTATGTGATAACGAGTTAAAGTTCATTGTTCAAATTATTGATTGGAACTTAATGGTGTGTTCCAGGTCTTAAATGAACTTTGGAATTATAGTAAGGATACAATGGGGAGTTGGTGGCAATATCTCAAAATTTAATCACAGAATAAGACTAAATTTGGTAACTGAATTATTTTGATTTACAAATAAAAACGTGTTACCGTGAATATTGAGCAAAGATATAATATATTATCATATAGAGTAAGGAAAGTGTGGGGGGGGGGGTTCCATCAAGAAAACCCGGGATAGGTAGTTTACATTTATTTACTTATACCCCAAAATGATTCAGTTATGCAAGGTGACCACTTTGAAGTCGTGACCTAGTTTCGGCAAATTCCATAAATGTATGTCTGAGAACTCTTGCAAACATACACGCATAACAAAAAACTGACAAATGTACAGGAATTATTGCAAAATATTGCACTTGCCAGCGGAATACAAGTTAATTATAACAATGATAAAAACCTTTGGAGCCTGTCGACGTCATTCGAAGTATTTACCTGCTTAATATAGTCAATTAAACCCCCATCAGGTCCCAAGACTGCGGTGTTATCGTATATGGCATACTATAGCTAGCCTAGAACCCTCAAGAACAAAATTAAAATACCCAACATGCTTTTCATAAACGTGGACCTATATTGAGCATACACATGTATATTGTCTAATGCTAACAATTAAGCCACACAAGATTACATAATTGGTCCTTGAATATAAGGAATACATATTATATTTGCCTTCATTAAAATAGGAGGTAACTTATTTGCTATGAACCAGGCTTCTTGGTTGTGGGGTGAATAATGATGTTTGTATAATGCCATGTTTGTACTTGATAAATATAATTATTTTAAAGTATATGTAATGTATATATATTGTAAATTATATGTAATGTATATATTTTAAAGTATATGTAATGTATATATCCTGATTGCCGCAATATATTAAGTATTGTTTAAGGGGAGGTTTTTAGTTTGTTCCCTATATTTCCATCAAACTTACGATTACACCCCCTAGACCCCCTTTCAAGATAAAGTTGTACATTTTTCGGTAGAAAATTTTCCCGGCTGAAAGCCGGTTCCTCTTAAATTACAGGCTCGCTATCGCTCGCCAGGATAAAATCGACACCTAAATGGCACGAAAGGTCTTAAAATTGACAGAAATGGGTCGAAAGTTCTTAAAATCGTCAACATAATAGGCGAACGTCTTAAAATTAGAAAAGCAATGGGGCTAAACATGAGGGAGAAAGGAGTCCATAAAAACCTCCCTCAAGTGGAAACCTCCCCATAACTCCATCACCACCTCCGTTATTATACTCTACTATTTTCCAGCTGATCGTAAATTGAATCCCTTAGTAGCTGATTTCTCGATACTTAGTGGCAATATATGAAACTACTATGGCTGTGTGTCGTATTAATGCCAAGTTTTCATTATTAACATCATATTTCGCTACAAAATCTACCTTATAGCTGAGTAACCAAGATAGAAACATGGCAATTTACCCTCAGCTGGACAAAAATAGACTACAGTATTATGTTCAGTCGGAAGAATGACCAAAACAGCTGTTTAAGGGGAGGTTATTCTATTTTATATTTATATTTGCACATTATTTTATAGTTTCTTCTAGTTTGCTCCCTAGACCTCTATCAAACTTAAAAAATCAAATATCTCCAAGACCCCCTTTGAGATAAATACGTACATTTTTCTGCCAGGTTCCCCTAAATTACAGGCTCGCTATCGCTCGCCAGGAAAAAATCGACACCTAACTGGCACGAAAGGTCTTACTAATGAAATTGGGCGAAAGTTCTTAAAATTTGAAAACTAATGGTGCTAAGCATGAGGGAGATTGCCCCCCCCAAAAAAAAAATAATAATATATATATATATACACAGTATATACCGTATATATATATATATATATATATATATATATATATATATATATATATATATATATATATATATATATATATATATATATATATATATATATATACAGTATATATAGTAAGTATATAATATATATATATATATATATATATATATATATATATATATATATATATATATATACAGTATATACTGTATATATTATAAAACAATAATAGCTCCCTTTAATGGTCTTTGGTAGGTCACAATTTGTTCCTGGAGTGACAATCAAATTATGGTGTCATGTGTGTTTCTAATTTGACCTGCGTCAAAGATGAAGGCTTATGAGTGAATGACCTAGTTAGTTTTCTTGTTTTTTCTCGTTCTTGGGGATCATAGATGGGCTGTGGATCTGTACATAAACGCACATACCTGTATACATACACATCGAGTCAGAAACACATACACCTTCAGCAAACCCAAACAAACAAAAAAAACATGTAGAGGATGCCATGCTCTATACAGTATATATCGTGACTGCTGAGCTGGTGTTAATGTCAGTTCGTAACCCATCTCTACTGTACAACCAAGCTCAAAAGTCATGTTCTACCTCCAGAAATTAATAATGTTCATTATATTACATTATTATAAACTATCGCAATACACCCAAAGTTTGTTTATTGAAGATGTATTTATATATTTTGTTTATTTTTATTTGTTATATATATTTATGTAATATTATTTTATTTTTGGTCAAGGATTGTTATTGCCTTGTCATGTTAGGAGAATGGACAGGACTTTTGAGCATAGATATACATTACGCAACCAGCCTTTAGTGTACGGCTCACCACGCATATTGTATAACGCCTGTCGTTATGCTTGGCTCCCCTTGCACTGTTGTAATGTCTGTCAGATGTTGAACGGCAGTTGTGAAGGTAGAAAAGTATATCCATGACTCGATACCGTTCATCAAGTCTAGGTTGATTATGTACTGAATGCCATGTTATTATATAACCAACTCAGTGCCGTGCTTTTCATTATATGCTGGCTACTATTAGACGATTTTATTCGTTAGGTGCCGGTCTAAGGGAATGGGGGGGATTTTACTTGATATTATAAATGATATTATTGTATATATATATAATTATATATATATATATATAATTTATATATATATACATACATACAGTATATCTCACCACACTGACTCTTAAAAGACTTTCAAAATCTAAATAAACTCTTCTAATGTTATCCAGAATATACGGTAGTGAAAAAAAACGTCTTCGCGTATACAGTAGAAAGGGTTATGATATTGCCAAGGATAGCAACACAATTTAGATGATCCTATCCTTACTAGGTCGCATGTAGCTAATGTGTATCATCCAAGTCATAGAACGAAAGGACACCACAGCTTAAGGGAGCCCACCTCTCTTGTTTTTCTCTTTCTCTCCCTCTCTCTTTGTTTTTTATCCATTCGGCCCTATTCAGCCTACTGTTTTAAGACGTTTACCCCCATCCAGGTGTCGATATTTTCCTGGCGAGCGGTAGCGAGCCAGCATATATATATATTAGTTTTGACAGCAAGCTAAATTTGTAAATTTTTCGATAGAATTTTTTTTCCGGCAAAGCCGGATTTTTGCGTACAATGATGGCTCGCTATCGCTCGCCAGGAATAAATCGACACCTGGATGGGGATAAACGTCTTAAAACAGTTGGCTGAATGGGGCCGAATGGATACAAGCCAGGGAAAGAGAGAAAAGGAGAGAGAAAGATAACAAAAAAAGCCGGTGACCCCCCTTAACATAATGCTAATAATAAGCGGGTGCCCAACCCCGAAAGGGGCTGAAATAGGGGAGCTATCCCCTCCACCAAAGGCGGCTTTCTAGGGCCTTTCCTAGCTGATGCTGAGAGGAATGGGTTTTAGTCATGTGGTGATGGGCTGGTCTATCAGAGTGAGAACTGAGCGATCTCTGCCATACCCATAGCTTACTCTGACTGTTCCTTTAACTTATATATTTTCTAGATTTCAAGTGACGGCGTCTCTTCCGTGGATTGACCTCCCAATCTATCAAGATTGGAAGCCAAAGCGTCACATTTTTCCTTTGCCCCTCAACTTTCTCTTGATAATTGCTGAGGGGCACAGGGCCCAGGGTGTGGCTTTGGTTTCCCGGGCGTTTCCGCACCCTCCTCAGCTCCCCGCCATGGAGTGGCTTCGGTCACCCAGGCTTTATTGTGGTCAGCAGGGAGGATTCTGTGGGGGCGCTCGGTTATGGCCTTGGCCTTGCTCGGGGCCTTGGGGTTGTTCGGCCAGGCAGCTTGGGGAACAACAACAACAACAACAACAACAACAACAACAACATAATGCTAACCCCTGGAGGATTATGACGCAATTGGACAGTTTATTCTGACTGTCATTACACGATTTTATTCAGAGTAGGAATTAAAGGTGTATGGAAGTCAGAGGGTTGATTGGACTAATTAAAGGTGTATGGAAGTCAGAGGGTTGATTGGACTAATTAAAGGTGTATGGAAGTCAGAGGGTTGATTGGACTAATTAAAGGTGTATGGAAGTCAGAGGGTTGATTGGACTAATTAAAGGTGTATGGAAGTCAGAGGGTTGATTGGGCCAATCTATTCCTACAGAATATAAAGTCGTTTAAGAGGAGATTTTTAGTTAGTTCCCTAGACCTCCATCAAGCTTAAAATGACACCCTCTAGGCCCCCTTTCAAGATAAATGTGTACATTTTCCGGTAGACAAATTTCCTGACCAAAGGCTGGTTCCTCTTAAATATCTGGCTCGCTTTCGCTCGCCAGAAAAAAATCGACACCTAAATTGCATGACAGGTCTTAAAATTGACAGAAATTGGGCGAAAGGTCTTAATTATGGGGCGAACTTCTTAAAATATCAAAAGCAATGGGGTGAACATGAGGGAGAAAGGGGTCCAGAAAAATAATCCCTCCAGTGGAAATCTCCCCTTAATCTTTGCCAGAATAAACTGTCAAATTGCGTCATAATCCTCAAGGCGTTAATAATGTTGTTTATCTCTCATAAACAAAAATCTAGTTCAATTTGGAAAGTGCATGCATAACTTCAGAACTCCATAGACTCTTCCCTCGCGTGTGGCTTAGTCATGTTGAAGCTAAGGGAGGTCTTTGTTTTGTCTGGACCACCTTCTCGCTCATGCTTAGCCCCATTAGTTCTGAGGATCTAAGACGTTCGCCCTATTAGTTAGGTAATTGTAAGATTTGTTTACAAAATGTCTGTCAATATTAAGACCTTTCATTAGATCCTTCAGTTTAGGAAGGATCTCTAACAATAATAAGGCTTCAAACTATCTCAACCAACCCTTTTAACTACCACAGATCCTTCCTAAGCTGCATAATATCGTCTGCATATAGCTAGAATCAAATATAACACGTCGCTGGTACTCAAAGGGTTAATGATAGCTACAATAAACTGTCAACACTGTCAGAATCCTAGGGGTTAATATTGAATAACATTTTGGATAGACGAGTTATGTTGTTTCACTGTTAATTTGTTAATACAGGACTTCTGAGGCTATCAACTTTTGTTTTTATTATTAAGCCAGCTCACTGCAAGTCAAGTAAAGCGTCAGAACTGGAGCCTCTTGTCGAGAACTCCAGTCCCTTGATTTCACTGTTAGTAAAAATAGGACTTGAGAGGCAATCAACCCTATTGGATTATTTAGCCAGCACACTGTAAATCAAGAAGAACGTCAGGACTAGAGCCTCTCAGTGTAGTACTGAAATGAAGGTGTTTAATTTTTTCCTAGACTTCCATCCACCTTAAGGGGAGGTTTTTAGTTTGTTTCCTACTCCTCCAGCAATCTAAAAATGTCACCCCCTTGACCCTCTTTCAAGATAAATGTGTACATTTTTCGGTAGAAAAATGTCCCCGCCAAAGGCCGGTTCCTCTTAAATTACAGGCTCGCTATCGCTCGCCAGGATAAAATCGACACCTGAATGGCACGAAAGGTCTTAATATGGGGTGAAAGTTCTTAAAATTGCTAAACTAATGGGGCAAACGTTTTATAATATCAAAAGCAATGGGGCTAAACATGAGGGAGAAAGTGGTTCAGAAAAAAATCCTCCAGGTGGAAATCTAATAAAAACAGCCTCAAGATCCTCCTTCGAGATGAGTTTGACAAATGTCCCAGCTGTAGGCCGCTTTCTCCTAAATTACAGGCTCGCTATTGCTCGCCAGGAAACTTATTGACACCTAAATAGCACGGAAGGTCTTAAAATTGACAAGGAAATGTGGCGAAAGGTCTTTATAATCACCAAATTTTACAGGGCGAACGTCTTAAAATGTCAAAACTAATGGGGCTAAACACGAGGGAGAAAGGGGTCAGGAACTCCCCCCACCCCCCCCTTCATAACCTGTTGAGTACGGTGACACTTTCCTTCACTTTATTCTTGCTATAGTTTGACCATTTGTATATATATATATTATTAACCCCTTCACCACCATGACGCATCATATTCTGGTCACCGTTAGACGCTTTTCTGTAGTATATAACCTACCTGTAAGACTCAGAGGGGTAAATACGATCTCAATAAACCCTCTTAGAAATATAGGTCCTTTTTAAACAGCATAAACTCTTATCAAATTTTAGACAGAATTTAAGGTAAAAATACGTCATGGGGCTGAAGGGGAGATCTCCACTTGAGGGATTTTTGTCTTGACGCCTTTCTCCCTCATGTTTAGCCCCATTGCTTTTGATATTATAAAACGTTTGCCCCATTAGTTTAGCGATTTTAAGAACTTTCACCCCATATTAAGACCTTTCGTGCCATTCAGGTGTCAATTTAATCCTGGCGAGCGATAGCGAGCCTGTAATTTAGGAGGAACCGGCACATTTTTCTACCGAAAAATGTACAAATTTATCTTGAAAAGGACTCAAGGGGGTGTAATTTTAAGCTTGATGGAGGTCTAGGGAACAAACTAAATACCTCCCCTTAAGGACCTGAGAAAATTATAGGGTTATTCCGAGTACACCTTCCAATGCTGTACAAAATGGTTTAGTATTAGCAGTAATTAAATGCATATATCATTGCTAGTGTATATATCATTGCTAGTGCATATATCATTGCTAGTGTATATATCATTGCTAGTGCATATATCATTGCTAGTGCATATATCATTGCTAGTGTATATATCATTGCTAGTGTATATATCATTGCTAGTGTATATATCATTGCTAGTGTATACAGTATATCATTGCTAGTGTATATATCATTGCTAGTGTATATATCATTGCTAGTGTATATATCATTGCTAGTGTATATATCATTGCTAGTGTATATATCATTGCTAGTGATATATCATTGCTAGTGTATACAGTATATCATTGCTAGTGTATATCATTGCTAGTGTATATATCATTGCTAGTGTATACAGTATATCATTGCTAGTGTATATATCATTGCTAGTGTATACAGTATATCATTGCTAGTGTATATATCATTGCTAGTGTATACAGTATATCATTGCTAGTGCATATATCATTGCTAGTGTATATATCATTGCTAGTGTATATATCATTGCTAGTGTATATATCATTGCTAGTGTATATATCATTGCTAGTGTAATATCATTGCTAGTGTATATATCATTGCTAGTGTATACAGTATATCATTGCTAGTGTATATATCATTGCTAGTGTATATATCATTGCTAGTGTATACAGTATATCATTGCTAGTGTATATATCATTGCTAGTGTATACAGTATATCATTGCTAGTGTATATATCATTGCTAGTGTATACAGTATATCATTGCTAGTGTATATATCATTGCTAGTGTATATATCATTGCTAGTGTATACAGTATATCATTGCTAGTGTATATATCATTGCTAGTGTATACAGTATATCATTGCTAGTGTATATATCATTGCTAGTGTATACAGTATATCATTGCTAGTGTATATATCATTGCTAGTGTATATATCATTGCTAGTGTATACAGTATATCATTGCTAGTGTATATATCATTGCTAGTGTATACAGTATATCATTGCTAGTGTATATATCATTGCTAGTGTATATATCATTGCTAGTGTATACAGTATATCATTGCTAGTGTATATATCATTGCTAGTGTATATATCATTGCTAGTGTATATATCATTGTTAGTGTATATATCATTGCTAGTGTATATATCATTGCTAGTGTATATATCATTGTAGGTATACCATATATCTTGCTAGTGTGATAGTGTATCATTGCTAGTGTATATATCATTGCTAGTGTATACAATCATTTGTGTTATATATCATTGCTAGTGTATATATCATTGCTAGTGTATACAGTATATCATTGCTAGTGTATATATCATTGTTAGTGTATATATCATTGCTAGTGTATATATCATTGGTTATGTTATCATTGCTAGTGTATATATATCATTGCTAGTGTATATATCATTGCTAGTGTATATATCATTGCTAGTGTATATATCATTGCTAGTGTATACAGTATCATTGCTAGTGTATATATCATTTCTATGTATATATATCATTGCTAGTGTATATATCATTGCTAGTGTATTATATCATTGCTAGTGTATACAGTATATCATTGCTAGTGTATATATCATTGCTAGTGTATACAGTATATCATTGCTAGTGTATATCATTGCTAGTGTATATATCATTGCTAGTGTATACAGTATATCATTGCTAGTGTATATCATTGCTAGTGTATATATCATTGCTAGTGTATATCATTGCTAGTGTATATATCATTGCTAGTGTATATATCATTGCTAGTGTTATATATCATTGCTAGTGTATATATCATTGCTAGTGTAATATATCATTAGTGTATACAGTATATCATTGCTAGTGTTATATCATTGCTAGTGTATATATCATTGCTAGTGTATATATCATTGCTAGTGCATATATCATTGTATATATCATTGCTAGTGTATATATCATTGCTAGTGTATATATCATTGCTAGTGTATATCATTGCTAGTGTATATCATTGCTAGTGTATATATCATTGCTAGTGTATATATCATTGCTAGTGTATACAGTATATCATTGCTAGTGTATATATCATTGCTAGTGTATACAGTATATCATTGCTAGTGTATATATCATTGCTAGTGTATACATATATCATTGCTAGTGTATAAGTATATCATTGCTAGTGTATCATTGCTAGTGTATACAGTATATCATTGCTAGTGTATATATCATTGCTAGTGTATATCATTGCTAGTGTATATACCATTGCTAGTGCATATATCATTGCTAGTGTATATATCATTGCTAGTGTATATATCATTGCTAGTGCATATATCATTGCTAGTGTATATATCATTGCTAGTTGTATATCATTGCTAGTGTATATATCATTGCTAGTGTATACAGTATATCATTGCTAGTGTGTATATCATTGCTAGTGTATATATCATTGCTAGTGTATACAGTATATCATTGCTAGTGTATATATCATTGCTAGTGTATACAGTATCATTGCTAGTGTATATATCATTGCTAGTGTATATATCATTGCTAGTGTATATATCATTGCTAGTGTATTCAGTATATCATTGCTAGTGTATATATCATTGCTAGTGTATACAGTATATCATTGCTCGTGTCTATATCATTGCTAGTGTATATATCATTGCTAGTGTATCCAGTATATCATTGCTAGTGTATATATCATTGCTAGTGTATACAGTATCATTGCTAGTGTATATATCATTGCTAGTGTATATATCATTGCTAGTGTATATCATTGCTAGTGTTATATATCATTGCTAGTGTATATATCATTGCTAGTGTATATATCATTGCTAGTGCATATATCATTGCTAGTGTATATATCATTGTATATATATCATTGCTAGTGTATATCATTGCTAGTGTATATATCATTGCTAGTGTATACAGTATATCATTGCTAGTGTATATATCATTGCTAGTGTATATATCATTGCTAGTGTATATATCATTGTTAGTGTATATCATTGCTAGTGTATCTCTTGCTAGTGTATATCATTGTAGTGTATACATTGCTAGTGTATATATCATTGCTAGTGTATACAGTATATCATTGCTAGTGTATATATCATTGCTAGTGTATATCATTGCTAGTGTATACAGTGTATATATCATTGCTAGTCTAGTATATCATTTCTAGTGTATATATCATTGCTAGTGTATATATCATTGCTAGTGTATACAGTATATCATTGCTAGTGTATATATCATTGCTAGTGTATATATCATTGCTAGTGTATATATCATTGCTAGTGCATATATCATTGCTAGTGTATATATCATTGCTAGTGTATATATCATTGCTAGTGTATATATCATTGCTAGTGTATATATCATTGCTAGTGTATATATCATTGCTAGTGTATATATCATTGCTAGTGTATACAGTATATTGCTAGTGTATATATCATTGCTAGTGTATATATCATTGCTAGTGTATATATCATTGCTAGTGTATACAGTATATCATTGCTAGTGTATATATCATTGCTAGTGTATACAGTATATCATTGCTAGTGTATATATCATTGCTAGTATCATTGCTAGTGTATATATCATTGCTAGTGTATATATCATTGCTAGTGTATACAGTATATCATTGCTAGTGTATATATCATTGCTAGTGTATATATCATTGCTAGTGTATATATATCATTGCTAGTGCATATATCATTGCTAGTGTATATATCTTGGTGTATATATCATTGCTAGTGCATATATCATTGCTAGTGTATATATCATTGCTAGTGTATATATCATTGCTAGTGTATATATCATTGCTAGTGTATATATCATTGCTAGTGTATATATCATTGCTAGTGTATACAGTATATCATTGCTAGTGTATATATCATTGCTAGTGTATACAGTATATCATTGCTAGTGTATATATCATTGCTAGTGTATACAGTATATCATTGCTAGTGTATATATCATTGCTAGTGTATATATCATTGCTAGTGTATACAGTATATCATTGCTAGTGTATATATCATTGCTAGTGTATATATCATTGCTAGTGTATATATCATTGCTAGTGCATATATCATTGCTAGTGTATATATCATTGCTAGTGTATATATCATTGTTAGTGTATATATCATTGCTAGTGTATACAGTATATCATTGTTAGTGTATATATCATTGCTAGTGTATATATCATTGCTAGTGTATACAGTATATCATTGCTAGTGTATATATCATTGCTAGTGTATATATCATTGCTAGTGTATATATCATTGCTAGTGCATATATCATTGCTAGTGTATATATCATTGCTAGTGCATATATCATTGCTAGTGCATATATCATTGCTAGTGTATATATCATTGCTAGTGTATATATCATTGCTAGTGTATATATCATTGCTAGTGTATACAGTATATCATTGCTAGTGTATATATCATTGCTAGTGTATATATCATTGCTAGTGTATACAGTATATCATTGCTAGTGTATATATCATTGCTAGTGTATACAGTATATCATTGCTAGTGTTATATCATTGCTAGTGTATACAGTATATCATTGCTAGTGTATATATCATTGCTAGTGTATACAGTATATCATTGCTAGTGTATATATCATTGCTAGTGTATACAGTATATCATTGCTAGTGTATATATCATTGCTAGTGTATATATCATTGCTAGTGTATATATCATTGCTAGTGTATACAGTATATCATTGCTAGTGCATATATCATTGCTAGTGCATATATCATTGCTAGTGCATATATCATTGCTAGTGTATATATCATTGCTAGTGCATATATCATTGCTAGTGTATATATCATTGCTAGTGCATATATCATTGCTAGTGCATATTCATTGCTAGTGTATACAGTATATCATTGCTAGTGTATATATCATTGCTAGTGTATATCATTGCTAGTGTATATATCATTGCTAGTGTATATATCATTGCTAGTGTATATATCATTGCTAGTGTATACAGTATATCATTGCTAGTGTATATCATTGCTAGTGTATATATCATTGCTAGTGTATATATCATTGCTAGTGTATATATCATTGCTAGTGTATATATCATTGCTAGTGTATACAGTATATCATTGCTAGTGTATATATCATTGCTAGTGTATACAGTATATCATTGCTAGTGTATATATCATTGCTAGTGTATACAGTATATCATTGCTAGTGTATATATCATTGCTAGTGTATACAGTATATCATTGCTAGTGTATATCATTGCTAGTGTATATATCATTGCTAGTGTATACAGTATATCATTGCTAGTGTATATATCATTTCTAGTGTATATATCATTGCTAGTGTATATATCATTGCTAGTGTATACAGTATATCATTGCTAGTGTATATATCATTGCTAGTGTATATCATTGCTAGTGTATACAGTATATCATTGCTAGTGTATATATCATTGCTAGTGTATATATCATTGCTAGTGTATATATCATTGCTAGTGTATATATCATTGCTAGTGTATAATCATTGCTAGTGTATACAGTATATCATTGCTAGTGTATATATCATTGCTAGTGTATACAGTATATCATTGCTAGTGTATATCATTGCTAGTGTATATATCATTGCTAGTGTATACAGTATATCATTGCTAGTGTATATATCATTGCTAGTGTATATATCATTGCTAGTGTATATATCATTGCTAGTGCATATATCATTGCTAGTGTATATATCATTGCTAGTGTATATATCATTGCTAGTGTATATATCATTGCTAGTGTATATATCATTGCTAGTGTATATATCATTGCTAGTGTATACAGTATATCATTGCTAGTGTATATATCATTGCTAGTGTATATATCATTGCTAGTGTATACAGTATATCATTGCTAGTGTAATATCATTGCTAGTGTATATATCATTGCTAGTGTATATCATTGCTAGTGCATATATCATTGCTAGTGTATATATCATTGCTAGTGTATATCATTGCTAGTGTATATATCATTGCTAGTGTATATATCATTGCTAGTGTATATATCATTGCTAGTGTATATATCATTGCTAGTGTATATATCATTGCTAGTGTATACAGTATATCATTGCTAGTGTATATATCATTGCTAGTGTATACAGTATATCATTGCTAGTGTATATATCATTGCTAGTGTATACAGTATATCATTGCTAGTGTATATATCATTGCTAGTGTATATATCATTGCTAGTGTATACAGTATATCATTGCTAGTGTATATATCATTGCTAGTGTATATTCATTGCTAGTGTATATATCATTGCTAGTGTATATATCATTGCTAGTGTATATCATTGCTAGTGTATATATCATTGCTAGTGTATATATCATTGCTAGTGTATACAGTATATCATTGCTAGTGTATAATCATTGCTAGTGTATACAGTATATCATTGCTAGTGTATATATCATTGCTAGTGTATACAGTATATCATTGCTAGTGTATATATCATTGCTAGTGTATATATCATTGCTAGTGTATACAGTATATCATTGCTAGTGTATATCATTGCTAGTGTATATATCATTGCTAGTGTATATATCATTGCTAGTGCATATATCATTGCTAGTGTATATATCATTGCTAGTGTATATATCATTGCTAGTGTATATATCATTGCTAGTGTATATATCATTGCTAGTGTATACAGTATATCATTGCTAGTGTATATATCATTGCTAGTGTATATATCATTGCTAGTGTATATATCATTGTTAGTGTATATATCATTGCTAGTGTATATCATTGCTAGTGTATATATCATTGCTAGTGTATATATCATTGTTAGTGTATATATCATTGTTAGTGTATATATCATTGCTAGTGTATATATCATTGCTAGTGTATACAGTATATCATTGCTAGTGTATATATCATTGTTAGTGTATATATCATTGCTAGTGTATACAGTATATCATTGCTAGTGTATATATCATTGCTAGTGTATACAGTATATCATTGCTAGTGTATATATCATTGCTAGTGTATATATCATTGCTAGTGTATACAGTATATCATTGCTAGTGTATATATCATTTCTAGTGTATATATCATTGCTAGTGTATATATCATTGCTAGTGTATACAGTATATCATTGCTAGTGTATACAGTATATCATTGCTAGTGTATATATCATTGCTAGTGTATATATCATTGCTAGTGTATATATCATTGCTAGTGCAATATATCATTGCTAGTGTATATATCATTGCTAGTGTATATATCATTGCTAGTGTATATATCATTGCTAGTGTATATATCATTGCTAGTGTATATATCATTGCTAGTGTATATATCATTGCTAGTGTATACAGTATCATTGCTAGTGTATATATCATTGCTAGTGTATACAGTATATCATTGCTAGTGTATATATCATTGCTAGTGTATATATCATTGCTAGTGTATATATCATTGCTAGTGTATACAGTATATCATTGCTAGTGTATATATCATTGCTAGTGTATACAGTATATCATTGCTAGTGTATATATCATTGCTAGTGTATATATCATTGCTAGTGTATATATCATTGCTAGTGCATATATCATTGCTAGTGTATATATCATTGCTAGTGTATATATGATTGCTAGTGTATATATCATTGCTAGTGTATATATCATTGCTAGTGTATATATCATTGCTAGTGTATACAGTATATCATTGCTAGTGTATATATCATTGCTAGTGTATATATCATTGCTAGTGTATATATCATTGCTAGTGTATATATCAATGCTAGTGTACATAACATTGCTAGTGTATATATCATTGCTAGTGTATATATCATTGCTAGTGTATATATCATTGCTAGTGTATATATCATTGCTAGTGCATATATCATTGCTAGTGTATATATCATTGCTAGTGTATATATCATTGCTAGTGTATATATCATTGCTAGTGTATATATCATTGCTAGTGTATATCATTGCTAGTGTATACAGTATATCATTGCTAGTGTATATTCATTGCTAGTGTATATATCTTGCTAGTGTATATTCATTGCTAGTGTATATATCATTGCTAGTGTATATATCATTGCTAGTGTATATATCATTGCTAGTGTATACAGTATATCATTGTTAGTGTATATATCATTGCTAGTGTATACAGTATATCATTGCTAGTGTATATATCATTGTTTGTGTATATATCATTGCTAGTGTATACAGTATATCATTGCTAGTGTATATATCATTGCTAGTGTATATATCATTGCTAGTGTATACAGTATATCATTGCTAGTGTATATATCATTGTTAGTGTATATATCATTGCTAGTGTATACAGTATATCATTGCTAGTGTATATATCATTGCTAGTGTATATATCATTGCTAGTGTATATATCATTGCAAGTGTATACAAAAGACAAAGCTGTCTGTATCGAATGTCCCCCTCAAGGTTGAAAAAGTGATAGGGAGCAACAATCAAGGTAAATTAGAGGACAGTTAGGTGTGTTGGAAAGAAGTTAGTGTGGTGTGCTTGTTAAGGGGAGATCTCCACTTGAGGGATTTTTTTCTGGACCCCTTTCTCTCTCATGGTTAGCCCCATTGCTTTTTAGATTTTAAGACGCTCGCCCCATTTAGTTTGTCGATTTTAAGAACTTTCGTCCCATTTCTGTCAATTTTAAGAACTTTCGTGCCATTTAGGTGTCGATATTTTCCTGGCGAGCGATAGCGAGCCTGTAATATAAAAGGAACCGGCCTTCGGCCGGGACATTTTTCTACCGAAAAATGTACAAGTTTATCTTGAAATGAGGTATAGGGGGTGTAATTTTAAGCTTGATGGAAGTCTAGGGAACAAACTAAATACCTCCCCTTAAATGTAGTTAAATGAATAGGAGGAGGAGGTGTTAGTGAGGGTTTGCGAGATTACTCTTTGTGTAGGTGAGTCACAACTAGAAACAGTGGGGGGAACACGGGAGGGGAAACAGGATTTCCAGCAATTCCTTATCATATGACAATGTGGCCTCCCCTGGGTATTGCCCTGCTCATTAGTGCCTACACCTCCCCCAATTATGATCAATTAAGGTCAATAATATATTTGGTATTTATTGTGATTGCCTGGAAGTCAAACTGAGCCGAGAATTCGAATTTAAGGGGAGATCCTTCACTTTATGGTCAATGTTTTTATTTATTTACTATTTTTCTAGTTTCCTCGCTAGACCTCCATCAAGCTTAAAATGAAGCCCCCTAGACCCCCTTTCAAGATAAATGTGTACATTTTTCGGTAGAAAAATTTCCTGGTCGAAGGCCGATTCTTCTTAAATTACAGGCTCGCTATCGCTCGCTAGGAAAAAATCGAGACCTAATTGGCAGGAAAGGTCTTAAAATTGACAGAAATGGGGCGAAAGTTCATAAAATCGCCAAACTAATGGGTCTAAAGATGAGGGCGAAGGTGGTCTAGAAAAGCGACTCGTCTCCCCTTAAGATTATGATATGCATATACCATATTCTCTGAGTAAGCTGTATGCAATCCGAAGTTGATTGTTTTGGATTTCCTTAATTAATCACTCCCATTAGTGTGGCAATTACAAGGCGTTAATTAATCACTCATTAGTGTGGCAATTACAAGACTTTAATTAATCACTCCCATTAGTGTGGCAATTACAAGACGTTAATTAATCACTCCCATTAGTGTGGCAATTACAAGACGTTAATTAATCACTCTCATTAGTGTGGCAATTACAAGACTTTAATTAATCACTCCCATTAGTGTGGCAATTACAACACGTTAATTAATCACTCCCATTAGTGTGGCAATTACAACACGTTAATTAATCACTCCCATTAGTGTGGCAATTACAAGACGTTAATTAATCACTCCCATTAGTGTGGCAATTACAACACGTTAATTAATCACTCCCATTAGTGTGGCAATTACAACACGTTAATTAATCACTCCCATTAGTGTGGCAATTACAAGACGTTAATTAATCACTCCCATTAGTGTGGCAATTACAAGACGTTAATTAATCACTCCCATTAGTGTGGCAATTACAAGACGTTAATTAATCACTCCCATTAGTGTGGCAATTACAAGACGTTAATTAATCACTCTCATTAGTGTGGCAATTACAAGACTTTAATTAATCACTCCCATTAGTGTGGCAATTACAAGACGTTAATTAATCACTCCCATTAGTGTGGCAATTACAAGACGTTAATTATCACTCCCATTAGTGTGGCAATTACAACACGTTTTACCCGATTCAGCTTTTACTTGTGAGTGATCAACAACCTGAAATTTAAAAAAAAAAAAAAAAAAAAAACGGACCTTAGTTTCACAAATGTTCTTACAGAATAATGTACAAATTTAACTTAAAGAGGTTTGAATGTGTATTTTCAGTTTGAAGCAGTGTTTGCGGGTGTTATTTGACCTTGCAAAGGATGTAGTGGGCAAACTAACTAACTAACTAACTATATGTACTGTATACTGTATATATATATATATATATATATATATATATATATATATATATATATATATATATATACTGTATATTATATATACTGTATATACAGTATATATATATATTTATATATATATATATATATATATATATATATATACAGTATATATATTATATATTATATAAATGGCTAAAACAAGCAAAATCCTCAATAATAATTAATAAAACTCTCAATAACCACCCAAAGCGTCGGTAAGTTATTGTTAATCATGAACCAGGGGGGAGCGGATATTAATTGGCCGCCTAACCAGTAAAAAACAACCGTATCCAAATTATTGTAAAAAGTTGTGTGACACGTGAAGTAAACACGCGTGGTGGACGTAAGAGGGGGGGGGGGGGAATTACTGTATTATACAACTCGGTACTCTCTCTCTCTCTCTCTCTCTCTCTCTCTCTCTCTCCACATATATATATATATATATATATATATATATTAGTAAAGCCAGGTAATACATTTTCTTTAATACATACGAGGTTGAAAGAAATGGCAATTTCTGCGTTGGAAATTTTATTATTCAAAGTTTCCAGGTCTCTGATGAGTTTTCGCTGGGTGGCGGGAAGTAGATGAAGGAGATGAGCAAAATTCACGGTGGTACAGGGTTACATTAAAGTATATGAAGATACAGGATATACGACGCGTTTCAATGGACAACCAGCATTATCAAGTAAGGATGGAATGATATATATATATATATATATTTTTTTTTTTTTTTTTTTTTTTTTTTAAAGGTAGGGGGGTGAAGAGAGGCACCACAGAGTGGGTGGGGGGAAGAGAAAGTAGGAAAGATGAAATACAGTGGAAGAAAAAAGTTAGAGGGCCGTCCACCTTGTGTTGGTGAGGGATGTTTATTTATTTATTTATTATTATTTTGTTTTGTTTATTTATTAATTTGTTTATTTTTTGTCAAATCATTTTAGTTCATGTGTTCCTGGCGATGTTTGGTCAGGAACTTGTTGATGGTGATAGATGATGATGGTGGAATTCGGGGATTCTGGCGGTGTTCAGGGGGGTCCATGATGTGTGTGAGGATCCCCAAGGTGTTCTGCCGTGTCCCAGGTACTTGTTGTTGTTGTTCTGCCGTGTCCCAGGTTATGGTGACAGTCAGCGGTGTTTTGCTTGGCTGGTTGATGTTCTGGTGTTTTCTGGAGGCGGTGTTCTAATGATATAAACGAAAACGAAAACTGTGAGGATAGTCCTCACTAAGGGGTGAAGCGAAGATTTTGAGTGGGGAAGACAAAGATAGAAAAGTGAAAAGTCCAAGAAATAAAAGATAGTGGACTTACCACTTTTGCTGTTTTTCATATTTACCTTCAATAATGTACAAACATCCATGCCACGAACAACATATATTTCCAAGGTTGCTAATTCAAAGACTCCAAAAATGCTAAGGCCGCCCGGCAGGCTCATGTTATTTACTTAATTTATATTAATTTATTTTGACCACCATCACCATTGATTAGCTCTGCTATTCTTAAAAAAACAATCATCCCCCCTCAGTCACACTGACTTCCTCCCCCGGTCTTAGCCGTTACACCCGGGTGGGTCCCCTGTCTAGGGCCCACCGTAGTAGGCCCCAGGCAGGAGCTCCACCATGCACATCCCGACAATGCGATCCCCCACTCACCCACCCAATCATGTGCCCGAGATCGCATCCACACTTCCACTCTGATCGCCGCCAGTGGATCCCCTGTCTGTGGTCCACCCAGGTGGGCCCCAGGCAAGAGATCCACCAGCACCAAAACACAAGCGATCCCCCCTCTGACAGTCATCAAAAACACTCTAAGGTTAAAAACACATAAAAATTCCATGGTAAAAATCAGTATAAAGTATTAAATATTTCAACAATAATGTCAAAATGTTCGAGTATGCTTGGTATGTTGATCAGTACTTGGCCCCTAGCAGTGCACCAGCTGGGGAGCATCGCCAGTGACTGTATCAATAAGTGGTGCTGTAGGTTTTGACTTGGTGAGGCGCTGAGAGATCCCCCTCGAGGTCGGTGCTACCTCGAGGGGTTCAATACTGGCACTCCAAACGGTATTGTCATGGGATGACAGGTTATGGTGTGGGGTGCTCTACCATCACCACTCGCCCGCAGAGCCCCTGGTGGTGTCATATTCGGTGTTGTCAAGATAGGTTTATGTCAAGTCTAGCAAGACCTATTTAATAGAGCTAGGGGTTATTTTTCGTAAATATTGGGAGAGGCTCATTTTGTACCCTGTTCATCGATTTAGGAAACCAGGCATGTTCACGATTGTTGTCTTCTTCAATTAACATTAAGTAATTAGGATCTTGCACTCTGCTCAATCTTTCCCAGGTGTTTCTTGCTCTGTGGTACAATCTGACATTAATTGGTGACACGTTGCTGAGGTGGTGGAGTTCCTCTGTATTTCTTGTATATGGATAATGCTCGTTGTATGCAAATCTCAATGCTTTATTTTGAATTGTTTGTAAAATTAATGTTTGTGTCCTGGTAAGGCAAATCAAGGGAATTGCTGGGTATTCTAATAATGGGAGTATGTATGCTTTTACAAGATGCAGTTTGATTTTTGTTGGTAATAAATTAAATTTGTACAGTTTTGTTAGTGCCCAGTTTGTTTTATTTTTTATTTCTTTGACATGCTTTGTAATGCCTTGTTTTGTTATTTTTAGTCCCAGCAATTTTCCTTGACTGTCTTGTTCCAGCAGATCACCATTTAATATTATGTCTTCGGTGATGTTTTTGGCAATTGGTATAATGGTAAATTTATTTGTGTTAGTTTTTTTTTTTCCATTTATTTTCAAAGATGTTAATTTTGTTTATTTCACTTGCCACCCTCTCTGCCATCATGAGTTTTGATTTGCCTCGGTAAGTTATCACCTGTGTAATGTCATCTGCGTATAGTATATTGAGACAATCATTTGCTGGTTGTGGTATGTCTGCAGTATATATTGAGTAGAGGATGGGGGATAGAATACATCCTTGTGGAACTCCACTCTTCAGCTCAAACTCTGGTCCCAGTACTTCACCCATTCTTATTCGTGCTGTTCTGTCCATAAGGAAGTCGCACAGTGTTGCTTCAAGGTGTCTTGGCAGACCTAGTTTTAGTATTTTATATTTCAATCCCTCGTACCAAACTTTATCGAACGCCTTGCTCACGTCTCGAAGTACTATGTGGCATTGATGTTTCTTTGCTAGTGCTTGAGCTATTTTTTCGTAGACTAGTGCTATTGCTGTTGTGGTACTTCGGCCTGCTCTGAATCCGTGCTGTTCATGTGGTATAAGGTTATTCTTGTATAGGTGGTCTTGAAGTCTTGTGAATAAACATTTCTCAAATAGTTTGCCCGGTACTTCTAGCAATGATATTGGGCGGTATGATAGAGGATCTCTTGGACATTTATTTGGTTTTAGAATTAGGTGAAGCATAGCAACCTTGAACTTGTCGGGGAAGTAACCTAGTGACAGTGTCTTGTTAAATATGGAAGTTAAATGTTGCACCATGTGATATTAATGCTCTGTTAATATTTTCTTATTGATATTGCTGATTCCTGGTGCTTTGTCTTTTAAGTTTTTTATATGTCTCTCCACCTCCTCTATCTTAATACTGCTCATTGTGATATTCTGGTTATCATAACGTGTTATGTCAATGTTTTCATAGGGTAAAGTTCTCTCTTTGTTATGTCCTAGATACTCATGTACTATTTGTTCTTGTTGCTCATCAAATTGTTCATTCTCCTCCTCGCCTATCTTATATACCTCCTGCCACACATTACGAAATATATCTTCCTTTGCCTTATTTTCGAACACCTTCACTCCATTATTATCTAAAATATAGTTGGGGGTTGTGTTTGGTGTTGAATTAAGATTTTTAATAATTCTCCAGAATTCCTTTGGGTCTTTATATTTTCAGTTAACTGTATCATTTGTGATTGCTCGTTTTGGTTGTGTACTCCCTCAACCTCTACTGCTAATTCAGTCTGGAGTGTTCTATACAAGCGATAGTCAACCATACTCCAACCATATAAATTAGCTACTTGTGATAATTGTCTGTATCTATTTTGGATGTTTCTTATTCCTGGACTTATGATGGGTTTGCAGATTATTTTATTTTTGGTTATTCGTGCTGTCCCATCCAATCCTTTCTTTATAGCTTTGTACCAGTTTTCAAGTTGTCTGTCTATTTCTTCTATAGCCATATCCTCTCGCATATGTGTATCTTGCTCATTTGTTGTTGCAGTAATTATATCTCTAAATTGTTCCCAATTAACTCTTTTCAAATCGTATCTTTCAGTTCTAGGGATAGTTAATGGTCTTGCCGTTATTTTTAAAATTAGTGGGATGTGATCTGAGGTTGTTAGCGGGCCTGGTTCTATAGAGAGGTTATGTCTACAATTATTATTTGTTAAAACTATGTCTGGGTCTGTTTGTGTAATTCCTCTGATAAAAGTTGGGAAATTTGGTCCAACATGGTATAAAAGGTAAACAGGAAGGGTATATATAGAGGGTGGAGGATCAGAGGAGGCGAAAATCAGGGGGCAAAAGTCTGCTATTGGTGGAGGGGTATTCTAGGAGAGAGAAAGGGAGAACCGCTTCACGCATGCGCACTGGATGCGGGATGGTGGTCGGTTGGTGGGGTCGAAGCTGATTGGCTGCGTGTCGAGGGGCGTGGCCTAAGTTGTGTATCAAGTTCCTTACTTGATAATGCTGGTTGTCCAGTGAAACGCGTCGTATATCCTGTATCTTCATGTACTTTAATGTAACCCTGTACCACCATGAATTTTGCTCATCTCCTTCATCTACTTCCCGCCACCCAGCGAAAACTCATCAGAGACCTGGAAACTTTGAATAATAAAATTTCCAACGCAGAAATTGCCATTTCTTTCAACCTCGTATGTATTAAAGAATATATATATATATATATATATATATATATAATTATATATAAATATATATATATATACTCGGTATATATATATATATATATATATATATATATATATATATATATATATATATACTGTACATATACAGTATATATCCGTTTTCCGTTATTTATTTAATTTCATACGTTGTTCTTCATTCTTACTTCTATTTCTTCGATCGTGTATTAACTCTTTCTTCGTTCCTGCCTTCATTTATTCCTCCCTTCCTTTTTTATTTTCTTGGTTCTCCCTCCTGCTCGTAATACTAGTCCTTTATTAGTTCATGCATTTGTTTTCTCGTAAGAACGCAACAGTACCGAAAGGGTTAACCTAGATATTCGTGCGAGACCTGCGGATCACCCCACTGTTTATGGTCGGATTTAACGCACGAATTGGGTAGGAAGTCACAGAAAAAACAAAAAAGACACCCGCACAAACAAACACACACACGCTAGAGACGCTCACACACACACACACACACACACACACACACACACACACACACACACACACACACTCACCCGAGCGGTTGTGCGTTTATCGGTACATATCAATTTGGTGCATGCTTACGAGTACATTTTTCGATTTTTAAACCTAAATTACACTAACCTAACCTAACCTAACCTAACTTACCTAACCTAACAGAAAACACTCCATTTCAACGTATTTTAAAGAGGTGTGTACCGATTAACTGTCGCCCCAAACCTCATGTACCTGTAAACACACACACACACACACACACACACACACACACACACACACACACACACACACACAGCCCGTAGCCTAGTAGGTAGAGCTCTCGTCTCACACACACGAGCGGTCGGGGGTTCAATCCCCGGCCGGGCGGAGACAAATTGGGCTTGTCTCCTTTCATGTGTTAGCCTCACTTCACCTAGCTGTAAATAGGTACCTGGAATAAGTGGACGACGTTGTGACGTCCCATCTGTGGTTGGCAAAAATGGTACAAGGCGAGATGGGTATCATATGGTTCACCTAAGCTGATGGCTACCTAAGCCTTCGGGCGAGACGGTACCGTCTATAGTGAGAATGGCACCATACAGATCCACCCTAAGCCTTCGTTTCCGATGTCGCCAATTGGCTAAAAATACAGACTACACACACATCCACAGCCATTCCAACGATACATATAACACCTACACATATAGGAGGCGGGAAATAACGAGCATGCTCACTCCCGCAATACAACTAGAGTAAGTAACTAGAGTAAGTACACCTCCCCGTGGCGTAACTGATAGCGCGTCTGGTTCACAACCAGAAGGTCCCTAGTTCGAGACCCGGGCGGGGAAGAGACATTTGGGCAAGTCTCCTAATGGTGTAGCCTCTGTTCACCTAGCAGTATAAATAGGAACCTGGTATAAGTGGACGAAGTTGTGACGTCCCATCTGGGGTTGGTGATCGGTTACAAGGTAAGATGGGTTTCGTACTGGTCAACCTAAGCTACTGGTCAACCTAAGCCTTCGGGTGAGACTGGTACCGTAGTGAGAATCAGGGTCCAGAGAATATAGGGTCAACCCACCAGCCAGGTACCTGCGAGTGAGTGACGTCACACGGCCCACGCTCTGACTGAACCCCTCATATAAGACACCTTGTTTTTGTGATATACTGTATTGAACTATGCGTGTAACTAGAGTCATATTTAATGAAACAGGACAAAAGAAAACATTGAAATAATTCAAGCTAAGTTTATTTTGAAATTAAATGTCCATAAATATGAAGTAATAAATTATATATGGTGACGAGCATACACTATATAACTTGTATACACCAAGAAAATGTGTTAATTCGAGAGAGAGAGAGAGAGAGAGAGAGAGAGAGAGAGAGAGAGAGAGAGACCCCCCCCCCCCCTGATTAGGGACTTTTTAATCCGAAGGAAGGACATATTAGTCATTAGAGAAGGAATGAACATAAACACGCACACACACATGTGCTTGTGTGAGATTGTGTGTGTGAGATTGTATGTGTTTGTGTGTGAGATTGTGCGTGTGTGTGTGTGTGAGAGATTGTGAGATATTGTGCGTGTGTGTGTGGGAATGATTGTGTGTGTGTGTGTGTGTGTGAGAGTGTGTGTGTGTGTGTGAGATTGTATGTGTGTGTGTGTGTGCGTGTGCGAGATATTGTGTGTGTGTGGTGTGAGATTGTGTGTGATATTGTTTGTGTGTATGTGTGTGAGATTATGTGAGTGTATGTGCGTGTGATAGAGAGTGAGATTGTGTGTGTGTGTGTGTGTGTGTGTATCTTGCCTATCTTTATAATAACAAAAATATTGTTTACATAAGACATAAGAAAATGAGAGTCTGCAGAAAGCCGATTGGCATTCACAAGGCCGATCCCTCTCACACCCAACCCTAATTATAAGACCTAATTATAGGGCACACACACACTGGATTTTACAAACTGTGTGTGTGTGTGTGTGTGTGTGTGTGTGTGTGTGTGTGTGTGTGTGTGTGTATCTTGCCCCCCTTCATAATAACAAAGCCTTTTTGATCGTACAAAGTTACAAACACACACACACACACTGCATTTTACAAACTGTGTGTGTATATAAATTCTAGCTTGGCAATGTTAAGCTGATAATTCTTATTAATGACATGACATTTCCGCCTATTTCTTCTTAAGCGAAAGTAGGAGGAACACACACACGCACACACAATGCAGTTTACAAACTGTGTTTGTATGTATGTGTGTGTTGCCCACCTACAGTATAATGACAAGAAGGACTTTCTTTTCACACACACACACACACACGCACACGCACACGCACACACACAAACACTTAAATTCAAATTGGATAAATTTCGTTTCATGAAAGATACAGGCAAATACTGGTTTGGTAACAGAGTTGTAGATTTGTGGAATAGGTTACCTAGCGCCGTAGTGGGATCAAGGACGATAGAGAGTTTCAATATAAAATTAAATAGACATATGGACGAGATGGGTTAGGTGTGAGAGGGATCTGCCTTGTGTGGGACAATCGGCTTTCTGTAGACTCACAATTTCTTATGTTCTTATACATTTTACAAGCCGTGTGTATGTGTGTGTGTGTGTGTGGGGGGGGGGGGTTATTTCTAGCTTGTCAATGTTAAGCTGATTATTTTTCCTAATGTCACACATACACACTGCATTTTACAAACTGTGTGTGTGTGTGAATTCTTCCTTGCCCATGTTAAGAACATAAAAACATAAGATCGCCGGAAACTGCATAAGGTCATGCGGCCCACACGAGGCAGCTCCCATTCACACCCAACCCACATCATCCATATGGGAATCCAACTTATGCTTAAAGCGTTTAGGCTAACTGTTCCTGAGCTAATCACTGCTCTGGGCAAGCTGATGATTGTTCCTGTCATATGACCAGCTGCCAAATTCGCGCACACACACGCGCACACACACACGCGCACACACACAAGCCCAAGTGTGTGTGCGTGTTTATTTATATTCCTTCTCTAATGACATAATCATTCGGATTAAAAAGTCCCTAATCAGGTATCAACCCCTCCCACTCTCTCTCTCTCTCTCTCTCTCTCTCTCTCTCTCTCTCTCTCTCTCTCTCTCTCTCTCTCTCTCTCTCTCTCTCTCTCTCTCTCTCTCTCTCTCTCTCCAATATGAAATGTTGAGAATTAATACATTTTCTTGGTGTATAAAAGTTATATATTGTATGCTCGTCACCATATATAATTTATTACTTCATATTTATGGACATTTAATTTCAAAATAAACTTAGCTTAAATTATTTCAATGTTTTCTTTTGTCCTGTTTCATTAAATATGACTCTAGTTACACGCATAGTTCAATATATCACAAAAACAAGGTGTCTTATATGAGGGGTTCAGTCAGGGCGTGGGCCGTGTGACGTCACTCACTCGCAGGTACCTGGCTGGTGGGTTGACCCTATATTCTGTGGACCCTGGTGAGAATGGTACCGTACAGATTAACCCTAAAGCATGCGTCACCTAGCCGATTTGAGGCCAAGACTGTCCGCGACCTAAGGGTCGTGGACAGTCTTGGTCTACGTCACCGCGCATCATGGGCCGTCGCCAACATAACAAAGAGGTCGGGATGGGTCTTCACATACCCCCTCAAAAGTTCAACATGCAGAACTTTCAAAATCAAGTCAGCGTGGAGCGAGGTAAAAAAATGGGGACGTAAAGGGGACGGGAGGCTGATGGCGTGTCACGGCGCTTGACGGCGCTTGACGGGAAAAGGTAGGCGTCAGTGCGGCGGCACACGGCACCAGAAATGAGGTCTGCGTCAGGCGGCGTCACCATAACAACCTGCGGGGATCAGCGCGACACAACACTCTCCACCCTCTTGGGTTGTATGGCCATGGTGGTCAATAGACACCTGAATCTGTCAAAATATAAATAAACGACATAAATAAAAACTTAAATAATAAATATAGTATCAATAACCATCAAAATATAAGATTAGGTATATTAATTACAGAAAAAAACAGAATAATAACTACATTCAATACATAATTAAATTAATAATAATAATAAAATAACAAAATTAACTGAAATAAAGAGATACAAATTATATAATGAATTACAGAAATAAATAATAAATATATTATCAATACATATCAAAATATAATATGAGTTATATTAATAAAACAAACAAATACCAAATAAATAAATAAAATACATATATAAAATGATTAATGAAATAAATGAATAAAAAATAAGTTAAATAAAGAGATAACAAATCAGTACATAAATAAATAATAAATAATGTGTAAGTCATTGATATGCATTGATATAAATCAATATAGCAATAAATATATAAATACATAAATAAATTAATTACATTATATATACCAAAGATAATCACTAATAACAGAAATTCAATAATAAAATAATTAACTAACGAAATGAATACATACATAAATAACAAATTAATCAAACGATATATTAATACACAATTAATATTTGTTTAACAAATTAATCATAACTCAAATAAATAAATAAATAAATATATACATAAATATGAACCACTCTTACCTGGTTGCTAGGATCCCAAAGGCGTTCTCCACAATCCGATAAGCCCTTGATAGACGGTAGTTGAAGAGGCGGTTGTCCCGGGAGAGGTTCCTTTGTGGATAGGGCTTCATCATCCAGCTCCGAAGGGGGAATGCATCGTCCCTGACGATGAAGTAGGGCAGTGGCACGCCAGTGCCGGGGATGGGTTCAGGGTCTGGTAGGCCAACAGTTTTCTGTTCAAGGGCAGCACGAAGCGGTGTCCTGCCAAATATCCCTACATCTGAGCCACCCCCTGATGCCCCAACATCGACGTACAAGAAACGGTAGTCAGCGTCGAAGAGTGCCAGCAACACAACGGAGTGGAACCCCTTATAGTTGTACCACATGGAACCACCGTTGGCGGGACACCGCATTGCAATGTGCTTGCCATCAAGTGCACCAATGGTGTGGTGGAAGTTCCATCGTTGGGAGAACTTGTTTGCCACTGCCTTCCATTCCTCCGGTGTCTTGGGGCAGGGCATCATCTCGTCCATATACTCAGCTATGAGTGCCTCACATGTCTCATACACAACGTTTGATATGGTGTTGTGTGCCACTCTGAAGCTGTACATGAGGCTCATATAGCTGTCACCAGTTGCCAGGAACCGCAGTGTTATCGCTAGTCGGAGGCCAGGTTCGAGTGCCTTCCGGTAAAAGGTATCGTTCTTTTCAATGCGGTGCGCCACACGTCCTAGTACCTCCCGGAAGACTGCAACATCCATCCGCAGGTAGTTTCTGTAGGCTGGCCCATCCTCCTCGGCGAGTTCCTTCAGTAGCTGCTCATAAATACCAAAGGTTTTCCTACGGAGAAGCCAGTTCCGGACCCACACGCGAGGGGTTCTATTCTGCCTCCTTCTTTTCCTCAACAGCAGCTTGCAGATTGCTATATTTGTCAGTAGGTGGTCATTTTCAAGATTTAACTGAACCTGGAGTAAGCGTAGATGCCGTGTCTGGTTCCTAGGGACTGTGGTGGACATGGTTGCATGCAACCGTGACGGTGGCTGAAGGTTTACTGATGAGGCACACCCTTTGGTGTAGCTTTTATATAACCCACCTTGAGTTCGCTTGCCATCGTTCGGGGTCATGCGGGTCGGGGTCGCCGTCATTACTGAAGGGGTCGCCGTCCATCGGCACAGTAATGCATATTGACGCCGCTCTACCTCCTATCGACGCTGTTCGTCGGGTCGTTGTCACAGCGCTACACCGCAGATCGGCACTCCAGCGGCGACCTAGGTCTCACCTTCAGTCCTGCATGGGCGCCGCTATACCCCGTCAGGTGGCTGTCAGGCGGCGTGGCCATCCATACTGCGTCCTGTCCAAACCTCACCCCCCCAAATCCTTAAGGTCTCCGCCGAAGGTCGGCACTCCTGACCACGACTAAAGGTCGTGGTCAGTCGTGGCTCAAATCGGCATGGTTTGACGCATGCTTAAGCCTTCGTTTCCAATTCGTTAGCCAATTGGCTAAAAATACAGACTACACACACATCCACAGCCATTCCAACGATACATAAACACTTAACATGCATTTCGCGCAATACATTCCCAGTTAAGGAGGCGCGATAATAATGAGCTTAGCTCGCATTGCGTGGAATCCCCTTGACGAACAAGCAAGTGAATACACACACACACACACACACACACACACACACACACACACACACACACACACGATAGAGGCAGAACAAGAAAAGACACACATAACACACAAACGATAGCGACGGACACGCATACACACACATACATAATTATACATCATATATATATGATAGAAACAGAACACAAGAAATGGGTGTACCAAAATAACAAACCGAAGGTAGGAACACAATGAACACAAAACACCGTGAGACAGGGCCGACAGACGAATACAACTAATAAGCTATATAAACAAATAATCGACGGCTAAACGTGAGGAAGAAGGGGAACCAGAAAATCGACCCATTTCCCCTTAAGAAACACGATAGATACACCAACACCACTATAATAAACACGATAGATACACCACTATAAGAAACACGATAGATACACCACTATAAGAAACACGATAGATACACCACTATAAGAAACACGATAGATACACCACTATAAGAAACACGATAGATACACCACTATAAGAAACACGATAGATACACCACTATAAGAAACACGATAGATACACCACTATAAGAAACACGATAGATACACCACTATAAGAAACACGATAGAAACACCACTATAAGAAATACGATATACACCACTATAAGAAACACGATAGATACACCAACACCCATAAGAAACACGATAGATACACCATTATAAGAAACACGATAGATACACCATTATAAGAAACGCGATAGATACACCACTATAAGAAACACGACAGATACACCATTATAAGAAACACGATAGATACACCACTATAAGAAACACGACAGATACACCACTATAAGAAACACGATAGATACACCACTATAAGAAACATGACAGATACACCATTATAAGAAACACGATAGATACACCATTATAAGAAACACGATAGATACACCATTATAAGAAACACGATAGATACACCATTATAAGAAACACGATAGATACACCATTATAAGAAACACGATAGATACACCATTATAAGAAACACGATAGATACACCATTATAAGAAACACGATAGATAAACCGTTATAAGAAACACGACAGATACACCATTATAAGAAACACGACAGATACACCATTATAAGAAACACGATAGATACACCATTATAAGAAACACGACAGATACACCATTATAAGAAACACGATAGATACACCATTATAAGAAACACGATAGATACACCACTATAAGAAACACGATAGATACACCAACACCCATAAGAAACACGATAGATACACCATTATAAGAAACACGATAGATACACCATTATAAGAAACACGATAGATACACCATTATAAGAAACACGATAGATACACCATTATAAGAAACACGATAGATACACCAACACCCATAAGAAACACGATAGATACACCATTATAAGAAACACGATAGATACACCAACACCCATAAGAAACACGATAGATACACCATTATAAGAAACACGATAGATACACCACTATAAGAAACACGATAGATACACCACTATAAGAAACACGATAGATACACCACTATAAGAAACACGATAGATACACCATTATAAGAAACACGATAGATACACCAACACCCATAAGAAACACGATAGATACACCATTATAAGAAACACGATAGATACACCATTATAAGAAACACGACAGATACACCACTATAAGAAACACGATAGATACACCAACACCCATAAGAAACACGATAGATACACCACTATAAGAAACACGATAGATACACCATTATAAGAAACACGATAGATACACCACTATAAGAAACACGATAGATACACCACTATAAGAAACACGATAGATACACCACTATAAGAAACACGATAGATACACCATTATAAGAAACACGATAGATACACCACTATAAGAAACACGATAGATACACCACTATAAGAAACACGATAGATACACCATTATAAGAAACACGATAGATACGCCACTATAAGAAACACGATAGATACACCATTATAAGAAACACGATAGATACACCACTTTAAGAAACACGATAGATACACCACTTTAAGAAACACGATAGATACACCATTATAAGAAACACGATGGATACACCACTATAAGAAACACGATAGATACGCCACTATAAGAAACACGATAGATACACTTAAGAACACGATAGATACACCACTATAAGAAACACGAAACACCTACACGATACCACTATAAGAAACAAGATACACCATATAAGAAACATAGATACACCACTTTAAGAAACACGATAAGATACACCATTATAAGAAACAAGATACGGATAAGAATACAGATAACCACTATAGAACACGATAGTATTATTAGAACACGATAGATACACCACTATAAGAAACACGATAGATACACCATTATAAGAAACACGACAGATACACCACTATAAGAAACACGATAGATACACCACTATAAGACACGATGATGAGTAACACCACTATAGAAACGATAGATACACCACTATAAGAAACACGATAGAGATACACCACTATAAGAAACACGATAGATACACCACTATAAGAAACCACTAGAAACACGATAGATACACCACTATAAGAAACACGATAGATACACCACACCTATAAGAACACACGATACACGATACATCCACTATAAGAAACACGATAAGATACTATACCACTATGAAGAAACACGATAGATACACCACTATAAGACAACACAGATAAGATACAACCACTATAAGAAAACACGATAGATACACCAACCCATAGAATAGATAGACCATTAGATACACATTATAATAACGATAACACCATATAGAAACCCCACGATAGATACACCACTAATAAGACAGATACCACCACTTTAAGAAACACGATAGAAATAACACTATACACACACATAGATACGCACGAATAATATAGAAACACCATTAGACAACGCACACACAATAAAGAAACACGATAGATACACCACATAAAAACACGATAGATACACCATTATAAACACCACGATATAGATACACCATCTATAAGATACACAATTATACCACTATAAGATAGATAGATGGATTCACCACTATAGAACACGATAGATACACCATTATAACACGTAGATACACCATTATAAGAAACAGATACAGATACACCACTATAAGAAACGCGATAGAGATAATAGAAACCAACCGATACACCACTAAGAAACAAACACCGAACCAACACAGAAACACGACCTTAAGAGAGAAAAAAGCTATACCCTATAAAGAAATAACAGGATACACTATAAGAAACACGATAGATACAACACGATAGAATACACCACTATAAGAAACAATAGATACCCATACACCACGATAGATATACACCCACTAAAGATAGATACCACCATAAGAAAAGACTATGGCACCAAAAGAAAAAAACACGATAGATAACCTAAAAACACGATAGACACTCATAATGAAGACACACACAGGAAAGTGGACACTAACGACTGAACCTGAAGTAACAATGGCAGTATAGCGATATAACCACACCCACCAATACACAATATAAACACGCTCTAGATAAAAGTGAAGACAAATCATAGATCATAACAATAGAAATGCTGATGAGACAAATAGTGGAGTAAAAGAACCTTGGACATGGCATGGTGACAATAAACCCAATAGTGAGACCTCAGGCAACACGCATAAGAGGCCCTAGATATAGCTAAGTCGGTAACCAGACGGCCACTAGGTCACATATAGGACGTATGAAGGATGAACTGTGAGAAATAAGCATGGATGATAGATAACGATTTCACGTACCACTAATGGAGATATGTAAAAGCAAGTAAATCGACAATTTGGTAGTTTTCTGGTGTGGCTACGAGCAGCGGCGATCTATGGCTGATTCAATATTGAATATAACGTTAAGAACGATAGTGCGACTTAGATAAGCTAGAGACATTCGATAAAGTCGTCAATGTAAGAGCAAACTAAATGCACGAGGAGTCACGACCAAGCGCAGATCAGACTAGGAATATGTTGCCATAGCAAAATTGGCACCGTCCACGTGTACTCAACATCAGCTCGTGTGTGTAACAGTGCCGAGCATATATAGAGCACCCGATTACTTGTCGGCTGACCGACTGCAACCCAAAGGTTATGACATAAACCATCACGAGAGGAACATACTATGTAAGCTAAAACGCGCTACGTTGCAGCCTGCGGTTGACTACTGGCCGACAGCAAGAGCCCCGCCACCCCAACGGACTCGTCACCCAGCCCCATGCCACCTGAGAATTACGTGGGATCTCTGCACACTGCAAATGGGCGTGGGTGAGCTTGGAGACCGTTGCATCCTACAGGGACACAACTGACGGGTGGTCATATTATATTAGATGGACTCACTCATCGATATATACTTCTAGTGCGTCGATTCCGAAGAATCTCATGTGTGCGTGCCAGGGCTGGCCGCCGCGGCTAGAACAACCGCAGCAAGTTATGACAGATGCTGGCAGAGAATGAGTGAACAAGAATAATGAGATCGTGGAGTGTCGAAGAATGGCCGGCCGGGAGGGCCGGGGGGCGAGGACAGAGTGCGGGGAGGCGGGATGTCACCAAAAGATAACTCAATCAGCTCGGGCCTATGACACAAAAATCCGTGTGACACAGACAGCGCAAAGGACAACAAAAGTATGCAATCCTCCCCCAAAAGTTTGTCATATCCTAAAAAAGGAGATATGGGGGGGGGAAGGGGAAAGGGGATATAGGGGGGTGAAGAAAAAACCATGCTCTGACCAAGCTGTGTCATACAGCGGAACTGATCGCCGAGGGACAAAGCGATCATGAGTGGAGGATTAGAATCAAAGGACAGCAGAACAGTGTGGGCGTAGAACCAGACGACATGGTCCGCCGATGAATGGGGGGGGGCACAAGACGCACAACACTAGTACGGACCCAGTCGATCTCGGGGAGCGTAACCCAGACACGCGACTATGACGCAGGTGGGGACTCCCAAGCGTAAGACATAGCCGCACTGAACCTGCTTGTGAGGTAATGCATAAGCTGTGGTGCAGAACACCAGGTGTGAGACGCTGTACGAAACATGATCAACGGGGGGACACCGAGAGTCAGGAGTAGAAACGAAAAAGTAAAGCAAGATTACACGGTTGTAAAGGAGGACCAATTTCCGGGCGGGGAGCTGAAAGTAGGGAAATTCAAGACGGGAACCAGATAGGACCGGCGACAACAAGAGGGCGGAGGGAGCAGGATGAAGGGGTACAGGCGGCAGTGACATAAAGTCGTGGGCACACTAGCAGGGATGAATGCAGGCGACTGGACGAGGCGTGCTGTAAGTAACACCCCATGTGGGACCGAGCTTCCACGATGGGTGGAATATAACTAGATAGGTAGTGACTGACACTACGTGGCAATCCCAATACAAGCCAAATATCAAATAGTAAGGATGGCAATCAGTAACACACAGTAAGCAGGGGTTGGCGATGACCCAATATAGAAAATAACACAATCCACTCGTCCAAGACGATATAGCAGCGATGTGTGTGAATACAAGCCGTGACAACAAACGCGATCCCAAGCCTAAGGGCGCGAAGAGAATAACATAGGGAACATTAACAAAAGCACATCGTCCGGCGATGGGATAAGTGTCAGACCCAGGATGAAGAACACAGTTGACAAATCAACATCAACTAGTGGCGTTGCAAACAACAACCACCAATCTAGTATAATGAGCTCTCCACAAAATGGAAGAACTAAAGATAGAGTATAGAGCGGCTAATGATACATAGAATAACAGATGAAGATAGACATAAGTACATCCTTGAGGAGAAATTGGATACACCAGGATACAATCAAACCGCAACCAGAACGTCAATAAATGCACTATGGCACATTTTATGTTTTCACATACAACGATAAGGGTGTTGGATATAGGTACATAATAGATATGCACAACGCATGATTATATAGACAACACTAACATATTTTAGCTAATTAATTAATTAGTGTGGAAATGGATGCCTGATGAACGAGAAGACTGATGTCGACTCTTGGTAGCTTACACCTACTTTACAACTCGAAAACACGGGATCTACCTGTAGTGTTGGTAGCGTCTATTCCTGACGTACCAGAAGAAACAAATAATTGTAACTGAATACAAAGTCAAACTAATGGGGCGAAACTGGGGGATAGTCAAAAGGACTACCTGAGGTTTAGTTACAGTTAACCCATTCAGTACCGGTGCCGCCCTTTTAACTTTATTCTGGGCATTATTAGTCGATTTTTTGTTCGGTTTCAAAAGGGCCTCCAGCAATTATCAGGCTCCGAAATATCTCGCTTTACCGTTGTTAGTACCACAAAGCCTTCAAAAACTGCATAAAATCCTCTAAATATAGCTAGAATAAAATGAAAAAGACTTCGCCGGTACAAAGTGGCGAATGGGCTAGCGAACAGCCAACAAGGAAGTCTGCCAGTAAGCTTCAGCCATTCAGCGGAGCCACAAACCTCCCGCACCCACCCAGCTGTTTGCGTCCCAGGACCAGTTGCTCTCCGCGGGTCCTAGCACTAGTACGCTCGTCGCTCGCACGCTCCCTTGCCACTTTAACCTGCACTCCTAAAAGTGTTCTAGGGGTGCTGCCAATCCCTTACCGGACTAAGTATATGGAATTGAGTGTTAGTTTACGGGGCAGAACTTTATATCACACAGTTTCTTAAAGTTAACCGATTATTTGCTCATAGTTCCAAAAGTTTGACTGTGGTAGTGTTTGAGGAAGTTTTGTTATTTCGGCGTTATTGGTCTACATGCCCAAGGTATGAACGTATCCCTAAATAACCTTTGTAATAACCTTTGTAATGATACGGTCATGGTCAGGAGTAATTGAACACGCAATGATGAAAACAAGCGGTGGACATTAATTTAGCTAGTGAATCTCATTACGGTAGTTTATCAAAATAGTTTGCTACTGCATCCAAATTGCGACTCCATGCATTGTCCAAAAAATCTTGTCCTCGATTGTACTCAAGATTGATGACTTTGTATCCTCCTCCTTGTATCTGCGAATTACTAACTCATTCACACATTCTCTTTATCCAAACGCTATAAGTACTTTGCCGGGTAGCGGATAGTACATTTGGAAATATAGCCTAATCTATCTATGTGTAAGCACTGGAAATTATCATGACCGATATAGTACTTATATCTCAGATTCTCATGTTCTATGTCTTTGCTTACACGTGATTCATATTTTCCTACTTTATTAGTTCTAAGATTGTGAATTTGCGATTGGTGAAAGTGGAATAAGGCCAGTATTTGTTGACAATATGTATGAAGACTAGATTAATGCCTTATTTGCGTCCCTCAATACCAGGATTACACACACACACACATACACATTGTTAGAAGTTTCTTGATATCTGATATATCGAACTTATAATATAGATTACTCCGATAGCCTAGTGCATGACGTGATCGCTATGGATAGCCTTTCACGCACTTCCAAAATATGCTGTGTTCAATGTCAGAAAATAAGAAACTTACCGTACAAAAAATTATAATTACAAAAAAATATAATTAAGTACATCATCGTCTGCTGGATAAATAAACCTACTTCATACTCTACAAAAATACGAAAAATTATCAAAACTCCGCTTAAAATCAAGGGAATATACTATTATTGTGCATCATTCGTCTTCTACTTATTAGTCATATATATATATATATATATATATATATATATATATATTACATCTTAACATAACAAGACATATTATAACCTAACATATATATTATTTATGTATTTTTTGTTCTTTAATTACAACTTAAACAATACCAGTAGTTTTTACCGTCTATTCTGCGTTTAATGGGCCATTACACAAAACAATGTACGGTATACAATGGTTTTGTAAATATAGTTTGTTGAAGAAAAAAAATCCATAAGAAAAACTGCGTTTTTAGTTTCTGCTCATTAAACCTGCGGCGACCCCAATTTTTTATTTTCTATTTTATTTTCTATTTTATTTTCAATGATGACTCCAGGACGATATTGATATATATTTTGTAATCTTCCTGTTCACATTATAATACAATATCTATATTAATAATATACCGGTAATACTATATAATTGCATATGTCTCTGAGTTCGGATATAATTTTTGATTAACAGTTAATCGTTAACATTACTTTGAATTACGTATTGTAAAAGTTAATTACCTTACAGGTAGTTAAAGTAGGACTTCAGAGACTATCAACCCATCTGGATTATTAAGCCCGTACAATGGAAGTCAAAAATAGTGTCTGGAATGGAGCCCCCTTTCGAGAACTCCAGTCCCTTGTTTGCAAAGGAAATATCAGGATTAAATATTTATACCGATATACTTCAACCCCTCCACCCAATCATTCGTTTGGGTTGCATGGATGGGAAGGTGGAAGGGGTTTCTCTGCCAGGTTAACTTGCCTCAGATATAATGCAGGAGACTGTACAGTTTACCGCACATAACCTGTTCCACCCAGTAAAATCATGTATTGGCAACGCCGCTCCCACTTCGCCAATCCCCCTCCCTCATTCCACCTCCTACTTTCCACCTCACCTTTCCTCCCTTCCACTGTCCAACTCATATTATCTCACGGTTATGACATAGATGTGTTGTGAAGCATTTAAGCCACTAGCTTTCATTGTCCAAGAGACAGAACAAAACCCTGAGGAACAGCAGAGTTGATAGGTTGAGGAAGTGAGCCATGGCCGCAGCTATAGAACAGTCAGACAGGAGATTTGAGGAACACCTAATAAGCGTGGGAACAATGAGATATAAACCTATTATACAAATACAAAATAAGAATAAATACAATAATAAGTAGAGGGCCGTGATTATTCTAAACTCCAACAATACTGTCTGGGATTTCACGATTTTTTTAGATTTCTTATATTTTCCCGTTGCAGAAGTTATGAGAAGTGAACCCCCCTATTTCCGGGTCTTCAAAGCTCTCCCCACTTGTTAGGAACTGCACATTCTCTCCATTTTGGGGGGTAGGAGGGTTGGATAATGATCTCATATATGCTTTCTTATTGTTTCCTCTAAAAGCACCCTTGCAGATATTACATTATTAACACTGGACTGAAATATATTGATTTGTATTCGGACCCTCGGTTTCCTCCGAATCTAAACAAAAAGTGTACAAAACAGAAAACAAATGAAAACAAAGAAAAGTAATCGGAAATACCAGTTTGCTCGCAGTCAGAGACCAGAACATTTCGGACACAAATAATTATATATAATTTAATATGTTCAAAGTTTTAAAGATGACTAACAGATTTAAACACAAGTGAACCAGTGAGTAATAAGTGTGTTCCAAGTGTGAACAGTGATCAAACTTTCGAACAGGCTTGAACCAATAATATTTTCTTTAGTGCCGCCAGTTTGCTCGAGCTTTGTAAACTGAACAAAGTGTTGAAGATGTGAATCCTGAGTCTGTGTGGCATCTGATCCTCTGACAAGTTAATTTTCCTTTATTATCGCTTTGCTTTCTCTGTTTATTATTATTCTCTATGTTCTGTTTATTTCTGTTCTCTATTTCCATTGATATGCTCCATGTTCTTCAATTTGTTTTACCAGTCTTTCCCAATTAAAAATAAATTATATCTTTCCCTACCCTGGATTTCCTCTTGTGCAATTTTCCACTTATTTTTATTTTGTTTACCCACCTGTTCAACCCTTCATCAATCGACTCTTAACTTACTGTACTTTTCGTCTCTTCTACGCTTATCACTGTGCTATCCTGACGGTATTTAATTTCCACTTCTATTATAGTATTCCCTACTCTTAATCTGATAGCTTACTCATACTTCTTTCTCTTCTACGCCTTTCCACTGATTCAATTTTCTTTACCTTTCTCGGTCTTGGTTATTTTCCACTCCCATTATATCCTCACTTCTCCGCTATCTTTTTGCTAGTCTCTTCCTACCAAATCGCTGTTTCTCCTTTCCATTCCTCCATTTCCTCTTTCAGTTTTGTCTTCTCGTGCTTCATCAATTCCCATCCACTCGTATTTTCAATCACTTCCCTGTGTTCATCTCCTCAACTCTTCAAATTTCTCCTTTCCATCTCTTTCATCTCTCTCCTTTCCATCTCTTTCATCTCTCCCTTCCCCCATCTCCTTTTTCTTGGCTGTCCTGTCATATCTTTCTCTCTCTCTCTCTCTCTCTCTTATCTTTCGTTCCTCGCCATTTCTCCCTTTAGTTCTTGTTCTTGTGTTCCTTTCACCTAATCCGTGTTTATTTTCTGCTTTCGCCTGTTCTTTTGTTTCTTTTTTGTTTTACTTTATTTCCTCCACCATGGACCCGGGCAAGATCTTCCAAATCATCACCAACAGCACGTTACTAGGTGAGTTAAATTGTGTTCTGTAAAATAATAAGTTTTGTTTTATTGGGGGAAGGGTGTTTGTATAGAGAGTCGATCTTCTGTTTTGCTAAAGATCAAAGCGGACTAGTTCCTCTCTCTCTCTCTCTCTCTCTCTCTCTCTCTCTCTCTCTCTCTCTCTCTCTCTCTCTCTCTCTCTCTCTCTCTCTCTCTCTCTCTCTCTCTCTCCTCTCTTTCTCTCGCTCTCGCTCTTTCTCTTTCTCTTTCTCTCTCTCTCTCTCTCTCTCTCTCTCTTTCTCTTTCTCTCTCTCTCTCTCTCTCTCTCTCTCTCTCTCTCTCTCTTGTTTTGTTTACTTATATATTATGTAATTGAATTATAGGATTAAACTAATATATATATATATATATATATATATATATATATATAGAGAGAGAGAGAGAGAGAGAGAGAGATAGATATACTGTATATATATGCCGATAATTAATGAAATCTTCAAAATTTACACTGGATATTTAATATATAATATTGGATTAAGATGGTTCCAATTTAACAATAACTGATCAAGAAATAATGGGAATATAATAACTACCATTGATAAATAAAACTGAAATATTTCAATAACAATACATTAAATATAGTGTAATGATATGAAGAAATATGTATAATGTGACAAAACATGGAAATAAGAATGGTAAGTTACGGTATATTATTATTATTATTATTATTATTATTATTATTATTATTATTATTATTACTCCACACACTTAAAATTATTATTCGGTAGTATCGGCATCTTTGTCTGGATGGTGTAATGGTTAGTGTTTAAAATATATGTGGTAACCCAGGTTCGAATCCCGGTAGTATCACATGCTTTCATTAATTTCGTTGGAGTGAAATTAATAAAAAATAGATTGAGAGTTTTGGCAAGATCGTTCTAAAACTGTCTCGTAAATATAATTAGTGATATATATATATACCGGTATATATATATATATATATATATATATATATATATATATATATATATATATATATATATATATATATATATATATATATATTACTAATGTTTGCATTCGCTGTATGAACCAATTGTTAACCTCATCTGATCCGTGGTAGGATATTTTGGACTTCCTTTGTTTCACTTCATTATTTTAACGATTTTAAGACGTTGCGCCTCAGTATTTTAGTGATTATACATACATACATGAAGCGTTTCGCCCCATTCAGTGTTTAATATATTGTTCTTGGCGAGCGATAGGGAGCCTGATATTTAGAGGTTCGAGCTGAGTACGGTAGTCATTAGAATGAAGTCATAACCACGAGGTCGTAAGTTCAATTCACGATTTATCACTTATTGCTAGGATATAATTTAATTATCTATTTATATCTATTCTATTCTATTCACTCAGGCTCAATTCCCACTGTTCCAATTGGGTTCTTTTCTTTTTTCCCCTTTTCCTTTTGTTTTTCGTATTTTTATTTTTATTTTTTATTTTTTTATTTGGGGGGGGGGGGCCGACTCAAAGACAGAGCCAGAATAGGGACAACACAACAGAAAACAATGAACACACAACAACAAAATACATATTCACACGTCCAGATCATCCAGGAGAAGACCCAGAGACCAGGGTCACCAAGGTCCCTCCAGCACTTCCCCGGCCCCCGACCACCCAGAGAGATTCCGATCTTGGCAGGCAGACATGCAGCAGAGCGAAACCACAAGCCCACCCACCACACTTCCAGGCGCACCCTTCATATAAACCGTCTCCCCGGGCCAGGCGCCTGATGGACTATTATCTAGTCCCACTTGCGCCCGACCCCTTCCCCCAAATGACCACGTGTTCACTCACCTATTCACAAGCATTCTCCATTCATTCCTGTTTATTACCACTTCCCTTGCCTGATCTATAGTCATTCCTCTATCATCCAAAGCTTGTCTTACACAGTCTCTCCGTCTCAATGGGGGTCTTCCTGCCCTTCTATCTCCCCTTGAATCTGACTCAAATATTTTCTTTGTAAGCCTTTCATCTTCCATTCGTTCAACATGACCATACCAGCTCAGCACCACTCTGGCCGACAAATGTTCCTGCTGTCCCACTCTCTTACGTATCTCTTCATTCCTCAATCTGTCTCTACGAGTAACTCCACACATACTCCTCAAGCAGCTCATCTCCACATCACATTGGTTTTGCTGCAGTAATGTTCTCGTCATTACATTATCACCATTGCTGCTATCAGTCTTATAACTTGCTGTTTATGATGCACCATCCAGCTTATTAACCTTGCAGTAACTATATCATCAAGTCTATCTGAAACTAATGAGCTGGCGCATCAGCAGTGTGGCTCCCCCCCCCCCCCTTTTTCCCTTGGCTGAACATATCGCTGAGGGTCGGGAAGCCCACCAGGTAAGATCCAGCTTTCTTCTCTCCTTTTCTTTCAGAGCCCATGTCTCAGCCCCATACATCACTGTTGGCACAACAATTCCTTGATACATTGCACTTTTTACTTTCATTCAGAGATTTCTCATCTTCCACATACTTCCCATTGCTCCGAAAACCTTCCTTCCTTCACACACACTCTGTTTTACCTCCATTTCCATACGTCCACTCCTGCTTATCGTTCTTCCTAGATATTTAAAACACTCTTACGTTTTCTAATATTTCCCCATCCAGCCTCACATAGTTTTACTTATTTATATAGGCTATACTGTACCGTACCGTACCGGTATATGATTATATGAGTACCGGTACATGATTAGATTGATATCCAGTACGATATTCGATAAATGGATATAAAATCGTAGTCATGTACTTAACCTTGAACTATCTTGGTGGTGTAATGATTAGAGTGTTTAAGATCTTGATGTCGTACCCAAAGGTTTGAATCCCAGGAGGATCAGAGGCTTTCATTAATTTCATTGGGAGGTGTTTGATGTTGGGAGTAACATAAATTAATTATAGATTACCTCCCAGGCTCTCTTAATATACCCCCATTTTTTGTTTTCTCCCAGTCTCTCTCATAAATCCCCTATTTGTTTTTATATCACCAATTTTCTGTCTAATTTACCAGTACGGTATCCTCTCTTTTATTTTCTGCCATCTCCCCATATCTCTCTCTCTCTCTCTCTCTCTCTCTCTCTCCCTCCCTTTAATCAGTCTCTTATTTAGCATCGGTCTCTATATTTAATCTCTCTTTAGGCTAATCTCTCTCACTATAATCTCTCGCTCTCTCTCTCTCTCTCTCTCTCTCTCTCTCTCTCTCTCTCTCTCTCTAATCTCTGTCTTTCTGTATTTAGTATATCGGTCACTATATTTAATCTCTCACTCACTCACTCACTCTCTTGCTCTCATATATTTGTCCCCAAAGGCGTCTCCTCCTCTCTGGTAAGCCCTGGGGTCGCTACGGGCAATTTGTTTACTGGGATCTCTGAGGCGGGCCCTTCTAAAGTGCTCTTTTGTTCTGGGAGAGAGAGAGAGAGAGAGAGAGAGAGAGAGAGTGGGGGGGGGGACGGGAGATGGCAGAACATATAAGAGAGGATACAGGTACGGTATATTAGACAGGGGGCGGGTGATATCAGAAACTAGAGGATATTATTACGGAGAGAGAGAGAGAGAGAGAGAGAGAGAGAGAGAAAGAGAGAGAGAGAGAGAGAGAGAGAGAGAGAGAGAGAGAGAGAGAGAGAGAGGGAGGTGCCAGAAAATATAAGAGAGATGATACTGGTACGGTATATTAGGCATAGAGGGTGGGTGATATCACAAAATAGAGGATATATTACAAAGAGAGAGAGAGAGAGAGAGAGACCGGGTGAGATAGAGGAAACGTGCCTAAATTATGATTCCAATTAGGCTAAACGGGATTAGCATAAGTAGGCCCACTCGTATATCACACCGGTAACTGACAGTACCGACCCGTACCGAATAGCTATATAAAAGATCGATTTATACCTACCTCATATCAAAGACCACGTTTTACAGTTGCGATCATAAATTCCTGAACATCTCCTAATGACAAAATTAAGGGGAGGCTGATGGACTGTTAAGGTTAAGGGGAGATGGGTCGTTTTTCTGGTCCCCTTTCTCCCTCGTGTTAAGCCCCATTTGTTTTGAGATTATAAGACGTTCGGCCCATTAGTTTGGCGATTTTAACACCTTTCGCCCCATTTCGTTGTCAATGTTAAGACCTTTCGTGTCATTTAGGTGTCGATTGTTTCTTGGCGAGCGATAGCAAGCCTGAAATGTTAATAGGAACCGTTTATACACATTTATCTTGCAGGGGGTCTAGGGGATGTTTTTCTAAGCTTGATGGAGGTCTAGCGAGAAAATTAAGAAACAAAGGAATAAATTAATTAATAGAAACAAAAGATCCGTCTCCCCTTAAGGGGAGGTTCCGTCTCCCCTTAAGGGGAGGTTCCGTCTCCCCTTAAGGGGAGGTTTTTAGTTTGTTTCCTAATCCTCCAGCAATCTTAAAATGTCACCCCCTTGACCCCCTTTCAAGATAACTTTGTAAATTTTTCGGTAGAAAAATTTCCCGGCCGAAGGCCGGTTACTCTTAAATTACAGGCTCGCTATCGCTCGCCAGGATAAAATCGACACCTAAATGGCACGAAAGGTCTTAAAAGTGACATAAATGGGGTGCAAGTTCTTAAAATCGCCTAACTAATGGGGCGAACGTCTTAAAATCTCAAAAGCAATGGGGCTAAACATGAGGGAGAAAGGGGTAAAGAAAAAAATCCCTCAAGTGGAAATCTCCCCTTTAGACAGGTGAGCGTTAACTATTGAATCCTGGCACTCTGCTGGAAGTCCTGTGTCATTGGCCTGGCTTCCCTCACTGTTTCTATGTGTGCCTCACCTACACACAGAGAGTACCGTAATCCAGCTTACCCTCGCAAACACTTAATCCTCTTATTCATTTCACTACACTTAAGGAGGGGTTACCTGCTTTTTGTATTTTTCTCTCCTTTTCGCTCTTTCTCTGGCTTGTATCCATTCGGCCCCATTCAGCCAACTGTTTTAAGACGTTTATCCCCATCCAGGTGTCGATTTCTTCCTGGCGAGCGATAGCGAGCCAGCATTGTATGGAGAAATTCGGCTTCTCCGAAGACATTCTTGTATCGAAAAATGTACAAATTTAGCTTGCTGTCAAAACAAAAATCTATATATACTGGCTCGCTACCGCTCGCCAGGAAAATATTGACACCTGGGTGGGGTTAAACGTCTTAAAACAGTAGGCTGAATGGGGCCGAAGAGAGAGAGGAAGAGAAAGAGAAAAAAAAAAAGCGAGGTGGGCCTTCTTAACAAGCACACCTAAAGCCGGGTATCACACGAGCGCTTTTTCCCTCAACATTTATACTCACCACTGGTCTGGCAGCTTATGAGGTCAACATTTATATTATTTCGGTCACCTGCAGTCTAGTTTCCGATAACAGTACAAAATATTCCAGAAATGTTGTCAGAACAATGTTGATCATCGAATGTTGACTATAAAAGCTCTCCTGTGATACCGGCTTAAGGGGAGGTCTCCACTTGAGGGATATTTTTCCTTGACCCCTTTCTCCCTCATGGTTAGCCCCATTGTTTTTGAGATTTTAAGACGTTTGCCCCATTAGTTTGGTGATTTTAAGAATTTCTGCCCCATTCTGTCAATTTTAAGACCTTTCGTGCAATTTAGGTGTCGATTTTATCCTGGTGAGCGATAGCGAGCCTGTAATTTAAGAGTAACCGGCCTTCGGCCGGGACATTTTTCTACCGAAAAATGTACAAATTTATCTTGAAAGGGGGTCAAGGGGGTGGCATTTTAAGATTGCTGGAGGAGTAGGAAACAAACTAAAAACCTCCCCTTAACTTACCTCTAACGTACTGTCCCTTGATTTTGGTTCTCTCTATCACTCTTGTAAGCGACGTGAGTTATATTATATTCTAGCTAGTGTTTAGACGATATTATAGGCAGCTTAGAAAGGATCTGTGGTATAGTTAAAAGGGTGGGTGGGTGGGTGGGTGATAATTTCAAGCCCTATTATTATTATTGCTGCCCGAGGTCCTTCCTAAGCTGTATAAGCTCTTCTTAATATTTGCCCGAAGATGATGAAAAGGACATGTCCCTGGTACTGTACGGGGTTAACCTTTTGGGGTGGGGGGGGTGGGGTACACTTTTTACAAGAAGCTTTGCCTTTTGTCTCCTGCATACACACAGACAAAAAATATACCTGTGAAGCCAAGCATTCTGATCATTATTGCTCAAGCTATATATATTATCTATCTCTCTCTCTCTCTCGCTCTCGCTCTCGCTCTCTCTCTCTCTCGCTCTCGCTCTCTCTCTCTCTCTCTCTCTCTCTCTCTCTCGCTCTCGCTCTCGCTCTCTCTCTATGCTCAGGCCCAATCCCCACTTTTCCTATTTTTATTTTCCTCGTATTTTATTATTTTTTATTTTTTATTTTGTTTTCTTGGGGGTGGCCGACTCAAGACAGGGCAAGAGCAGGGAAAAGACAAGACAGAACAACGAACACACACAGACGAAACTCAATATTCACACACACACATCTAGCTCAAGTGGCTTCTCAAAATGGTTCACCGGTGTATCCTAATTAATGAAGGGAGGCCAGACGGGATTGTGCAGCATAATTTACTGATTCGGCTCAGTGGTTTAAGGGGAGGTATTTAGTTTGTTCCCTAGACCTCCATCAAGCTTAAAATTACACCCCCTTGAGCCCCTTTCAAGATATATTTGTACATTTTTCGATAGAAAAATTTCCCGGCCGAAGGCCGGTTCCTCTTAAATTACAGGCTCGCTATCGCTCGCCAGGATAAAATTGACACCTGAATGGCACGAAAGGTCTTAATATGGGGTGAAAGTTCTTAAAATCGCTAAACTAATGGGGCAAACGTTTTATAATATCAAAAGCAATGGGGCTAAACATGAGGGAGAAAGGGGTCAAGAAAAAAATCCCTTAAGTGGAGATCTCCCCTTAAGGAGGGGGTTTAGTTTGCTCTCTAAACCTCTATCAAAACTTATAATAACACCCACAAGACCCCCCTTCGATATAAATTTGTACATTTTTCGGTAGAAAAATGTCCCGGTCGAAGACCGATTCCTCTTTAAATACAGGCTCGCTTTCGCTCGCCAGGAAAAAATCGACACCTAAATGGCACGAAAGGTCTTAATATTGGCAAAGAAATGGGGCAAAAAGTCTGAAAATCGCAAAACTAATGGGGCGAATGTCTTGAAATCTCATAACTAATGGGCTAAACATGAGGGACAAGGAAGACTCGAAAAACCAACTCCCCCCCCCCCCTTAAAGCCTCCAAAATATGCCTATAAACTCCTGACCCCGACTGTATTTTGATATATATCCCAGCACTAGTAGAGAGCGAGAGTCAGCCTACTGTTTTTAGACTTTTACCCCATCCAGGTGTCAATATTTTCCTGGCGAGCGGTAGCGAGCCAGCATATATGTATTTTTTTTTTTTAACAGCAAGCTAAATTTGTACATTTTTCGATAGAAAAAATTCTCCGGCGAAGCCGGATTCTCCATACAATGCTGGCTCGCTATCGCTCGCCAGGAAGAAATCGACACCTGGATGGGGATAAACGTCTTAAAACAGTTGGCTGAATGGGGAAAGAGAAACATAAAGAAAAGCAGGTGACCCCCTTACGTTTCCAAAATTTGCCTATAAACTCCTGACCCCGACTATACTTTGATATATATCCCAGCACTAGTAGAGAGCGAGAGATAGGCCTACTTGGCAATATTCATCACACAAATATTTAGATCCAATTAGGTACGCAGGTGGGCCTTTAATATTTAGGCGGTAGAAATAATCTTCATTTGTTAGAAAGTTAATTGGAGAGAGTGTGATGGGGGGGGGGGAGTTGCAAGGAGTTACCATTATCATATCAAAGACCTTACGAAACTCTGACTTCGTGGGTTACCGTAATGTGAAACAATATTGCTGTATATAATTAAACTAGCAGGGGTACCCAGCGTTGCCCGGGTAATCACCATCACTACTACCACCACTACTACTACCATAATCACCATCATCAATCACTACTACCACAATCGTCACAATACTACTACTACCATAATCACCGGCCTCTGTGCCTCATTAAACGGCGACCTCGATTTCGGCCGCTAAATGACCTCCGATTTTGGATCTGACCTCATCCTTACCCCCATTTTGGGGGGCTGCGAACAACTTTCGTTCCATACACCTTTTCGATCGGAGGCCTCCTTCTGCCCCAAACGGTCATTTTGTTTCCGCATTTTTTTCGCTCCCGTATACTACATAAGTTCTGCCGAAAATTTTATTAAACAAAAGTGTCTCTGAATTCCACTAAACTCTCCTAAAACGATCTCCAAAGCCTGGTCTTTCCAACGGTGCCCCACACTCCCACCTGGCACCAAAACTGTGGGAGAAGTTTAGTAACAAAAGTCGGGTAACTGACAAACAGACAAACATTGACCTTTATTTATTAAGATTTGATGGATCCTTGTTAGGCCAATTAAAGGGAGATGGGTCGCTTTTATGGTCCCCCTTCTACCTTGAGTTTAGCCCCATTAGTTTTCAGATTGTATGATGTTCGGCTCATTAGTTTGTCGATATTAAGACACTTTCCTTTTCCCGAAGTCCGGAAAATGTGTCTACCGAAATATATAGCCTACAAATTAATCTAGCGAAATATATAAAAATTAATCTAGAAGGGGGATCTAATGGATGATTTTTAAATTTTGATGGAGGTCTAGGGAGGAAACCAGAAAAATAATGAATATATGACAAAATCGACCAAAAAGTGAATCCTCCCTCCTTAATAGCCCTCGTCGTGATCACGTTCGTCTTTTATCGTCGTCATCTCCGTTTTCTTTGTCATCGTTTTCTTTCAACTAGTCTTCTGTTGCAATAAGCTCAAATTTTTCCGTCTCTCACCGTCACTTGCAATTTTACGCGCACGCAATTTTTCTTCGGTAAACTTTTCTCTTTTTGGCGACAGTTCTCTCGTCAATTTTTCTTTGCCGAATTTTACTTAATGTGATTTCTCGAACTTCTGCTATTTTTGTCATGTCCTCTTTTCTACCCTTCATTTTTGTATTGCATGGGTTTTATCATAGTTGGAATCCTTGGCGTGTAAGATAGTGTTAGTGTGTATATAATTCTCACATATCCTTTCTACACTATATCTTGTATCTCGTACGGTACCGGTATATATTGTCGTGCGCATTTTACCTCTACACCTTTAGTTAATTATTGTCGTACGCATTTTAGCTCTACCCCTTTAGTTAATTATTCAATGCCCTTTCATGTAGCTTAACTTAACCCCTTCTGTACCGGCGACGTCTTTGTAAGGTTAGTCTAGCTATATTAAGACTATTTTGAGCTGGTTATGAAGGATCTATGGTAGTAAAAAGGGTTAAGTGAGATAATTCGAAGCTTATTAATTGCTAATTTAAGCTGATTTACATTAAGCTGGTTTACTTGAGGGTCGCTCTTTTCATGTATATATTATTTGACTCTAGTTTCCTCCCTAGACCTCCATCAAGCTTAGAAAAACATCCATTAAATTCCCCTTCTTGATTAATGTGTACATTTTTCGGTAGAAAATTACTGGCTCAGTATCGTTCGCCAGTCGTTCGCCAGGGACAAAAAATGACACCTAAATAGCACGAAAGGTCTTAATATTGACAAAGAAATGGGGTGAAAGATCTTGAAATCGCCAAACAAATGGGCCGAAAGTCTTAACATTTGAAACCTAATCGGGCTAAACATGAGGGAGAAGGGGATCTATACAAAAGACCCATCTCCCCTTAAGGGGAGGTATTTAGTTTGTTTCCTAGACCTCCATCAAGCTTAAAATTACACCCCCTGGAGTCCCTTTCAAGATATATTTGTACATTTTTCGGTAGAAAAATGTCCCGGCCGAAGGCCGATTCCTTTTAAATTACAGGCTCGCTATCGCTCGCCAGGATAAAATTGACACCTGAATGACACGAAAGGTCTTAATATGGGGTGAAAGTTCTTAAAATCGCTAAACTAATGGGGCAAACGTTTTATAATATCAAAAGCAATGGGGCTAAACATGAGGGAGAAAGGGGTCAAGAAACAAATCCCTCAAGTGGAGATCTCCCCTTAGTAGAATCCGAGTAAAGACAAAAGAACGTGAGGCGGTACAGAAGGGGTTAATGGTTTAGTAAGGGGGCCCACCTCGCTTTTTTTTTCTCTTTCTCTCCCTCTCTCTTTGGCTTGTATCCATTCGGCCCCATTCAGCCTGCTATTTTAAGATTTTTACCCCCATCCAGGTGTCAATATTTTCCTGGCGAGCGGTAGCGAGCCAGCATATATATATATTTGTTTTGACAGTAAGCTAAATTTGTACTTTTTTGATAGAAAAATTTCTCCGGCTAAGCCGGATTTCTCCATACAATACTGGCTTGCTGTCGCTCGCCAGGAAGAAAACGACACCTGGATGGGGATAAACGTCTTAAAACAGTTGGCTGAATGGGGCCGAATGGATAAAAGCCAGAGAAAAGGAGAGAAAGATAAAAACAACAAACGGTGACCCCCCCTTAATTAGAGTATGTAAAACAAGAGATTCTACCTGGAGCTTCTGACAGCCTCATCATTCATGCAGGAGGACTTGTTGCTGGAGGTGTGCCTTAGTATTATTTTGTTTTCTCAAAGAATATGTTATGTTTTACTTATGAAAAATACAAATACATGTTTCTTAACCAATATAAAGACGCCTTTTGTCAGTAGAAATACAAGAACGAATTTGTTCTTATAGAAACACGAAATGTGTCTTTACAAATACAAACACGATACAAACACACGCTTCTCACCTCACCACACTACTACATAGCATCAACATCATCACCACCACACACTTCTCTCCTCACCACACTACTACACACCATCAGTATCATCATCACCACCACACACTTATCACATCACCACACTACTACACAACATCACCACCACACCCTTCTCTCATTACACACTACTTCACACCATAACCATCATCACCACCACATCACCACACTACTACACTCCATCACCAACATCATCACCACCACACCCCTCTCTCATCACCACTTTACTACACAATATCACCACCACCATTACCACCACACCCTATAGTTCAGTACACCCCAGCTCCCGATATAATTCCCGGTAATCGGCCCGTAATACAATATAGAACCCTTGTTATAGAGCTCTGTGTGGCTGTGAAGAGCATACAATCATAGTTGATGGATTGAGAGAGAGTGTGTGTGGGGGGGGGGGGGGGGAGGGGGGTCGAGAGAGTGTATGTGAGAGAGATTGATATACTGTATTAGGAGAGTGAGAGTGTGAGAGTACAAAGGAAATCAAGCAACAACAGATCTAGTGACCCCCCTCTAGGCTGCTTGTCCTCCAAAATACTGGGGATCAAGTGTCCAAATTGTGGTTTAGAGTGGGTAAGGGAAAATTGGAGAGGGAACTACTGGCCTGGAACTAATGTCCATGGCAGGCTTAGGAAGTTAGTAGGGGACAGATGGGTTAGTAACATAACACAGTTATGAGTGATCTTTCGTATATCTGGGAAAAAGAGAGTAACGTCTTAGTAATATACATTAATATAAATTAGTATATACGCAATAATCCTTGATGAATCTGATGGGGGAATAAAGTAAAGTTATTAATTTACAAACGCTGTCAGTTGCTGGTCTGAGAGAGAGAGAAAGAGAGTGTGTGTGTGAGTATGTGAGTATGTGAAAGTGAGACATATTGATATATTAGTACACAGAGACTGAGAGTGCATATGTGCGTACGTACACCCAATGTTGTTATAATTCCCACTAGGGCCTAATCGGTCCGTAATACAATATAGAGCCCTTGTCGTGGAGGTCTGTCGGGGCTATAAAGAGCATTGCAACGTCCCAAAGCTGCTCGTCGGTGCAGCTTTTTCTTTAGTAATATAATGGGACTTCACTCTAACATCAATTCTGTACACCAATTTCTTCAAGCAGAATCCCCTACTCTCCTTTTTTTGACAGAGACTCAAGTAACATCCACATCTGACACATCTAGATTTAATTTTCCAGGTTATCAACTGCTCCAAAATGTCAGACCTAAAGGAGGTGTATGTTGCTTCGCAAAATCTGAAATTGCCCTGGAGGAGGTTACTAGTTTCAATTGTCCCTATTTTGATTATTCTATATACAAATTAATTTCTGCTGGTAAATTTAAATACATATGTTGCATCTACCGTTCCCCAAATACTCCTCCAGAGCAAAGTCTTTTTGATTCTCTGTCCTCACAACTCAGTGTCCTCAACTTAAATGCTTCTTCTGAAATCACTGTGTTGGGTGATTTTAATGTCCATAATGTTGAATGGCTCACTCATTCAGCCAGGACTGATGATGCTGGTCTTGAATGTGAGCTATTTGCAGACTCATTTAATCTCACTAGTCAACCAACCCACCCGTGTACCAGATAATCCTAATCATAATTCCCACCTACTGGACTTATTTTTAACAACCAATTCAGAAAATTATGATGTTACAGTGAGGTCCCCGCTTGGATCTTCTGATCACTGTCTGATACAGGCCACCTGTCTATCACCTACCACACCTTCCCACTCTGAACCTGTTTTGGTGACTAAATGGCATTACGATAGGGCAGACTGGGAGGGTCTTCAAGGTTTCTTTATTGATATTCCCTGGACCTCTTTCTTTTCTAATGATGCACACTCCACCTTGAGCCACATACAAGATTTTGTAAAAATTGGGATGGAAACTTTTATTCCTCATCAAAAGTACAGTAAAAGATCTAATTCACCTAAATGGTTTGACCATAATTGTGCTAGAGTAACTGAACAAAAAGCAATAGCCTACAATGCATACACAAGATCAAAAACACATGAAGCCTTTAATTACTTTAGAAACATCAGAAATCATGCCAAAACTGTATTAAACCTAACTAAATCAAACTTTCTCCATAAGCAGGCAAATAAACTTCTAAATAATCCTACTAAATCAAACTTTCTCCATAAGCAGGCAAATAAACTTCTAAATAATCCAAATGATAACAAAATATTTTGGTCTACTCTTAACTAATTCAAATCCAACTTCACTACGGCTTCATCCATTCCACCATTAAAATCTCCGACTGGCAATCTTGTAAGTGACCCACGAGGTAAAGCTAACCTTCTTGCGGATATTTTCTCCACCAACTCAACCTTAGATGAAATAAATCAAGATGTCCCTGTACTTAATTTTAATTCGCCTGAAATTCCCTCACTTAAGATCCACACCAGACATGTCAAAACTATTTTGCAGAATCTCTCAGTAGATAAGGCTCCTGGTCCAGATGAAATTCCTCCAATAGTACTTAAGAATTGCTCCTTGCTGCTCGCTCCTGTATTGGCAAATTTTTTCCGTCTGTGTACTCATACCTCAGGCTTCCCAGTACCCTGGAAAGAAGCAAACATCCATCCAGTTCCTAAAAAAGGTGCCTCTTCAGATCCATCAAACTACAGACCAATAGCTATAACTTCCACTCTTGGCAAAGTCTTTGAAATTATATTAAATAATCACATAATTAAGCATCTGGAGAATAATAAATTAATCAGTGATAGGCAATATGGTTTTAGACGATGTCGATCAACTGTAGACATTCTTTGCCTTCTTACGCATCAAATCAACCAAGCTACAGACCAACATGGTGAAACACATACAATAGCACTGGATATATCAAAGGCATTTAATAGAGTCTGGCATCAATCCTTATTGTCGAAGATGTCACACTACGGCCTTGCATCATTAGTTCCACTAATTTCTTCGTATCTTCATAACAGAAAAATACGTGTAATGGTAGATGGCCTTTATTCTCAATTTCACTCAATAAATGCTGGTGTTCCCCAGGTATCAGTTTTGGCCCCAACTCGGTTCCTCATTCATATCAATGATCTCATATCTACCACTCATAATCCAATACATTCCTACGCAGATGACTCAACACAACACAGTTCCTTCACATTTACCAATTCTTTCACCCAACCCGATCTTATAAATTCAAAAATAAACACTGCAATTTCTCTGAACCAGGATCTTTCTAGAATTAATGAATGGGGACAAGATAATCTAGTTTCCTTTAATGCACAGAAAACCAAGTACATTCAATTTTCTAACCGACAGAATCTCACGGACTCCCATATATTTTTTAATGATGTAAATATTCCCACTTCCCCTAGTATTGACATTCTCGGTGTAACATTAACTACTAACTTGAGCTGGACACATTATGTTAGAAGCATTGCTAAGAATGCCTCTAAAAAACTGGGACTCCTGTACAGAGTTCGAGAATTCTTCACTGACGAGCAGTTGGCCGTAATATATAAAACTCATGTGCGTTCTCAGATGGATTACTGTTCACCTCTGTGGGGTGGAAGTGGAGTGGTTGCATTGAGGCAGTTGGACAAAATTCAAAATAAAGCTATTAGATTAATCAATAACCCTGCAATCACACAGGACCTTCCTACATTATCCATACGAAGAAACGTTGCATCCCTTGCATTATTCTACAGATATTTTCACAGCAATTGTTCCGAGGAACTTGCTTCAATTGTGCCGCCTCTCCACATCTTTCCCCGTAAAACTAGGGCAGCTGAGAGCGCCCATGAATTTACACTTTCTCCTCCACAATGCAGAACTTCTGCTTATCAGAATTCATTTATCCCCAGAGCTACTACTCTTTGGAATTCACTTCCCTCGAATTGCTTTCCACAAACTTACAATCTACAAATGTTTAAATCCAGTTGTTACAAACATTTTATGAATGGAGGATGCCTTTAGGCACATGGACCTTTTTGTTTTATCTGTGTTTTCCTTCCTCCGTTCATTGTCTCTTAAAAAAAAAAAAAAAAAAAAAAAAAAAAATCATTGCTTGCTCAAACGTTTAGGAGACCTCCATCATCAGTGCATCTAAAACAAAATGCAATGCAATCACCATTAAATACTCGTAGAGGTAATTTAAAAGAACAATCGTTAAAACCTAAAGTTAATAAATTAACGTATACAATTATAATTCTAAATAAACTTATCAACATAACCTATTGATGAACCGAGCATTCACTATTCACCCAGCAGGCACGTATTGTATATACAGGTAGGTCATTTCCATTATAATATATTATGATTTGTTGCTGTTGTTATCTCTCCTTTTCTGTATTTGTGCTCGGCTTATCAATAGTTTATGTTGATTAGTTTTAATTATAATTATAATTGTATACGTTAATTAACTTTAGGTTTTAACTATTGTTCTTTTCAATGATCTCTACGAGTTTGTAATGGTGATTGTATTTAATTTTGTTTTAGAGTACCGGTAATAATATTTGTTGGACTGGCCGCTGACATGGCCACGTATTAGCAGGCGGTCCATGTCACTAACTGGCTTTGGTATAGTCCGCTCATTCTAGGATGCGCAGAAATCGTAACCTCTAACCTCTGTAACTCAAAAAGGGCTAGAGCAAATGAGCTGTCAATTTCCACACATATTCCCTGGCCAAGTCTTCCTATGTGGTAGAAATATTAGCTCAATTACTCTAGTCCTTTTTGAGTTAGGAGAGGTTATAGGTTACGATTTCTGCCCAACCTAGAATGAAAAGACTATAGTGACGATTTGTATCTCTATAGATTTATTTCGTCGTTGTCTGTTTGTAAACTGGATATCTCAAAAACTCCAGGATGGATATAGATGAAATTTCACCAGTTCATCATTTGGTACCTGAATGTAAACAATTACATTTGGTCAACATCCGATGACTGCTTCCCCACTCACTCCTCGCCACCCTCCTAATAGATTGATAGATACATATTCACATTATTTATTTGTTCGTTTATGTATCTTTTTATCATTTGTTTTAGTAATCTCCCTAGACCTCCATCAAGCTTAGAAAAACACCCACTAGACCCTCCTTCAAGATATATTTGTACATTTTTCGATAAATTACAGGCTCGCTATCGTTCGCCAGGAAAATGTCGATACCTAAAAGGACACGAAAAGTCTTAATATTGAAACATTTATGTGGCGAAAGGTCTTAATATCGCCAAACTAATGGGCCTAACGTCATAAAATCTAAAAACTAAGGGGGCTAAGCAGGAGGTAGAGGGGGACCAGAAAAACGACCCGACTATTAGAAACACACGAACAAATGACTATGAAAACAAACTTGAGCAATATTTTCAATTCTGAACAGACCTACTATTTTTTTTTTTTTTTTTTTTTTTTTTTTTGTGAATTACAAAAATAAACAAAAAATCCGATGCCATTTCAACTATTTTTTATAACTTCTGTTATCACCAGTAAAACTCTATAACATGTTGATATTGCCGTCGATATAATATTTAGATCATACTTAAACAGAAGCATATCGAAGAGGGGTGGGGGGGGGAGGGTTAGAAAAGATTCTGCGAAAATGCTAAACAATGCATAATGATAACAATATAATGATAATATAATAATAGTGAACGTCACAAATTCACTTCCTTTGTATAAGTGTTTTCAATGCTTATGCTTTTCATATTCCTATTTTGATTCGCTTAAGGGGAGATGGGTCGTTTATCTTGTCCCCCTTCTTCCTCATGTTTAGTCCCATTAGTTTTCAGATTTTAAGACGTTCGGCCCAGTAGTTTGACGATTTTAAGACCTTTCGCCCCATTTATTTATCAATATTATGACGTTTCGTGCTATTTAGGTGTAATTATTTCCTAGCGAACGATAGTGAGCTTGTAATTTTGGAAGAATCGGCCTTCGGTCGGGAATTTTGTCTACCGAAAAAAATGTACATATTAATCTAGAAGGGGGATCTAATGGATGATTTTTTAAAGTTTAATGGAAGTCTAGGGGGAAACTAAAAAATACTGATATAAAGATAAATAAATGAGGAACAAATACTCGCGTCCCCCCTTAATTTAGCTTTCCCTTCATCTTTATCGTTCCCATTTTCTGTTATGCACGGTAAACTGAATATTATATACCAAGGAAAGTTGAGGAATGATGCTTATTAAATTAATATAACTATACATTTAGTAGGGTCAAAAGAAAGGGAAGTGATATGAGACAAACAGGGGAGAGAAAATAATTGAAAAAGGGTTAAGGGGAGATGGCCTGGTGTTTTTTCTGGCTCCCCTTCTCCCTCGTGTTTAGCCCCATTAGTTGCTAGATTTTAAGACGTGATCGGCCCATTATTTTGGCAATTTTAGGATTTTACTCCCCATTTATTTGCCACTTCCTCAATTCCCCATGGCTTTCCTTTCACTTACCTCCCACTACTCCTAGCCTCACATACCGTACATCCTCCATTTGTTCCAAGTTGAACATACAAAAATTCACATTGAAAACAAAATGGGCAAAATCAGCCACAGACCTAAACAGACATGGGCAAAATTAGCCACAGACCGAAACAAACCTGGGCAAAATCAGCCACAGACCAAAACAGACTTGGGCAAAATCAGCCACAGACCACACACTAAAACAGACATGGGCAAAATCAGCCACAGACCACAACAGACATGGGCAAAATCAGCCACAGACCAATGCAGACATGGGCAAAATCAGCCACAGACCACATACCAACACATACATTGGCAAAATCAGCCACAGACCAAAACAGACATGGGCAAAGTCAGCCACATACCAAAACAGACATGGGCATATTCGCCACACACCGAAACAGACATGGGAAAAACCAGCCACAGACCAAAACAGACATGGGCAAAATCAGCCACAGACCAAAACAGACATGGGCAAAGTCAGCCACATACCAAAACAGACATAGGCATATTCGCCACACACCGAAACAGACATGGGCAAAGTCAGCCACATACCAAAACAGACATGGGCAAAATCAGCGACATACCAAAACAGACATGGGCAAAATCAGCGACATACCAAAACAGACATGGGCAAAATCAGCCACAGACCAAAACCGACATGGGCAAAATCAGCGACATACCAAAACAGACATGGGCAAAGTCAGCCACATACCAAAACAGACCTGGGCAAAATCAGCCACAGACCACAGACCAATTGTTCGGCCCATATTGATTGCAGACCGAAGTGGAGATGGATCCAAACGGTCGTGCACCAGAACGGTTATGGACAGACATTTGTTCTGGTTTGTCCACATGGCAGAGATATCGGTTTTACTGGGCACACTTTTTACTTTTACTGAGATTCGGTTATCCCCATTGTGTGTGTGTGTCTGTCTGTTTATTTAACCCCTTCTCTACCGCTACGTCCATTCCATCCAATCAACACCCCAGGCATGCCCCTAAAATATACCACCCGAAAACAAAATTATGATTTTTTTTTTTTTTTTTTTTTTTTACACAATTATTGTAATACTCACTATGATACATAACTTACCTAAGGACAGTAAACCTACAAATTATTCTCTAATATACATGGACAGAGGTAATACGAAATTTGGTTAGGTCTACGTACCGTAGTGGATTACCTATACTGTATATGTGTTATATGCGCGTGTGGAAATGGGACTTAATTTGTATGAAGGATCTATAATAATAATAAAGTAGACGTGCCGTTTTGCCCAAAATCAAAACGGCATACCCAACTCTGCGATGGGTTACCATCATTACTACTAATACCATCATAAATCACAATCATCATAATCGCTACTACTGCCATCATCACTACAACTGCCACAATCATCACGAGTACTGTCATCATCACCATTACTATGATCATCATCACTACTACAATTACAATCATCACTACTACTCTCAACATCACTGTCCATTGTCACTAGCATCTTAATCACTACTATCATCATTGATACTACAACTATCAACCATCATTACTAATACCATCACCACCATCTTACAATCATCATTACTACTGTTAACATCATCACTACTACTATAACCATCATAATTACTACTGTCACAAATATTACCATCATTTATCCTACTGTCAGCATCATCACTACTACTGCCATCATCACCATTACTATGATCGATCTTCATCACCACAACTATTGTCATCACTACAAATTTCACCATCCTCACTACTACTCACCATAATCACTAATACTCACACCATAGTAACTACCATTATCACTACTGTCATCATTATCACTACAACTATCATCATTACTGGTCACCATCATCACTACTATTATGACCATCATCACTACTACTAGTACTGTCACCATCATATCTACTACTGTCACCATCATCACTACTGTCATCATCATCAATACAACTACAACCATCATCACTACTATTATCACCATTATCACTACTATCACCATAAATCCAAATATTACTACCATCACTTCTAATGCCAACTAAACTAACTTAACCTAGCAACTGCGTAGCGAGATGTTTCCACTCCCAAAACGAATGCGTTCACACTAAGATCGCCATCATTGCTGGATGGAGGGGGGGGGGGGGGGGGGGATGGTTGGGGGTCCGGGAGGGGGTAGGGGGCTTGGTAAAACCATATTTTGGACCTGAAATCATAACTATTGCATAAATTCAAAAAATCTTTTTTGACTGATGTTCGCATTCACGCAACAAATGTTCGTGTGAAATTTGGTGAAAATCCATCCAACGGTTTAGGAGGAGTTCCGAGACAGACGGACGACGACGACGACGACGAGGGCGGGTGCCCAACCCCGAAAGGAGTTGAAATAGGGGAGCTATCCCCCCGCCAAGGGCGGCTTTCTAGGGCCTTTCCTAGCTGATGCTGAGAGGATTGGGTTCTAGTCATGTAGTGATGGGCTGGTCTATCCGAGTGAGAACTGAGCGATCTCTGCCATACCCATAGCTTACTCTGACTGTTCCTTTTACTTATGTATCTTCTAGATCTCAAGTGGCGGCGTCTTTTCCGTGGATTGACCTCCCTACTGCCAACCTAGAAGTTGGCAGATTTGGAGCCAAAGTGTCACATATTTCCCTTACCCCTCAACTTTCCCTTCATAATTGCTGAGGGGCACAGGGCTTTGGGTGGGGCTTTGGTTTACCGGGCGTTTCAGCACCCTCCTCAGCTCCCTGCCTTGGAGTGGCTTCGGTCACCCGAGCTTTGTTAGTGGTAAGCAGGGAGGATTTTGTGGGGGCGCTCATTTATGGCCTTGGCCTTGCTTGAGACCTTGGGGCTGTTCGGCCAGACAGCCTGGGGAACAACAACAACAACAACAACGACGACGACGACGACAGACATTTTTTTCGTGTGGTACCCACTATACGGGGGGGGGCGATACCAAACTCTGCTTACGCAGAGT
>CM064576.1:27966007-27981007 GCA_032716605.1 Paralithodes platypus | reverse complement strand
TTGGCGTACAGTCAGGCTCAAAGGTCGTAGTCTACCTTCATATTCTTATCTTTGGTTAGCTATCTAGTACAGTCGAGGTTAATAAGTGTTGTCAGATATTTCACAAAGTTTCGGACACTGACTAATACTCTGAGGGATAAGCACCTTTTCCCAGTAACTACAAAGATACCAATAACACCTGTTGAGCGATAACAACTGGAATCTATGACAACACTTAATACCCCCGATCGTACATATACTGTATATACTGTATATAAAACATGTGTAACCCACACGGACAAACGTTTGATCTGATTGTTTGCTGAGTTTTGAAGGTGGACTATGATATTTGAGCTTGACTGTATATAATAAGTTGGTCAGGGCATGTGTTGCTTCGTCAGGCGTAGGCTGTGCAATCAAGAGAGTCACTCTGGCACTGTCAACAGCATTTTTTGATGGTCAACTTTTACCTCAATATTAACCCTTTCACGCTTATGATGCAATTTTGAGCCTATTAGGGATACTTTAAAGCCTGTATTACCATCAGGGGTATTTAGAAACCTTTAGTTTAGTTACTTCAACCTCTGTAGTTGTCTTTGAGTTAGCTGTGGGCAGAAAACTAATTTTGGAGAGGTAATTATAAAAGTGAGAAAACTCTATTTCTTATTGCTAATCTGGCAACCTCTGCGTCATAAAGGCGTGAAAGAGTTAAGGCGGTGACACGATAATTTTGTCATTATTTTTTTGTTTTACAGGCAAATGTGGTATTGCATCTTTTTAAGTCAAGTTATATATTATGTCAGTCTCTTAAAATCATACTCATTCAGTTTCGATGTCGATTACAATGCGAAATATACAAAACTAGTACCGTATGAGAAAAAACTGGCCCATCGAAATTTGACGGAAAAAGCGCTCGTGTGACAACAGCTTTATGGGTACTATTTCACCTAGTCGTTTTAGTTACCGGTATACCTTTAGTTAAATTATAAAAGGTGACAATATTTATAAAACTTTATTTCAGGTGTTGTCAGATCAGAATTGCCGTCATAATGCTGTATAAACTCGCTCCAATGACTTCTTTAGGGGGCTGAACTGTGTGATTAACAGACCGAAATTTCCTTTATATATTGCCAGAGGAAGTATTCATTTATTTTCGCGTGTGTCGATACTTTTAAAGCTAAGATAATCTAACGTTGTTATCCTCAACCGTATCCTTCCCATTAACGCCTAACTCCACGCTCAACCCCCGCATATCATGCTTCCCGTGTGCAGCCCTCTAAATGTTAAAACTAGCCAATTTCAGGAGGATAAAGTCACATTTTCTTTTAATTTTTGCTATCTTTCGACGAGTTCATGCAGTTATGGGAAAAAAACATGTTTGACTCATAAAGTTAATTCAGATTCAATTTACCCGCTTCATACCTATAAATCCTTCCTAAGCTGAACAGAATCCTTCCAAGTGATCCAGCATACATTGAACACAGGCCCCAAACTCAATTCTCCATGTCTCTCCGGCGAACAGGCGAACTTGGGGAGGATTTCTGGACAGTTGGTATATAACGTATATATATATATATATATAGTGTGTGTGTGTGTGTGTGTGTGTGTGTGTGTGTGTGTGTGGGTGTGTGGGTGGGTGGGTGTGTGTGGGTGGGTGGGTGTAATATGTGTGTGCGTGTGTGTATATCCGTGTGTTTAGTTGTCTCTGACTAGTGGACAGTTGTGTGTGCGTGTGTTATGTGTGTTTGGCTGTCTCTGGTCGACAGGCGAATTTGGGGAGGATATGGCTGGACAGATGTGTGTGTGTGTGTTTGTGCTTGATTGCTAGTGTGTATATGCGTATGTGTCAGGGTGGGTGGGTTGGTGTATGCGTGATTGCTTGATTGCTAGTGTGTGTGAACGGGTGATTGTATATTTATGAACGTGTGGGTGTTTGTGTGATTGTGTTGGTGTGTGTAGGTAATTGATTAAATGTGTGCTCGAGTGTTTGTGTGACTTTACTCGTGTTGGTGTAAGTGGGTGATTGCTTACATGTGTGGTTGAGTTTTTGTGTGACTATAGCCTATTTGGGTAGGTGTGGGTGGGTGATTGCTTACATGTGTGGTTGAGTTTTTGTGTGACTGCATAGCCTATTTGGGTAGGTGTGGGTGGGTGATTGCTTACATGTGTGGTTGAGTTTTTGTGTATATTTACTTGTGTTGGTGTGAGTGGGTGATTACTTACATGTGTGTTTGTGTGACTGTTTACTTGTGTTGGTGTGAGTGGGTGATTGCTTACATGTGTGTTTGTGTGACTGTTTACTTGTGTTGGTGTGAGTGGGTGATTGCTTACATGTGTGTTTGTGTGACTGTTTACTTGTGTTGGTGTGAGTGGGTGATTGCTTACTAGTTATTTTTAAGAACTTTGCTTGTTTGAGTGTTTGTGTGTTTGCTTGTATCCTACCCTCATACTTGAGTTTCCACTGTTGACCACCAGATGGTTTGAACCCCCTTGGCATAATTCGAAGGTCATAATATGAATATTCAGATATATGCATTGTATACTATCACTAACTCAAAATACGAATGTTCGTATTCGATTTCGCCTGGTATAGTTATATTAAATTAACGAATTGATAAAATAGGCACCGACTTACAAAAATATTTATCTTCGTATATTTATTTTTAACATAATTTAAGCTTATTTGGTGATTGTTATTATTTGGTCAAATATATCCAAATTGAGTTATGGCACCTTTTTATTTCACGGGGTTCACGGGATTTTATGCTGATATATGTTGAAAAACCAAATATCCCAACAACAAGAAGTAAGATAATATATTTGCCTGTTGTTGTCTTTGTTTATAATAGACGTCATCGTTACGTTACGTGCGTCAGCCAGGGTCGGTCAGTCAGCCAACTTTCAAATGATTCGTCATGAAATCTTATTTTATCATGGTATTCGTATCTACCACTTGAAAATGTACAAGTACATGCATTTTCAATCCACTTTATCCATCTTTATTGTGACGTAAGTGTGACTAAGAGCTCAATCTTTTAAGTGTTGAACATAAAAGCTCTCTTGTACTCCGACCGAATTCGGGATAGCGAATTTCTGGGTGAGGAAATGGGTGTTGTTTATTTTATCGTGTACCTGGTACTGAGAACAGTCCCGATAAATGCCAAGTGTTCCCATTCAGTCTAAGTTACTTGTATCTCTACTTACATTTACTGACAGTAGTAGATTTGATTTTGTTTAATGCTATCAACGTATCTGTGTACTACATATAATACTTCTACAATGATCTGGTGTATAAAACTCATTTTTGTTTATCTTTCGGAGTGTCTCAAGAGATCCATTTATCTCGAAGCTTGTCTTATTATAAAGGTCATGCTTATTATAAAGGCCATGCTTATTGTATATATTACTTTTTATATGAATAATTAAACACGTTAAAAGAAATGACACCACTTGGGAACATACTATTTGTTTAAGGGGGGATGGGTCTTTTTTCTGGTCCCCCTTCTCCCTCGTGTTTAGCCTCATTGGTTTTTAGATTATCAGACTTTCGACCCATTAGTTTGGCGATTTTAAGACTTTACGCCTCATTTAGTTGTCAATATTAAGACTTTTCATGCCAGTTAGGTATCGATATGTTTCCTGGCGAACGATAGCAAGCCTGTAATTTTAAGAGTAATCGGCCTTTGGCCGGGACTTATTTTATACCGAAAAACGTAGAAATTTATCTTGAAGAGGGGTCTACGGGTTGTTTTTTACAGCTTGAAGGAGGTGTAGGGGGAACTTAAGAGATAATAAAAAGATAAAACAATAAGCAAATAAATAGGCCCATCTCCCCTTAACATTAAACGAAGCTGCTAAATATTCAACAGTTGCCAGGTAATATATTTTAATACCGCGGGTTGACCTAGAAAGTGACCCCTGGGATATCTGGTTAGTAGATATGTACTAATGTGTGAGGGTAAGAATTGTGTGGGTATATAGTGGGTGGTTGTTTGAGTGTGTGTGGGGAAGTGTTTGTGTAATTGCTTATTTGTATGTGTGTGTGGGTGAATGCTTGATTGTGTGTGGGTGAGTGTTTATTTGTGTGATTGTATATGTGATTGCTTATTTGTAAGTGTGTGATTGTTTAAGTGTGTGTGTGTGTGTGTATTTCTGTGACTGCTTGATTGTATATGTGTGGGTTTGTGTAAGTGTGTGTGTGTGTGGATGTAGATGTGTGTGTTTGATTACTTGATTACATGTATGTGTGCGTGTGTATGATTGCTAGATTGTGTGTGTATGTATAATTTGTGTGTGCCACTGTGTGTTGATGCCTTTGGATTTACCAGTATATAAACTATTATATGAGCTTTTTTTGTTTCGCTGTTTATTTGCAAGTGATATATTTGCAAGTGATATATTTGCTTTATATTTTGTGGGAATACGGATTTGGGAAAGCGTTTCGCATAGTCTTGGGTCTGTTATTGCTTGTGTATAATTTGTCCTGATATTAATTTCCATTGGTTTGTTAGTACATTTGTGTGTGAATGTTTGGGTATGTGTTTAGTTGTCTTTGGGCGTCTGATAATGTGTGCACATTTCCATTTGTATATGTAGTGTGTGTCCTCACGTGGATCTAGAATGCGCCTGCTGAGGTATGTGTATGTAATATAAAACATGTTTAATTTTGTATATAGTGTGTGTGTGTGTGTGTGTGTGTGTGTGTGTGTGTGTGTGTGTGTGTGTGTGTGTGTGTGTTGTGTGTGTGTGTGTGTGTGTGTGTGTGGTGTGTATGTGTGTGTGTGTGTGTGTTCTTGTGTGTGTGTGTGTGTGTGTGTGTGTGTGTGTTGTGTACGTGTGTGTGTGTGTGTGTGTGTGTGTGTGTGTGTGTGTGTGTGTCTGTGTGTGTGTGTGTGTGTGTGTGTGAGTGTGTGTGTTTCATTTGTGTGTGAGTGAGTGTGTTTCATTTGTGTGTGAGTGAGTGTGTTTCATTTGTGTGTGAGTGAGTGTGTGTGTGTGTTTCATTTGTGTGTGAGTGAGTGTGTGTGTGTGTGTGCTCCCGACCATCAAAGAGTTCCGTACACTTCCCATTCCCTCCTGTTCCTCTATAGACCCTCCTGCGCCATTCATTAACTCGGCAAACATTTCATCCCTCTATTCCCGTTCTTGTTAATTAACTTTCCAATAATCAAACAGTACATCAGGCGAACTCCGGCTGCTTTATGAAATTCCAATATATTTTTCCATGTGTAGAGAGAGAGAGAGCCAGTAGTAGCTATAACAGTAGTGGACGTGAGCAAATTTTACTGCAATTCGAAGCAATAACTGTTAGTGATACATAAAGTTAGATACAACTAGATATATAATATCAATTTTTCTCTTGTTTATGTTTGTCTTCCTTTGACTCCTGTATTCCTTTGTAAGATTAATGCAGGCAATACAGTTTCTTGATAAGATTACAAGATAACCTCATTCATTGGATAGCGTGACAATAACTTCCGGTGTGTTTCAATTATATATATATATATATATATATATCACAAATACACGAGCCACTAAATGTTTCTAATCTCTCAGTGGGGTTCGAACCGCCAACCGTCAGGACGATAGCCGACGCTTTAATCAACTACACCACGGCAGTCTAAAAGACACTCAGCCCTCTATCCTATTTATGTTAAGGAGAAGGGAAACCCACTAGGCGAATATATTTCAATTCATACCAAGTTGTAGGATCCATATTCCAGAATACCATACAAGGATTTCTGAGTGTCCCGACGCAACTCGGGCCGTGGTGTAGTTGATTAAAGCGTCGGCTATCGTCCTGACGGTCGGCGGTTCGAACCCCACTGAGAGATTAGAGACATATGTATATATGTATATACTGTATATATATATATATATATATATATATATATATATATATATATATATAAATATTATATAGAGAGAGAGAGAGAGAGAGAGAGAGAGAGAGAGGTGGGAAGGAGAAAGTTTAAAAAAAAAAATTAAGTCTTAATTATATTGATACGAATTAATCTCTAAATTATAGATTATGAAAAACTAATTTGTTGTTTGGCTTTTTATTTTTACTTGCTACGATCATAATATTCCGAATAATTTCCGAGTGTGTATCACACGATTTGCTCGTGCTCACTGTTTTTATAATATTATATCGTAGCTTAGAATTATGTGAGCATCCTTTCTCTTGATTAGCTCAAGTTTTAATTATTTACTCTTCGTTACTTTGAGTAAAATGGTACATTGGACATCATAGACAAATGATTAAGGGGATAGTGTCTGTTTTTTTTTTTTTTTTTTTTTTTTTTTTTTTCTTTTTTTTTTTAAGTTATTCATATAATTTTGTTTCCTCCCTAGACCTCCACCATGTTTAAAAAAAACTCCCCCTAGACCCTCCTTCAAGATAAATTTGTAATAGAAAAATGTTCCGGCCGAAATTCCTCTTAAAATTACAGGCTCGCGCTTGCTCGCCAGGAAAAAAATCGACACCTAAATGGCACGAAAGGTGTTAAAATTGACAACGAAATGGGACGAAAGGTGTTAAAATCGACAAACTAATGGGGTAAGCGTCTTAAAATCTCGAAACTAATGGAGATAAGCACGAGGAAGAAGGGGGGAACAGAAAAACGGCCCGTCTCCCCTTAAAACGGCCCATCTCCCCTTAAAACGTAAATATTTTGCTGGCCGGATAAATTGTAGGACGCTTTCCCAATATTCAGACCCAACCTTGTTTTTACCATTTGTTTGCTGTATTACCAGTCAGTCATATGTTTCCATTCGACAACCTTTTCCTCTTTTTCGTTTCAGTTCATTCATATTTTCGTCAATGTTATAGCCAGCCAAATTCCTGTCATTTTGCCAACTCGAACACATTTATATTTTTATCAATTTAATAACCTTTTCGCAATTATTATATAATGTAATCAGTTGTAGGTCCAGCCATCTGTTGTCAATGTATAACCCAGCAACATAATATATAACTGTAGGTCCAGCCATCTGTTGTCAATGTATAACCCAGCAGCCATCTGTTGTCAATGTATAACCCAGCAACATAATATATAACTGTAATTACCTTCACAATAGTTCCTCATTTCAGGGGGGTGACCTGCTATTTTTCTCTCTCTCTGAGTTGTATCCATTCGGCCTCATTCAGGTGTCGATTTATAACCGGTGAGTGATAGTGAGCCACCATATTTTGGATAATGAGTTAGATAGCTGGCTAAGTTTGTACATTTTTCGATAGAAAAATTTCTCCGGCGAAGCCGGATTTCTCCATAAAATGCTGGCTCGCTTTCGCTCCCAGGAAAAAATAGACACCTGGATGGGGCTAAATGTCTTAAAACAGTAAGATGAATGGGGCCGAGTGGATACAACCAAGAAAGAGAAACAAGCAGGTCACCCACCTTCAATGAAACTTACTTAATTTCTTCATCATAAGATAATTGTTATCAACCCATGGATATGAAACAAAGTTGAAGACTCTACCGAATTGGTTCTTAATGATCCTCCTGAATTTGAATAACATGGTCCATTGTTAATCAGAATGATCTCCGGAAATTTCTCATTACTCGTGGAAGTTTCTAGCTTGAAATTTGTGAGAAAAAAAAATATATATATAAAATACCAACCACTAACATACAGTATATATAATTTATACAGAAGGCCTATATGTAATTCAGATTGTTCAATGATTGAATTACTTTATGGGACATAGTTATATTATACTTACACATATTTAACTTCCATCACAAACTCATATTGTTTGTCTGTAAAGTTGATCTGACAATTCAACCAGTAGCTACTTGCAACCAATAGATCTCAACCAGTGCCAACTCAACCAATATCTTTAAGTTATGTTAGGTAAGCTTGGGACTTGATGTTGACAGCAGTTTAACCCTTTCACGTTTTTATGACGCAGAGGTTGCCAGATTAGCAATAATAAATAGTTCTCTCACTCTTATAATTACCTCTCCAAAATTAGTTCTCTACCCACAGTTAACTCAAAGACAACTGCAGAGCTTGAAGTAACTAAACTACAGGTTTCTAAATATCCCCGTTAAGTTTATTCTTCAACTCAAGTCGCCCCCCCCCCCCCCCCGGTGTCCAATGTCGGGGATTCTCTGCTAAGACATTGGGGGTCATTAACTGTGGTGTGGTTCAAAGGGGACCTGGGTGTATTATCTAGTCAAGGGGGACAATTATAATGGGGTCCAGTACAGGGATAAATAGGTAGAGACAGGTGGGTGTGTGGGTCTGTGTGTGTGGGTCTGTGTGTGTGGGTCTGTGTGTGTGGGTCTGTGTGTGTGGGTCTGTGTGTGTGGGTCTGTGTGAGTGTGTCTGTGTGTGTGAGTGTGTCTGTGTGTGTGTGTGTGTGTTATGTTTAAGGGGGAGGTGGTTGCTTTTTGTGGCCCCCTTCTCCCACATTTTTAGCCCATTAGTTTGCGGTTTTAAGTCGTTTTCTCCCTCAGGTTGGCGATTTTAAGACGTTTTGTACCATTTAGATGGGTTTTTTTCCTGGTGAGCGATAGCGAGCCTGTAATTTTAGGATGGGCATTTTTCTGCCGCAAAATGTACACGTTTTTCTTGAAAGGGGATTCTAGGGGGTATTTTTTAAGTTTGATGGAGGTCTAGCGAGGATAACAAAACATAAATATACATAAATGAATACATATATACCAAAAAATAAACCACTACCCCAATGCATTCTTCTGGTGGTGTGTATTCATAATCTGTATATGCATCATTCATCGTTATAATGTTTACTCGTAGCTTAAGGGGGGATTTCCACTTGAGGGACTTTTTTCTTGGCCACTTTCTCCCTCATGTCTAGCCCCATTGCTTTTGAGATTTTAAGACGTTCGCCCCTTTAGTTTGGCGATTTTAAGAATTTACGCCCCATTCTGTCAATTTTAAGACATTTCGTGCCATTTATGTGTATTTTATCCTGGCGAGCGATAGCGAGCCTGTAATTTAAGAGTAAACGGCCTTCGGCCGGGAAATTTTTCTACCGAAAAATGCACAAATTTATCTTGAAAGGGGGTCAAGGGGGTGAAATTTTTAGATTGCTGGAGGAGTAGGAAACAAACTAAAAACCTCTCCTTAATTAGTACGGATGATGTTGTTGTTGACATCAGCGTGTTTATTATGTGTATAACTGTGTGTGTGTGTGTGTGCTACATCGTGTAATCTGCATGTGTTGCTACTGTCATGTGCAAAAGACGTGTCTTACATAATTAATTAAGGGGGGTGACCTGCTTTTTTTGTGATTTCTGTCCTTTTCTCTCTTTCTCTGGCTTGTATCCATTCGGCCCCATTCAGCCAACTAATTTATGACGTTTATCGCTATCTAGGTGTCGATTTCTTCCTGGCGAGCGATAGCGAGCCAGCATTATATGAAGAAATCCGGCTTCGCCGGAGACATTTTTCTATCGAAAAATGTACAAATTTAGCCTGCTGTCAAACAAAAATACAAAATATGCTGGCTCGCTACCGCTCACCAGTAAAAAATTGACACCTGGACGTCTTAAAACAGTAGGCTGAATGGGGCCAAATGGATACAAGCCACAGAAAGATAGAAAAGGAGAGAACCAAAACAGGTGACCCCCCTTAACCCTTTCAGTGCGGGAGGGACACCTTATGTATACAGTATATTCTGGCCATCATTACATTATCGTAGTGAGTATAAACACGGATCTCTAGCGACTGAGAGACTACACACACTGTCAATTAACCCGTTGAGGGGAGGTTTTTAGTTTGTTCCCTATATTTCCATCAAGCTTACGATTACACCCCCTAGACCCCCTTTCAAGATATATTTGTAAATTTTTCGGTAGAAAAATGTCCCGGCCGAAGGCCGGTTCCTCTCACATTGCAGGCTCGCTATCGCTCGCCAGGAAACAATCGACACCTAATTGGCACGAAAGGTCTTAAAATTGACAGAAATGGGGCGAAAGTTCTTAACATCGTCAAACTAATGGGGCGAAAGTCTTAAAATCTCAAAAGCAATGGGGCTAAACATGAGGGAGAAAGGGGTCCAGAAAACAATCCCTCAAGTGGAAAAATCTCCCCTTAAACTACCAAAACTCCTTCCTAAACTGCATACAACTCCATAATATGGCTAGACTAAAATCCACATTTACCCGTTCTGACAGGGTTAAATTTAGCATTGGTTATGAGGTATTTAGTTTGTTCCCTAGACCTCCATCAAGCTTACGATTACACCCCCTCGAGTCCCTTTCAAGATAAATTTGTACAACCCGACCAAAGGCCGGTTCCTCTTAAATTACAGGCTCGCTATCGCTCGCCAGGTTAAAATCGACACCTGAATTGCACGAAAGGTCTTAATATGGGGTGAAAGTTCTTTAAATCGCTAAACTAATGGGGCAAACGTTTTATAATATCAAAAACAATGGGGCTAAACATGAGGGAGAAAGGGGTCAAGCACAAAATTCCTCGAGTGGAAGAGATCTCCCCTTAACCCCTTCTGTACCGCAACGTCTTTTTAACTGTATTCTGGCTATTACTATTATTAGACGATTTATTATTCAGTTTAAAAAGTGGCTCCCCCCCCTCCCTCCCTCCCTCCCTTCCTCCCTCCCTCCCTCCTCCCCCCCCCCCCCCCCCCCCCACCCCCCAGCCATCAACAGGCTTTGAACTATCTCACTATAACCCTTTTCACCACCACAGATGATGCTTCTTCTTAAGGGGCAGATTTCCACTCGAGTTTTTTTTTTTTTTTTTTCTGGACCCCTTTCTCCCTCATGTTTAGCCCAATTGCGTTTGAGATTTTAAGACGTTCGCCCCATTAGTTTGGCGATTTTAAAAACTTTCACCCCACTTATGTCACTTTTAAGACCTTGCGTGCCATTTAGGTGTCGATTTTTTCCTGGCGAGCGATAGCGAGCCTGTAATTTAAGAGGAACCGGCCTTCGGCCGGGACATTTTTCTACCGAAAAATTTACAAATTTATCTTGAAATGGGTTCAAGTGAGTGTAATTTCAAGCTTGATGGAAGTCTAGGAAACACACTAAAAACCTCCCCTTAAACTGCATAAAATCGTCTAAATATAGCTGTATTACAATGAAAAAGACGTCGCCGGTACAGAAAGGGTTAACAATGTGTTCAGTTTCATTAGAGAATAGTATTGTGCATTGTTTTTCATCAAGGAGAGTGTCTAAGGAGATCGAGGATGCAACCCTGATTCTTGTGTGTCCCTGTACCGCTGCGGACGTGTTTTATGGTGCAGTAAGGGAGGCACCCCACATGATCCGCCCGTCTTGTTGATAGACGGGAAATTGCTTTGTATTTTTAGCGGATGGCCGTGGTTCTGAAGGGGATCTGCGCTCTGCGGTACTGTACTGTGGCGCTAAGTCGTCATGTCTCCGTTGTCATTACGTTTGGCTTTCTCTGTGGTCTGTCAGATGTTGAATAGAGTGGTTAAGTATAGGAGCACGGTTGTATATCTCACTCAAAAAGATGAAATCACGGGTAAATATTTTTTTTTTTTTTTATCAAAACATAATTGGTGCCGAGATATCTTATTAGGTCGACTGTACAAATCACTCCTACACATTCGTGGACCTCGCCTGTGTCTAATGTTTCTAATTATGGAAGTATATATCTCTGGAAACCAATTTATGGACTTGATATTCTGTACATCAACTACGAAACTATATGTATCCTATTTATTGAAGAGCAAGTTCCATCCTGAAATCAACCCAGTTCGTTTTAATTGCATGCAGAAAAACATAGGGACTTCACGAACTTTTGTACGTGATTGTACTGCATAGACTTGGTTTGAGGAGGAACAGATGGGGAAATTAGAGTTGTGTGATGTGATGTATTGCGGTATAATTAGTTCTCTTTCTCTCTCTCTCTCTCTCTCTCTCTCTCTCTCTCTCTCTCTCTCTCTCTCTCTCTCTCTCTCTCTCTCTCTATCTTCTCTTCCGCTCTCTCTCTCTCACCCTCTCTCTCTATCTCTCACCCTCTCTCTCTCTCTCTCTCTCTCTCTCTCTCTCTCATAACCCGCGTTTAATGCAGACCTATAAGTTTAGTATGCAGTGGATGTACGTATGTATACCTTTGCATGTAAGTTTGAAGGAAGCGTGTACGTATACCTTTGCATGTAAGTTTGAAGGAAGCGTGTACGTATACCTTTGCATGTAAGTTTGAAGGAAGCGTGTACGTATACCTTTACATGTAAGTTTGAAGGAAGCGTGACCGTCTACCTTTGCATGTAGTTTGCAGGACGCGTGACCGTCTACCTTTGCATGTAAGTTTGAAGGAAGCGTGTACGTATACCTTTGCATGTAAGTTTGAAGGAAGCGTGACCGTCTACCTTTGCATGTAAGTTTGAAGGAAGCGTGACCGTCTACCTTTGCATGTAAGTTTGAAGGAAGCGTGTACGTATACCTTTACATGTAAGTTTGAAGGAAGCGTGACCGTCTACCTTTCCATGTAAGTTTGAAGGAAGCGTGACCGTCTACCTTTGCATGTAAGTTTGAAGGAAGCGTGTACGTATACCTTTGCATGTAAGTTTGAAGGAAGCGTGACCGTCTACCTTTGCATGTAAGTTTGAAGGAAGCGTGACCGTCTACCTTTGCATGTAAGTTTGAAGGAAGCGTGTACGTATACCTTTGCATGTAAGTTTGAAGGAAGCGTGTACGTATACCTTTGCATGTAAGTTTGAAGGAAGCGTGTACGTATACCTTTACATGTAAGTTTGAAGGAAGCGTGACCGTCTACCTTTCCATGTAAGTTTGAAGGAAGCGTGACCGTCTACCTTTGCATGTAAGTTTGAAGGAAGCGTGTACGTATACCTTTGCATGTAAGTTTGAAGGAAGCGTGACCGTCTACCTTTGCATGTAAGTTTGAAGGAAGCGTGACCGTCTACCTTTGCATGTAAGTTTGAAGGAAGCGTGTACGTATACCTTTGCATGTAAGTTTGAAGGAAGCGTGTACGTATACCTTTGCATGTAAGTTTGAAGGAAGCGTGACCGTCTACCTTTGCATGTAAGTTTGAAGGAAGCGTGTACGTATACCTTTGCATGTAAGTTTGAAGGAAGCGTGTACGTATACCTTTGCATGTAAGTTTGAAGGAAGCGTGACCGTCTTGGTTGTGTAAGCCAGTGCATTTGCCAACTTAACTCTCATATTGATAGGGTATAATTGTCAGTGTTATAACATTGATTTTATTTGGTACATTAACTGATTGATGAGAGATTGTTATAATGTTAGACAGTGATACATCTGTCATGGAAGCGGACAACAAATGAATCGCCCCAGTCACGAGCATATACAAGGTTATACACGATCATCATATTGGCATCTTTAAGGGGAGATTTCCACTTGAGGGAGTTTTTTCTGGACTCCTTTCTCCCTCATGTTTAGCCCCATTGCTTTTCTAATTTTAAGATGTTCGCCCCATTATTTTGACGATTTTAAGAACTTTCAACCCATTTCTGTCAATTTTAAGACCTTTCGTGCAACTTAGGTGTCGATTTTATCCTGGCGAGCGATAGCGAGCCTGTAATTTAAGAGGAACCGGCTTTCAGCCAGGAAATTTTTCTACCGAAAAATGTACAAATTTATCTTGAAAGGGGGTCTAGGGGATGTAATTTTAAGTTAGATGGAGGTCTAAGCAACACACTAGAAACCTCCCCTTAACCCCTTCAGCACCAGGACGCAATTTTCATCATCTTCTGGTTACCATTAGAGTAGACAGAGTTTTATTCTTCCCGTTTATAATCAACCTCTACGATTCGAATGGGTACATACGATATCAATATACCATCTCAATATAATAAGTCTTTCTTAAGTTGCGTAAAATAATCTAATTGTAGCCATTATTAAAGGTAAAAAGTCGGCATGGGGCTGAAGGGGTTTTAGGGGAGATTTCCACTTGAGGGATTTTTTTCTTGGCCCCTTTCTCCCTCATGTTTAGCCCCATTGTTTTTGACATTATAAAACGTTTGCCCCATTAGTTTAGCGATTTTAAGAACTTTCACCCCATATTAAGACCTTTCGTGCAATTCAGGTGTCGATTTTATCCTGGCGAGCGATAGCGAGCCTGTAATTTAAGAGGAATCGGCCTTCGGCCGGGACATTTTTCTACCGAAAAATGTACAAATTTTCTTGAAAGGGGGTCTAGGGGCTTTAATGTTAAGCTTGATGGAAGTCTAGCGAACTAACTAAAAACCTCCCCTTAAGCCATGTTCTGAAACATCTGGGATTTAATAGAGCATTGTATCTTTCCTTTGCGTTCCATACTGATTCAATGGGTGTGTTGCCATTGATGTCCTTGACAGTACATACATCAATATAGAATTTGAACATTAAAATTATAAAACTTTAAATGTCCATCCAGGTTTATATGTAAGAATTAAGTTTAGCCCCACAATATACAGCTCGACCCCTGGGAAGCCCAAAAGGACCCACCTACTTCATAAATGCAATTACAGTTTTAATTAGAAAAGATAAAAAGGAATGGTCTTCATAATAGGGCATAATTCTCTGAACTCGATTAAGCGTTTTGGATTTTCCCCAGTCATTTGCGGAGATAATTTCCTCCGCCAACGAATTTGGACGGAGGTTATGTTTTTGCCTTCTTTTATTGGTCTGTCTGGTTATTTTTTTGGTTTCTTTCTATAAACAAGATATCTCACCAAGTTATGAACCGATTTTCACGAAAGTTGGTGGGCATATAGGATAATAGGACGCCAATGAAGAGGTGATTTCATTTAGGAGATGATCCGGATCATATTCAGGAACCTAGAACTAGAAGACAAATTGGGCCTATGATATTAATTGTCAAGAAGCAGCGTAGGCGGAGGTATGAGCTCTACCGAGATACCCTCTATGTATAAATGTATGTATTCAATGGGACACTCTTATGGTGAACCTCCACCTCATGGCTACCCTATGACACTTTGTTTGTTATCCTTTAAGGGGAGATCACTTAAGGGATTTTTTTCTTGACCCCTTTCTCCCTCATGTTTAGCCCCATTGCTTTTGATATTATAAAAC
>CM064576.1:27901517-27965907 GCA_032716605.1 Paralithodes platypus | reverse complement strand
TTCACAAAGTTTCGGACACTGACTAATACTCTTTAGTTATAAGCGAATTGTTCCCCAGTACCTATAAAGATGCCAATAACACTTTTTGAGGCGAAAAATCACTGGAAGCTATGGCAACACTTAATACCCCCACGATTGTACAATTATTACTGGGGAGGGGGCAACTTATATATACCTAATATTCATATACATCCATTCACATTAGCCTTTTATTTATTTTTTTACTTTTTTTTTACGGATTGGGGCGGGACACCACGTGTGGGGGGGTGTTCATGTTCATCTGGCTGCTCAGCTTTAAGGGGAGGTATTTAGTTTCTTCCCTAGAACTCCATCAAGATTAAAATTACCCCCCCTAGACCCCCTTTGAAGATAAATGTGTACATTTTTCGGTAGAGAAATGTCCCGTCCGAAGGCCGGTTCCTCTCAAATTACAGGCTCGCCAGGAAACAATCGACACCTAAATGGCACGAAAGTTCTTAAAATGACAGAAATGGGGCGAAAGTTCTTAAAATCGCCAAACTAAAGGGGGCGAGCGTCTTAAAATCTAAAAGAGCAATGGGGCTAAACATGAGAGAAAGGGGTCCAGAAAAAGATCCCTCAAGTGGAAATCTCCCCTTAAATGTCCGCTTCTTTTCAGTGTTTTGGCTTCAGATATTTCTAAAGAATGCAGGCGCTGATATTCCTGGACTATTTACATTCGCTTGGCTCTTCATATAATGGGATGCGCATAAGGTTTACTCATTTATACGCATTTGTTAATCAAAATAATAATGATAATGATAATAATAATAATGATATATTCTATTAAGTTAATATTATTATTATTATTAGTAGTAGTATTAGTAGTAGTATTATTAGGCCACCCATAGTAAAACCAAATAAAAAATGGGGAATGGGCCAGAGCAAATAGATAGATAAATATAGATATATTATTATTATTATTATTATAGACCACTGATATGCACTTCTGACTATAGGGCGACTGGCGACTGAAGAAGGCGAAGAAGAAACAGCCGAACAACAAATATAACTAGCTTCATACAAACATCTCATTTTAAAACCAAAATAACAAAATCCTCCGTATTAAGGGGAGGTTTTTAATTTGATTTTTACTCCTCCAGCAATTTTAAAATGTCACCCCCTTGACTCCCTTTCAAGATAAATTTGTACATTTTTCGGTAGAAAAATTTCCCGCCCGAAGGCCGATTCCTCTTAAATTGCAGGCTCGCTATCGCTCGCCAGGAAAAAAACGACACCTAAATGGGACGAAAGGTCTTAAAAGTTACATAAATTGGATGAAAGTTCTTAAAATCGCCAAACTAATGGGGCGAACGTCTTAAACTCTCAAAAGCAATGGGGCTAAACATGAGGGAGAAGGGGGTCAAGAAAAAAATCCCTTAAGTCGATATCTCCCCTTAACCCGTACAGTACCGGTAATTTCTTTTATTGATATTTGTGGAAACTATTAGAAGAGTGTATTTAGATTAGGAAAGAACCTCTAGTAATAATAAGGCTTCAAACTATCTCAACCAACCCCTTTTAACTATCACAGATCCTTCCGAAGCTGCTTAATATCGTCTACATATAGCTAGAAAATAAGATACTACACGTCGCTGGTACTCAAAGGGTTAAAAACGGGAGTAATATCTGTGCCGCGGGATTTCTTAAGGGATCCCACATTGCTTTGTTTCTCTTTCTCTCCCTCTCTTTGGCCTGTATCCATTCGGCCCCATTCAGCCTACTGTTTTAAGACGTATACCCCCATCCAGGTGTGTATATTTTCCTGGCGAGCGGTAGCGAGCCAGCATATATATATTTTTGTTTTTGACAGCAAGGTAAATTTGTACATTTTTCGATAGAAAAATTTCTCCGAAGCCGGACTTCTCCATACAATGCTGGCTGGCTATCGCTCACCAGGAAAAAATCGACACATGGATGGGGATAAACGTCTTAAAACAATTGGCTGAATGGGGCCGAATGGATAAAAGCCACGGAAAGAGAAAAGGAGAGAAAGAAAGAAAAGACGGTGCCCCCCCCCCCTTAAATACAACAGAAGGGTCAGTAGGCGGGGAAATAATAAAAGCGGAACACTGAATATCCAGCTTTTACTATGTTTGAATATTTATAGAATGGCACAAGTACTGCCTCCTACACTGTGTGTGTGTGTGTGTGTGTGTGTGTGTGTGTGTGGGTGGTTGGTGTACGGTGTGTGTGGTGTACGGTGTGTGTGTGTGTGTGTGTGTGTGTGTGTGTGTGTGTGTGTGTGTGTGTGTGTGTGTGTGAGCGTGCGTGAGTGTGTGTGCGCACAGTTATGTATGTATTTGATGAGTGTAAACGAACAACAATACGATAAACTCTACGGTGGAAGCCAGCCACGTTTCACTTACTTTTCTTGTAATAACGCTAATTAATTGCCAATAATTCAACTGTGTTATTTCTTTAATTCCAATGTAAGGATAGTTTATTTATATTTTTAATTGAAACAATACTGACATAATTTGATATTGAATTTAAAACAATAACAAATTAATATTTTGAAGAAGATAAAACAATAATTAGGATAAAATACAAGACATACATAAAGAATGAAGCATACTGTTATACAAATAATTAATATCACGAGGAAACAACGCATACAAAGAATAACCAAGCATAAATATAAGGGCAAGGAAAATAAAGAGGACAATCTACAACAGTGTAAAAGTGAACTACAAAACTGACTTGGGACAAAGGCTTAACAATTTGACATCAACAATTGACACAAAAAGGAGAGAGAGAGAGACAGACAGAGAGACAGAGACAGAGAGACAGAGAGACAGAGAGAGAGAGAGAGAGACAGAGAGAGAGAGAGAGAGGGAGATACAGAGAGAGAGAGAGAGGGAACAGAGAGGATACAGGAGAGAGAGAGAGAGAGAGAGAGAGATAGAGAGAAGAGAGATAGAGAGAGAGAGAGAGAGAGAGAGAGAGAGAGAGAGAAGATACAGAGAGAGAGAGCGAGAGACAGAGAGAGAGAGCGAGAGACAGAGAGAGAGAGAGAGGAGAGACAGAGAGAGAGAGAGAGAGGAGATACAGAGAGAGAGAGGAGATGCAGAGAGAGAGAGGAGATGCAGAGAGAGAGAGGAGATGCAGAGAGAGAGATACAGAGAGAGAGAGAGAGAGATATATGAAGACAGATGCTAGGCGGTGTACAGGAGTGTCAGTCTCAGTAGTGATGAGGAACTGGTGTCGTTGGTGTTTGACAAGGTACGGTACACAACGGAGACGCTAGTTAAGGGCCACGATGGGGGGGGTCACATCTTGTTTCGGACATCTTCCACTCTCTTAATAATACGAACACACACTAGCCACAAACAGTCATGTCTTTTGTCTCCCTTTATTCACAGACAATAGCCCGACACAGATAGGACGGTATTTTATCTTTCTCTCCCTCTCTTTGGCCTGTATCCATTCGGCCCCATTCAGCCTACTGTTTTAAGACGTTTAGCCCCATCCAGGTGGCAATATTTTCCTGGTGAGCGGTAGCGAGCCAGCATATATATATTTTTTGTTGACAGCAAGCTAAATTTGTACATTTTTCGATAGAAAAATTTCTCCGGAAGCCGGATTTCTCCATACAAAACTTGGTAACATATCTACAAACAGATACTCTAGGTTAGGTAATCTATTCAATAACAAATACAGATCTTCCAAATGTTCACAAAACAGGACACGATGAAGTAAATATATAATAGTTTCTGATGTATAGTGTACTCACCTCAGCCACCACTGCTTGTCCCGCCAACCGTCCTCTCTGTCCCCCAGTGTACAGCACCATCCTGACAACAAAACGGGAATATTAATAACAATCACATTATTTGTCTTCGTAATAACAAAACTAGCGTATTTCAAAGCAAGTACCAGGCAAACGGAGTGATATATTACGCTTTCCATAATGCAGTTGGGTCGGGTACATGATTCGATTGATATCCAAAATTCGAAAATGGATATTAATCGTGATCGTGCATTCAATCTTTAACTGTGTTGGTGGTGTAATGGTTGCATGCTTATGTTCTGGGTGTGGTGTCCCGAGTTCGAATCCCGGGAGGACCATATGCTTTCATTAGTTTGTAATTGATATTAATGTTAAGAACGGGGTGTTACTTAAAACTGTACTTTACTTAAGGGGAGATTTCCACCTGGAGGATTTTTTTCTGGACCCCTTTCTCCCTCATGTTTAGCCCCCTTGCTTTTGATATTTTAAGACGTTCGCCCCATTAGTTTGGCGATTTTAAGAACCCTCGCCCCATTTCTGTCAATTTTAAGACCATTCGTGCCATTTAGGTGTCGATTATTTCCTGGCGAGCGATAGCGAGCCTGTAATTTAAGGGGAATCGGCCTTCGGCCGTGAAATTTTTCTACCGAAAAATTTACAAATTTATCTTGAAAGGGGGTCTAGGGGGTGTAATTTTAAGTTTGATGGAAGTCTAGGGAATCACCTAAAAACCTCCCCTTAACTTCACGTCCAAACTGAATCTGTACTCTATAATGAAGCATAAATAATATTTTTCTCTGGCACAAGAGATGTTTTTTAACCTAATAGCGTATTTACTAATGGCCCATAAGGTAACTAACCCTAACATATACTGGCCAAGAAACTGGAGGTGAAGTTATCATAACTTACCTTTTCATACAGCCAACCTACCAACTTAAGGGAAGGTTTTTAGTTGATTCCCTAGACTTCCATCAAACTTAAAATTACACCCCCTAGATCCCCTTTCAAGATAAATTTGTACATTTTTCGGTAGAAAAATATCCCGGCCGAAGGCCGATTCCCCTTAAATTGCAGGCTCGCTATCGCTCGCCAGGAAATAATCGACACCTAAATAGCACGAATGGTCTTAAAATTGACAGAAATGGGGCGACGGTTCTTAAAATCGCCAAACTAATGGGGCGAACGCCTTAAAATCTCAAAAGCAATGGGGTTAAACATGAGGGAGAAAGGGGTCCAGAAAAAAAATCCTCCAGGTGGAAATCTCCCCACAACTAAATACTTCACACAGTGATACCAACACAATTAATATAATTACAAATATACCGATCTCCGTACATTGTTACCAAGAGGTAGTATATGTGTATTATTATTGTTACATATGTGTGAGTGTGTACAGTCGCGTTGATAAGTCATGTCCCAGCTGTCATTACGTTTGGCTTGCTCTGTGCTGTATTAATGTCTGTCAGATGTTGAATAGGGTGGTTAAGTATAGGAACATGTTTGTATATTTCACTCGATATGAAGAAATGAAGCTTAGATATGGCTGATACCAATTATTGATCAAAACATACTTGGTGCCGAGACATGACTTATTAGCGCCACTGTAAATGTTTAGTCTGTTTGCTTGTTTACCTGGCTGTTGGGTATAAACAAAAAGTAATGGCGAAAGTCAAAAATATTTGTTGTTGTAACACTCGAAAACAAAATGTTAAAGCATAAATTTAATCTGGTGTTTCCTACCCCCTTCCCCCTACCCACCTCCCAGCCACAGCCCACATACTAAAAATATCCCCTCAAATATATTTCCAACCTCTCCTCCCCCCATCCTCTCACACTTTAAGGGGGGTCGCCGTCTTTTTTTTTTATCGTTCTCTTCTTTTTTCTCTTTCCCTGACTTGTATCCATTTGGCCCCATTCAGTCAACTGTTTTAAGACGTTTATCCCCATACAGGTGTCGATTTTTTCCTGGCGGACAATAGCGAGCCAGCATTGTATGGGGAAAATCCGGCTTCGCCGGAGACATTTTTCTATCGAAAAATGTACAAATTTATCTTGCTGTCAAAACAAAAATATATAGATGCTGGCTCGCTACCGCTCGCCAGGAAAATATTGAAACCTGGATGGGGGTAAACGCCTTAAAACAGTACCGGTAGGCTGAATGGGGCCTAATGGATACAAGCCAAAGAGAGAGGGAAAAAAAAAAAAAAAAAAAAAAAAAAAAAAAAAAACGAGGTGGGCTCCCTTAAAACATAAATTCCATTATGTGTTTCCTACCCCCTCCCCCCTCCCCCCACAGCCCACATACTAAAAATATCCCCTCACATATATTTCCAACCTCTCCTCCCCCCATCCTCTCACACTTTAAAACAATATATATTCATAGCATTTTTCGTGATTCAATTTCACCTCTTTTAGAACATTCATTTATTCATTGATTATTTGATTTTCATCATCATCATCAGATATCTCTCTCTCTCTCTCTCTCTCTCTCTCTCTCTCTCTCTCTCTCTTATATACTCTATATTTTGTATAAACCAAACTTAAATAACATTGCGTACAACTCTAAGTCCTTAACACAATACAATTTTTAAGAATTTAAAGATGAAAATATAATGGTAGTTAATGCATTGGAGGACAGATCAATGTTAGTGTACATTCCCTCTCTTGTGACCATGGAAGATTTAAGTTATTTTGTATGTCAATAATATGGTTCATAAAGAGAAAATGTAATCAACTTCTTAATAAATACTTTTGATATATTACACACTGTTCTTTGGATCACTATTATAATTTAAACAATTACGGCGCTAGTTTATCCAGTCTCGTAAGGAATCCTCTTGGAATCCAGAAGTAGTTCGTGGCCGTTTTCTTTCTAGATTTTATGGCGGACAACTGCCTAAGGATCATAAGGTTTGTGTAGGTTGTGTAGCCCAGAGTAACTCCCTCTATGTTTACCAGTGGAGGGGAGGAGTGGGAGGAAGGACGGAGAAAAATAGACAAATATCTATATTATACAAGGAAGAGAATAAATAGTAAGAAAGAGAGAGAGAGAGAGAGAGAGAGAGAGAGAGAGAGAGAGAGAGAGAGAGAGAGAGAGAGAGAGAGAGAGAGCGAGAGCGAGAGGGAGAGAGCGAGCGCGAGAGAGCGAGAGCGAGAGAGAGAGAGAGAGAGAGAGAGAGAGAGAGAGAGAGAGAGAGAGAGAGCGAGAGGGAGAGAGCGAGAGGGAGAGAGCGAGAGGGAGAGAGCGAGAGGGAGAGAGCGAGAGGGAGAGAGCGAGAGGGAGAGAGCGAGAGGGAGAGAGCGAGAGCGAGAGAGCGCGAGAGTACATCAGCGGGCATATTTCACCTCCCAGTTTGAGAATAGCCACCATGACCGGTATTGGAATGTCATCAGAGCGGGCCCATTAGGACCACCAGCCAGTCCACTGAGGCTTTTCTCAGATCAAAACCCCCAAATTTACCACCCTATTTGGTACAGTCAGTTACAAAATTCGGCTAAAAAATAATATTAATAATAAAATATAACAATAATAACATAAATTAATAATACAGTCAGCTACAGAAGTCACAGTCAATCTTGGGCGACCTACCTAAAATGTATCACCGCATTCAGTGCAGACGGTAACAGAAGTCAAACTCAGTCAATCAGTCAATCAGTCAATCAGTCAATAAGTTGCTACCAAATGTTTATATTTATTGTATCTGCCTACTGCTGTCCAAAATGGTCACAACCTCTATGGCCAAAACCCTAAAAACATAGGTCAGATTAGGCTAGTCGTGGTTATGTTAAGGTAGGCTGGGTTAGGACTGGTTAGGTTAGATCAGGTTTAGTTAGGATATAATGAATAATGTTAAGTTAAGAGACTGCGGCCGGTCTAGTTGAGGCCGTTTGGGAATGTGGCCGCGTTGACCTGTTTCTCCAACTACCACACGATATATTTGGCTAAGGATTCAGAGCGTATATAAATTGCAGAGGAGCGGACCAAAGCCAGATTAAACAGCAGAATTATTACGCCAGCGGATTCAAGACACGTACTCTGGGAATCTTGCTAGTAAACAGTACTGTATACCACACACCAAATCTTCTACTACATATACCATAAACATAACGAATATATAAGCATAAACATGTATAAAGGTATTTGATATTGAACTATGTGATCGTATATCTTCAGAATTATTTAATCTGAATAATCTTATATTGTTGTGTAATTGGTTTATGCTTACGTTGGTCTTTATTCTTATAAGTGTAAGATTCTTATAAGTGTAAGTTATATTAGTGCGCGTGTAGAGCTACTGGATAATACTGTAGGTATCCCTAGTGTATAAGGGGGTGTATTGTAGCCTACAGAACGTGTATGAGGATGGCCATGGGAGTTTGGTAATTTTCTTTATTTCTTAACTTATACTATGGGCCTTCAATTCTGACTGTAGTAGGTGAACAACAAAGTTACTTGTTTTTTGTTATTTTAAATCTTTAGAACATAATTCAATCGATGTACTATCTATGTATTCTTATAATATAGCATTGTAGGAATGGTAAAACTTCTCTGTACGATAGTGACTGTACGATATATTTTTGTATAAATTATTAGGTTCGTTTTGTATCTGAAAAGTATAATTGTAACACCATAATGTATATATTTTGAAATGAAGTTACTTTACTTAAATACAATGCATTTACATTGTATTTCTTCATTTATGGTGCACACAGAAGCACTACATAGAGGAAGGAAACAGGTCCGTGTGCCTAAAGGCATCCTCCATTCATAAACTGTTTGTAACAATTGGATTTAAACTGTAGTTGGTTATAAATTGGTGGAAAGCAACTCCAAGGTAGAAGTTATGGGGATAAATGAATCTCCGTAAGTGGAAATTCTACATTGTGGAGGAGAGAGTGTGAATTCATGGGTATTGCCAGCTGTTTTAATTCTGCAGGGAAAGATGCAGAAAACTGGTACAAATGAAGAAAGTTCCTCAGAATAAGATTCCTAAACTTTTGAATGTTATAACCAACAAGCGAGATCAGTTATAGTAGCTCAAACACTGTTTTGGCTTAGTTGAAAATATATTTATTTTTCGTCACTTTGTTCGGGAAGGATTTAGGTCAACGATATTATGTATATACGTTAAATATAAATTTGTGTGTGTGTATATACAGTATGATCTACATATTAAAATGATTTCTTTAATATGGTTTATTGAATTAAATGCGGGATTTGGAGTATAACAGGAGTTCGCTGCATATCGCGTACTATTGTTTTTTTTTAATCAACTACTGTAAATCTATTTTGTTAAGATGACTTTTGAAATCTTATTATTATATTCGCATCAAGTATTGTCTTTGAATTGCTTTTCGTTCAAATTTGAATAGAATCCTAATGTCTGCTTTGGAACCTTGGCTCAGCAGACTAGGCCAAATTAACTAAAACTGCAATAACTTTATATGTATAATCTGTTTTATGACAAAAATATATAACATAAATATATAAATAAATAAATATATAAAACAACTCTGAAAGAATCATCAAATTAAAAGTATTAATTCTTCAACAAATAATCAATAAGAGGCAAGGTATATAATGATCAATTTGTCACAATATTATTAGTATATTCTCATAAACCGTATCTTATTACTGAAATGGGCGTTTATATATTCCTACAGTGTTCATTAGAGTTGGAAGTCTTTAAATTATGTGAACAATTCTAATTCACTCAAAATGGCTTATCACGATTTCCATTGTTAACTGCACTTCAGAAATATTAAAAGGGCTCCACATTTATTTTGGGAATTATCATGGAGGATATCGGTGACGTAAAGAGAACCGAATCCAATAAGTCGGGCGGTATTTTGTATCAAAGGATGAAAGCCGTTTGTCATGTACGATATCATATCATAGATTAGTCATCAACAAATATTTAACCCTTTCACCACCATGACCCCTTTATACCTTTGATTCTGGCTAAAATTAGACGATTTTATGCAGTTTAAGAAGGACCTATGTTATTTAGAAGGGTATCTTGAGATCGTATTTACCCATTTGAGTCGTAGCGCTAGTTTATAAACTAAAGAAAATCGTCTAATAGTAACCAGGATATGATGATAATTACGAATTGGTGGCGAAGGGGTTAAAGGAGGATGGTCGGTTTTTCTGGCCCCCTTTCTCACTCATGCTTAGCTCCATTAGTTTTCATATTTAAAGACGTTCGACACATTAGTTTGGCGATTTTAAGAGCTCTCGCCACTTTTCTGAGTCAATATTAAGACTTTTCGTGTCATTTAGGTGTCGTATTTTTCCTGGCGAGCGATAGCAAGCCGACAATTTAGGAGGAACCGGCCTTGGGCCGGAACAATTTCCTACCGAAAAAATGTACAAATGTATTTTGAAGTGGTATCCTGGAGTTGTTATGTTAAGTTTGATGTAGGTCTGGGGAGGAAACTCAAAAAATAAAAAAATAAAATAAAAAATACATAGGCCTAGATTAAAATCATTGACCAAAAAATGAACCATCCCCCCTTAATTCAATAATTCTTTCAGCCCGATAAATTACTAAATAAGCTCGGCCTCTTATTATTTCCCCAACTCTCTATCTGCCCACTATACCCTGTTTCAAGTAAGTTGTCCAGAAATCGTAACCATTAACCTCTATAACTCACCAACGACTGAAGGAATGGAGCTGATATGTTTACCATTTAAGAAGGGTTAGCCAGGACAGGAAATAGGTGTGGACATGTACAGCCCATTTGCCCTAGTCCCTTTCGAGTTACAATATATAGGTTAGGGTTCACGATTTCTGGCCCACCTATCTGGAAAAGGGTATAGTATATATAGAAAAATCTTCTATCGATTTATCTAGCTATATATCTTAACTTGTGACAGTATTGGTGTATATTTGTTGTCACTATATTTGATAGAACCCAATCAGTCTTCACTTATCCTTCGTACCTCTCTCTCTCTCTCTCTCTCTCTCTCTCTCTCTCTCTCTCTCTCTCTCTCTCTCTCTCTCTCTCTCTCTCTCTCTCTCTCTCTCTCTCTCTCTCTCTCTCATTCAAGGTGCTATCATCTATACTTTTTTATATAATCATCAACTTATCAGTCTTGTTATATTTAATGTTAATAGTAATGTACCTTTTATCATAATAATCCAATCTGTTATTGTTTAGTTACTTTTTACAACATGCAAGGAATACACGAGTACTATTCCGCCTCATTTACAGTGCGTACAGTTAACTGCTAATACTGTACATACATAATAAAATAGTTGCATAATTTTGAATACCGCAACATCATAGCAGATATTGAGAAAGAGGAGAAACGAGCAGACAATAAAAAACATGACTATTTAATATTGAATGACGAGACATATTAGCAAACTCAATACCGGTATAAATGAAAAGTAAAATAAAACGAAAAGATACAAGACACAAATACAAGTCCGACAAAAAAACAAAAAAACAAAAAAAAGTAAAACAAACAATAAAACAAAACTTATAATTTACTTGTCTGTTTGGATGTTTACTATGTCTGGCTTCCTTACTGGCTCTTTACTTCTCTGTCTGCCTGTATGACTGTATATTATTATTATTTTTATTTTACTAAGATGACATTAAATTTGTGTTCCCCATGCACCCAATTTCCAACCCTATCCAGCTCCCCACGACTCAGTACCCTGGGAAGCTCTCTGAAAGTTCCCCGAATATGGTAAGGATTAAATACCCCTTTAATCTGTCAAAAGACTTGAATTAAACTCTTGTATTGCAATATATTGTGCTATGATGGGTTTCTATGTGTTATACTGCGTTGTGTTATGCCATATATGATGTGTTGCATTGTGTTATGATGTATTTGTTGTGTTATGCGAAAGTGTGATCTGCCTCGAGTAACTATCAATTCTGTCCTATATTCATTAACAAAGTTCCTCACAATTTCCAACTTTCCCCGGACTCAGTTCACTATAAAGATAACTGAAACCTCCCCGGCAGAACTCAGAAGTGAACTCTTAAGCTGTCAAAAGAGTGGAGTTACATCCGTGTCTAGCCTATTGTCTTATACCTCCCTGGGAGCCAGATCTAGTGTTGCCAATTCAGCTCTTTCCCGCTAGCTCTTGAGGAGTTTACTTCGCTCTAGATAATTTTTTTTACATCTAGCAACATGAATTCTAGCGATATTCTGGAGACTTGAGCCATTGTAGAGCAATATTCAAGAGACTGAGGCCTTATTCTAGCGGTTTTTGGCACTTACCCGCTAGATACCTAGTTTCAGTGCATTACCACAGCACACCGAAATGCCAAAAAAAACAAAAATACCCTCATTGTTCCCTGATTAAATAGCATTGTATGAATATTCCCATATTCAAAATAAGTTACAGGGGGGCAATGCCTAGTGAGTTAATTGCTCAATAGGTGGCGTTCTGAGAGTGAGGGTCCGAGTGTGGGGGATGAAACTTTGAAGCGCAGAGGCGAAGCGGCTTCAGAAATGGAGTTGCTTCGAGCCGGGGTGCTTCTCATGTCTCACTCCCTAGACTGGAACAAGACCTCACGGGCCTCACCGTGTTCAGCGGTGTAGTGTAAAGGCTCTCAGCCTATGCCCGAGAGGGAGTAGATAAAAAAAAATAAGTCTATACTTCGCTCTAGAGATAAATTGTTTACGGTGACGGTGACAGGTCAGTTGAACCAGTGCCACTTCAACCAGTGCCACTTTAACCAGTGCTAACTCAACCAGTGGCCACTTCAACCAGTGCCCATTTCAACCAATGACCATTTTAACCAGTAGGTTAGGTTAGGTTAGGTTAGGTTAGGTTACTGGTTAAAATGGTCACTGGTTGAAATGGTCACTGGTTGAAGTGGCCACTGGTTGAGTTAGCACTGGTTAAAGTGGCACTGGTTGAAGTGGCACTGGTTCAACTGACATGGAACCATTGTTTACACCTAGCAACATGGAACCATTGTTTACACCTAGCAACATGGAACCATTGTTTACACCTAGCAACATGGAACCATTGTTTACACCTAGCAACATGGAACCATTGTTTACACCTAGCAACATGACTTCTAGCGATATTCTGGAGACTGGCGCTATTTTAGAGCTATATTCAAGAGAGCCACATGAATTCTAGCAATAGTAAGGAGAATTGAGCCATTTTAGAGCAATATTCAAGATTTTGAGGCCATATTCTAGCGATTCTCGGCATTTATTTACTATCTAGCGGACTTGATTTGGTACCCCTGCCCCCAGACCTCACCGTGATCACTATCGACAACACGTCACTAGGAGCCTTTCTCTCGCTCCTCTTGATTTTCAGGGAAGCGATGTGTTGCTGGGTTACGTAATGTTGCGTGTTGTTTTGTTTTGTGTTTCGATAGGAGTATTTGCGTTCTACTGTGTTGTATTTGTTGTTTGATTTGAGTATTGTGTTCTGCAGTACTGTGTTGTAATGGGAAGTTGTTAGTTGTGAATTTTGTGTTTAGATGTGAGTAGTTGTGCTCTGCAGCGCTGTGTTGTATTGGGAAGTGGTGTGTTGTATTTGTGCTGTGATGTGCTTAGTTGTGTTGTGTTTTGCTATGTTGAAATGGGAGTTGATGTGTTGCTCTTCGTTGTGTTTTGTTACGAAATATTATTGGGATTGTGCTTAGGTTCGTTGTGTTTTGCAGTGTTGAAAAGGGAGTCGATGTGTTGTGCTGAATGTTTTTTTTTTTACGAAATATTGGGATTGTGCTTAGTATTGTTGTGTTTTGTTGTGTTGAAATGGGAGTGATGTGTTGCGCTTTGTTGTGTTGTGTTATGCAATATCATTGAATTCGCACAAATATTAACTCCTTTTGGCAATGCGAAATCCCCCGAAATCCCCGAAATCCCCCGGATGAATAACAGGGGTGCTATGGGCGCTCTGCGAGAGGGCTGGTTATCACACAGAGGCCCACGTCTCTTCAACAAACTCCCACGGCGAGTAAGAGACATGAGGGACATCTCGTTAGACAACTTCAAGAGAGCCCTAGATGTCGAACTGCAAAAAGTGCCAGACGAGCCCATCCTCGCAAGGGAACGAGCTGTCGCTTCAAACAGTCTACTGCACCAAATCACCACCCATAACGAGGGGCGTCGCGCTCCTTGGTGCCGCTAGAAGAGCGGCGAACACATCCAAAGGTATCCAAAGGTAAGGTAAGGCAAGAAGCTTTTCGTACACTGAATACAAATCGGCTTAAAGTAACAAGAATAAAGTAAAGAGGCGCCGTGTGATTGCTTGCCTTAATCCTGTAAGGTCTGTCCCGGGTTGCTGTTGTGCGTTAGTGAGAGTGCTGCTGCTGCTGCTGCTGCTGCTGCTGCTGCTGCTGCTGCTGCTGCTGCTGCTGCTGTTGCTGTTGCTTCTCTAAAATGTGTGCTGGCCATAGACTTGACCCTTGTGACCGGCCAGAAGGGAGTAATAGATAGATAGATAGATAGATAGATAGATAGATAGATAGATAGATAGATAGATAGATAGATAGATAGATAGATAGATAGATATAGATAGATAAATAGAGAGACAGAGTGAGATTTACATGGATACACAAACTACACAGACCTTGCGGACCCTTACTAGGCAATTCGGACTTAATGCTAATATATAATTTACTACAAAGTGGAAGGTAAAGATATCAAATGGAGGTCTAGGAAAGAAACATAGAATTAATATATATATATATATATATATATATAATAATATATATAGCATATATCCCCTTAAGTGACTAGTTGCCTACAGGAGAAAGTAAGAAGTGTACAATAGTGTAGGCCTAAATGTAGAAGGGTAAGAGAGAGAGGGAAGGAATGGGGGGAGGGGGGGGGGGGGGTTAAGCACCACCAGCACTCTGAATAACGAATAACAGATCTTGGTTTCACTTCTCAGCTGGAAGAACTCTCTCTCTCACCCTCTCTCTCTCACCCTCTCTCTCTCTCTCTCTCTCTCTCTCTCTCTCTCTCTCTCTCTCTCTCTCTCTCTCTCTCTCTTCGACTGTACTGTCCTATTCTTCCACTATAAACTGTCCCTGTCTAGTAGTATTAAGGCCGGGTGGACCTCAAGGTCTGTGTGGTCTGAGTATCTGTGTAACTCTGTGTAACTCTATTCATATATTTATACATTATTTACATCATCACGTTAATTCAGTAATGTATTTGGCAGGACGGTAGCTAACACCGATAACAGTAAAGATCCCCCTTCCTGTTTCTATGACTGTAATAAACACTGAGCTGTCGTTAGGATGGATGATAACGGCACTTTTAGGGTCAATAGTCCACCTTTATATCCACCTATTAAGGGGAGGTTTTTAGTTTGGTCCCTAGATATCCTGCAAGCTTAAGATTACACCCCCTTGAGCCCCTTTCAAGATAAATTTGTACATTTTTCGGTAGAAAATGTCCCGGCTAAAAGCCGGTTCCTCTTAAATTACAGGCTCGCTATCGCTCGCCAGGATAAAATCGACACCTAAATGGCAGGAAAGGTCTTAAAATTGATAGCAATGGGTTGAAAGTTCTTAAAATCGTCAAAATAATGGGGCGAACGTCTTAAAATTAGAAAAAAACAATGGGGTTAAACATGAGGGAGAAAGGAGTCAAGAAAAAATCCCTCAAGTGGAAATCTCCCCTTAAAGCTACCTAGGAATAATTGCTATGGCTCCACCTGCATTATTTCCTCTTTTAAATACAGGAAATATTGGTCAGATAACTTTTAAATACAGGAAATATTGGTCAGATAACTTTTAAATACAGGAAATATTGGTCAGATAACTTTTAAATACAGGAAATATTGGTCAGATAACTTTTAAATACAGGAAATATTGGTCAGATAACTTTTAAATACAGGAAATATTGGTCAGATAACTTTTAAATACAGGAAATATTAGTCAGATAACTTTTAATCTGATTGTTAACATTACAACGTTGTTAATTTAAGGGAGGGTGACCTGCTTTTTGTTATTTCTGTCCTTTTCTCTCTTTCTCTGGCTTGTATCCATTCGGCCCCATTCAGCCAACTATTTTAAGACGGTTATCCCCATCTAGGTGTCGATTTCTTCCTGGCGAGCGATAGCGAGCCAGCATTATATGAAGAAATCCGGCTTCGCCGGAGACATTTTTCTATCGAAAAATTTACAAATCTAGCCTTCTGTCAAATTAAAATGTAAAACTTTCAAATCAAACAAACCAAAACTGGGACAAGGACAGTACAAATAAAAAATATGCTGGCTCGCTACCGCTCACCAGTAAAATTTTTACACCTGGATGGGGATAAACGTCTTAAAACAGTAGGCTGCATGGGGCCAAATGGATACAAGCCAGAGAAAGATAGAACAGGACAGAACAAAAACAGGTCACCCCCCTTAAGGGAATACGAAATCGACAGTAATTGCCAGATACACACGTGCGGATACCACCCTTAACCCCTTCAGTACCGGCGACACCCTTTACATTACATTCTGGTAACTATTAGACGATTGTATTCAGCTTAGGAAGAACGTCTACCAATTAAAAGGACTACAGAATATCTCAATTAAGGGAAGGTTTTTAGTTTGTTTCCTACTCCTCCAGCAATCTAAAAATGTCACCCCCTTGACCCCCTTTCAAGATAAATTTGTAAATTTTTCGGTAGAAAAATTTCCCGGCCAAAGGCCTGTTCCTCTTAAATTACAGGCTCGCTATCGCTCGCCAGGATAAAATTGACACCTGAATGGCACGAAAGGTCTTAATATGGGGTGAAAGTTCTTAAAATCGCTAAACTAATGGGGCAAACGTTTTATAATATCAAAAGCAATGGGGCTAAACATGAGGGAGAAAGGGGTCAAGAAAAAAATCCCTCAAGTGGAGATCTCCCCTTAATCTGTTTAGCTACCATATATTCTTCTTAAACTGCACAAGATCGTCTAAATATAGCTAGAATATAATTAAAAAGACGTCGCCTGCAATGAAGGGGTTAAACCCAGGTGAGCCGTAGCTGGGCTAACTGTGCTAAACAAGGTCAATACCCAACAAACTCACCATAAGAGCCATTTTCAGTGATAGACAGAGAGAAGAGTGCACCGAACCTTAGCAGCAGGGAGGTTAACCCTTTCACGCACATATGACGCAGAGGTTGCCAGATTAGCAATAAAAATAGAGTACTCTCACTCTTATAATTACCCGGTACCTCTCCAAAATTAGTTTTCTGCCCACAGCTAACTAAAGACAACTGCAAAGGTTGAAGTAACTAAACTAAAGGTTTCTAATTACCCATGATGGTAACAAAGGTTTTAAAGTATCCCCAATAGGCTCAAAATCGCGTCATATGTCGGAGAGGGTTAAGGGGACACTGACTGCTTCTTTGGCCTATGCATTCATTCATTCATAAATTCTTAGTTTCCTCGCTAGACATCCCTCAAACTTAGAAAAACATCCCCTCAAGATATATTTGTACATTTTTCGGTAGAAAAATGGCCGGTTCCTCTTACAATTACAGGCTCGCTATCGCTCTCCAGGAGGAAAAAATCGACACCTAAATGGCACGATAGGTCTTAAAATGTATTACGAAATGGGACGAAAGGTCTTAAAATCGTCAAACAAATGGGCCAAACGTCTAAAAATCTAAAAAATAATGGGACTACACACGTGGGAGAAAGGGGACCAGAACAACGACCGTCTCCCCTTAACCCACATATTTCATTTTATAAGTTCATCCACCACAAAGTATCTTAGTGTTTCCCGGGCGTTTCCGCACCCTCCTCAGCTCCCCGCCATGGAGTGGCTTCGGTTACCCAGGCTTTATTGTGGTCGGCAGGGAGGGTTCTGTGGGGGCGCTCGGTTATGGCCTTGGCCTTGCTCGGGGCCTTGGGGCTGTTCGGCCAGGCAGCTTGGGGAACAACAACAACAACAACAACCTTAGTGGTTTCATGAGCAACTTTGTGACAGAAGTTCACCATCTCCACAATATACGTAGGCAATGGTTAACTAATCTTTATCACACCGTGGCGTAGTTGACTAATACATGGACTCACGTTCTGACTGTCCATGATTCGAATCCCGGCTGAGAGTAAAAAAAAAAAAAAATACAGTATACTGTATATATATATATATATATATATATATATATATATATATATATATATATATATATAATACAGTCTAATATATATATATATATATATATATATACTGTATATATATATATAATAAATATGAAGGATGATGGTAATGTTGATGACAATAGCGAGAATGTGAATAACGAACTCGATAAACTTTCGAATAGATAAACATAAGCTAGATGGATGGATATAGATAGATAGATAGATAGATAGATAGATAGATAGATAGATAGATAAAAATAATGATGTAGAAGAGAGCGAGGTTACCGACGAAGAAGAGACTGGAGGATAATGACGGTAATGTGGATAACGAACGAGGCAGCCGGGAATGAGGTAGATAAGAGAGAGAGAGAGAGAGAGAGAGAGAGAGAGAGAGAGAGAGAGAGAGAGAGAGAGAGAGAGAGAGAGAGAGAGAGAGAGAGAGAGAGAGAGAGAGAGAGAGAGAGAGAGAGAGAGAGAGAGAACACAAACAAAAGTAGCTAAATGGATAGGAAACAATGCAGTTGGTCAGTAAGGACATAACATCAAGAAAAAATAGACATTCAATCAGAAAGACAAACAGAAATACAGACAAACAGACAGTGACAGACAAACAAAGACAAATGCAGATAGACAGACACAAAGAGACACGTACAGACAATCACATCTAGTTAGACAATAAACACACAAACACACACAATTATACAGACCGATAAACAAGGACAGATAACGTGACAGACAGCATACAGACCGATAAACAAGGACAGATAAAGTGACAGACAGCATACAGACCGATAAACAAGGACAGAGAAATTGACAGACAGCATACAGACCGATAAACAAGGACAGATAAAGTGACAGACAGCATACAGACCGATAAACAAGGACAGATAAAGTGACAGACAGCATACAGACCGATAAACAAGGACATATAAAGTGACAGGCAGCATACAGACCGATAAACAAGGACAGAGAAATTGGCAGACAGTATACAGACCGATAAACAAGGACAGAGAAACAGACAGCCAGCATACAGACCGATAAACAAGGACAGATAAAGTGACAGACAGCATACAGACCGATAAACAAGGACAGATAAAGTGACAGACAGCATACAGACAGATAAACAAGGACCGATAAAGTGACAGACAGCATACAGAACGATAAACAAGGACAGATAAAGTGACAGACAGCATACAGACCGATAAAGTGACAGCCAGCATACAGACCGATAAACAAGGACAGATAAAGTGACAGCCAGCATACAGACCGATAAACAAGGACAGATAAAGTGACAGCCAGCATACAGACCGATAAACAAGGACAGATAAAGTGACAGACAGCATACAGACCGATAAACAAGGACAGATAAAGTGACAGACAGCATACAGACCGATAAACAAGGACAGAGAAATTGACAGACAGCATACAGACCGATAAACAAAGACAGAGAAAGTGACAGACAGCATACAGACCGATAAACAAAGACAGATAAAGTGACAGACAGCATACAGACCGATAAACAAGGACAGATAAAGTAAGACAGCATACAGACCGATAAACAAGAACAGAGAAATTGACAGACAGCATACAGACCGAGCATGAGTGACGTTGACGGACAGAGCTATTCAGGTCTTTTTATCCTTTGCAATTCCTGTACTTAATGTTTTGTTCCCCAGCTGATGGTTAATTGCTATTTCGTCATCCTGATTATTCGGCTATTTTGTCATCCTGATTACTCGGCTATTTTGTCATCCTGATTACTCGGCTATTTTGTCATCCTGATTACTCGGCTATTTTGTCATCCTGATTACTCAGCTATTTTGTCATCCTGATTACTCAGCTATTTTGTCATCCTGATTACTCGGCTATTTTGTCATCCTGATTACTCAGCTATTTTGTCATCCTGATTACTCGGCTATTTTGTCATCCTGATTACTCAGCTATTTTGTCATCCTGATTACTCGGCTATTTTGTCATCCTGATTACTCAGCTATTTTGTCATCCTGATTACTCGGCTATTTTGTCATCCTGATTACTCAGCTATTTTGTCATCCTGATTACTCGGCTATTTTGTCATCCTGATTACTCAGCTATTTTGTCATCCTGATTACTCGGCTATTTTGTCATCCTGATTACTCGGCTATTTTGTCATCCTGATTACTCGGCTATTTTGTCATCCTGATTACTCGGCTATTTTGTCATCCTGATTACTCAGCTATTTTGTCATCCTGATTACTCGGCTATTTTGTCATCCTGATTACTCGGCTATTTTGTCATCCTGATTACTCGGCTATTTTGTCATCCTGATTACTCGGCTATTTTGTCATCCTGATTACTCAGCTATTTTGTCATCCTGATTACTCAGCTATTTTGTCATCCTGATTACTCGGCTATTTTGTCATCCTGATTACTCAGCTATTTTGTCATCCTGATTACTCGGCTATTTCGTCATCCTGATTACTCGGCTATTAATAAGATTGTGTAGCGAAATATGCCGTTAATTATAAACACTTGACAATACTATGACGCAGAGATATAGCAATTTCATATTTGTCCATCAAGAATCGAGAAATCTGATGCTAAAGGATTCAATTCACCCTATTCCACCACACACGCCAATAAATAAGTACATAATATACATCTAAAGCTGGTGTCATACGAGCCCTTTTTCAAGCAATTTTTACGGACAATTATGGTCTGGAAGCTTAACAAATTACACTTTATCAGAATGCAACCGCCTAACCTAATCTACCTTCAGTCTAATTGCCGATACCCGTGCGGAAAAGTCCCAAAATAATACGAGAATAAACTTGCTCATGGAAAATGGACGGAAAAAGCTCTCGTGTGACAGCGGCTAAACTATGCAAATATATATATGAAATACACTATTGAATGAGCAAAATATACTTATGATCTTAAGGGGAGATATCCACTTGAGGGATTTTTTTCTTGACTCCTTTCTCCCTCATGTTTAGCCCCATTGCTTTTGAGATTTTAACCACGTTCGTCCCATTATTTTGACGATTTTAAGAACTTTCGACCCATTTCTGTCAATTTTAAGACCTTTCGGGCCATTTAGGTGTCGATTTTATCCTGGCGAGCGATAGCGAGCCTGTAATATAAGAGGAACCGGCTTTCAGCCGGGACATTTTTCTACCGAAAAATGTACAAATGTATCTTGAAAGAGGGTCAAGGGGGTGAAATTTTAAGATTGCTGGAGGAGTAGGAAACAAACTAAAAACCTCCCCTTAACAATACACGTTTATATACCGATAATCTCTTTCATAAACATATCAATAAAATAATATACAGTATACCGGTATATATATAGCTGTATATAGCTGTTCATGAATAAAACTATGCAATATATTGGAAAAGTGTCAGACGCAATGTTAAATATTTTGTTTATGGGGGGGGGGGGGTGACCTGCTTTTTGTTCTGTCCTTTTCTATCTTTCTCTGGCTTGTATCCATTTGGCCCCATTCAGCCTACTGTTTTAAGACGTTTATCCCCATCCAGGTGTCAATATTTTACTGGTGAGCGGTAGCGAGCCAGCATATTTTTTATTTTTGTTTGACAGCAGGCTAAATTTTTACATTTTTCGATAGAAAAATCTCTCCGGCGAAGCCGGATTTCTTCATATAATGCTGGCTCGCTATCGCTCGCCAGGAAGAAATCGACACCTACAGTAGATGGGGCTAAACGTCTTAAAATAGTTGGCTGAATGGGGCCGAATGGATACAAGCCAGAGAAAGAGAGAAAAGAACAGAAGTAACAAAAAGCAGGTCACCCCCCTTAAGAGGAGATGGTTGTTATTTCTGGCCTCCCTTCTCCCTCATGTTTAGCTCCAGTAGTTTTGATATTTTAAGATGTTCGCTCCATTAGTTTGGCGATTTTAAGATTTGTTGTACTATTTAAGGTGTCTACTTTTCCCAGGCGAACGATAGCGAGCCTGTAATTTAGGAGGCCAAAAGATTTGTCTAACGAAAATGTAAACATTGATTTCGATGGGGGTCTTGGGGATGTTTTGTTAAGGGGAGACGAGTCGCTTTTCTAGACCACCTTCTCCCTCATCTTTAGACCCATTAGTTTGGCGATGTTATGAACTTTCGCCCCATTTCTGTCAATTTTAAGACCTTTCCTGTCAATTAGGCCTCGATTTTTTCCTGGCGAGCGATAGCGAGCCTGTAATTTAAAAGGAACCGGCCTTTGGCCGAGACATTTTTCTACCGAAAAATGTACACATTTATCTTGAAAGGGGGTCTAGGGGGCTTCATTTTAAGCTTGATCGAGGTCTGTCAAGGAAACTAGAAAAATAATAAATAAATAAAACAATTGACACAAAGTGAAGGATCTCCCCTTAAGCACATTATTAAGACCATCAGACTATTTCTTTCAGGTCATAAAGTCACTATACAATTAAGGGGAGATTTCCACTTGACGGATTTTTTTTCTGAACTCCTTTCTCCCTCAAGTATAGCTCCATTGCTTTTGAGATGTTAAGACGTTCGCTCCATTAGTTTGGCGATTTTAAGAACTTTCGCCCCATTTCTGTCAATTCTAAGACCTTTCGTGTTATTTAGGTGTCTCTTTTTTCCTGGCGAGCGATAGCGAGCCTGTTATCTAAGAGGAACCGGCCTTTGGCCCGAAAAATTTTCTACCGAAAAATGTACAAATTTATCTTGAAAGGGGGTCTAGGGGGTGTTGTTTTAAGCTTGATGGAGGTCTAGGGAACAGCTTAAGACCTTCCCTTAAGGAGATTGAACTATTTATTTTCATTTATAGTTTTCTAGCAATATTCCCTTTATCTATATATCTATCTATATATCTATACAGTGTGTGTATTTTGTATGATCCACACACAAACATCTCCCAACAAAAAATCCCGCTTTCCCCCCCCCCCCCCCTCGCACACACCCACACTCCCACACCCACACACACTAAGGCGGCTCTACCCTGTTAATCCCATAAGTTGGAGTGGAAAGGGATGTTGGTGTTGGAATCAGAACACGTCATCCAATTCACTGCTACGGTAAAGGGATAGGGTATATTTGTTGGTCTACCTAATAAACTATACATTTATCTTTTAGTTTTCCTCGCTAGACCTGTAAAAAAAAAAAAAAAAAAAAAAAAAAAAAAAAGAAAAAAAAAAAAAAAAAAAAAAAAAAAAAAAAAACACAGACTCCTCCCCCACCCCCACCCAACTGGATGCACTTTCACGTAATTTTATAATAAACTATATTATGGTACTTTATATCCAATATTAATGTGCTAAGAATCCTTCATTCACACAGTACTCAGATATGGTTATCTTTCGTCTTGAGTTATTATCTTGTTTCCTTTTCCCCCAGTAAGGTATCACCTTCTAAATTATATTATTGTACCAATTTTGTAAAAACAATTGTATATTATCCAACCTAAATTTTCATCACACTTGTATGCTAAATTATGCTATCGCTTTTCATCTGATTATCTGGGCCATTTTTCATTTCGTCTTTCAATTTCAATCAGCTACTGTAATTTATTATAACATTCCTGCTGCAGAAATCGTATTTTTTTTGGTATAAATAGTCCATAATTATAATCCCCATTTCTTTATATCGTCTTCGTGTGGTCCTTGGCTTATTCCTTCTTTTTATTCTTTAATCTTCCTCTAATAAAATGTCTATATTTTCTTATCTTTATCGCAATTCTTCTCTCACAAATTACAGATTCCCTACATTCTATTACCCTTATATTTTCTAGTTTCCACATTTATCCTTCCCTCAAAATATTTACCACTTATTTTCACCTTACATTTTCAAGCGAAGATATGAATTAATTTTGATATTTCCACGTTATGTCTTCAACCATTATTCCACTTACATCATAATTATATAGCCCCTCTTTTATCTTGTCGTAAACCCTCTTTATACTTTCTCATATGCTTTCCTCACATAATAATATATATTTTCTTGTGTTCTCTCATCTTAAGCCTTTTTCCTTTCTCGGACGCTTTATTCCTCTTATATTATGCAGTGCTTTCCCCTCATCTTAACCCTTCCTCGTGTTTCTTAACCCATTATGTACTGGTCACATCATTTTCATTATATTCTGGGACTATTAGACGAATGTAGTCAGCTTAGGAAGGAATTCTACCCTTTAAAGGGCTACAGACTATCTCCATTGATCCTATTAGCCTTTCTGAGCTTCTTAAAATCGTTTAAATGTAACTGAAATCAAATATAAAAGACGTGACCGGTGCACAAAGCTTTAACTTGTGTTCATCGTCTATTAACCCTTTCACGCATTTAAGACGCAGAGGTTGCCAGATTAGCAATAAGAAATAGAGTTCTCTCACTCTTATAATTACCTCTCCAAATTAGTGTTCTGCCCACAGCTAACTCAAAGACAACTGCAGAGGTTGAAGTAACTAAACTAAAGGTTTCTAAATACCCCTGATGGTAACAAAGTACCCCCAATAGACTCAAAATCGCGTCATATGTCGGAGAGGGTTATTTAATTGTTCTTTTTTCACCTGTATTGTTTTTCTTCACATGATTTACTACTCCTTGTACAAGATATCCCTTCCTTACTTTCTCTTATCTTAGCCTCTGTTCTTTAATCGTAATCTTTCTTCGTCTGACGGTGTATTTTCTCAATGCCTTCATTATTTGTGTTCCCGTTTCCTCTTTCTCCGCGTTTTAACCCTTTCAGTAACAGTGACGTCCTTTTAATTTTACTCTGGCTACTATTAGACGATTTTATTCAGATGTTCTTCAGCAATTAACAGGCTTCAACTACTCACTTATCCATTTTTACTACCTAAGATCCTTTTAAAGCTGCACAAAATCGTCTCAAGATAGCCAATATAAATGAAAAAAGGTGTCGTCGGTAGAGAAGGGGTTAACATTGTTCACACCTTCCCCAAAAGTGTCTTCTGATCCTCTTCCTCTGTCACTGTCTCCGTGTATCTTCTCCATACATCTTCTTTCGTGTCTGTTTCCTTCATCTGTCTCCGTATCTTCTCCATACATCTTCTTTCGTGTCTGTTTCCTTCATCTGTCTCCATATATTCTCCATACATCTTCTTTCGTGTCTGTTTCCTTCATCTTTCTCCGTATATTCTCCATACATCTTCTTTCGTGTCTGTTTCCTTCATCTTTCTCCGTATATTCTCATTAACGGGTGAATTTCTGTACACCCGATTCCCTCATTTTAAGGGGAGATGTCCACTTGAGGGATTTTTTTCTTGACTCCTTTCTCCCTCACGTTTAGCCCAATTGTTTTTCTAGTTTTAAGACGTTTGCCCCATTATTTTGACTATTTTAAGAACTTTCAACCCATTTCTGTCAATTTTAAGACCTTTCGTGCCATTTAGGTGTCGATTTTATCCTGGCGAGCGATAGCGAGCCTGTAATTTAAGAGGAAACGGCTTTCAGCCGGGACATTTTTCTACCGAAAAATGTATAAATTTATCTTGAAAGGGGCCTCAACGGGGTGTAATCTTCACTTGAAGGATATCTAGGGACCAAACTAAATACCTCCCCTTAAAGCATGCACCCCATTAGTTTGATGATTTTCAAGACCTTTCGTGCAATTTAGGTGTCAACTATTCATGATAGCTAGGCTAGCCTGCAATGTAGGGTGAACTGGCTATTGGCCAGAAAAATTTTCAACTCAGTAAATTATAAATATATCTCAAAGGGGCGGGTTTGGGGGGTATAGATTTAAGGGGAGATTTCCACTTAACGGATTTTTTTCTTGACCCCTTTCTCCCTCATGTTTAGCCCCATTGCTTTGGATATTATACAACGTTTGCCCCATTAGTTTAGCGATTTTAAGAACTTTCACCCCATATTAAAACCTTTCGTGCAATTCAGGTGTCGATTTTATCCTGGCGAGCGAAAGCGAGCCTGTAATTTAAGAGGAACCGGCTTTCAGCCGGGACATTTTTCTACCGAAAAATGTACAAATTTATCTTGAAAGGGGATCTAGGGGGTGTAATTTTAAGATTGATGGAATTCTAGGGAACGAACTAAAAACCTTCCCTTAAGCTTGAAGGTGTTGGGAGGAAATTATAAATAAATAAATAAATAAATAAATAAATAAATAAATAAATAAATAAATAAATAAATAAATAAATAAATAAATAAATAAATAAATAAATAAATAAATAAATAAATAAAAACAAATAAATAAATAAATAAAAATCTCCCCTTCATATCACCCTCCTCTTTCTTGTCTCCTCTCCTCTCTTCTTTCTCCTTCTTCTATTATGGTCATCACACCTCCTTCATCTCTCTTATCCGTTATTCTATTTCCTCCGTTCATCAGGTCTTCGTTACTCTATTCTATTACGTTCCTTTTCATCGTCGTTCTCTCTCTCTCTTTCGGTCTGCTCTTCCCCCGTAATTACTTCCTTTCATTGATGATTTGGGCTCGCATTCCATTTACCAGGCTCAGGCTCTCTCTCTCTCTCTCTCTCTCTCTCTCTCTCTCTCTCTCTCTCTCTCTCTCTCTCTCTCTCTCTCTCTCTCTTGCATCCATACGTCTATACATCTATCTGTACATCCATTTATCCATCCATCCAGTGAGCCAACAATCAATTATTATAGCTAAATATTTATTATTCTATCTATCAGCCTGCATGCCTATCTATTTGTCTAGCAATCTATCTTTAGGGAGTATCTATTTTCTTATTTATTTATTTTTTATAATTATTTTTAGTTTTCTCCCTAGACCTCCATGAAGCTTAAAAAAACAGCCCCTTCGACATAATTGTCTACATTTTTTCGATAGAAAAATGTTCCGGCAAAAGGCTGGTTCCTCTTAAATTACAGGCTCGCTTTCGCTCGCTAGGAAAACAACGAAGCCTAAATTGCACGAAAGGCCGTAAATTTGGCAAAATAATGGGGGCGAAAGATTTGTAAATCGGGGGTAAACGTCTTAAAATCTCATAACTAATGGGGCAAAAAGCGAGCTATGCACTTTAGGAGGAAGGCCAGGTTTTTTTTTTTCAACTCCAAAATACAAAAAATTTACCTTGAAGGGGGTCTTGGTGGTATTTTCTAAGCTTGATGTAGGTCTAGGGCGATAAAAAAAAAAAAAAAAAAAAAAAAAAAAAAAAAAAACATTAATAATTTCTTACTTCTGATAAATATTCATTCGGCCTTGTACATGGACATTGATACAATTACCCTTGCGTTCACGGTATTTATGAATAATATCTAATTATTCCTTCATTTATTTATGCATGTGCAATATTCAGCATTTCTTCCTTCCGACGGTTAGTTATGTAGTACCATATTCATTTATACATACGTCTATGAATTCATATATCTTTCACACACACACACACACACAGTTATGAGTTTTGATGTGATGTGACACTTCCTTGCGACTCTCTCTCTCTCTCTCTCTCTCTCTCTCTCTCTCTCTCTCTCTCTCTCTCTCTCTCTCTCTCTCTCTCTCTCTCTCCACATTTAACCTTAATTCAAATGTTCGTGGAATTCAGAATACTTAGTTTGGAACCCGGCCGCTTCCTTTTTAGTTCTGTGTGGGCTTGATTACGTATTCATCCACGTTTTTCTTAAGGGGAGATGGCCCGGTTTTTTTTCTAACTTTCTATTTTTCTAACTTTTCTATTGAGTTACTAACTCAATAATAGGTAGGTACTATCTCAATAATAGGTAGGTACTATCTCAATAATAGGTAGGTACTATCTCAATAATAGGTAGGTACTATCTCAATAATACCATCTAAATAGCATAGCACTTTGTTAACCCCTTCTGTACCAGTGATGTACTTTTCATTACATTCAGGCAACTATTAGACTATTGTACAGCTTAGGTCGAACATCTACTCATTAGTAAGCTTCAGACTATCTTAATTAAGCCTTTAAGCTACCATACATCCTACATAAGCTTCATAAAATCGTCTAAATGTAGCTGAAATCATATACAAAAAAATCGCCAGTACAGAAGGGGTTAAACTGCATGAAATCGTCTGATGTTAGCCAGAAAGAGATGCCAATTACGTCATGGTGGTGAAAGGATTAAATATCATCCATTCGTTCCATTCCCGTTTCCCCGCCTTCCGTTCTTATTAAAACTGCTCGTCTTCTTTCCTTCCAGGTTGTCTTTCTTCGTCCAACCCTTCACTATAGGCATTGTTCAGGGGAGACGTGAATGCATTTGTATTTATTTGTTAATTAATTAATGTATTCATTGTGTTCAGTCTCCTCCCAAGACCTTCATCAAGCTATACAAAAAAGGGGTAAAAATACCTCCATTCGAGGCAAATTTGTATATTTTTCGGCAGGCCGATTCCTCCTAAATTACATGCTCGGTATGGCTCGCCATGAAAAATAATCGACACCTAAATGGCACAAAAGGTGTTGAAATCGCCAAACAAATGGGGCTAAACATGAGGGAGAAGAGAGTCCAGAAAAAAAATATATCTCCTCTTAATTCAAATTGCTTTCACAAATCAAAACGGGACAAAACAATAGAGTCTGTGACACAGCTTTAACTTTTGAACGTGACTGTACTGGAGAGATTTGGATATATTTGCTCATTAATGTTTAAGTTCGCGCGAGCAACAATAATAATCCAAATAGTCTTATATGTATCTCTAATGCAATGTATATACTACAATATTAAAGAAAACCGTGCAATACCCCGGTTTCCGTAAGTCTAGCGATCCAAGCTCTCTCTCTCTCTCTCTCTCTCTCTCTCTCCTTTACCATTTTGTTCTGCCTTTCATCATTCTGGCACCCGGGTTTTGTAATGTTTACCTCAAATCCCCCGCATGTCTGGTTCAGTGTATATACTGCAAAGCCTCTCCATTACGGCTTAAAAGCTGTGTAATGTATTTCTCTCTTAATCCATGGTGTGTGTGTGTGTGTGTGTGTGTGTGTGTGTGTGTGTGTGTGTGTGTGTGTGTGTGTACATCGGTTTGCTAAATATGTACATTATGTGTATGTGTGTGTGTGTTAAAATGTCCGTGTATATATGTATGAATGTGGGTGTGTGTACGTTACCGTCTTTCCCAACACAGTCAATACATCAGTACGGTAAGTTGAGTGATCCCTGGAAGCTGATATACTCTGGGACCAATACTTACTAACTGCCCACACAACAAAGTTAAATTAGTTTTCTCTCTCCCAATACTAACTAGCCAGTCAGCTGGTCTACTGGAGCGAGTCTTGACTTCCTAACCAGCAGTCGGGAGTTCGTGCCCACTAAAGCGTGAAGGTTTTTTCATAACCTTGGTTGGTGCCGTATCCCTTAAGCAAAGGGATGGGTCTGGTATCTTATTCCTCTTTGTTGTGTTCTGGAAGGCTCTGCTGGCTGTTTAAACATCGCTATTGTATCATAGAAGGCAGAGATAAAATGGCACTTAAAATACGTGAGATTATTATGCTACCACTCCCAGAAATACAGTTAAAGAAGTGGAGCAATGCAGAAATAAACTTGAGTATGACTCAAACAGGATTTTCCTAAGCTGAAAAAAAAACCGCTTGATGGTATCTCGAGCACAATTATCTGGTGGCACCTAGAAATCAAAAGTTGATTGAAGTACAACATATAATAATAATCTACGTGGCTAAGGGAGAATTGATTTAGTTTTCGTAAGGCAAATCTTAATTAATCAAAACCCTTATCTCCAAACAAAATACTTTATATTAAGAATTATAGTAATTATATAATTCCTAAATACAAACCGACTCAAATGTTACCAGATACTATTTTACTAATCTCACTCTGGATTTGAACCTGGATTCATTACTGGATGATGGTTTTGTACAAAAGGCCGCTTCAGTCTCTAGTGATTATGCCTTTGTATATTTATTATACAATGAAGGAGAATACAACACACATTCCAGTATCTTTTCTCTCTCTCTCTCTCTCTCTCTCTCTCTCTCTCTCTCTCTCTCTCTCTCTCTCTCTCTCTCTCTCTCCACTTCATATTATCATTTCTCAGACTCTTCTTTTCTCTTTTCATTCCTGGTAGCCTAGTCCTCATACTCTACCCCTCCTCTTCACATATTCTCCTCCTCCTCTCTTCACCGCCTCTTCACAGATCCTCCACCTCTTCCTACTCCTCCTCCTATTCCCCCATTCATCTTCATCTACCTCCTCCTCCTCCTCTTCCCCTTTTCTAAAACTCAATTCCCCTCCTTTGTTGTTCTCCTCATTATCCTCCTTCTCCTTCTTCTTCTCTTTCTCTTCCTCCTCCTTCTTCTTCTTCTTCTTCTATCCAACCAGTGTATCTCCTTCTGGGGTCAACGTCTTCGAGTTTGCCTCCTCCCCTCCTCAATACCATCCTCCCCAACCATTCTTCCTCCTCCTCCTCCTCTTCTTCTTCTTCCTCCTCTTAGTGCTTGCCTTTCGTTTACTCTTGACATTTTTGTAATTTCATTTTTATAATTGACTTGCTCCCCTTCTCTGATCAGCGTCTTCCGTTATACTTCCTTCCTCTTTGTTCTATTCTTCTTCCTCCTCATCCCTTCTCCTTATCTTATTTCTCTGATTCTCTTTGGTCTTCTTTACATTTCTTTACTTCCTTCCTTCCAATTAGTTTCTCACGTTTTCCTCTCAACCTCTTCGTTTCTTCTTCATAATTTTCAACTTCTTCCTTCCTTTACTCTTGTGTCATTGAAATATATTCTGGCTTCTTATTTTCATCACACTAGATATATCTTCTTTTCTCGTTTTCTTTTCGCTAAGTTTTCGTACAAGTCCTCAAGTTCTTCTGTTGTGTTCTTATTTTCTTGTTTTTATTGTTTTTATTATCTTCATCTTTTCCGTGGGTCTCTTTTAATCCAACTATTTTCTTGTCCAAATCTGTATATATATGATACTGGTGTTCGGTTTGCCTTTCCTTATTCTCACTTTGATTCTATATTATTCTATTCATAGTAGTTTTTGTTATTTTTGCTCCTTACCTTCTTCCCAACAATATATTTCTCCTCTATTTTAAATTGTCTTCGCATTTTCATATATATATATATATATATATATATATATATATATATATATATATATATATATATATATATATATACTGTATATATCTATCTATCTATCTATCTATATGCTCAGGATTGGGCCTGAACATATAGATAGATAGATAAAGTCTATATTCCTCCTATTCCTTCCTTCGTCCCCTCTCCGTTTCCTTCCTTCCTTCCTTCCTTCCTTCCTTCCTTCCTTCCTTCCTTCCTTCCTTCCTTCCTTCCTTCCTTCCTTCCTTCCTTCCTTCCTTCCTTCCTTCCTCCTTCCTTCCTTCCTTCCTTCCTTCCTTCCTTCCTTCCTTCCTTCCTTCCTTCCTTCCTTCCTTCCTTCCTTCCTTCCTTCCTCCTTCTCTAATAATCTTCGCTCTTCAGACAAGATTATTATTATTTTTATTACACCCTTACTCTTCATTTATTCTATTTTTGTCCCACCTCTCTCATTTATTATGAATCGCTCACTTTCGCCCTAAAACTAATTCATATTCGGTGTATCCATCTCTCAATCTATCTATCTGTCTATGTATTTCATGTTTACCTGTCTATAGCTGTCTGTCTATCCGTTTATCCATCTATCTATTGAACTGTATCCATCTAGGCTATCTACCTACCTCTATGCCATACAACATAACTTAATTCAAACATCTATTCTATAGTTCAGTGTTTACAATCAAAGTATCTTCTAACGTTACCATCACCCCCACCTCCCTCTCTCCCCCCCCCCCTCTCTCTCTCTCTCTCTCTCTCTCTCTCTCTCTCTGCATGTTAAGCTTATTATCTTCTCTCTCCTCCGCCACCTGTTTCGTTGATCCTCCCTGCTTATTTTTCTTCCAATGTCTTCTTTGGATTGTTCTCATCTATTTATTTGTCTTCGCTTTCTACTTCCTCGCCTTCTATACTAGTTTGATTATCATTCAGTTTTGTTTCATACATTTCTTTTACTCCCTTCTTCATCATATTTTACATTTACTTTGTCTTCATTTCTTCTTAATTTACTTCTTCTTCTTCTTCTTTGTCTTTGTCTTCTTCTTCTTCTTCTACAACTCCCCTTCTCACTGAATGTCTCTGCTCTCATTCCTTTTCATATCTTTCCATATTAATCGTCATCTTGCATTTGTTAAGTAGTTGTTATTCATTTATTTCCCTTTGTCTCTCTTCTATCTTTCCCACTTATTTCTTATTTCAAAATATATATAAACGACGAAAAGAACGCTAGAAGTCACAACTCTCTCTCTCTCTCTCTCTCTCTCCTACACACACACGCACATAAACACACACTCAAATACATACACAGCAGCAAGGAAACTCGAAAACACACATACATTTTTAAGCATCGTATTCCTCTCTCCACTCACTCGTCTCTCCCCCTCTCTCTTACCCTTCCTTTCTGATTTATCCTCCTTCTCCTCCTCCTCCTCCTCCTCCTCCTCCTTCTCTTACTTGTTCCTCTTCCTCCTCCTCCACATGTATTCAGGTTTTTCTCTCACCCCACTTTTTCATTATCTTAGTTTTGTATGTGGTGTCCGGGGTTCGAATCCCCGGAGGAACATGCTTTCATTAATTTAAATTGGGGGTTATTTGTGTTCAGAATTATTTTAATTATTACAATATTAAGGGTGTCACATGTAATTCCCTTACTATGCATGATTGCCTTAAGCTGGTATCACACGAGAGCATGTATAGTCAACATTCGATGATTACACAATTTCTGGCAATATTTCTGGAATATTTTGCACCGGTATCGGAAACTAGACTGTTGATAGATGAATTTAGGTGACCGAAATATTCTAAATGTTGACCTCATAAGATGCCAGACCAGTGTTAAGGATAAATGTTGAGTGAAAAAGCGCTCGTGTGATACCAGCTTTACCCTAACGTTGATCGATGTCTGTCTTTATTTTATTTCTAAACTTGTATTCCTCTTCTACATTTATGTTTACACTTCCTAATAATATACCGGTATATATATATATAATCTTCACAATACCTTGGTCAATTGTCAGTATGAGAGGTTCGTGGAACATACCTGAAACAGAATAAACACCCATTAGATACAGGTAATATATACTATTCTTTACAGTTAATCAAATATAGTGTAAAACTATATAAACGTCATTAGTTAATTGTAAAAAACAAAATTCTATCTAGGCCTATGCAATTTATTTAATACCAGTAAACTATTCAAATTGTATTAATTATAGACTAAATACAATCTATGCTAAATGTATGTATTATTCACGTCATTATTGGAAACAAATTATTGTATTTGTTTTCTTTATCTCGAAATCATGTAATCTATTAAACAAACTTCTAACACCTCCATTACAACTACTATCCTTGACCTCCTCATCTCGATTTGTATTTTTCATATAATAATAATTATGGTCTGCATAAGTTATTAATTGCATACTGTATATATCAGAGGTGTGCATAACCTATTAATATTTTTATCTTTTCTACTTTTCTGTAAATTCCTTTTGGCGATATTAAAGCACAGCAAGGTTATAGATTTACAACTGCATTAATATATAGCAATTTGTCGGAGGGAGCGGAGAGTGGGAGGTAAGCCTTCTGCCACGCTTACATTTTCTCAGTCAGTAGCCAACCCTTACTCCCACAAGGGGTAGGGAGGATCAGCAAGAGACTCGAGAAAGGAAAAGGAGGTGACAGGAGAAGAACATATAACAGTTCACCCACAAAAAAGCAAGCACACAAGCATTCAGAAGCACCAATCATTCATCAGCCCCTGAAATCAATGGCTTCACCTCAGATGTTAATTTTCTTCCTCTGTTCATTACTGGGGGGTTTGCTATCTCTGCTACAATGAGGACCTGACAACCTCGCTGAATCGCAAGATCTGTGTGTGGCAAGTGAGCATTCGGCCCCAGCAAACAATGTGGGTTAATGCAAATGGGGTCACTGTGTTCCCTCCCTTCCCCCCAGCAAAATTACCATCACTTGGAGCTATGATCACCACTATCACCACCACAACAATCACCATTACCACTATCACCATTACTTGAAGCTGTGATCACCACCACCACTAATATCCCCATTAATTATATAGCTACCACCACCACCAGAACTATCACCATCAATTATAGCTACCACCACCACCAGAACTATCACCATCAATTATAGCTACCACCACCACCACCACTATCACCATCAATTATACCTACCAACACCTCCAGCAATATCACCATCACTTATAGCTATATGATCACTACCACCATCACCATTACTTGAAGTTATGACCACCACCACCACCACTATAACCAATATTTGAAGCTACCATCATCACCACAACTCTACCCACTACCATTTGGATAACACTACCATAACCTACATCTTTTAGTGGTGATGGGCTGGTCTATCAGAGTGAGAACTGAGCGATCTCTGCCATACCCATAGCTTACTCTGACTGTTCCTTTTACTTATATATTTTCTAGACCTCAAGTGACGGCGTCTCTTCCGTGGATTGACCTCCCAATCTGCCAACCTAGAGGTTGGCAGATTGGAAGCCAAAGCGTCACATTTTTCCTTTGCCCCTCAACTTTCTCTTCATAATTGCTGTGGGGCACAGGACCCTGGGTGGGGCTTTGGTTTCCCGGGCGTTTCCGCACCCTCCTCAGCTCCCCGCCATGGAGTGGCTTCGGTCACCCAGGCTTTATTGTGGTAGGTAGGGAGGGTTCTGTGGGGGCGCTCGGTTATGGCCTTGGCCTTGCTCGGGGCCTTGGGGCTGTTCGGCCAGGCAGCCTGGGGAACAGCAACAACAACATCTTTCACCATCACTACTACTTTTCACCACATTATCATCCATCACCAATTAAGGGGAGGTAGTCAGAGTTTTTTTGGGGACTTCCTTCTCCCTCATGTTTAACCCCATTCAGTTTGCGATTTGAAGACGTTCGTTCCATTAGTTTGACGATATTAAGACCTTTCATCCCATTGCTTTGTCAATATTAGGACCTTTCGTGCCATATACAGTATATAGTTGTCGAATTTTTCCTGGCGAGCGATAGGGAACCCGTAATTTTAGGAGGAACCGACCAAAAAATTTAAACAATTATCATGAGGGGGGGGGGGGGGGTCTATGGGGTGTTTTTCTAAGTTTGAGGGAGGTCTAGCGAGGACAATAACAAATAAATGAATATTATTAATTAATAGACTAAATTAACAGCCACTAGCCCCTTAACCAAACACACAGTCATCACAATTAACCATCTCACTGCTCAATAGGTGGCGTTCTGAGAGTGAGGGTCTGAGTCTGGAGGATGAGACGGTGAAGCACTTGAGCGAAGCAACCAGCCGCTTCAGAGATGGAGCTGCTTCGAGCCATGATGGATGCTTCGCATGTCTCACTCCCCAGACTGGAACAAGACCTCACGGGCTTCACCGTGTTGAGCGGTGGCATGTACAGGCTCTCAGCCTATGCCCGAGAGGGAGTAGTTGGAATATAGAAAAAAAGAAAAAAAAATCTGACACTCACCGTACGTACTCATCTGGTAACTATCTTGTTTCCATTTACTCTTATTCACTTACTCTTACTCTCACTCTCACTCTCAGTACTTCAATTAATTGCCATACATCTCTCTGTCCCTCTCACCCCCCCCCACTCCGTTTCCCTCTTCAATTTCTCTTCTTCCCAGACCCTCTCCCCCATCATCCCACCACCAGCCCCCACATGCAAGCCCTCCACCAGCCCTCCACAAGACCCCCACCAGCCCCTCACAAGTACTCCACAAGCCCCACCAGCCCTCCACAAGCCCCCACCAGCCCTCCACAAGCCCCCACCAGCCCTCCACAAGCCACAAGCCCCCCACCAGCCCTCCACAAGCCCCCATCAGCCCTCTACCAGCCCCCCACAAGCACTCCACAAGTCCCCTCGTCCTATTTCCGGCTCGATATATCCAGGGCCACAAGTTTATTTTCTTTTTTCCCTCCCACTTTTTTGGCAACCAATGTGGAACACCTGGTACAGTCAAAATCAATGGTTCGCCCAAAACATTAATGCTATTCTAATATTCTGTGTGAAATTTAGAAGAGGGAAAATATCAGTTTCTGTATATGACGTGATACCAATATTACTATAGTCGTTTTTTTTTCTCAGTTGCCTGTCAATTTCAATTTACTCACCTTGATTAATTACTCAGCTATTACAATTTACTCACCTTGATTTCAATTACTCACCTTGATTTCAATTACTCACCTTGATTTCAATTACTCACCTTGATTAATTACTCAGCTATTACAATGACTTTGAAGATAAATATGTTGTGAATTATGATAACTTAGTATTATTATAAAGCAGAGATTTGGTAGTCTCAGATTATTTCATTAATTATCGAGAAATCGGCAGGTAATAGAACTCATATTACCGATAGCTGAACACAAAATACTATACTCAACAGGCAATTAGAAACGAATGAGGTTGGTCAAGGAAAAGAGTGTGTGTCATGCAGTGGAGTGGGTTTAAGGGGAGGTAGTTAGTTTGTTCCCTAGATCTCCATCAAACTTAAAATTACACCCCCTTGAGTTCCTTTCAAGATAAATTTGTAAATATTTCGGTAGAAAAATGTCTCGGCCGAAGGCCGGTTCCTCTTAAATTACAGGCTCGCTATCGCTCGCCAGGATAAAATCGACACCTGAATGCCACGAAAGGTCTTAATATGGGATGAAAGTTCTTAAAATCGCTAAACTAATGGGGCAAACGTTTTATAATATCAAAAGCAATGGGGCTAAACATGAGGGAGAAAGGGGTCAAGAAAAAAATCCCTCAACTGGAGATCTGCCCTTAAGGAGGAAGGTTTGGTTGGTTGTAGTGGGATGTGTTGTGTAATGCGAATGGCTGACTGCGTGTGAGGGGGGGGGGGGGGGTGATGTGTGTGTGCATGTGGGGGGTGTATGTGGGGGTGGTGTGGCTTTCCACTTACATATCCTAGAATGTCATATTTTCAGTTTGATTGTCAGTCTGATAAACTAATCATCATATAATGCTCGCTCTCTCTCTCTCTCTCTCTCTCTCTCTCTCTCTCTCTCTCTCTCTCTCTCTCTCTCTCTCTCTCTCTCTCTCTCTCTCCACCCCACCACACGTGACAGACAGACAGGCATATAAGCAGACATATACTGTATACTAAGAAACACCGGTTCTTAACATTAATCCTCCACTACAAACCCCAATGCACTAGAATAAACTAATGACAGCATATGATCCTCCCGGGATTCGAACTCGGGACACCCCACCCAGAACATAAGCATCTAAACCATTACACCACCAACACCATACCATACAGGGAAAAAGAAAGAAAACAAATAATAGCCTATTTTTTTTGGCTGACTGTGCTGCCAAATATGAAATACCAATATCAGTAATTAAGAACCCAGACGCAACGGTAAATTGGCTAAAGGTCAGAGGTCAAGGTCAAAGGGTGAACGACCTTATAAGCCAGTGAAAAATAAACCCTTTGTATACTATACAGTATATTGGCAGGTTATATTGTACAGAACAAAATATTATATATGATTTTTTTGCGTTAAGTGTAATGTGTTTAAGGTGTTGTCAGCGAAACATACTAGAGTTAACAGACGACATATTTGCTAGTGTGTGTGAGAGAGAGAGAGAGAGAGAGAGAGAGAGAGAGAGAGAGAGAGAGAGAGAGAGAGAGAGAGAGAGAGAGATTTCACGCTTGCTGAATGGTCAAGGCAAAATGTTCAAACAGGTTAAACACTTTAAACCACTGCACAGCTCTTACAGATACTTCACAACGCTTTCACATACTTCAAAACATTTCACAATATTACAAGATTTAGAAACACATCGCAAACACTTTGCAACACTTCTAGATACTTACAACACTTCCAGACACTTCACACCATCTGAAAACAAACCTAACACGCATTACAACACTTACAATACCTTGCAAACACATACACACATTTCAAAACATTTCCAAACACTTGACAACACTTCACAACTATTTATACACTTCCAACCACTTCATAACACTCCCAAGCACTTCAAAACGTTCCTAAACACTTCATACCACTTCACAACACACTCAAACACATCATGCCATTTTCAAACACTTTCCTTTACAACACTTCAAACACTTTCCTTCACAACACTTCAAGCACTTTCCTTCACAACACTTCAAACACTTTCCTTCACAACACTTCAAACACTTTCCTTCACAACACTTCAAACACTCTCCTTCACAACACTTCAAACACTTCCCTTGGGCCCTGTGATCCTCCAAATCCCGCCGCTTCAGCATCTTTGTTATCAATACGCTCTTTGTAGGAAGACCCTCATCCTCTCTATATATATATATTTTGTTCTATATAATACTGTATACATTGCAATACCTGCTTATCAAATAATATATATATATATATATATATGTATAATTATTTACTGTAAACATTGCTACCTGTCTTATCTAATTATATATTTATCTATCATATTATTTATTGTATACATTGCTACCTGTCTATCTAATTATCTATCTAATAATTTATCTATATACATATACATATACATACACTTTTTGTCAGTTCGTTTCTTAACCTATGTTCTTATCATATATCCTCCAAATCATCTTTCTCTCCTTCTATCTATCTCTCTCCTGCCTCTATCAAGCTTTTTACTTACATGTACTTCCAAATTATGGTTAGTGATCATAACTACAGTAAAGACAGACATAATTTACTTAGATTATCAAAATACCTTTCATAAAGTTCTTCACCGTAGGCCTATATTAAACATACAAGCATTTCAGCATCAAAACGAAAATAGCTAATTACATTTAAAGTTGGTTAACAGGTCGACAACATTACAGCCTTTTGGAGAAAAAGGTAAATACATTGTATGTACAATTTACAGTGGGTATTCTATACTATTTTAATGTTGTTCCTTTCAAATATCCCCATGAAATAGAGCGCGAGGTCTTTGCTAAATTACATATGCTTTATAGCTCACTGTCTTGATAGAGTAATGGTTAGGCCGCTGGATCTCTATTCAGTATCCTACAGTATACTCTGTTTCCAGTTGACGGTGCTCTCAATCCCTTAGCATACATTTTCCCAATACTTATAGAAAAATATTAAACATATATATATATATATATATATATATATATATATATATATATATATATATATATATGTATATATATATGCATACGTGTACAGTATGTATGTATATACTAGGGAGCATACCCCATAGCTGGGGGTGGCAGACTCGAGACAGAGCCCGTACAAAAACACATTTAAAGTACCAATTCTTAGGGTCCGGGCCCACTTACGCGTTCCCTCGCCCCATTCTCTGTTTCGTCTAGTAAGTAAATTTTACAAGGGGTGAAGGATTCCTAGCATCCTTTCCCAAAGTAGGAAACGTGGTACAAGAAAATAGAGAGGCAGAACCGGCTAATACTAATGCCAAGTTTTCATAATTAACAGCATATTTCGGTACAAAATCTTGCTACCAGCTGAATAATCAAGGTTAAACATGGCAATTTACAATCAACTAAAAAAAAAAAAAAAAAAAAAAAAAAAACAGACAATAGGTTCATATCCTGGAAGTAACTCAAGTATTCATCAATATAATTGATTTAATTAATTAGATATATTTATAAGTTAATTGATGGGTTGATATTACGATTAATTTTCACTTAACCATTCTACCCCATGCAACTGCAACTCTCTCTCTCTCTCTCTCTCTCTCTCTCTCTCTCTCTCTCTCTCTCTCTCTCTCTCTCTCTCTCTCTCTCTCTCTCTCTCTCTCTCTCTCTCTCTCTCTCTCTCTCCATCAATGGAGACTCAGACCATACCAATTGTGGGCAGATGCACTGTATTTGTATTGTGTGCGTGCGTGTGTGTCCTGTATAATGTGTGTTTGTTTGGCAGTGTGTGTGCGCTCATTTGAGTTTATGTACGTGCGTGCGCGTACTTGTGAGTTTTATATATTTTTCCTATGTGCATGAGGGAAACAAAAGGGAAAGATGCCTGAAACAAGTGTCTCCCCTAAAGTTGAAAGACTGACAGAGCCGTAATAAAGGCGGTTTGTGGTCATCATCAAACAAGTGTGTTTTGGGGTGAAGTGTGGTGTGCTTGTTTAGTGTAGTGAATTGAATAGAAGGAGGAGTTTGTGAGAGCTAGATGGAATACTCTCTGTGAAGATGAGATGCAAACAGAAACAGTGAGAGAAGCCTAACAAATGAAACAGGTTCCAGCAACTACATATTACATGCCAATGAGGCCTCTCCTGGGTATTGCCCTGCTCGATTCCTGTCTACAATCTCCCCAATATATACAATATATATATATATATATATATATATATATATATATATATATATATATATATATATATATATATATATATATATATATATATATATATATATATATATATATATACATATATATATATACTGTATATATACTGTATATATATATACAGTATATATATATATATATATATATATATATATATATATACAGTATATATATATATATATATATATACAGTATACTGTATATATACTGTATATATACAGTATATATATATATATATATATATATATATATATATAAAATTTCATAAATGTTGTCTATATTTATTTATAGAGACGAGTTAAACTCAAGGACATAGGGAGCTTGAAGCAGTTTAAGTTGTAGGATGAGGGAAAGATAGATTGAGGGAGAGAGCTCCAGAGTTAATATGTCGAGTGGAAGAAAGATTAGGGAAATCGGTTCACTCTTGGGTTACAGAATTGGACAGAAATGGGGCGGGAATGTGCTGAAAGGCGGGTGCCACCAATTATCCTTACAGGAGGAATTAGGAAGTATACACTGAGAAAGCTCTGAAGCCCACTTATTATTGTAAGAGAGAGAGAGAGAGAGAGAGAGAGAGAGAGAGAGAGAGAGAGAGAGAGAGAGAGAGAGCGAGAGCGAGCGAGAGCAAGAGAAAAAGCGAGAGCGAGAAAAAGCGAGAGCGAGAGAAAAAGCGAGAGAGAGAGAGAGATGCAACATTGTAGTTTGTAGAGATATATTGTGGACAATTAGAAAAAGGAGGCGAGTTGACGAGATGAAAAGCTTTTGACTCGACCCTTTCGAGAAGTGCGGTATATGGGTGGAACCTGCCCACACATATAACAGCACTCCATAAATGGGTGCACAGTATGCCAGTACAAAGAAAGATGTTGTGTGGGTGTAAAGAACCCACGGGACGGTTGAGCGCAAGAGTGGCAATGCTCGAGAAATACTTACATAATGGTTCCTAAATGCACTTCCTAAATGCTAACTAAGCACAGCACCGTACTTACTCAGTGCTTGCTAAATACTTACTCAATGTGTTATAAGTACTTTCAAATTATTCTTAAATGCTTAGGGGGCTAGTGGCTGATTTGTTGGCCAGCTGAGAGCGCCCATGAATTTACACTTTCTCCTCCACAATGCAGGACTTCTGCTTATCAGAATTCATTTATCCCCAGAGCTACTACTCTTTGGAATTCACTTGCCTCGAATTGCTTTCCACAAACTTACAATCTACAAATGTTTAAATCCAGTTGTTACAAACATTTTATGAATGGAGGATGCCTTTAGGCACATGGACCTTTTTGTTGTATCTGTGTTTTTCCTTCCTCCGTTCATTGTCTCTTAAAAAAAAAAAAAAAAAAAAAAAATATATATATATATATATATATATATTCTTTATTTTCCTCGCTCTCGCTAGACATGCATCAAGCTTAGACAACCACCACCTAGACCCACCTTAAAGATATATACAGTATATATATATATATATATATATATATATATTATATATATATATATATATATATATATATATATTTATATATATATATATATATATAGTATATATATATATATATATATATATATATATATACCGGTATATATATATATATATATATTTTTTTTTTTTTTTTTTTTTTACATTTTCCGGTAGAAAAATGTACTGGACGAAAATTAAAATTACAGGCTCGCTATCGCTCGCCAGAAGATCGACACCTTAGTAGCACGAAAGGTCTAAACATTGAAAATTAAATTGGGCGAAAGGCGTTCAAATCGCCAAACTAATGTGCAGCACGTTTTAAAATCTCAAAATTAATGGGGCTAAACACAAGGGAGAAAAGGGACCAGGAACACGGCCCATGTCCCCTTACCAGATGTTTTTGTATTTGTCTCCTATACACTTCCAAAGTATTTCCTTAACCCTCTCCGATATATGACGCAATTTGAGCCTATTAGGGATACTTTAAAGCCTTTGTTACCATCAGGGGTATTTAGAAATCTTTAGTTTAGTTACTTCAACCTCTGCAGTTGTCTTTGAGTTAGCTGTGGGCAGAAAACTAATTTTGGAGAGGTAATTATAAGAGTGAGAGAACTCTATTTTTATTGCTAATCTGGCAACCACTGCGTCATATGTGCGTGAAAGGGTTAATGCCTCTTCAATGCTTAGGTAATGCTTCTGAAAATATTATTATAATTACACACAGCAAGGTATCCAACTTTCCCAAATACTGTAAACAAAACTGCCGTGTGATTCTCCCCCCAGATGGCTGAGGCTGGACGTTCCCGATTTCCCGAACTTTCATGTTCACTAAAAAGATCGTAAATTAAACCAGGCTCGCAAAATCGAGACGAAATTCACCTCATTTTTCGGCGTTCTCTACCGTATTCCGACCGTATTGATTCTCCTCTATACCCTGTTCCAAATAGGTAGGCCAGAAATCGTGAACCCTAACCTCTGTAACTCAAAAAGGGCTAGAGCAGATGGGCTGTAAATTTCCCCACCTATTCCCTGGCTGACCTTTCCCAAATGGTAGACATACTAGCTCAATTTACTGTGGTCGTTAGTGAGTTATAGACGTTAATGTTTAAGAGTGTTGGCCTGCGTATTTGGAACAGGGTACAGTGCCTAAACTGGTGAATAATTGATTCCAATGTGTGATTCTATAATTGTTGAAGGTTGAATCGTATAATTTAAAACTAATTAACAATGTAAATTATTCCGGAATCACAAAATCGAAATGAATGCCCCCCTCCTCCCCGATTGCCAGGGTCCTCTACTGTGTTCCAGCTAAATACAATTATCCCTAATACCGTAATTGGCGATTGGTTAATTATGGGAGTAATGATGTGGTTTTATAATATATATATTGAGAATATATCACAAATACACGTGAGCCACTAAATGTTTCTAATCTCTCAGTGGGGATCGAACCGTCGACCATCAGGACGATAGCCGACGCTTTAATCAATTACACCACGGCAGTCTTAAGACTGCCGTGGTGTAATTGATTAAAGCGTCGGCAATCGTCCTGATGGTCGACAGTTCGATTCCCAGTGAGAGATTAGAAACATATATATATATATGTATATATATATATATATATATATATATATATATATATATATTTTTTTTTTTTTTTTTTTTTTTTTTTTTAGGGAAAGGTGGGTGAGAGGAGAGGGTTTTATGTGGGAGGCAAAGAGGGAAAGATGAAGCAAGTGTGGGAGGCATAAAAGTTAGTGGGCATACCACTTCGCTTTATTTATAATACATTGGTTTCACACATTATACATTTTTCGGTGTATTATTATTATTATTATTATTATTTTATTTTATTTTTGTTTAACATGCATTTTTGGAGCTAGCTAAATACATAGTTAGTTTTTCATAGCTTATACAATCAGTGATAGTTGTGTCTTAAAATTATTACTAGCTAAGTAGCCTAAAATGTTATTAATTATACTTATACTATACTGGCCTGCCTAATTGTATAGCCTACAGTTGTCACTTATGATTTAGCTAGATTCGAGGATTTTATTTGTTGGATTGTCAGTTGAGTTTATAAACAATATTGAAACTTAATTTCTACATGCTTAGTAGCCTATTTAGTATATAGGGGCAGGCACTTGACCGTTGTTAAATTGCAGTGAATGTAGGCTACTTGGGAACCACTGATGGTACATTTTATCATATATATATATATATATATATATATATATATATATATATATATATATATATATATATACCGTATATATATATATATATTAATGTTTTGTTATAGAAACGCGAATTGAACATTATTCATAAAATCAGGCATTATTGTCATCTATATTCTATTGTAATCGTAATTAACTGTGCTAGTTATATTGTTGACTACGTCACATTGTTTTTGGTAATTCTATATATTACCACTATTAACACATAATTTATGAAGAAAATTCAATTAATATTCGGATTACAATATCATGATACAAGCCTTTCTTTTCAATCATTATCTATATATACTAGAATATCTGTATTCTTTCACTAGCAGTAGCTTGAATTTTAACATAGCACTGTAAATAAATATATTCAGTAACCGAATGCTTAAAAACTAGTAGTTAAGATCTAGGCTCCAAAAGAGCCCTGTTCTACACAAAATATAACCATCTAGGAGAAGCTGACATTGACAATGGTAAGCTCGCTATTACATTACTATCGTCAAATATACTGTAAACAAATCAAGGGCATTAACAGGATATATTACATCCTTGTGTAAATTAATGTGTACACTAGCAATGTGAAAAGTAGCTTAAAATGGGGCACAGCTGCATGTTGAATTGATTCAAGACCTAATATTTGATAAATAATTCCATCTAAGATCAACAAGTACAAAACAGTACGGATAATGAATGACATCGTTGGGCTCTGAAAAGATAGTTTGATTGTCAACAAGGACCCTTAACACAAACATCATAAACGCACATTCATCGCAGGTAATGGGATATGGACCACAGTAATATACATCAATAAATAAATACCACAGAAAGATAATGGCCACATAAAAATAAGTCGAGAAATAAATACCACACAGAGATAATACCCTAAAGACCGTACTAATAGATATTACCCCTGGCGGCACACCGACACAATTACCGATCACACACGGCTATGGTCATATATATGTTATTGTGCCCCCCCCCCCCCCCCAACACACACACACTCCGAACATGGAAACTATTCTGACGGTCCATCAAAATTAATATATATATATATATATATATATATATATATATATATATATATATATATATACTGTATATATACTGTGATTACCGACTCTCTAATAGTTTTGTTTTTCTCGGTAGAACCGTTTTATGAAAGTGTTGATAGTACTCTGTATACTCTGCAATGGAAGGACTGCACTATGTAGTCCTTCTTACGCTAAGAGTATCTCCCAGAAATGGGCCACAAAGATTTTGACATACTATTCCTACTAACTCCCCGTAACACCTCTCTCTCTCTCTCTCTCTCTGTCTCTTTCTCTCTTTCTCTCTCTCTCTCTCTCTCTCTCTCTCTCTCTCTCTCTCTCTCTCTCTCATGCTTCATATACACATCAAAGACTCAAGTTAATACAAACATCAGTGAGCTTTCAATAATAAAAAAATAAGGTGAATTGTGTTGTTCCTTGTTAGTCCGACGAAGAATCTTGTATTGGCATAAATCTAAAATACTTTCCATTCACAAATTCAATACAAATGCTTCGAAAAAAAAAAAAAAAAAAAAAAATCTGTTTGACAGTTAATTCCATGAACTAGAGGTAAAATAATGGAGGAAGACATTATGATTTCAAGATAAACACAATTCACCTATTTGAGTTACATTAAATCTTGCCTTTCAGAATCATGTCTGTGTTTAATGTACGCTCGGATGCCATAATCTCTAGCTCACTCATAAGATTTCGTGGACCCCTGACGTTTTTCTTTATGCAATTATAACTATCTGGATTGATTTTTGGATAGAACTTGCTTGTCAATAAATAGTATAAATAGTTTTGTAGTTGATTTATAGAAGAGTTTAATCATAAATTCGTGTCCAGAGATATACTTCCATAATTAGAAATAGATGAACTCCAGGAATTTGTATGAGTGGGCTAGAGACTATGGTACCCGAGTGTACCATCATGATAACATTAACAGTGTACACTCAAGGACAACTGTTCGGTCTCCCCTGTACATACTTTTGTAATCTATAATAATAGTTAGAATGATACCGTCGAATTTAAGGGGTAGGTAGTCGCTTTTTTCTCCCACATGTTTAGTCCTATTGGCTTTGAGATTTTAAGACGTTCGTTCCATTAATGTGGCGATTCAAAGACCTTTTGTCGCATTTCTGTGGCAATATATAGAAAGAAAATTAAATAGATAATAAATAAATACATATATAACATAATATATAACACCTATCCCCTTAATTACATATATAACATAATATATAACACCTATCCCCTTAATTACATATATAACATAATATATAACACCTATCCCCTTAATTACATATATAACATAATATATAACACCTATCCCCTTAATTACATATATAACATAATATATAACACCTATCCCTTAATTACATATATAACATAATATATAACACCTATCCCCTTAATTACATATATAACATAATATATAACACCTATCCCCTTAATTACATATATAACATAATATATAACACCTATCCCCTTAATTACATATATAACATAATATATAACACCTATCCCCTTAATTAAGATACACCCAAGTATTTACACAACACCCACTCACTCACACTTCAGAACCTCACACGCACTGCACGCTAAAACACTATTAGACCACATCAAAACAAAATCACACTCAAACATTTACACAACACACACTCACACTTCAGAACCCCACACGCACAACACACTAAAACACTACCGGTACTAACCCATCTCAAAACAAGCATTTGTCACCAGCCGAGTAGACCGGAAAATTATATTTGTACCCAAACTCTCTCTCACTGTGTGTGTGTGTGTGTGTGTGTGTGTGTGTGTGTGTGTGTGGTGTGAAAGAGGGAGTAGGTAGGGAGGAGTTGGGTGACTAAGTGTCCACGAGTCAAAGGTTCCAACTTCTGAGTTTCAGAATCCAAGTTCAGACTGACCCCATCTCTCTCTCTCTCTCTCATATATATATATATATATATATATATATATATATATATATATATATATATATATATATATATATGTGTGTGTGTGTGTGGTGTGATATGGAATGAGAGAGAGAGAGCGAGAGGCAGGAGGAGAGAGTGAGAGAGATGGAGAGTGAGAGGCGGGAGAGGAGGAAGAGAGGGAGAGAGAGGAGAGAGAAGAGAGAGGAGAGAGACGAGGCGGAGAGGAGAGAGATGGCTGAGGAGGGAGAGAAGGAGAGAGAGGAGAGAGAGAGAGAGAGAGAGACGCTGACACAGAGAGAGAGAGAGAGACGGTGAGAGAGAGAGAGACAACTAACAAGCCATACACAGCCTCGGGACCAATGTGGTTTTCATCATGTTATAGGGCTCGAGTCACTGCATATTTCAGTATAGCCTAGAGCTTATAAAGGGAATACTGGTTATATTTTGGTATATATATAATATATATATACCGGTATATATATATATATATATATATATATATATATATATATATATATATATATATATATTTACACATAATATATTTTATAGTAACCTCGCTAGACCTCCATCAAGCTTGAAAAACACCCCCTAGACCCTCTTCAAGATAAATGTGTACAGTTTTCGGTAGAAAAGTGTCCCGGCCTTGGTTCCTCCTGGATTTACAAGCTTGCTATCGCTCGCCAGGGAAAAAAATCGACATCTAAATAGCACGAAAGGTCTTTATATTGACAAAGATATGGGGCGAAAGGTCTTAAAATCGCCAAAGTAATGGAACGAATATCTTCAAATCTCAAAGCTATTGGGACTAAATACGAGGGAGAAAAAGTAACTTCCTCTCCCTCAAGCTAGCGTTTTGAGCTAGACAAGAAAATCATGACGGTTTGTATTTTCTTAATCAGCGAACAAAATAACCTTTATTATTTCGCTATAGGCCTATCCCATTTCTCACTGTTCCCAATGTCATGTATTTTCGCTAATTAAAGCATACACCCTTCCTAATCTGAATAAAATCGTCTAATAACAGCCAGACATTATGAAAGAAGTGCGTCTTAGATCCTCAAGGAATTAGTCTCTTAACTACGAAACTCCTTTACTAAGCTTAATTAAATAATTTTGTGTTAGCGAATATATAAGTTATAACTTTTAAACTGAAGGTACCTGCAGTTGTTTTCATTCCTTTATTATGGATACGAGACCTCTTTCCAAAGCTTGATGAATATAATTTAATGTTAGCTGGACCTGAATGTGAAGGGGTTAATTGCCCAAGTTGCTAAGTCTAATTTATATTCTTTCCAAATTGAAAAATGGCCAATGTACCAAGATAAATTAAAGGGGGATGGACGTATTTATTTGCTTATTTATATATTTGTTTTATATATTTTTTTTTACTTTCCTCCCTAGACCTCCATCAAACTTAAAGTTGTTAACAAATAAAAAAAACAGAAAAAACACCCCAACATCCTCCTTCAAGATAAATTTGTACATTTTTCGATGGAAAAATGTCACGGCCGAAGGCCGATACCTCTTAAAATACAGGCTCGCTATCGCTCGCCAGGAAAAAATCGACACCTAAATAAAACGAAAAATCTTAATACTGAGAAGGAAATGGAGCGAAAGGTCTTACAATCGCCAAACTAATGGGCCAAACGTCATAACACATGAAAACTAATGGGACTAAACATGAGGAAGAAAGAGGACCAGAAAAACGAGCCATCTCCCCTTAAACTGTGGGTTAATAAACTACAGGGCCCTGCGTCGGTATTATATAATGACAATAAACCAACCACAGACATTAAATCTTCATATCCTACTCTAACGGTACAATTGTCTGAGAATAAAATCTCTCTCTCTCTCTCTCTCTCTCTCTCTCTCTCTCGCTCTCGCTCTCGCTCTCGCTCTCGCTCTCGCTCTCCTGGCCACTTTGCTTTGATCTGGAACTCTGTGTGGTCAGTGTATCTGTATAAATCAATGCATGTCGACATTAAATATACTAAGACTGTAAGATAACTACTAAACATGGTGATACCGATGATAGCAATGATACTAACAAAGTAATTAATACGTTTCTAAGTATATTCTATAGTGTATCAAAATAATCGAGTACTTTATAAAACAAATACATATACTGTATATCCAGTAAGTTATAAATCCAGGCATTAATTGTTAAAACTAATAAGTTGTTTCCCATTATCGACCATCTCTAGTAACCCATTCAGTACGGCGACGTCCTTTTCATTATATTCTGGCCACTGTTAGACGCTTTTAGTCCGCTTAGGAAGGTCGTCTACCATTTAAAAGGCTATAGACTATCACAATCACTTCAGCTACCAAATAGGCCCTATACTTCTTAAACTTCACAAATCGTCTAAAAGTATCTGGAATAACAAATAGAAAGGCTACAGATTATCACAATTAATCGTTATAACTACCATATATCACTTCTTAAGGGGAGGTATTTAGTTTGTTCCCTAGACCTCCATCAAGCTTAAAATTACATCCCCTTGAGTCCCTTTCAAGATAAATTTGTACATTTTTCGGTAGAAAAATGTCCCGGCCGAAGGCCGGTTCCTCTTAAATTACAGGCTCGCTATCGCTCGCCAGGATAAAATTGACATCTGAATGGCACGAAAGGTCTTAATATAGGGTGAAAGTTCTTAAAATCGCTAAACTAATGGGGCAAAAGTTTTATAATATCAAAAGCAACGGGGCTAAACATGAGGGAGAAAGGGGTCCAGAAAAGAATCCCTCAAGTGGAGATCTCCCCTTAAACTTCAAAAATCGACTAAATGTAGCTGAAATCCAATCCAATACACGGTCACCGGTACCGAAAGGGTTAATGGGTGGAATGAGTCGGGTATACCAAAGCTCATTCTGCCCCAATATTATACACCCTATTATACAAGGAACACGGTTATATTATTGGAGTGTCGGTAATTATAGGATGGCCACTATAATCCTGTGAATCTATAAGGGTGTTCAGTAATCATATATCCAAGCTGTGTTATATCGCTACCATGTCATTTATAGCCCCTCATTAAAATACCCTCGTATCTCTCTACAATAAAATAGTTGACAATCATTATATGTTCAGGTGATTTAACGCCGTAATATGTAATTTAGATTATGCAATATGTGAACTAAATTAAGGAGAATGCGAATGAAGACTAGTTATATATATGTTGATGCTTGGTAGAATTTTTGGCACACAACAAAATATTGATAAGTAATGCCCATAAATACAAAACTTCTGATCACTCTTTTTAAACTTAAGGACAGTCTTAATTGCCCGGACTTCAGCCAATTACCGAATACTTAACAGTCAGTGGCAGTTGAGCTTCTTACCTTTCTCTTGGTTTGTATGAGCTGCTTCACACGCTTCTTATATTTGTTCTATGTTTGCATCTTTCTTACAACAATGTTCTATATAATTTAATTTTCTTTGTGTCCCCTGCCAGCCTACCACTCAGTATTTTGTCCCCTACCAACCAACCACTCATTATTTTGGCCCCCTACCAACCAACCACTCAGTATTTTGCCCCCCTACCAACCAACCACTCAGTATTTTGCCCCCCTACCAACCAACCACTCAGTATTTTGCCCCCTACCACCAAAACCACTCAGTATTTTGCCCCCCTACCAACAACCAAACACTCAGTATTTTGCCCCCTACCAACCAACCACTCAGTATTTGCCCCCCTACCAACCAACCACTCAGTATTTTGCCCCCCTACCAACCAACCATCAGTATTTGCCCCCCCTACCAACCAACCACTCAGTATTTTGCCCCCCTACATACCAACCAACCACTCAGTATTTTGCCCCCCTACCAACTAACCACTCAGTATTTTGCCCCCTACCAACAACCACTCAGTATTTTGCCCCCTACCAACCAACCACTCAGTATTTTGCCCCCTACCAACCAACCACTCAGTATTTTGCCTCCTACCAACCAACCACACAGTATTTCGACCCCCTACCAACTAACCACTCAGTATTTTGCCCCCTCCCAACCAACCACTCAGTATTTTGCCCCCTACCAACCACTCAGTATTTTGCCCCCTACCAACCAACCACCCAGTATTCTGACCCCTACTAACCAACCACTCAGTATTTTGCCCCCTTACCAACCAACCACTCAGTATTTTGCCCCCCTACCAACCAACCAATCAGTATTTTGCCCCCCTACCAACCAACCACTCAGTATTTTGCCCCCTACCAACCAACCACTCAGTATTTTGCCCCCTACCAACCAACCACTCAGTATTTTGCCCCCCTACCAACCAACCACTCAGTATTTTGCCCCCCTACCCAACCAACCACTCAGTATTTTGCCCCCTACCAACCAACCACTCAGTATTTTGCCCCCTACCAACCAACCACTCAGTATTTTGCCCCCCTACCAACCAACCACTCAGTATTTTGCCCCCCTACCAACCAACCACTCAGTATTTTGCCCCCCACCAACCAACCACTCAGTATTTTGCCCCCCTACCAACCAACCACTCAGTATTTTGCCCCCTACCAACCTACCACTCAGTATTTTGCCCCACTACCAACCAACCACTCAGTATTTTGCCCCCCTACCAACCAACCACTCAGTATTTTGCCCCCCTACCAACTAACCACTCAGTATTTTGCCCCCTACCAACCAACCACTCAGTATTTTGCCCCCTACCAACCAACCACTCAGTATTTTGCCCCCTACCAACCAACCACTCAGTATTTTGCCCCCTACCAACCAACCACTCAGTATTTGCCCCCCTACCAACTAACCACTCAGTATTTTGCCCCCTACCAACCAACCACTCAGTATTTGCCCCCTACCAACCAACCACTCAGTATTTTGCCCCCTACCAACCAACCACTCAGTATTTTGCCCCCCTACCAACCAACCACTCAGTATTTTGCCCCCCCTACCTACCAACCACTCAGTATTTTGCCCCCCTACCAACTAACCACTCAGTATTTTGCCCCTACCAACCAACCACTCAGGATTTTGCCCCCCCTACCAACCAACCACTCAGTATTTTGCCCCCTACCAACCAACCACTCAGTATTTTGTCCCCCTACCAAACCCAACCACTCAGTATTTTGCCCCCCTACCAACCAACCACTCAGTATTTTGTCCCCTACCAACCAACCACTCAGTATTTTGCCCCCCTACCAACCAACCACTCAGTATTTTGCCCCCCTACCAACCAACCACTCAGTATTTTGCCCCCCTACCAACCAACCACTCAGTATTTTGCCCCCCTACCAACCAACCACTCAGTATTTTGCCCCCTACCAACCAACCACTCAGTATTTTGCCCCCCTACCAACCAACCACTCAGTATTCAGGCAGGACCTCCACCACAACTCACTAGTTCCGCCTCAATTGAAAGTTATGAATTTCAACCTGCCATTTTCGGAGGCGACACCTTTTTTTTAAAGGGAGATCAGGCGTGTGGCAATATATTATAGCTTGTTGTGACAGAACCTCCATAATTCACACATGCTAAAACATTCGTACGCGCTAAACCATTCGTACAAATACACCCACACATACATACACACACAAAGTTCCCACCATCACTCAAACAACAACACATAAACACACAAACTTCCCACCATCACTTAAACAACAACACACGTAAACCCAACACCAACTAAATAACCTCTACAAACCACGACTATGCAGTATATACAGTTGTTGTTAATCCTCCTACATCCACGACAGTTCCAGAACCAGGGGTTACTACTACCTTAATATCAGAAGTTGTTCATTAGCTGAATCCTTTGAGTACTAGGTAGATTTGCTCACACTCTTCCGGCTACCATTAAAAACTTAGTTTTGGAGAGAGAGAGAGAGAGAGAGAGAGAGAGAGAGAGAGAGAGAGAGAGAGAGAGAGAGAGAGAGAGAGAGAGAGAGGCTATTCTCTGAGTTTACCCTACAGGCGAAAATTCTCTGGATAAAATTCTCTGGTAAACGCTGCTCAAGTTTTAATGTTAGAGTGTAAAAAACAAACGAAACACACACATACAAACACACTTACATCAAACAAACGCAATCACAGACACACTCTCTGTCTCTCTCTCTCTCTCTCTCTCTCTCTCTCTCTCTCTCTCTCTCTCTCTCTCTCTCTCTCTCTCTCTCTCTCTCACACACACACACACACACACTAAGCAAACACACACACACACACACACACACAAAACACACACTAAGAGGCAATGTTCTATTTTGATGAATTACTTCACTTCAAAATACCCTCATCTGCTACATAGTAACCATGGTATCAAGAAGAAACAATAGCCAACGTAATAGCACCCATGCATCCAAAGCACTATATACACTTTACCAGCATAGCCACCACCACTCTCACTTAAGGGGAGGTGGGCCGTTTTTCTGGTCTCCTTTCTTCCTCATGCTTTTCCCCATTAGTTTTGAGATTTTAAGAAGTTTATCCCATGAGTTAGTCGATGTTAAGACCTTTCACCCCATTTCTTTATCAATATTAAGGTCCTTCGTGCCCTTTAGGTGTCGATTTTGTACCTGGTGAGCGATAACGAGCCTGTAATTGTGGAGGAACCGGCCTTCGGCCGTGAAATTTTTCTACGAAAAATTTACAAAATTAATCTCGTAGGGGGATTTAATGGATTTTTTTTTTTAAGTTTGATGGAGGTCTAGGAAGGAAACTAAAAAAATACATGAATATGTAAATAAATAGACCCCAAACATAACCACTGTCCCCTTAACACCAACAATAACTACAACAATCACTACAACAATAAACAACAACACCACCACCACCAATAACACAACATCAACAACAAACGCCAATAACTGTATAAATCAACAGCATCAGAAGTGTGTGTGTGTGTGGAGGTACGAGAGCAAAGTGGTGTGGATGTAAATGTGCTAAACAGTGACAAGAGGAATACTTTGAGGTGGTTTGGTCATGTGGAGCGTATTTGAATGCATTATTTCTAACATCGTTCATAACACCAATAACCCCCAAATTAAATCAATGAAAGCATGTGATTCTCCCAGGATTCGAACCTAGGCTATATCATACAGAACTTACACGCTCTAACCATTACACCATCAAGACAGTTATAAGTACATCACATGACTACAATTTCTAAATGAGTGTATAAAAATGAGTTAGAAGGGCAGACATGGTAAGGGTATGGTATTCTGAAGTAAATGAGTCAAAAGTGGTCGGGGGTGGGAGGAGGGGCGCCGGCTGACGGATAACAAAGGAGAATGGAGGCGATTCATTCGTGTCCAACCACTCGGGGATCAAATTGATTGGCAATACATAAATAGAATAGCACCACCTCCATCAACAAAGACAACATAGACGCAGTTTAAGGGGGGTGACCTGTTTTGGTTCTGTCCTTTTCTATCTTTCTCTGGCTTGTATCCATTTGGCCCCATTCAGCCTACTGTTTTAAGACGTTTATCCCCATCCAGGTGTCAATTTTTTACTGGTGAGCGGTAGCGAGCCAGCATATTTTTTATTTTTGTTTGACAGCAGGCTAAATTTGTAAATTTTTCGATAGAAACATTTCTCCGGCGAAGCCGGATTTCTTCATATAATGCTGGCTCGCTATCGCTCGCCAGGAAGAAATCGACACCTAGATGGGGATAAACGTCTTAAAATAGTTGACTGAATGGGGCCGAATGGATACAAGCCAGAGAAAGAGAGAAAAGAACAGAAATAACAAAAAGCAGGTCACCCCCCTTAACACATGAGCCCTACACGCTAGCGAAGTAGAAATATGTAAAATGTCGAGATACATTTTTAAGGGAAAATTAAAAAACAAAATATCCTTGATTCACAAAATAACAAAAGGGGATAAAAAGCACGCAAATAATAAATTTAAACAAAGAACCAACCAGAATCCTTTTTATCCCCTACGTCTCAACCTCGGGACTGTAGACTGTTCAGGAGCCTGTAACTCTTGCGAGGCCCCGAGAATATCGATTGAAACTTCAAGATATTGGGTGCTTCATATGGGCCGCACTATATGAGCACAGTGGAGCATAAATGTGTTGGTTGCTTCCTTTCTGCCACACTAGATGACGACACCTTATTTATACACGTCACATAATTTGAAGAGGTGATTCACAGCATCTTCGTATATGGTCGGGCATCTTCTATGCTATGAACTTAAGACGATATAGGGGGTACTTTCTTGACGTGTCGGTATAGCCAGGATCTTTGTAGAACAGCAGGGACGATCATATCACCTCAGAAAAACCCCTGACGTTTGGCGTTGACTTGATCTGGGGACCATTTGGTTTGCAGTCCACTACGATATCCACTATGCTGTCAACTCCCACCATGAAGCGAAGACGCACGGATTTGTTCACGATTTAAAGAAGTAATGCACATACCGGAGACTTACACAACACAATTAAAATACAGTATATACGTACACAGATACACATAACAGAAGGTAAAAGGAATACATACTGGAATATGACTTGCATATAGAATATAGATGCACATAGTATCTATATATATATATATATATATATATATATATATATATATATATATATATATATATATATATATATATATATATCTCTCTCTCACACACACACACACACAGTGGAGGAAGCTGAGTGAGGCACCTTTCATCTTAGTCTCTATAAAGCCTCAACACGCACATTAATTAACCTCAAAGAAGAAACAGAAAAACTTTTTAAACTTTAATTTTTTTTAATGTTTATCAAAAAGAGAAAACAAATCGAGAGTTACGTTCTACAATGATATTATAAATTAGTCATGTGTATTTAGCTATTTTACTTATATATTTCTGAAAGTGCCCACAATATTATCAGTTCCATCTTTGGGAAGGCATGTTAAATACAGTGGGCTTCCAAGTTCCAATAACGTTACCCTATCTCGACTTTAAGGGATAAATAGTTTGTTGTAGAACAGGCATAAAGGGAAATGTTCTTCTTTTGGTTTGTTTAGTTTGCAAGTTTTACATTTTAATTGTATTGAAAAGTGCATATACTGTATATCACAACACAAAATGTGAACTACTATTTACAGATAGAAATAGGGAGTATAAAGTTGATAATATATATGCAAGATAAAGTGAGCCAATGCCCAAAACAATCCACACGGTGACATGGCAATGACACACCTGTTTCTAATAAACAGAGTATAGGTAAGTCACACACGCACACTATACTATATACTATACTATACTATATTATATTATATTATATTGTATTATATTTATATATCTACATCTATATATATATATATATCTACATCTACATCTACATATATATATATATATATATATATATATATATATATACACAATTACATACTGTATATATATATATATATATATATATATATACATATATACTGTATATATATACACTAGTTACATAGTTTATAGAATATTGTTGTTTCGGTAAGATTGGTGGGTGGCGAAAGAGTGTTCTACCTTTCTCCTTTCACGCCGCGTCTATTCAACTTCCTGGTTTTATTTCGAACCCCCCCCCCCCCCCCGGCTTTCTATCTCTGAGACCACGGAACGAAGAGGCTAAATTGAGACCCTTTGGAATACAGAGATTTGACAACTCTTCATCAAATTTAATACGTAATAATAATTAAGTAGACGTGCCGTTTTGCCCAAAATCAAAACGGCATACCCAACTCTCCGATGGGTTACGGTCATCACTACTAATATAATCATCAATCACAATCACCATCATCACTACTACTGCCATCATCAACTACAACTGCCACAATCATCACAACTACTTTTAACATCACCAATACTATGATCATCATCACTACTACAATTACAATCATCGCTACTACTCTCACCATCATCACTACTACTGTCACCATGGTCACTACCATCTTAATCACTACTATCATCATTGATACAACTATAAACCATCATTACTAATATCATAACCACCATCTTACAATCAACATTACTACTGTTAACATCATGATCACTACTACTATAACCATCATCATTACTACTGTCACAAATATTACCATCATTTATCCTACTGTCACCATCATCACTATTACTGCCATCATCACCATTATTATGATCTTCATCACCACAACTATTGTCATTATCACTACAACTTTCACCAATCCTCACTACTACTCACCATCATCACTAATGCTCACACCATCGTCACTACCAGCATCAATACTGTCATTATTATCACTACAACTATCATCATTACTTGTCACCATCATCACTACTATTATGACCATCATTACTACTACTAGTACTGTCACCATCATCACTAATAATACCATCATCAATCACAAACACCATCATCACTACTACTGCCATAATCACTACAACTGCCACAATCATCACGACTACTGTAATCACCATTACTATGATCATCATCACTACTACAATTACAATCATCACTACTACTCTCACCATTGTTACTACCATCTTAATCACGACTATCATCATTGATACTACACCTATCAACCATCATTACTACTATCATCACCACCATCTTACAATCATCATTACTACAGTTAACATCATCACTACTACTATAACCATCATCATTACTACTGTCACAAGTATTACCATCATGTATCCTACTATCACCATCATCACTACTACTGCCATCATCACAACTATTGTCATCATCACTACAACTTTCACCATCATCACTACTACTCACCATCATCAATAATACTCACACCATCGTCACTACCATCATCACTACTGTCATCATTATAACTACAACTATCATCATTACTTGTCACCATCATCACTACAATTATGACCATCATCACTACTACTAGTATTGTCACCATCATATCTACTAATGTCACCATCTTATCTACTACTACCATCATCATCAATACAAATACAACCATCATCACTACTATTATCACCATCATTACTACTATCACCATCAATACCACTATTACTACCATCACTTCTAATGCCAACTAAACTAACTTAACCTAGCAAATGCGGAGTGAGATGTTTTCGCCCCCAGAACGAATGCGTTCTTAGTGTGTGAGCCCCTTCGGGGCTCACACACTAAAAACGCCATCATAGGGGGGGGGGGGGGGGGTAAAACTATATTTTGGACCTAAAATCATAACTATTGTATAAATTCAAAAAATCTGTTTTGAATGACGTTCGCATTCACGCAACAAATGTTCGTGTGAAATTTGGTGAAAATCCGTCCAACGGTCTAGGAGGAGTTCCGAGACAGACAGACAGACGACGACGACGACGACGACGACAGACATTGTTTTTGTGAGGTACCCACTATACGGGGGAGCGATACCAAACTCTGCTTACGCAGAGTTGATTAAAAACAAAATAGGGCCTTCTTAAACTGCATAATATTGTCGATTTGTAGCCAGAATCAAAGGTAAAAAGACGACACCGGTACTGATATCATATTTGTGATACAAAAAAAGTCTAATGGTAACCAGCATATGATGGAAATACGTCATGGTGCTGAAGGGGTTAACACAACACCTGGCTTTATGTTTACAGTTCTCATCCGCCTTTCATTGCGTTCATTTGTTATTGACGTTCATTATAACCTGCATCCGAGGTGTTCATTCAGTTTACAGATGCAGGGTTTCCATATAAATTCAAAAGGTACATTAGGAGAATTGACAGTCTCTCTTTCCCTGCCTCTCTCTCTCTCTCTTCTACTTTACTGTCCTATTCTTCCATTATAAACTGTCCCTGTCTAGTAGTATTAAGGCTGGACCACCTAGTTGGAACCGCAAGGATTGTGTGTGGTCTCAGTAGCTGTGTAACTCTGTGTAACTCTCTCTCTCTCTCCAACCATCCTTGACTAACTTTCCTCACCGCAACTTTCACTCATACTTTTTTTTTACCCTTGCCTGCCAAATTAAATTGAGGAGATTTACACCGGCTCTCTCCAGTATACATTATAGGGTACAGTTGCCCAAATAAGTCATGTCGCAGCACCAAGTATATAGGGTTGCCACATCAAGCCCGCTAGATAGTAAATAAATGCCGAAAATAGCTAAAATAACGGCGCAATCTCTACCAATTCCCTCTACAATAGCTAGAATAACGGCGCAATCCCTACCAATTCCCTCTACAATAGCTAGAATAACGGCGCAATCCCTACCAATTCCCTCTACAATAGCTAGAATAACGGCGCAATCCCTACAAATTCCCTCTACAATAGCTAGAATAACGGCGCAATCCCTACCAATTCCCTCTACAATAGCTAGAATAACGGCGCAATCCCTACCAATTCCCTCTACAATAGCTAGAATAACGGCGCAATCCCTACAAATTCCCTCTAAAATAGCTAGAATAACGGCGCAATCCCTACCAATTCCCTCTAAAATAGCTAGAATAACGGCGCATCCCTACCAATTCCCTCTAAAATAGCTAGAATAACGGCGCAATCTCTACCAATTCCCTCTAAAATAACTCAAATCTACAGGATATCGCTAGAATTAATGTCGCTAGATAGAACATTTGCCTCTAGATTGAAGTAAATACCTCTAGATCTAGCGGGAAAGTAGCTAAATTGGCAACACTGCAAGTATATTTCGATCAATAATTGGTATCGGCACTATCTAAGCACTATTTCATCGTTTCGAGTGAGATATGCGAACATACTCCTATCTTTACACATCGTATTCAACATCTGACAGACATTAATGCAGCATACAACGAGCAAAACGTAATGACAGCGGCGACACGACTTATTTGGTCAACTGTACGGTAGCGCTAATAAGTCATATATCAGCCGTTATTACGTTTGGTTAGCTCTGTGTTGTATTAATGTTTGTCAGATGGCGAACAGGGTGGGTAAGTGTAGAAACATGTTTGTATATCTCACTCGCAATGAATTTATCACGTTTGGATATTGCGGATACCAATTATTGATCAGAATATACCTGGTGCCGAACCATCACTTATTTGGCCGACTGTACGATCACGGTCATAAGTTACGTTCTGACCATAACTGTCAACGTTGGTTATATCTCTAGTATAATAAATAACATATATAATAATGTTCAGGTTTACTTATTTGCCGATTCAGTACCGGTGACGTCTTGTTCATTATATTCTGGCAATTATTTGACGATTTAGCTCAGCTTAGGAAGGACGTCTACACATTAAAAGGCTGCAGACTATCTCAATTAATCCTTTTAGCTACCATAAATTATTCTTGAGCTTCATAAAAATTTCTAAATGTAGTTGAACTCCAATAATAGAGACATCACTTTCATAATGTGCAGTGAGAATCCAGTCACGGTGCATCTTTACAACTCTAATATTACCAAAAAATATATGCACACACACACACACACACACACACACATAACTAAATTCTGTTTTGGCGTATTAACGTAAATTTTGTTTTGGCATATTTACAATCAAATTTCTCCCCTCTCAACACTCTTCGATAAGTACGGTAGATAAGAGGTGCCGTTGTATAGGCTTATCCCTCAATACCTTCACTTGACAGAACAACTAGATTAAAAAAAAAAAAAAAAAAAAAAAAAAAAAAAAAAATAATAATTTACAAACAAATTTGTTATGTATCTGGCTAAAGAAAAAAATATATGTAGTTTTGGCCTTGACCACGAATGTACTTGACACAGCCTAGGGGTCGTACTTCACAAATATATAAACCCTCATATAATTTACAGGTTATATTAATTATTTAACCGGTTATCATATACTTCCATCATGGCGTGAAGATAATGTCAGCTCTATCATGGGCAAGTGATGCACTCATTTGGCAGAAATATAAAGTAGCAAAATTAAAGCAAATCGTAATTCAAATTCAGCTTAACATATATAGTTTTATCTACCGCCACAAATTATAGACATTACCGTCATATGATATAATTTGTCATTTCAGAAGAAAAAAAAACATTCAATATTATTAAAGGGTTTTATTACTGTTCTGTCATCTTGTTTTAACTCCCGGGTGTATTTATCTGCTCTCACATAACAAAGAAGCAGAATAGATCTTGAATAAATACACTTTTAATGCTAATACATAATTGTTACTGGTATTTGTACTGTCAATTGTATTTCAAAAGTATCAATAAACAGATACATAGAAGTACAAAATATAGAACAATCAACATGGAAACTAGAAAGGATGTGAGAAAGAAAAAGTGTCATACTTGATTGCTATAAGAAATATTTAAGTCTTCTTGGAAAAATATGAGCAAACATGTAAAGCGAAAGAATATTAGTGTTCTTTCAAAAGAAGTCGATAGATTGACATAAAAAGCGAGGACAAGAAGAATCAAGAGAATTAAGAACAAATGTGGGTAGGACGACACATTGTTATAAGATATACTTTAGAGTTCTTTCAAAATAGCAACAGACATGTAAAGAGAAGTATATACAGGTAAACTGAATCACAGTTGAAGAGGGACAGGACTCACAGGAGGTACCTCAAATCTCTACTAATTCGCCCCCTTTCCCCTCAGTTTTCACACCCGACCCTCTCTTAGAAACAATCGACCGTCAACACTTTCTACCCCAATCGAAACCCGTCCTCCCCATCATTACCCATCTCATCAAGTTTCAGATCCCTCAGACGCTCTCCCCAACATCTTCCCCTTCGACTCTGTCCCCGAGGTCCTCCTTATCGTTCCTCTCTTCCTTCATCACACCACCACATTCATCCTCGTCGACCCTCCCACCAACCCTCACCCTACTGCCCGCCAACAGAGAACCCTATACCGTCCCCACATCCCGGACATCCCCCTACTCGTCCTCTTCCTCCTCGACGGCACCATCTTCGTCCTTCAGTGCCTCTTCCTCTTCAGTCCACCCCACCTCCAACTCCTCAGTCCCCCACACCTCCTCTTCCCTCCCCCCTGTCTCAAACACCTCCTCCGCCAACGCCCCCGACTTGGCCTACGCTTTCGCCTTCAGTTCGTGCATGACATCGTACCATTCGAGAGCCAAGTCCGCTTGCTCCGGGTAGTACGAACAGATGATCTGGGCCAGGATATGGAGCTTGTCCATTTTAAGGTGTATTAATGAGTGTGTTTTGTTAATATTTAAGAGTAGGTGATGGCTTCTGCATTACATTAGTTCGGCGATTATAAGAGCTTTCGCCCCATTTCTTTGTCAATATTAACTCCTTTCGTGCCATTTAGGTGTCATTTTGTTCTGGCGAGCGATAGCGAGCCTGTAATTATAGGAAGGACCGGCCTTCAGCCGGGAATATTTACTACCGAAAAATATACAAATTAATCTTGAAGGGGGGTCTTGGGGTGTATATTTAAGCTTGATGGAGGTCTAGCGAGGAAACTAAAAATAAATCAATATACCAAAATATACCCTACCCCTTTAATATACCCTACCCCTTTAATATACCCTACCCCTTTAATGATGATTAGTGATGTGTTCATGCACTGGAATGTGATTGTTTATTGGCAGAGGAAAATAGAGGGTGATCATTTTGAATCGTTCATGTTTGGCATCACTAGTTTGACGACTTGTATATTACTGTTAACCATCATCACTACTACCTTCACCGTCACCATCATCACTAGTCCTATCACCATCACTACCGCAAACACCAACATCATCACTACTACTACTGTCAGCATCATCACTACTACTGTCAGCATCATCACTACTACCATCACCATCATCACTACTGCTACACCATCACCACCAACATCACTCTCATAATTACCATCATCACTACAAATCATGACTACTGATGGGTTTGGTGCAAATACACACACACACACACAGATATCATCACAACCATCAAAACTACTACCACAATCACCACCACCATCACTTCTACTATCATCATCACCATAATGTTCACTACTGTGATGTGTGTGCCCGATAAGGACACACACACACAGAGCCCCACTAAACAGACACGCCATCATCACTGCTGTCAATTGTGTATGTGTCCCTACGGGGCACACACACAAAAACGCGGCACACATATCACACCGACAGACACACTCACATACACGGTGATTACAATACTACGCCTCCCATATGGGGGGGGGGGGGTACGTAACATCAAAAGCAACACTCTCAAGGCAGACAATCCCCGCCTCCGACCTTCATTCACACACACTAAGCCAAAAATCGGCTCAGAGTTCGTTCCAAATCCGAGATGAAAAAAAAAAAAAAAAAGTGCATGTGTAAATCCTTGGGGCGCGGATTTGCCCCCGCCCGTGTTATTATCCACAGTAAGACGTTATATATCCTACCCAGATGGGACAGTGCGTACAATTGACACTTAAATTTATAACCCAGCTCCAATATAATTTTAAGTGTATTATCAGTGTTAAGGGGGGATGGGTGTATTATTTGTACATTTATGTATCTTTTTATCCTTTTATTTTTAGTTTCCTCCCTAGAACTTTATCAAGTTTAAAAAAAAAAAAAAAAAAACCCAAGACCCTTCTTCAAGATAAATGTGTAAATTGTTCAGAAGCAAAATGTCCCGGCCGAAGGCTGGTTCCTCCTAAATTACAGGCTCACTTTCGCTCGCCAGGAAAAAATCGACACCTAAATGACATGAAAGGTCTAAATATTGAGAGAGAAATTGGGCGAAAGGTCTAAACATCGCCAAACTAATGGGCCTATCGTCTTAAAATCTGGAAACTAATGGTGCTAAACACGAGAGAGAAGGGGGTCCAGAAAAAACAACAACCACCTCCCCTTAAATCATTCAGAACGAGTGACGCCTTCATTATTTTCTTCTAGCCATATTTCACCGATTTTAAGCAGCTTAGAAAGGTACTGTAGTCGCTAAGTGAGTTTAGGGAGATAATTTGAATCCTCCTAATTGGTAGAGATGCTTCTTAATTTGAATAAAATTGTCTAATAGTAGCCAAAATACACTGAAAAGGACGCCACTCATACTGAAAGGGTTAAGGGGAGATGGGTTGATTTTCTAGATTCCCTTCTCCCCCATTAGTTTTGAGCTTATAAGATGTTCGGCCCATTAATTAGGACAATTTAATACCTTTCGCCCCATTTCGTTGTCAATTTTAAGACCTGTGCCATTTAGGTGTGTATATTTCCTTGTACTCGTCGTAGGTCATAATTGCCTTTATTTGTAGTGTCGTTAATCACACAAATATAATAATCATGTTCATAGCCTAAAATAATTACTTTGAGAGAGAGAGAGAGTGAGAGTGAGTGAGGTAAGCCAGGTATCTCATAAACCAACCATCTCTCTCTCTCTCTCTTATAGCCTATCTCACCTTTCCTTTCACTCAGTTTAATTATCTCCCCCCCCCCCCCCCCCCGCCCTCTCAATCTCACTCACTCTAACCAACGTAACACCGATATTAGAAAACGGCAGCAAATCCCTACCCAGTAACTATCGTCCAATTAGCTTAACCTCAGTTGTATGTAAAATGCTAGAAACGGTCATACGAGACAGACTCGTAAATCACTTAAAGGAACATTTCTACTTCAAGAGACTCAACACGGCTTTTCGTAAAAAAACGTTCCTGTTTAACAAACCTCTTAGACTTCTTCCACGATATCCTCAACCTCTACGATGAGAGTAAAGCTGTAGATA
>CM064576.1:27821427-27901417 GCA_032716605.1 Paralithodes platypus | reverse complement strand
GTCCCACAAGTGGAATTCTCCCCTTAACATACGATCCACCACGCCTTGAGGTGGGCGAATTACCCAGTCTGGTACACACTAGATCCCTTGTATTTGTAAAGGCCCTGTGAGTTATGTATTTGTAAAGGCCCTGTGAGTTATGTATTTGTAAAGGCCCTGTGAGTTATGTATTTGTAAAGGCCCTGTGAGTACTGGGGGTGTGTAAAGGCCCTGTGAGTTATGTATTTGTAAAGGCCCTGTGAGTTATGTATTTGTAAAGGCCCTTGAGGTAGTGTATTTTGTTAAAGGCCCCTGTGAGTTTGGTGTGTATTTGTAAAGGCTCTGTGAGATTATGGTATTTGTAAAGGCTTCTGTGCGTTATGTATTGGTAAAGGCGCTGTGAGTTATGTATTGGGTAAAGGCCCTGTGAGTTATTAGTTGTAAAGGCCCTGTGAGTTCTGTAGTTGTAAAGGCCCTGGAGTGAGTTATTATTATAAAGGCCCTGTGAGTTAGTATTTGTAAAGGCCCTGTGAGTTATGTATTTGTAAAGGCCCTGTGAGTTATGTATTTGTAAAGGCTCTGTGAGTTATGTATTTGTAAAGGCTCTGTGAGTTATGTATTTGTAAAGGCTCTGTGAGTTATAGATTGTTAAAGGCTCTGGGTGATGTAGTATTTTAAAGTCTCTGTGAGTTATGTAGTTTGTAAAGGCTCTGTGAGTTCTTGTATTTGTAAAGGCTCTGTTGAGTTTATGTATTTGTAAAGGCCCTGTGAGTTATGTATTTGTAAAGGCTCTGTGAGTTATGTATTTGTAAAGGCTCTGTGAGTTATGTATTTGTAAAGGCCCTGTGAGTTATGTATTTGTAAAGGCTCTGTGAGTTATGTAGTGTTAAAGGCCTCTGTTAGTTATGTATTTGTAAAGGCCCGTGTGGGAGTTATGTATTTGTAAAGGCCCTGTGGAGTTATGTATTTGTACAAGGCTCTGATTTTGTAGTGGAAGCCCTGGGGAGTTATGTATTTGTAAAGGCCCTCGTGGAGTTATGTATTGAAGGCGCGTGAGTTTTATGGTGTAAAGGCCCTGTGAGTTATGTATTTGTAAAGGCCCTGTGAGTTATGTATTTGTAAAGGCCCTGTGAGTTATGTATTTGTAAAGGCCCTGTGAGTTATGTATTTGTAAAGGCCCTGTGAGTTATGTATAAAAAGGAAATTAGTATGATTGAATGGATTTTTTTTTTTTTTTTGTGTGTGCAATACTTAAATAATATGAACAATTAACGATTTTATAGCAAATTACTCTATCGTCAATCATCCAAGAAGTGGATACACATTTATTTGGATAACTGTACACTGGCGTTATTGCCTATTTTCATAGAGAGAATGTCACGAATGTCCACTACTTCCAGGTTATTTTTACTACCAGGTCAGGGGAGATCGTTCAAGTGTTATATTCAGCTTGGGAATCGCAATTGAGATGTCTTGGCTGTTGGCGGAACGCACTAGCAAATACACCCCAGTAAACACTAGTTAGTGTTAAGGCTTCAATCAATATGTGTCGAACCCAGGGAGGACATACCCTGAATAAGTCCATTAAGGGGAGATTTCCACTTGAGGGATTTTTTTCTTAACCCCTTTTTCCCTCATGTTTTTCCCCATTGCTTTTGAGATTTTAAGACGTTCGCCCCATTAGTTAGTCGATTTTAAGAACTTTCACCCAATTTAGGTCACTTGTAAGACCTGTCGTCCCATTTAAGTGTCATTTTTTTCCTGGCGAGCGATAGCGAGCCTGTAATTTAAGAGGAACCGGCCTTTGGCCGGGAAATTTTTCTACCGAAAAATGTACATATTTATCTTGAAAGGGGGTCAAGGGGGTGTAATTTCAAGCTTGATGGAAGTCTAGGAAACACACTAAAAAACTCCCCTTAAATGAATAACAATGTGCCCATAAAGCATTGAGTACTACCGTAAAAATCCGTATTTCTCTATTAATTTAATTTACTAGTACCTTATCACCTCAAAATTGCAAACTTCATCAACACACTTCCATCTTTGCATTGATACGTAAGTGAACTAATGTTTGGATGTAGGTTCCTGCCAGAGGGATTTTATTGATGTTGTTTAGCAAAAATCATATGTAACAGACTTTTAGGTCGTGTTTAACCCATTCAGTACCAGGAACGTCCGTTTCATCGAATTCTGGTAACTATTAGACGACTGTATTCAGACCTCTAGCCATGACAAGACTGCAAGCTATCTCAACCAACCCTTTTTAACTCCCACAGACCCTTCCTAAGCTGCATAATATCGTCTAAATATGGCTAGAATAGAATATAACACACGGCGCTGGTACTCAAGGGGTTAATTATATAATATTTAGTAACAGTTATTATAATACCTCGGTGCCACACTGATAAAATCCACCGTTTCTATTTACAAAGCAATTTCCAAACACTTATGAAACATGTCCGTGACCAAATATGAATATGGCTCCAATAACATTTTATGATTATCGAGGTGATTGTGAAAGAAGAACGATGCAATGATCATAGACAGTTCAGCCAATAGAACACGGTTATCAGGCCTGGCAGGTTGAGGTCAGTGAGGGAACTTAACCCCTTCTGTATCGGCACCAAGTATATTTCGATCAATAATTGGTATCAGCGCTATCTAAAACTTTATTTATTCGTTTCGAGTGAGATCTACAAACAGGTTCCTACACTTATCCACCCCATTCAACATCTGACAGACATTAATACAGTACAGAGCAAGCCAAACGTAATGGCAGCTGGGACATGATTTATTAGCGCGACCGTACCGGCTACGTCATTATGATTTTATTCTAGCTATATTTAGAGGATTATATTCAGTTTCCAAAGGGCCTCCAGCAATTAACATGCATCGAACTATCTCACTTAACCCTCTTTACTACCACATATCCTTCTTAAGCTACATAAAATCGTCTAAATATAGCTAGAATACAATGAAAAAGACGTCGCCGGTACAGAAGGGGTTAACTCAGTATTCAGTATATAGGGGGGGGGGGGGGGGCGGGGGAGGGTATATTTTTAGTCGATTATTTCATATATTTATTATATATATAATTTCCTCCCAAGACCTCCATCAAACTTAAATAAACATCCATTAGATCCCCCTTCTAGATTAATTTGTACAATTTTCGGTAGAAATAATTCCCTGCCGAAGGCCGGTTCTTCCAAAATTACAGCCTCACTATCGTTTGGCAGGAAACAAAAATATTGACAAAAAAATGGGGTGAACAGTCTTAAAATCGGCACACTAATGGGGCAAACAATGTTTGTATGTATGTATGTATAAACTCAGGTGCATACCTCATTGCTGGGGGAGGCCGACACGAGAGAAAGACCGAACAGAAACAACATTTAGAAACACGGAGCAAAATAACAATAAAGAACAATAAGAACAACCACCAACTTACTCTCAGCGTTTTCTGTCCGCCATGAATTAAAAGTGTCTGAAGTAAGAAAGTAGGAGGCGGGGAAGAGGAGGAGGAGAATAAAGAAGGAGATACAGTAGGGTGAAAGGAGGCTGGTTCAAAGGAGACAGTTGAGAGAGAACAAAGAGGTGGAAAATAATGACGTGAGAGAAGCGGAGTGCACTGTGAAAAATGAAAGGAGTTAAAAAGGTTATACAATTACGAGTATATCGACAGTATATTGATTCGAGTATACAGTTATTGTTGTTGCTGTTGTTGTTGTTGTTGTTGTTGTTGTTGTTCCCCAAGCTGCCTGGCCGAGCAGCCCCAAACAAGGCCAAGGCCATAACCGAGCGGCCCCACAAAACCCTCCCTGCTTACCACTAATAAAGTCCAGGTGACCGAAGCCACTCCAAGGCGGGGAGCTGAGGAGGGATATTAATATAATCTAAAACATGTGTTTAACTGCATCATAGTAGAAATGAAAAACACTAATAGTAACAGCCAATATACCAAACAGGCGGTCAACCGGACTCGGGACTGCTCGGCCGGATAATCTGGGGAACAACAACAACAACAGGCCGTATGCGCAAAATATCCCCCTTGAAGATTATGACGCACTTTGACAGTTTACTCTGGCTATCATTAAACGATTATATTCAGCTTACGAAGGATCTATGAGCGTTAAAAAGGCGAAGACTATCTCATTTAAACCACTGACCTCCAAAAATCCCTTCCTAATCTGAATAAAATCGCCTCGTGTCAGCCAGAAATAAATAAATAAAAAGTAATGGTGAGAGGGGTGAGTGAAGAAGACCCTATACCACGATGATGGGAATGGACGAGGGCAAGTCAAGAGAGGTGGAGCAGTGGGGCCTTGATCACTTTAGGGGGGTCACCTGCTTTTTGTCTCTCCTTTTCTCCCTCCTTCTTTCTCTGGTTTGTGTCCATTCGGCACCATTCAACCTACTGCTTTAAGACGTTTATCCCCATCCAGGTGTCGATTTTTTCGTGGCGAAGGATAGCGAGCCAGCATTGTATGGAGAAATCCGGCTTCGCCGGAGACAATTTTCTATCGAAAAATGTACAAGTTTAGCCTGCTGGCAGAATTTGTTTTGTTAAATATGTTGGCTCGCTACCGCTCGCCAGAAAAAAATCGACACCTGGATGGAGATCAACGTTTTAAAACAGTTGGCTGAATGAGGCCGAATGGATACAAACCAGAGAAAGAGAGAGAGAGAGAACAAAAACGAGGTGGGCCCCCTTAAGGGGAGGTATTTAGTTTGTTCCCTAGACCTCCATCAAGCTTAAAATTACACCCCCTTGAGTCCCTTTCAAGATAAATTTGTACATTTTTCGGTAGAAAAATGTCCCGGCCGAAGGCCGATTCCTCTTAAATTACAGGCTCGCTATCGCTCGCCAGGATAAAATCGACACCTGAATTGCACGAAAGGTCTTAATATGGGGTGAAAGTTCTTAAAATCGCTAAACTAATGGGGCAAACGTTTTATAATATCAAAAGCAATGGGGCTAAACATGAGGGAGAAAGGGGTCAAGAAAAAAATCCCTCAAGTGGAGATCTCCCCTTAAGGCAGTGCCAGGCTGATAAGCGGGGAGGTTATAATGGGATGGGAAAGGAGAGCCGCTTTGACAGGATATTATATGGTTAGTGGCGCCCTGACTAAATTTGGTGGCATCGTTGTTTAAGAGATTGGGTTCATTTTAGATTTACACAGAGTTACACATATACTCAGACCACACAGACCTTGCGGGCCCAACTAGGTGGTCCGGCCTTAATACTACTAGACAGAGACAGTTTATATTGGAAGAATAGGACAGTAAAGTAAACGGCTCTCTCCCCACCATCCGCTCCCTCCAACTGAAGGTACAAAATTGACTAAATATGTAGGTTTGCAGGTACATGAGGTTTGGGGCGACAGTTTAAGTGCACACACCTCTTTAACATACGTTGAAATGGAGTGTTTTAGGTTAGGTTAAGCTAGGTTAGGTTAGGTTAGGTTAGGTTAGGTTAGGTTAGGTTAGGTAGGTTACGTTAGGTTAAGTTTGATCTAGATAGTTATATTTAGGTTTATGAATCGAAAAATGTACTCGTAAGCATGCAAAATGTACTCGTAAGCATGAAACATGTACTCGTAAGCATACATAATTAACGTTTGTACCGATATACACGCCACCGCTTGTGTGTGTGTGTGTGTGTGTGTGTGTGTGTGTGTGTGTTCTGACATACGGAGCCCTGTATGTTAATTTAAGAGTTAGAATTAGAGTTGAAGGAGCCCACTACCCAAACGGTGAAGCAGACTAGCGAACGAGCGAGTGGGCAAACCATCTCGCCCCATACCAGCATGCTAGCCTTCACACCTCGATGACCGATGCTATGACGTATGATCGACGCCAGGAGCTGTGAGTGGACCATGCACCTGTTATGCGACTCGAGGAGCTATGATTGGTGCAGGCACCACCCGCCGCCTCCTGATTCGTTCCTACACCATCATTGTTTGGTATATAAGACCCGAGTTGTGGGCATTCAAATCAGTCTCATTTGGAGTTGGGGAAGGTGAACTTGCAGCTGGAGGAAGACGGGGTGAAGTATTATAATAGGATTGTGACTGTCAGTCAGATAATATAAATGTGTGTTAAGTGTGTTCGGTGTAAACACTTATGTTATGTTGGTTAGTGAGATATGTGATTGGGAATTAACGTGAACACTATTATTATGTGTTTTTTAACTATGGGAATTAACGTGAACGCTACTATTATGTGTTTAACTATTTAATTGGGAATTAATGTGAACGCTACTATTATGTGTTTAACTATTTGATTGCGAATTAAAGTTAACGCTACTATTTATGTACTTAACTATTTGATTGGGAATTAACGTTAACGCTATTATTATGTGCTTAACTATTTTAGTTGACTAACTTGTGGACTAAAGCAACTCTTTAAGTAATTGGGTTATGATGAAAGTAATACTATTGTTTTATATTAATACTTACGAGTTCTTTCATTTTCTTTGAATTAAGCTTACAGTGCTTAATGGTGCTTAGTACGGTGATGCTATTGTCTCGTATTAGTAATATCGCCTTAGACGAACATGGCTGTGTTAATATTACTTCTAGTGATTTCCTAAGCTGAAGAAAATTCTTTTGCTTCAAAATATTATATTTTGCTTTTCATATTATTTGAGTGAGACCTGAATCTATGAAACGATCCTGTAACTTTATTTACTCATAAATCAACTCAATGTTACGTGGTTAAGAAATAAATTTAACTAATTATTAAATATATATCTAACTTTTTATGTGACTTTGATATTACTCCTGATGATAATAATAATATATATACTATTAACGTAAGACAAGAACCAAGAATAATTACATTAAATATAAATAAAAGGACATATAAGAAAAACTATCTATTCATTTCAAAAAGGATAAGAGACAGAAATATTCTTACTTTAATATTTATCTTTCAAGACTTTTTATAAAATTAATAGTCCTTCTTTAGCTATAACTTATTCGGTTCATAACCATAGCCTACTAAGCTTCGGTTAAATAATAATTCTTTATAAATACTACATGACTTTAATTAGTTTCAGTATTTTTCATAATTAAAGAGTATCAGTCAATAAAGGATACTAAGTCCTAAGATCCAAAAGGAAAGGAAGCAACAACAGGAAATTATTTTATTAGATTTTACTTTTGTTTTGCCTTCAGCTGACTGATACCTTAATATATATCTCTGTGCTATCTAGATTCATCAAGTTAACCACTTGAGGATCAAGATACGTAACAGTGTGTATTAACTATGGACCATTAAGGGGAGGTATTTAGTTTCTTCCCTAGAACTCCATCAAGCTTAAAATTACACCCCCTAGACCCCCTTTCAAGATAAATTTGTAAATTTTTCGGTAGAAAAATATCCCGGCCGAAGGCCGGTTCCTCTCAAATTACAGGCTCGCTATCGCTCGCCAGGAAAAAATTGACACCTAAATGGCACGCAAGTTCTTAAAATTGACAGAAATGGGGCGAAAGTTCTTAAAATCGCCAAACTAAAGGGGGCGAGCGTCTTAAAATCTAAAAAGCAATGAAGCTAAACATGAGAGAGAAAGGGGTCCAGAAAAAAATCCCTCCAGTGGAAATCTCCCCTTAAAAGTTCAGCCGATAAATGATGGCAGAGGAAATACATGCCAAACAAGCAGTACCGGTATATTTTGAGATAATTAGCAGTCATATATATTTTGAGATAATTAGCAGTCATATATATTTTGAGATAATTAGCAGTCATATATATTTTGAGATAATTAGCAGTCATATATATTTTGAGATAATTAGCAGTCATATATATTTTGAGATAATTAGCAGTCATATATATTTTGAGATAATTAGCAGTCATATATAGTTTGGGATAATTAGCAGTCATATATATTTTGAGATCATTAGCAGTCATATATATTTTGAGATAATTAGCAGTCATATATATTTTGAGATAATTAGCAGTCATATATATTTTGAGATCATTAGCAGTCATATATATTTTGAGATAATAGCAGTCATATATTTGAGATCATTAGCAGTCATATATTTTGAGATCATTAGCAGTATATATATTTTGAGATAATTAGTAGTCATATATAATAATTAGCAGTCATATATATTTTGAGATAATTAGCAGTCATATATAGTTTGGGATAATTAGCAGTCATATATATTTTGAGATCATTAGCAGTCATATATATTTTGAGATAATTAGCAGTCATATATATTTTGAGATCATTAGCAGTCATATATATTTTGAGATCATTAGCAGTCATATATATTTTGAGATCATTAACAGTCATATATATTTTGAGATCATTAGCAGTCATATATATTTTGAGATCATTAGCAGTCATATATATTTTGAGATAATTAGCAGTCATATATATTTTGAGATAATTAGCAGTCATATATATTTTGAGATAATTAGCAGTCATATATAGTTTGGGATAATTAGCAGTCATATATATTTTGAGATCATTAGCAGTCATATATATTTTGAGATCATTAACAGTCATATATATTTTGAGATCATTAGCAGTCATATATATTTTGAGATCATTAGCAGTCATATATATTTTGAGATAATTAGCAGTCATATATATTTTGAGATCATTAGCAGTCATATATATTTTGAGATCATTAGCAGTCATATATATTTTGAGATCATTAGCAGTCATATATATTTTGAGATCATTAGCAGTCATATATATTTTGAGATAATTAGCAGTCATATATATTTTGAGATCATTAACAGTCATATATATTTTGAGATCATTAGCAGTCATATATATTTTGAGATAATTAGCAGTCATATATATTTTGAGATAATTAGCAGTCATATATATTTTGAGATAATTAGCAGTCATATATTTTGAGATCATTAACAGTCATATATATTTTGAGATCATTAGCAGTCATATATTTTGAGATCATTAGCAGTCATATATATTTTGAGATCATTAGCAGTCATATATATTTTGAGATCATTAGCAGTCATATATATTTTGAGATCATTAGCAGTCATATATATTTTGAGATCATTAGCAGTCATATATATTTTGAGATAATTAGCAGTCATATATATTTTGAGATAATTAGCAGTCATATATAGTTTGGGATAATTAGCAGTCATATATATTTTGAGATCATTAGCAGTCATATATATTTTGAGATCATTAGCAGTCACATATATTTTTTGATATGTTTAGTTTCATTAAGGGGAGATTTCCACCTGGAGGATTTTTTTCTTGATTAATTTCTCCCTCATGTTTAGCCCCATTGCTTTTGAGATTTTAAGACGTTCGCCCCATTAGTTTTGGCGATTTTAAGAACCCTCGCCCCATTTCTGTCAATTTTAAGACCATTCGTGCCATTTAGGTGTCGATTTTTTCCTGGCGAGCGATAGCGAGCCTGTAATTTAAGGGGAATCGACCTTCGGCCGGGACATTTTTCTACCGAAAAATGTACAAATTTATCTTGAAAGGGGGTCTAGGGGGAGTAATTTTAAGTTTGATGGAAGTCTAGGGAATCAACTTAAAACCTCCCCTTAAATATATCAGAGCTTACCCGGTATGCTATACACGTATCTCTGTCATTACCAATGTATTATAGTCTAATTTTGTTTCCAGCTGAGGGTAAATTGCCATGTTACTATCTTGGTTAATTGCCATGTTACTATCTTGGTTAATTGCCATGTTACTATCTTGGTTAATTGCCATGTTACTATCTTGGTTAATTGCCATGTTACTATCTTGGTTAATTGCCATGTTACTATCTTGGTTAATTGCCATGTTACTATCTTGGTTAATTGCCATGTTACTATCTTGGTTAATAGCCATGTTACTATCTTGGTTAATTGCCATGTTACTATCTTGGTTTGTTACCATCTTGGTTAATTGCCATGTTACTATCTTGGTTAATTGCCATGTTACTATCTTGGTTAATTGCCATGTTACTATCTTGGTTAATTGCCATGTTACTATCTTGGTTAATTGCCATGTTACTATCTTGGTTAATAATTGTCATGTTACTATCTTGGTTAATTGCCATGTTACTATCTTGGTTAATTGCCATGTTACTATCTTGGTTAATTGTCATGTTACCATCTTGGTTAATTGCCATGTTACTATCTTGGTTAATTACCATGTTACTATCTTGGTTTTTCAGATATTACGTGGATTTTTTTTAGCGAAACATGTTGCTAATTATGAAAACTTGGCATTAATAAGACGCTGATATAGAGTAGATTCATATTTTTCCCTGTAGTATCCAGAAATCAGTCAGTTGAAAAGAAACCGAGTTCATTGTGAATAGGTTGCTCAATATTGCAAGAACTGTATGGGCATTCAGCAGGTACAGTCACGAGCCATAATACCTGCACACCCATTTGAATCTGTGAATCTTGAAAGCCAAGTTCGAAGCCTCTGGGATATAAGTAACACCCCGTTCGTAACATTAATCATCAATTACAAACCCCAATGTACTTGAATAAACTAACGAAAGCATATGGTCCTCCCGGGATTCGAACTCGGGACACCACACCCAGAAGATAAGCACCTAAGCCATAACACCACCAACACAGTTAACATAACATTACATTGTCTCGCTTGGGTTCGATACAGATTCAAATATGTGTACAGGTATTATTATCCCATACAGTACCAAGGACGTCCTTTTCACCATATTCTGGCAACTATTAAGACGATTTTATTCAGCTTAGGAAGGACCTCTGGCCATAATAAGGCTTCAAACTATCTCAACCAACCCCTTTTACCTACCACAGCTCCTTCCTAAGCTGCCTAATATCGTCTAAATATAAGGTAGAATACAATATAACACACGTCGCTGGTACTCAAAGGGTTATTCATGAGTGTACAATCGCGCTAATAAGTCATGTCTCGGCACCAAGTAGTATATTTTGATCCATATAATTGATTTCAGCAATATCTAAACTTAATTTATTCATTTCGAGGGGAATATACAAACCTATTCCTACACTTAACCACCCTATTCAACATCTGAGAGACATTAATACAGCACAGAGCAAGCCAAACGTAAGGACACCTGAGACATGACTTATTAGCGCGAGCGTACCTGTAAATATATGCACTGCCTACCACCATTAGTGTAATCTCCGAGGCCTCGCAAGAGTTACAAGTTACTAAAAGCCTTGCCCAGGTGTTGAAGTATAATTTAATGGGGGGTCACCTGCTTTTTTTTCTCTTTCTCTGGCTTGTATCCATTCGGCCCCATTCAGCCAACTGTTTTAAGACGTTTACACCCATCCAGGTGTTGATTTCCTGGCGAGCGATAGCGAGCCAGCATTGTATGGAGAAATTCGGCTTGGCCGGAGAAATTTGTCTATGGAAAAAATGTACAAATTTAGCTTGCTGTAGAAAACAAATATATAAATGCTGGCTCGCTACCGCTCGCCAAGAAAATATTGACACCTGGATGGGGGTAAACGTCTTAAAACAGTAGGCTGAATGGGGCGGAATGGATACAAGCTAAAGAGAGAGGGAGAGAAAGAGAAAAAAGGGAGGTGGGCTCCCTTACTGTAACTGAGCAAACCGCCAACACATAAAGCGATGATGCACAATAGATGTTTCCAGGGAGTAATACTGCATGTGCAATATTCAGTCCTGAGAAGACGCACACACGCACACACGCACTCACAAACCCACACACGCACACACAAACCCAACCCCCCCACACACACACTCACACATACACTCGGATACATCAGATCATACATAACGTTGGCAACACATTTTCATATAGTCATATACAAAGCGAAGCAGTGTTATTCTCATGTAAAAATAGCGGCACTCAAAAGTCTACAACACAGAGAGTTATTGCAAATGGTGTGTATGTTTGGAAGTATGTGTGTATGCAATACTACTACTACTACTACTACTAATAATAATAATAATAATAATAATAATAATAATAATAATATTAATAATAATAACAATAATAATAATAATGATAATAACAATATATAATAGCACACGATATATATATACCGGTATATGTGTGTGTGTGTATGTGTGTGTGTGTGTGTGTGTGTGTGTGTGTGTGTGTGTGTGTGTGTGTGTGTGTGTGTGTGTGTGTGTGTGTGGCTTTGAAACAAGTGTTAACACAACTCGAAGATAAATGCAAATAGCCATTATTCTTTCATTCATAAGGACATTAACTATCGAGTTATGAATATGGATGCTTATGTTGATCCAAATGTTACGAACTTTGGCTGAATTATGTGACTATTGAATCTTTCACACAAGCAGCCTCGCATGGATCAAACGACCTATTGTTGTTTGTTTTCCTGTGGACTATAGTCTATTCGCTGTAGGTAGGCGAAAAATCATGGCCTCTATCCTCTGTAACTCAAAAAGGGCTAGAGCAAATTGGCTGTAAATTTTAACATCTATTCCTTGCCTGACTCTTCCCAAATGGTAGACATATTAGCTCGATTACTTTAGTCGTTTTTTGAGTTACAGAGGTTAGAGGTCATGATAGCTCGCCTACTTACAGCGAATAGACTATAGACGTCATAGAGAGTGTGGTATTCCGTAGAGCAAGGGAGTCACATCATTTGGGTACGGTACTGGTCAGCCTGTATTGGTCTGCTAATTTAGTTTTGATGAAATCTCAGTTTGTCCACATTTACGAGGTTTTTGATGTTTTAAACACAATTGGCATGAGTTACGTACACTGTTGTGGCATGAGTTACGTACACTGTTGTGGCATGAGTTACGTACACTGTTGTGGCATGAGTTACGTACACTGTTGTTTAGTATTTGTTGTATACAGTATATTCGAATTAACTAATATAATATGGTATATTCAGTTGAAATATATATAGCGATAAGAAATGTAAATGGAATTGCTACATTAACTGCATTGTTATATAGGATAACTCGTAATTACTGTGTCTCATTACCGTATATGACAGACAAACACAATGAAAACAAATGAATGACTAAGAACTTTTTTCATGAGTGGAAGGTTTTTCGTTAAGTGCAGTAAGACAACATTGGTGTGAGTGAACATGAGATTAAGTCGTATTTGAAAGGAGAGAGAGAGAGAGAGAGAGAGAGAGAGAGAGAGAGAGAGAGAGAGAGAGAGAGAGAGAGAGAGAGAGAGAGAGAGAGAGAGACAGAGAGAGAGAGAGAGAGAGACAGAGAGAGAGAGAGAGAGAGAGAGAGAGAGAGCTAAAAAAGAAAAAGAGACCCCGGCAAACTTGAATACCGAGAGGACACAAAAGGCCAGAACGAGAGCATGAGTAACCGAAGAAAGAGAGTAAACGAAAGAGAGAGACAGCCTAATGATGATGATGATGATGATGAGACCCAGACCTAAAGACCAGGAAGCCAATAAACCTTCAGGAATAATCAGAGTTACCAAATCAAGTCCGCTGGATAACAAACAAATGCCGAAACTAGCTCAAATAACGGCACAAGCACTACAATGTCTCCCTAAAATGGCTCAAATCTAGGGTACATCGCTGGAATTCATGTTGCTAGATGTATAAAATTGCCTCTAGATCGAAGTAAATACCGCTAGATCTAGCAGGAAAGTAGCTAAAATTCAGATGTTAATATGTTTGCCCCATTAGTTAGTCAATTTTAAGACCTTTCGCCCCATTTCTTCGTCAATATTTAGACCTTTCGAGCTATTTAGGTGTCGATTTTTTCCCTGGCGAACGATAGTGATCCCGTAATGTTGGAAGAACCGGCCTTCGGCCGGAAATTTTTTCTACCGAAAAATGTACATATTAATCTAGAAGGGGGTTCTAATGGATGTTTTTTTATTTCAAATTTAATGGAGGTCTAAGGAGGAAACTAGAAAAAATAATGAATACCTGCAAAAATCGCCCAAAAAGTGAACCATGGGGGATGGGCGTATTTATATCATCATTTCATGTATCTTTTTATAATTTTGTTTTCAGTTTCGTCCCTAGACTTCCATCAAGCTTAAAAAAACACCCCTAGACCTCCCTTCAAGATATAATGTACATTTTGTCGATAGACAAATGTCCCGGCCGAAGGCAGGTTCCCCTTACATGTACAAGCGAGCGATATCGGCACCTAAATGGGACGAAAGGTCTTAACATCGACAAAGAAATCGGGCGAAAGGTCTTAAAATCGCCAAACTAATGGGTCGAACGTCTTAAAATATGAAAACTAATGGAGCTAAACATGAGGAAGAAGGGGGACCAGAAAAAATAACTCAGCTCCCCTTAAGAAGAATATATCGCTCAAGGTAAAATCAACTATATCATCTGTTATATATGATTGAAATAAGTCTGATTATTTACGAGAGACTCAGCCACCGACAGAGACCGAATCTTACCTGTATACTCGAAAGAAAGACATCAACCATTAACCCTTTGAGTATTAGCGACGTGCGATACATGTTCATCTAGCTATATTTAGACGATGTTATGCAGCTTAGGAAGGATCTGTGGTACTTAAAAGGGTTGGTTGAGATTATTTGAAGCCTTATTATTGCTAGAGGTCATTCTTATGCAGCTTAGGAAGGATCTGCGGTACTTAACAGGGTTGGTTGAGATAGGTTGAAGCCTTATTGTTGCTAGAGGTCATTCCTAAGTTGAATAGAATGGTCTAATAGTTGCCAGAATATGATAAATAGGACATCTCTGGTACTGAATGGTTTAATCAGATCCTCGCCAGCAACATTTCGGGCTAGACCGGTCAATCTTCCATATGGATATGTAAACTACAGTTTATATAAACTGTCTCAGCATGAGACTTGGACCAGACAAAATAGCTATATTGTGGTTTCCATAGAGAACATTAACTTCATATACATGTATATGACTTGATAAGAATTGAGCATATTATTTTATATATATTATATATAATATATATATATATATAATATATATATTATAATATATATATATAAATATATATATATATAGATATATATATAATATATATATATATATATATATATATATATATATATATAAATATATATATAACTTGATATGACTTGAGAATCTACATACATATCTTTGATCTAAAACGAATAAACCTTAGTTAAAAGTAAGAGTGTCGAGAACATACAAGATTCGAGGAGGTGAAACAAAATAAAAATAAAAAATTAAAACAAACGAGATTAATATCAGGAATTAATGTAGAGAATCCTGCTGTGTTCCTGCGAGGTGGAAGGATAAGACAGAATCCTGCTGTGTTCCTGCGAGGTGGAAGGATAAGAGAGAATCCTGCTGTGTTCCTGCGAGGTGGAAGGATAAGAGAGAATCCTGCTGTGTTCCTGCGAGGTGGAAGGATAAGAGAGAATCCTGCTGTGTTCCTGCGAGGTGGAAGGATAAGAGAGAATCCTGCTGTGTTTCTGTGAGGTGGAAGGATAAGAGAGAATCCTGCTGTGTTCCTGCGAGATGGAAGGATAAGATAGAATCCTGCTGTGTTCCTGCGAGGTGGAAGGATAAGAGAGAATCCTGCTGTGTTCCTGCGAGGTGGAAGGATAAGAGAGAATCCTGCTGTGTTCCTGCGAGGTGGAAGGATAAGAGAGAATCCTGCTGTGTTCCTGGGAGGTGGAAGGATAAGAGAGAATCCTGCTGTGTTCCTGCGAGGTGGAAGGATAAGAGAGAATCCTGCTGTGTTCCTGCTAGGTGGAAGGATAAGAGAGAATCCTGCTGTGTTCCTGCTAGGTGGAAGGATAAGAGAGAATCCTGCTGTGTTCCTGCGAGGTGGAAGGATAAGAGAGAATCCTGCTGTGTTCCTGCGAGATGGAAGGATAAGATAGAATCCTGCTGTGTTCCTGCGAGGTGGAAGGATAAGAGAGAATCCTGCTGTGTTCCTGCTAGGTGGAAGGATAAGATAGAATCCTGCTGTGTTGGTGCGAGGTGGAAGGATAAGAGAGAATCCTGCTGTGTTCCTGCGAGGTGGAAGGATAAGAGAGAATCCTGCTGTGTTCCTGGGAGGTGGAAGGATAAGAGAATCCTGCTGTGTTCCTGCGAGGTGGAAGGATAAGAGAGAATCCTGCTGTGTTCCTGGGAGGTGGAAGGATAAGAGAGAATCCTGCTGTGTTCCTGCGAGGTGGAAGGATAAGAGAGAATCCTGCTGTGTTCCTGCTAGGTGGAAGGATAAGAGAGAATCCTGCTGTGTTCCTGCTAGGTGGAAGGATAAGAGATAATCCTGCTGTGTTCCTGCGAGGTGGAAGGATAAGAGAGAATCCTGCTGTGTTCCTGCGAGATGGAAGGATAAGATAGAATCCTGCTGTGTTCCTGCGAGGTGGAAGGATAAGAGAGAATCCTGCTGTGTTCCTGCTAGGTGGAAGGATAAGATAGAATCCTGCTGTGTTGGTGCGAGGTGGAAGGATAAGAGAGAATCCTGCTGTGTTCCTGCGAGGTGGAAGGATAAGAGAGAATCCTGCTGTGTTCCTGCTAGGTGGAAGGATAAGATAGAATCCTGCTGTGTTGGTGCGAGGTGGAAGGATAAGAGAATCCTGTGTTCCTGCGAGGTGGAAGGATAAGAGAGAATCCTGCTGTGTTCCTGCGAGATGGAAGGATAAGATAGAATCCTGCTGTGTTCCTGCGAGGTGGAAGGATAAGAGAGAATCCTGCTGTGTTCCTGCTAGGTGGAAGGATAAGATAGAATCCTGCTGTGTTGGTGCGAGGTGGAAGGATAAGAGAGAATCCTGCTGTGTTCTGCGAGGTGGAAGGATAGAGAGAATCTGCTGTGTTCCTGGGAGGTGGAAGGATAAGAGAGAATCCTGCTGTGTTCCTGCGAGGTGGAAGGATAAGAGAGAATCCTGCTGTGTTCCTGGGAGGTGGAAGGATAAGAGAGAATCCTGCTGTGTTCCTGCGAGGTGGAAGGATAAGAGAGAATCCTGCTGTGTTCCTGCGAGGTGGAAGGATAAGAGAGAATCCTGCTGTGTTCCTGCTAGGTGGAAGGATAAGAGAGAATCCTGCTGTGTTCCTGCTAGGTGGAAGGATAAGAGAGAATCCTGCTGTGTTCCTGCGAGGTGGAAGGATAAGAGAGAATCCTGCTGTGTTCCTGCGAGATGGAAGGATAAGAGAGAATCCTGCTGTGTTCCTGCGAGGTGGAAGGATAAGAGAGAATCCTGCTGTGTTCCTGGGAGGTGGAAGGATAAGAGAGAATCCTGCTGTGTTCCTGCGAGGTGGAAGGATAAGAGAGAATCCTGCTGTGTTCCTGCGAGGTGGAAGGATAAGAGAGAAAAATAATGCGGTATTGGGTTGGTCAATGTGGTCATCAATACTGTGAAGCTATTATTGGTGACATCTTAAAAGCTTTGGTGACATCTTGGTGACATCTTAAATAATGCGGTATTGGGTTGGTCATCAATACTGTGAGGCTATTGGTGACATCTTAAAAGCCTTGGCCCAAGTGGCGTCAATCCCTAGCGAGTAGAGTACAAATAGTAGAAGAAGAATGTTGAGTAGATTGGTAAAGGTAGAAACTTACATGCATAACCAGCTGTTCTGTATGAGAATTAAGGGACTTACTTTTTTTTTTTTTTTTTTTTATGTGAGTGAGAAAGACAAAACGCAGAACTGCCTGTAGCAAGTGCCTCCCCCAGAGTTGAAAGAGTGACAGGGCCAGAATCAAGGGACGTTCAAGCCAAAATGCTTGGACACAGAGTTTGAAGCAATTTAAGTCATAGAAAGAGGGAAAGACTGATTCTGGGAGAGAGAAGGGAAATCCTACTTGGCGAAAGTATTTCAATTCAACACAAGTAAGCCATTGTGTGGACTAATTTCATAAATTTTGGGTAATGAAAACAAATAACTGAAACTGACAATGTATTCAAATAAAACCGATTTTTTTTTTTTTTTTTTTTGTTACCTGCAATTAATGTCAACACTTCAACAAGAAAAACGTTTCGAAACATTCGAGGATGCAAAGGATAATAAGATGATGAATGACGCACATCAAAATTGTCATTATGGTTTTTGTTGGTTGCTCTTTTGGATATCCGGTCGGATCTTGTGACAAAATGACAAATGAATGACAAATTTCACAGAAAAGTGTGTGTGTGTGTGGGGGGGGGGGGGGGGGGGGTACAAAAGATACTCTGTCCCCCTCCCAAACGAGGCCCCTGAATGTAGACATTCATTTAAGATTTAAGATAATGTAAAGCTATCTTACTGTTCTATTTTGATAAGAAAAAAGGCAAAATTTTCAAGTTAAATTCGTGTTTATTCTTTGCAAGTAAAGTGGCCAGCTCGTGCGACACATGGCGTTATTGCATACATTCCAGGATTGTTGAGCTATAAAACGAGATTGTTATTTTCTGTTCGGGTCAGTTGGTTGTACTGAAGCCTGACAAGAGGGCCCCGGTTTTAATAAATAGAGACATCATTGCATATATGCATCCAAACTCCGAGAAGTTAACCGAAATGTTCTGGTTCGGAGACAAACTCTTATCAATATATTAAACAATTCTATATTATGTTCTGACCCACTATGAAAACCGAATTACTTAAATGTACTAAATAAATAAATCGTGTTTTTTTCAATACTTTCATTGATTTCATTAATCAGGTGTATTTGAAAGTAAATTGGTGGGTTGGTGAAAACAGATATGAATTATTGGTCATTTTTCTACAATAGTATTTTTCAAAGTAAAAGTAGTTTCCAACCAATGAATATGAAACACGAGTAAGTTCTCAGTCTGTAGTTTCTCTAAGCGGTGGTAGTGGGGAGAACAATAATTGGTGTTGGTGGTGGCAGGAGTAGGGAAGGAGAACTGGTGGAGGAAAGTTGTTAGTGGTGGTGGTGACAATGGAGAACACTGGACGTCTTAGTGGTGATAAAGACAACATGATGGCGGCAGTGTAGGAGAAGGAATGGTCGACAATCGGGGGAGATTTTCTCGGGAAGACTCTCGATATCGTAAACCTCAACAAGGAATACGAGACAAGCTAGCTCCTATAAGAAACCGAATTGGCGAGTGCAATTTCATTCACATGCTCTGCAAACACGAACGATTGTGAATACTATCGTGAATCTGGTACCACTTTTCATTTGGAGTGTTTTTGTTTTAGATTGTGTTTTATAACTGAATAAAATACAAATAGTTCAAGTAAACATTAGAGTAGAAGTGCCTCTTTGCCCATAATCAAAACGTCATACCCAACTCTGCAAGGGACTGGAGTTCTCGCAGAGAGGCTCCAGTATATATATATATCACAGATATTTAATTGGCAAAGAGAGAGAACCAACTTTAACCAATATTTTTGGGTTAGGGCATAATATATCGCCCTTTGGCTCCCACACTACTGTACGTGTTAATAAGCTTAATGAAGCTATGAACCTCCAGATGAGATATGTAGATGACTCGCTTGGAGAGAGAAGCGGGAGTAGAGGTAATTAGACCAAGGGTGCAAATTGGAATGTAATCAAATGAAACACAAATTTAAGCTTCTGAAACTTCAATATAGGCCTATAAGAACAACATCCTAACGAAAAATGTAATAACATGGAGCAGGAAGTGCGATAACAAGGAAACGAGAATAGCAAGCAAAAGTATGACGATGGTCATGAAAATCAAGATTATATATATATATATATATATATATATATATATATATATATATATATTCTGACATACGGAGCCCTGTATGTTAATTTAAGAGTTAGAATTAGAGTTGAAGGAGCCAAACTACCCAAGTGGTGAAGCAGACTAGCGAGCGAACGAGCGAGTGGGCAAACCATCTCGCCCCATACCAGCTCGCCCCATACCTCGATGACCGATGCTATGACGTATGATCGACGCCAGGAGCTGTGAGTGGACGACACACCTGTTATGTGATTCGAGGAGCTATGATTGGAGCGCGCACCATCACTCGCCTCCTGATTCGTTCCTACACCATCATTGTTTGGTATATAAGACCCGAGTTGTGGGCATTCAAATCAGTCTCATTTGGAGTTGGGGAAGGTGAACTTGCAGCTGGAGGAAGACGGGGTGAAGTATTATAATGGGATTGTGACTGTCAGTCAGATTATATAAATGTGTGTTAAGTGTGTTCGGTGTAAACACTTATGTTATGTTGGTTAGTGAGATATGTGATTGGGAATTAACGTGAACACTACTATTATGTGTTTAACTATTTGATTGGGAATTAACGTGAACACTACTATTATGTGTTTAACTATTTGATTGGGAATTAACGTGAACACTACTATTATGTGTTTAACTATTTGATTGGAATTAACGTTAACACTACTATTATGTGTTTAACTATTTGATTGGGAATTAACGTGAACACTACTATATGTGTTTAACTATTTGATTGGGAATTAACGTGAACACTACTATTATGTGTTTAACTATTTGATTGGGAATTAACGTGAACACAACTATTATGTGTTTAACTATTTGATTGGGAATTAACGTGAACACTACTATTATGTTTAACTATTAATTGGGAATTAACGTTAACGCTATTATTATGTACTTAACTATTTTAGTTGACTAACTTGTGGACTAAAGCAACTCTTTAAGTAATTGGGTTATGATGAAAGTAATACTATTGTTTTATATTAATACTTACGAGTTCTTTCATTTTCTTTGAATTAAGCTTACATTGCTTAATGGTGCTTAGTACGGTGATGCTATTGTCTCGTATTAGTAATATCGCCTTAGACTAACATGGATGTGTTAATATTACTTCTAGTGATTTCCTAAGCTGAAGAAAATTCTTTTGCTTCAAAATATTATATTTTGCTTTTCATATTATTTGAGTGAGACCTGAATCGAATCTATGAAACGATCCTGTAACTTTATTTACTCATAATCAAACCTCAATGTTACGTGGTTCAGAAATACATTTAAACTAATTATTAAATATATATCTAACTTTTTATGTGACTTTGATATTACTCCTGATGATAATAATAATATAATCTTATTAACGTAAGACAAGAACCAAGAATAATTACATTAAATATAAATAAAAGGACATAGAAGAAAACTATCTATTCATTTCAAAGAGGGTAAGAGACAGAAATATTCTTACTTTAATATTTATCTTTCAAGACTTTTTCTAAAATTAATAGTCCTTCTTTAGCTATAACTTATTCGGTTCATAACCATAGCCTACTAAGCTTCGGTTAAATAATAATTCTTTATAAATACTACATGACTTTAATTAGTTTCAGTATTTTTCATAATTAAAGAGTATCAGTCAATAAAGGATACCAAGTCCTATGATCCAAAAGGAAAGGAAGCAACAACAGGAATTTATGTTATTAGATTTTACTTTTGTTTTGCCTTCAGCTGACTGATACCTTAATATATATCTGTGCTATCTAGATTCATCAAGTTAACCACTTGAGGATCAAGATACGTAACAGTAGAGTGGCGACCTTGCCAGGATTCGTTTCATACAGTTTCACTCAGTTTCATTAACGTTTCACTACTTAAAATCAAATATTAATCATGCCTCAACTAATTAATGAAGAAGATGCTCGAGTTTTCATAGAATCAGAACCCACAGCCCCTGATATTGACTGTCTGTCAAAGGCTGAACTGAAAGTGCTTGGCTCATATCTCCAATTAACTGTCTCAAACATGTCCAAAGTAGAGGTGGCTCAGACCATAAAAACCCACCTGTTCCCTGTAGAAGGCGGGGAGGGTGACGGAGCAGTTGGTGGGATCCCGAGTAAACCTAGCCAACTTGATGTACAATTGCCACCTGGTTTGACCGGTGATCAAATATTCGAACTAGAACAAGCCAAACTAAAAATAGAACTAGCCAGAATAAATACCGAAGAAGCCAGCATAAAAGCCAAAGCAACGACCGAACAAGCCAACGCAAATATAGAACTAGCCAGAATAAATGCCGAACAAGCCAGAGCAAATATCGAGGAAGCCAGAATAAAGACCGAACATTATCAATATCAATATCAAACGGCTCAACTAAATGTCAATACAAATGCTCCCGTAATTGCTCCCCCTCTGGGATTGACTATGACTAGTGTCATTCCACCTTTCACTGAGGATAATGTGCAGGATTTCTTTGTTTTGTTTGAGGAAGTTGCTGGAGGTATGAAGTGGACAAGAGATCAATGGCCTTTTATGTTACAAACTGTTTTGACAGGGCAGGCTCGAGCCACGTATTTGTCAGAAGTAGCAGAAGTTAGGCAGGATTATGACAATCTCAAAGAAGCTATCTTAAAAACCTATCAATTGCAGCCTGAGGCTTACAGGCAATCTTTCCGCAAAAAAACCAGAAGAAAGTAGAAGAAACCCATAAGGTATTTGCCAGGACCATGACTAAAACTTTCAATCATTGGGTCAAGAGTAAGAAAGTCACAAGCTACAACGATCTGAAGGAGTTGGTCCTGTTAGAAAACTTCCTATGGAAAATTGATTCTTCTGTATCCTATCATTTAAAGGGGAAAAAGGTAGATTGTCTTGCCGACGCCGCTGACATGGCTGACACATACGTGCTCAACAACAAATTTCGTGGAAAGAAGCCCTACGATAATTCTAGTTCTAATTTTAAGTATCCCAATCACAAATCTGACCGACCCAGTCACAAGCCTATAACGTCTTCCCCAGCTAGCCAAAATAGAATTGTTCCCCCAACTAAAAATGCGACTCAGGGCAATGGTAACAGAGGTGGGCCCCAAACTAATAGTAATGCTCAAAGAGGGAACGTTCCCGTATCCCCTAAAGTATGTACTTTTTGTGGCATGAGAGGCCACCTAGCTTATCAGTGCTGGGCCAAGGAAAAAACCGAGAGATCGGGGCAGACAGTTGCCGCCGTATCTCAAATTCCATGTGTGCCTTTAATGCAGGACTCCCGACAGAAGGAGTACCTAGCACCAAAAGTTCCTTTAATGCAGGACTCTCGACAGAAGGAGTACCTAGCAGCTAACGTAAATCATCTAGACAGGGGTGTAGTAGCATGTGTGGTGCAACCCACAAGGGTTAAACCAATAATAATTTCACCATCAGTGCAGGACAGTTACCGTCCCTTTATTTCATCTGGCAACGTGAGATTAAATGGTTGCATGCATGAGGTAAAAATTCTGAGAGACACAGGTTCTACTAGCACCTCATGGTGAATCCTTACACTGAGTGCCCACCTGGCGAACCAGTTGTAATGAGAGGTGCTGGAGGCCAGTTTTATGCATACTTGGTAAAAGGCGAAATTGAATGTGAGTTACTACAGGGTGAGGCCACCATAGCTTTGTGTAGGTCCCAAGATATCCCTGTGCCTGGGGTAACACTCCTTTTGGGGAATGATGTAGCAGGTGAGAAGGTCCGACCCGACCCCATTTTGTCACTTTCCCCTGTTAACGAGCCACTAACCGGTGAGCTCGACAAGGAGTTGCCAACTGTTTTCCCTGTGTGTGCTGACAAACTTTCAATGTCTCAAGTAGCAGTTCCCTCAGACAGAAATGTACCGAATGTAAGAGTTGATGAAAGGGATGATGAGAGTGTGAATGATGCTCCAACCGTGCCTGATGATGTGACTGAGGTGGATTTATCTGACACCTTTATGGCTCATCTTGACCCTAACGATGACTATGAAACCCCTCCAAATTGTCCTAGCGGCCTGGTAGAGCTACAGAGAGATGATAGTGAATGCAAGGAGTTAGCTGCCAGGTCTGTGAGTGAAGATGAATGTGAGAAGGAGGGTGGTGAATGTTTCTACCTCAAAGGAGGAGTATTGTGGCGAAGATGGAGACCGCCACACAGACCAATCGATGACGGGGCTTGGGACGTCCATCAAGTAGTAGTCCCCAAACCTTGTCGTAAAGATATCATGGAAATGGCACATTGTATACCATTGGCAGGACACCTAGGTGTGAGAAAAACTCTAGACAGAATCAGATCCCACTTTTACTGGCCAGGAATGCGTGCAGATGTAGTGGAGTGTTGTAGAGTGTGTCACACTTGCCAGATGACAGGAAAACCCAATCAGAAGGTGCCTGTACATCCTCTGGTGCCCTTGCCCGTTTTCGAGAATCCTTTTACTCGGGTGGTAGTGGACATTGTAGGCCCATTGCCTAAGACTTCCCAAGGTAACATTTATTTATTAACTATCATGGACATGGCAACTCGCTACCCAGAGGCTATACCCTTAAGGACTACCTCTGCTCCAACTGTAATCAAGGAACTGCTCAAATTTTTCACCAGAATGGGTTTCCCCCATGAGGTGCAAAGTGATCAAGGAACTAATTTTACCTCTAACATTTTCCAGCAGTCTCTGAAGGAGTTGGGTATCGAGCATGTAAAGTCTAGCACCTACCACCCAGAGAGTCAAGGGGTTCTCGAACGATATCATCAGACATTAAAGGGAATGTTACGTAAGTATTGTACAGAGACCGGAGTTGAGTGGGATAAGGGGGTACCTTTTCTTTTATTTGCTACTCGTGAGGTTCCAACTGAATCCCTGGGTTTTCCCCTAATGAGCTAGTTTTTGGCCAACCTTTATCTGCCAAGTTCAGGGGCCCATATAAGATCATTCGGAGGGTGAGCATTACCGATTATCTAGTAACTACCCCAGACAGGAGAAAGCCCACGAAAGTATTCCATAAATATGTTGAAGCCCTACCATAGGTCCCCTGATTCCTCTCCTCCAGATTCTCCCACTGTGGCAGTGAATGTCAGGACCTGTGAGCAGCCTGGTGCGGACAAAGTCTTCAGTTCTCTTACTGACCCGCAACAGACTGTTCCAGAGCCTGAAGGTATCCATGCAGACTTTGACTTGTCATGTAGCCTATCCAACTTTCAGTATAATTCAGTGGCTTTGAGGGAATTACCATCTAAAACTATGTCATCTTCCTCTGATCAAGCGAACCAACTAATCTCTGTTTTATCTCAGTCTCCCAATGTGTTCCGTGATACTCCAGGGCTAACTTCTTGGTCCCTGCACGACATCGACGTAGGGGATGCAACTCCCATTAAACTATCCCCCTACCGTGTCTCGCCACAACGCAGGAGTATACTGCAGGTCGAGCTTGACTTTATGATTTCTAATGAACTGATCACTAGGGCTTTCAGCCAGTGGAGTAGTCCGGTCATACTTGTGCCAAAGCCAGACGGGAGCCATAGGTTTTGTAGGGTCTATAGGCAAGTCAATGCTGTCAAAAAGAACGATACCTACCCACTGCCACGGATCAAAGATTGCATTTACCAGTTTGGCCTCATGCAGCAGTAAGTATAATTTAATGAGAGGATTTTGGCAATTAGCTCTCCCTTGTAGCGAGGTAAATATCATGCTTTTGTAGTGCGCTTTTAAGCCTTCAGCTGTGAGGTGCCTTGCAGTTCGAATAACGCTCCAGCTACGTTCCGGCTATGTTCTGATGTGGTACCTGGAGACGTTGCCTACTTTGGGTGATATCCTTATTATATCCTCATTATAATCTTGCTGTTGCCAATCTGGTGGTGAATCTATTTATGTATTATGTTTAATATTATGTACTATACTCCTTAAACTCTTTTCTAGGGGGGAGGTCTGACATACGGAGCCCTGTATGTTAATTTAAGAGTTAGAATTAGAGTTGAAGGAGCCAAACTACCCAAGTGGTGAAGCAGACTAGCGAGCGAACGAGCGAGTGGGCAAACCATCTCGCCCCATACCAGCTCGCCCCATACCTCGATGACCGATGCTATGACGTATGATCGACGCCAGGAGCTGTGAGTGGACGACACACCTGTTATGTGATTCGAGGAGCTATGATTGGAGCGCGCACCATCACTCGCCTCCTGATTCGTTCCTACACCATCATTGTTTGGTATATAAGACCCGAGTTGTGGGCATTCAAATCAGTCTCATTTGGAGTTGGGGAAGGTGAACTTGCAGCTGGAGGAAGACGGGGTGAAGTATTATAATGGGATTGTGACTGTCAGTCAGATTATATAAATGTGTGTTAAGTGTGTTCGGTCTAAACTTATGTTATGTTGGTTAGTGAGATATGTGATGGGAATTAACGTGAACACTACTATTATGTGTTTAACTATTTGATTGGGAATTAACGTGAACACTACTATTATGTGTTTAACTATTTGATTGGGAATTAACGTGAACACTACTATTATGTGTTTAATATTTGATTGGGATTAACGTGAACACTACTATGTGTTTATTGATTGGGAATTACCGTGTACACTACTATTATGTGTTTCACTATTTGTTTTGGAATTAACGTGAACACTACTATGTGTTTAACTATTTGATTGGGAATTAACGTGAACACTACTATTATGTGTTTAACTATTTGATTGGGAATTAACGTGAACACTACTATTATGTGTTAACTATTTAATTGGGAATTAACGTTAACGCTATTATTATGTACTTAACTATTTTAGTTGACTAACTTGTGGACTAAAGCAACTCTTTAAGTAATTGGGTTATGATGAAAGTAATACTATTGTTTTATATTAATACTTACGAGTTCTTTCATTTTCTTTGAATTAAGCTTACATTGCTTAATGGTGCTTAGTACGGTGATGCTATTGTCTCGTATTAGTAATATCGCCTTAGACTAACATGGATGTGTTAATATTACTTCTAGTGATTTCCTAAGCTGAAGAAAATTCTTTTGCTTCAAAATATTATATTTTGCTTTTCATATTATTTGAGTGAGACCTGAATCGAATCTATGAAACGATCCTGTAACTTTATTTACTCATAATCAAACCTCAATGTTACGTGGTTCAGAAATACATTTAACTAATTATTAAATATATATCTAACTTTTTATGTGACTTTGATATTACTCCTGATGATAATAATAATATAATCTTATTAACGTAAGACAAGAACCAAGAATAATTACATTAAATATAAATAAAAGGACATAGAAGAAAACTATCTATTCATTTCAAAGAGGGTAAGAGACAGAAATATTCTTACTTTAATATTTATCTTTCAAGACTTTTTCTAAAATTAATAGTCCTTCTTTAGCTATAACTTATTCGGTTCATAACCATAGCCTACTAAGCTTCGGTTAAATAATAATTCTTTATAAATACTACATGACTTTAATTAGTTTCAGTATTTTTCATAATTAAAGAGTATCAGTCAATAAAGGATACCAAGTCCTATGATCCAAAAGGAAAGGAAGCAACAACAGGAATTTATGTTATTAGATTTTACTTTTGTTTTGCCTTCAGCTGACTGATACCTTAATATATATCTGTGCTATCTAGATTCATCAAGTTAACCACTTGAGGATCAAGATACGTAACAATATATATATATATATATATATATATATATATATATATATTACCAGGCCAGTGGCAAGACCACTCCACCACACCTCCCCTTGCCACTGGCCTGGTAATCCAATAGTCCCGGGTTCGAATCCCGATATATCAATGAGAAGATATTATTGGGATGGAATTTGGGCAGTACCTAGTATCAGTGCATTACCACGAAGCACACCGAAACACCAAAAAAATACCCTCATTGTTCCCTGATTAAATAGCACTGTATGAAAATTCCCATATTCAAAATATGCTACAGGGGGGCAATGCCGAGTGAGTTAATTGCTCAATAGGTGGCGTCCTGAGAGTGAGGGTCCGAGTCTAGGTGGTGAGACAGTGAAGCACGAAGGCGAGGCAGCTTCAGAGATGGGGCTGCTTCGAGCCGTGAGTTGAACTCTAATGCTTCGCTTGTCTCGCTCCCTAGACTGGAACAAGACCTAACGGGCTTCACCCTATAGTTACCATTAAGCCAAATTCAAGTAAGAACAGAGACAAAGAAACTCAAGGATAACTAATTATGATTAATGTTATCACTAAATACAATATGAATAGACGATTTAATTTGGTACTATCCTAGATACCTCAACACAAACAGACACGCACACAATACCACCCCTACTCTGTGCAACTCTCCAATCCAAGAGTGAAAACTTATTCTCAATCTTCTATTCAACAGTTGAGCTCTGGAACTCTCTCCCAGAATCAGTCTTTCCTTCATCCTATGACTCAAATTGCTTCAAACTCCGTGTGTCCAGGCATTTTGGCTGGAACGTCCCTTGATTTTGGCCCTGTCACTCTTTCAACTCTGGGCAAGGTAGTCGTCACAGGCAGTTCTGCCTTTTGTCTCTCACACACACACACACACACACACACACACACACACACACACACACACACACACACACACACACACACACACACACACACACACACACACACACACACACACACACACACACACACACACACACACACACACACACCTTTGTACTCCTTTGTACACACACACACACACTATCCTGCCTTTTGGTAATATCTGTTGAAGTAGCGAAGTAAGTTTGTGTTAACTTTTACAAAGCTAATTGAAACTTTGATAACGAGCCAAACTAAGGGAAGTACCCCAGACAGAGGAATGCTAATGACTAACTTAAAGAGAAAACCAAAATTTAAAATAAATTATATCACAAACTGTAAATTAGAAATAAACCAATCAAAGAAGCAAAAGAGATAACTAAATGTTTCAGACATAGCAAGAAAAATGACGAAAAATCGAAAAAAAAAAAAAAATGCGTACAATAAATTACGAATACATAGGTAACAGTAATAGCCATACGGACCACATTCTCACTCATAAACCTCTCAACTCGATCCTCTCACCTCATTCTTGCTTTAACCCAAAATATAATTACTATTACTAATTCATCAAACTCGTTCATTATAATCCTATTTGGTATTTTCAGCTTTCAGATATGTTTGTCCTGGTGATATAGTTTTATATAAAGCACACACACACACACACACACACACACACACACACACACACACACACACACACACACACACACACACACACACACACACACACACACACACACACACACACACACACACACACACACACACACACACACATCTTGCATGTGTGTGTAGTTACGTAGATGTACACTCGCTCCAAGAAGTATCTGCACCCCTATGCTGATCATCTGGTGTGTACAGCTCGGTAGGGTTGACACCTCTGCCTGCAACTATATCCAAGTGTCAGAGAGGATTGTCTCTGACACATGGATATAGTTACAGCCAGAGGTGTCAACCCTATCAAGCTGTACACACCAAATGATCAGCGTAGGGGTGCAAATACTTCCTGGACCGAGTGTACAACACCCACTCCATAATTATATAAACACACAAAATACAAATTAGCACAACATAAGTACATACACATGTGCGCTAACAGAGTAATGATGCACACTCACAAAAACACGAGCTAAGCTCGAATGCTGAAATCTACTTTAATTTGTATAATGTAAATGGCATATTCAATGTCGTACGGAGCCAAGCTGACTAATATTATATATAGTGTATTTTCATATTGTTTTTATCCAGTGTTGAATATCGGATCCGAGGGTCTGTTTTAGAGTGGGCCACATTTAATATTAAAGTAATTATTGAGAGCATGTGATTGTTTAACATCCAATAGTGAATGTAGATTAGCCTATGTTCTCTTTTGGGCTAAACAAATTACGAACCTTTACCCGGTTGTAAATAAAGTTAGTATATCAAATATTCTACCTATCGCGTCATCAGTCTTATACTCATTGAAACAGATCTTTGGATCTTTGATAAATTGGATATCCGCACTCGATTTGTAATTTTCCTTATAACTACAGGCTCCTTATCGATCGCCAGGAAAAAATCGACACCTAAATGGCAGGATAGGTCTCAAAATTGATAACGAAATGGAGCTAAAAGTGTTAAAATCGGCAAACTAATGGACTGAACGTCCTAAAATGTCAAAAATAATGGTGCTAAACACGAGGGAGAAAGGGGTCCAGAAAAAACAGCCCATCTCCCCTTAATATCACTGCTATTAGAGAGACTCCATAACGGTGAGTACTCTCTTGTTGAACATATCCATAACTCTCACTTGCTCTCTCCCTTGGGTCGACTAAGCCCATTCCTCCCACTTCCCTAAATTGGCACTTAACGAAGTTTACAGTCTCATTTTCGTCCATTTCTTCTGGTACACTCGGTCAAAAAAGTATCTGCACCCCTACGCTGATCATCTGGTGTGTACAGGCTTGATAGGTTTGGCACCTCTTCCTGTAACTATATCCATGTGTCAGAGACGATCCTCTCTCACACATGGACATAGTTACAGGCAAAGGTGTCAACCCTACCGAGCTGTACACACCAGTTGATCAGCATAGGGGTGCAGATACTTCTTTGACCGAGTGTACATTGCTGCAACATTATTATTTTGAATAAGATTAAATATAATTTTATTTTATCTATTCCTCTATACAGTATAGCGCTACGCACTCACTGCTGCTTATGATTCGTAAATATATGTCGATGATCAATTTTCCTCAGAAAGTTTTCAGACGTAACGCAAACTCGTGTCCTTTCAAGTTGTTTATGACCCTTTCCTAAGCTTCTCACAAATTTATAAAACTTCTGCGTTTTTCTTATCGCTTCCATTTACCTCACGGGAGCACCTACTGATCAGCATTTTACCACACAGCTCACCGTTCTTCTCATTGTTACATGTAATTAAGGAACACCCCGTTCTTATCATTAATCCTCCATCACAAACACCAATGCACTAGAATAAATTAATAAAAGCATATGGTCCTCCCGGGATTCGAACTCGGGACACCACATCCAGAACATAAGCATCTAAACCATTACACCACCAACAGAGTTAAGGGCTATGTAAACCTCTTTCTAAATAATATTATCACCTTGAATGGTTCAGTCGCGTCCAACATGTCCACGCGTCAGTCAGATTCTTTCATTTCCTTCTCGCTTTCTACCTTTATGTTCACTCTACCCTCAGAAAACGGTTCCATGTCATCTCAACCAGTAGACCATTTCAACCAGTGCCAAATCAACCAAACCAGTGCCAAAATATAGTACTAACCTAACCTAACCTAACCGTATTGGTTGATTTGGTACTGGTTGAGAGCTACTGGTTGAAATGGTCTACTGGTTGACTTGCCCGGTCACCTCAGAAAACACTTTTCTCATCTGTCTATCCACCCCTCTACTTATCTACCTACCTACCGATAGAAACATAATGATGGATTGGTAAGGTGGCTTCGTTTTGTAAATTAATGGATTAGTATGTTCGTTTTGTCAATTCGTGTCTTCATTGGCCACTACAGGAACGACCGGCCAATAACAGGAGACGGAGCAACTACGTGACGGGGAGGACAAGTGGGGGAGGACGAAGAAAGTGGAGGATGGAAGAGGAAACGAAGGAGGAGAGAAATACAAACAAGGTGTGTGTGTGGGGGGGGGGGGGAATTAAGGAAGTACAGGACGGAGGAGGGTAATACAAACCAGGTGGTGGAACATGAAGGAAGTGGAGGATGGAGGTGGAAATGCGGAGGAGGGAAATACAAACAAGGGGGGGGGGGGAGATGAAGGAAGTGGAGGATGGAGGAGGAAATGAAGGGGGAGGGAAATACAAACAAGGTGGTGGAGGATGTAGGAAGTACAGGATGGAGGAGGAAATACGGAGGAGGAAAGTACAAACAAGGTGGGGGTGGGGGGGGGGAGTGAAGGAAGTGGAGGATGGAGGAGGAAACAAAGGAAGGAAATACAAACAAGGGAGGGGGGGGGGGATGATGGAAGTGCAGGATGGTGGAGGAATTAAAGGAGAAGGGAAATACAAACAAGGGTGAGGGGGGTGAGGAGGGAGTAGGGTGGAGGATAGAGGAGGAAATGAAGTACCCCTTAAGTAATGTAAATATGCACCATACTAGGAGAAATGTGGTCACTATCAACATCGCGTTCTTTATACGGCAGTAATATACAATTATCATGTGTCTCAATTTCAAACAATGTCGCAAGTTATAAATATATAAAATTGTCCATTTCAATTCAATTTTAATTTTCAAATACTAGGTTGAGAGAGAGAGAGAGAGATATTTACATAGATACACTGGCCACACAGACCTTACGATCCAAACGAGGTGGTCAGGACTTAATTCTAGTAGAGATGTCATATCCTATAGAAAAGGAAAGTTGAAGGAAAGGATAGAAACGAAGAAGCAGAAGCAGAAGAGAGAGAGAGAGAGAGAGAGAGAGAGAGAGATAGAGAGAGAGCGAGAGCAAGAGAGAGCGAGAGAGAACGAGCGAGAGCGAGAGCGAGAGCGAGAGCGAGAGAGAGAGAGAGAGAGAGAGACAGAGAGAGAGAGCGAGAGAGAGAGAGAGAGAGAGAGAGAGAGAGAGAGAGAGAGAGAGAGCGAGAGCGAGAGAGCGAGAGAGAGAGAGAAGCCCAAGTAATAATAAGCTCCCCAGGATATTAATTAGAGCTGCCAGGAGAAAGATGAGACCAATAATAATCTCCAATACGCTTCCTCTGCCTCTCCTAATTGATACTGCACTAGAGAAGGTAATATCACTAGATAACCAGGATGTCAGGAAAATAATGTTATGCCAAGATAGTAAGATAACATTATTATTAGAATTAACTTAACAATGAGAATATAATGTTATGCCAAGATAGTAAGATAACATTATTATTAGAGATAACTTAACAATGAGAATATAATGTTATGCCAAGATAGTAAGATAACATTATTAGAGATAACTTAATGAGAAATAATGTTATCCAAGATAGTAAGATAACATTATTATTAGAGATAACTTAACAATGAGAATATAATGTTATGCCAAGATAGTAAGATAACATTATTATTAGAGATAACTTAACAATGAGAATATAATGTTATGCCAAGATAGTAAGATAACATTATTATTAGAGATAACTTAACAATGAGAATATACTTAAGCATAGACTACAGTAGATCTGGACTTGACACGAAAATGGAACTTTGCAGTAAAGGATCCAAAATAGGAGAACGAAACCCCAAGTTCGAACCACAAAACCATCACAATTTCGCGGTTTTCGAAGTCCGAACTTGGGGGTTCGTTCTCCGATTTTGGGTCCCTTACTGTAAAGTTCCATTTTCGTGTCAAGTCTAGATCTACTGTAGTCTATGACTTAAGTTATAACATTCACATAATCAATGTTTAGTATTATATATTTTCAATCCATGAACCTTACGGGAATATAACAAGATATGAAATGGCAGTAGTATAATAGGTATCCAAAAATATATAAATAAAGCTTAGTTATCATTAGTTGATAAAAAAATATATATATTATATATATATACAGTATATATATATATATATATATATATATATATATATATATATATACCGGTATATAATATTTACAAAAATACATGAATAAATATATATATTAAAGCGGATGAATCTGCTGCATCCCGATTCCACTACGTCCTGTTATAGACAAGCTCGCGGTGCAAGAGCCACCACAGACGGCAGCGGAAATGCAGCAGGCTCCCTTAGTTCATTTTGGCTTTGCAAACAACTTTTGTTTTATTATTCAATGTTGTGGTGGCAGCCGTTTAGAAAGAGTAGTGCGTCAAAGATTCCGGAGATGATAAGACGCAGCAAAACGACCTACTTAGCGAGTGTAGCGGAAATCTGGCAGGTTCAATTTGTTCATATTGGCTCTGCGTACAACTTTGGTCCTAGTGTTCAATATCGTGGAGGCAGCGATTTAGGAGTAATCCATCAAAGGTTCTGGAAATTACAAATCTCGCGGTGCAAGACCCACCACAGTCAGTAGTAAAAATCCGGCAGGATCACTTTGTTCGTTTTGGCTCTGTGAACAACTTTGGTCTTAGTGTTCAATGTCGTGGAGGCAGCCATTTCGGAGGAGTAGTGTGTCAAAGGTTTTGGAGACAACACTCAATTCAGCAAAACACAGTCCTCTTCGTTGTGGAATCGGAATAAATAAATGAATAAATAACACATGACCATAAGACGTTTTTGATGATATTTACGATATTCAAGTTCCTATTTCTTGGTCGGTTTCAGACTTCTCACGCTTATTATAGAGATGATTGGATGGCCCCAATGAGGCGTGGAATCATTGGTCCCAATATATTAATATTTCCAATACTATTTAACAGAATATATTAATTGTCGGAGGTTATTGATCGTTCCAGTGTGTCTGTCTGTATCTCTTCTCTATTTGCACAATATCTCTATTTAAAACGATTGAATGGATTTAGACGAGATTTCGTCAGTCCTATCATTATGTACCAGTACCTGAAATTATCTAATTAATGTTTATGATTAACATTGGATAACCCCCAAATGGGCAGGGGATCCCATACAATAATATGGTATTATCACCACAAGTATTGTTCTGGAAGAACTAACACGATAATTGAAGACTATAATCATTGAACATGTCCCTTTATCATTTGTAATCGACTGCCTGTATGTATGTGTGTGTGTGTCGGTCTGTCAGTTCGCACAATATCTGAAGAAAGAATATGTTTAAGGGGGGTCACCTTTTTTTTTTTATCTTTCTCTCCTTTTCTATCTTTCTCTGGCTTGTATCCATTCAGCCCCATTAAGCCAACTGTTTTAAAACTGTTATCCCCATCCAGGTATCGATTTTTTCCTGGCGAGCGATAGCGAGCCAGCATTGTATGGAGAAATCCGGCTTCGCTGGAGAAATTTGTCTATCGAAAAATGTACAAATTTAGCTTGCTGTAAAAAAATATATATATATATATATGCTGGCTCGCTACCGCTCGCCAAGAAAATATTGACACCTGGATAGGGGTAAAAGTCTTAAAACAGTAGGCTGAATAGGGCCGAATGGATACAAGCCAAAGAGAGAGGGGAGAGAAAGAAAAAAAGCGAGGTGGGCTCCCTTAAGAGGGTTGCAACGCATTAGATATCCGTTAGTGTTTAGTTCACACACACACACATTTGAAAGAGGATTGGATGATCTTATATGTGTATGCGTATGTGTGTGTGTTGGGGGGGGGGGTCTCCCATGTGTTCCCTGCTACATGTCTTCCTTCATATTTCCTGCTGTATCTGTTCTTTTGCACCTTGCTTGCTTCCTACGCCGCTTCGCTCTCCCTTCCGTAACCTGTATAACATTGTTGCACTCTTTCGATCTACGATATGTCTTGTAAGGATTGATTATTCATGCTTCTTTGGTTAGCTCTTCCTCCGTTCACCTTCCCCCTTTATTAAGGGGAGGATTTTAGTTCATTCCCTAGACTTCCATCAAGCTTAAAATTACTCCCCCTTGACCCCCTTTCAAGATAAATTTGAACATTTTTCGGTAGAAAAATGTCCCGGCCGAAGGCCGGTTCCCCTTAAATTACAGGCTCGCTATCGCTCGCCAGGAAAAAATCGACACCTAAATGGCACGAATGGTCTAAAAATTGACAGAAATGGGGCGAGGGTTCTTAAAATCGCCAAACTAATGGGGCAAGCGTCTTTAAATCTCACAAGCAATGGGGCTAAACATGAGGGAGAAAGAGGTTCAGAAAAAATCCTCCAGGTGGAAATCTCCCCTTAAGCCCCTCGATCATTTAATCGGTACTTTATATTTTCTCTGTTCTTCAGTGTTTATGTTCTATCACTTCACCTTACGTCCTGTGTTTTGGCATTATTTAATGTTCTGCATTCCTATGGCTCGCTAACGGCATATACAGAAAACAAGACATTTGAGGCATTCACCCCGTGCTAGGTAAATAGTAGTCCCACCATTCCGAGTGGGCTGCACTATGATAATACCGTGAGCGCGTACATTCTTCGCTAATAACCTCTTGTGGAAGTTCCTGACTACCCCAGCTAATCTCATCCCCATGAACTCAAGGGTTTGGGGGCTAGTCGGTCTTAAGGGGAGATCTCCACTTGAGGGATTTTTTTCTTGACCCCTTTCTCCCTCATGGTTAGCCCAATTGCTTTTGATATTTTAAGACGTTCGCCCCATTAGTTTGGCGATTTTAAGAACTTTCACCCCATTTCTGTAAATTTTAAGACTTTTCGTGCCATCTAGGTGTCGATTTTTTCCTGGCGAACGATAGCGAGCCTGTAATTTAAGAGGAACCGGCCTTCGGCCGGGACATTTTTCTACCGAAAAATGTAAAAATTTATCTTGTAAGGGACTCAAGGGGGTATAATGTTAAGCTTGATGGAGGTCTAGGGAACAAAATAAATACCTCCCCTTAAGACAGATAAACATACTTAACATCTGTATATATATAAACCATTTGTGAAGTATTGAATCAAACGTTCATTTAGCATTTGGTATTTGATAAAGATCAAGATAATATAGAGTATACAGTTTGGTCCAAATACCCTCACACAAGCTCTAAGGTCCAGCACTAGGCTAGACACATTAAGGGGAGATATCCACTTGAGGGATTTTTTCTTTTTCTGGACTCCTTTCTCCCTCATATCTAGCCCCATTGCTTTTGAGATTTTAAGACGTTTGCCCCATTAGTTTGGAGCTTTTTAAGAATTTCCGCCCTATTCTGTCAATTTTAAGACCTTTCGTGCCATTTAGGTGTCGATTTTATGCTGGCGAGCGATAGCGAGCCTGTAATTTAAGGGGAATCGGCCTTCGACCGGGACATTTTTCTACCGAAAAATGTACAAATTTATCTTGAAAGGGGGTCTAGGGAGAGTAATTTTAAGCTTGATGGAAGTCTAGGGAATCAACTAAAAACCTCCCCTTAAAGCAAACATTTTGATTGGTTCAACACACGTAGTTCATATATCTCTCTATCTATTGCGCTTCAAAAGGATGACCCAAGACGAGATTTGACCGAGTTAGTGTGTACAACTGTGTATGGCCACTGCAATTATTCAACCCCCCTTGGTCCAGGACTTTGTGGTTTGACTGTACTTCGCCAGTTGGCATACATTATAGCACACTCAACCATGATAAGGGAGGTCCATATCCGGTTCCATGTTATCTCAACCAGTAGACCATTTCAACCAGTAGCTCTCAACCAGTGCCAAATTAACCCAGACCAACCAAACCAGTGCCAAAATATAGTACTAACCTAACCTAACCGTATTGGTTGATTTGGTACTGGTTGAGAGCTACTGGTTGAAATGGTCTACTGGTTGAGTTGACCGGTCACCCCATATCCGCATAGTAGACCAATGGTATCTGTAAATAGTAAATAGTAGCTCCTTATATTCATACCCGATCAGATACCATTCACTTGCATTAAGGGGAGGTTTTTAGTTGATTCCCTAGACTTCCATCAAACTTAAAATTACTCCCCCTAGACCCCCTTTCAAGATAAATTTGTACATTTTTCGGTAGAAACATGTCTCGGCCGAAGGCCGATTCCCCTTAAATTACAGGCTCGCTATCGCTCGCCAGGAAAAAATCGACACCTAAATGGCACGAATGGTCTTAAAATTGACAGAAATGGGGCGAGGGTTCTTAAAATCGCCAAACTAATGGGGCGAACGTCTTAAAATCTCAAAAGCAATGAGGCTAAACATGAGGGAGAAAGGAGTCAAGAAAAAAATCCCTCAAGTGGATATCTCCCCTTAAGCCGGTATCACACGAGAGCATTATTTTATAGTCAACATTCGATGATCAACATTTTTCTGGCAACATTTCTGGAATATTTTGCACTGGTATCGGACACTAGACTGGTGGTGGATGAATTTAGGTGACTGAAATATTCTAAATGTTGACCTCATAAGCTGCCAGACCAGTGTTAAGGATAAATGTTGAGTGAAAAAGTGCTCGTGTGATACCGGCTTTACTCACATATATTGTTCACTTGCTTTTGTATCACAATTTTGTTTTCTTTCTTTTCCCACGACATCATCACCGTATTTCCACGTATTGCTTTTGTTTGTGTATCTTATTTCCACGTATTGCTTTTGTTTGTGTATCTTATTTCCACGTATTGCTTTTGTTTGTGTATCTTATTTCCACGTATTGCTTTTGTTTGTGTATCTTATTTCCACGTATTGCTTTTGTTTGTGTATCTTATTTCCACGTATTGCTTTTGTTTGTGTATCTTATTTCCACGTATTGCTTTTGTTTGTGTATCTTATTTCCACGTATTGCTTTTGTTTGTGTATCTTATTTCCACGTATTGCTTTTGTTTGTGTATCTTATTTCCACGTATTGCTTTTGTTTGTGTATCTTATTTCCACGTATTGCTTTTGTTTGTGTATCTTATTTCCACGTATTGCTTTTGTTTGTGTATCTTATTTCCACGTATTGCTTTTGTTTGTGTATCTTATTTCCACGTATTGGTTTTGTTTGTATATCTTCTCCTTGCCAGTTGTGCGTGTGTTATCATTTTTGTCTTCGCGTCCGGTTACCACATAAACGTTCTTTGTTAAGGGAGCCCACCTTGCTTTTTTTCTCTTTCTCTCCCTCTTTCTTTGGCTTGTATCCATTCGGCTCCATTCAGCCTACTGTTTTAAGACGTTTACCCCCATCCAGGTGTCCATATTTTTCTGGTGAGCGGTAGCGAGCCAGCATATATATATTTTTGTTTTGAGAACAAGCTAAATTTATAAATTTTCCGATAGAAAAATTTCTCCGGCGAAGCCGGATTTCTCCATACAATGCTGGCTCGCTATCGCTCGCCAGGAAGATATCGACACCTGGATGGGGATAAACGTCTTAAAACAGTTGGCTGAATGGGGCCGAATGGATACAAGCCAGGAAAAGAGTGAAAAGGAGAGAAAGATAAAAACAGCAGGTGACCCCCCCCTTAATTAATCCCCCTCTATGAACGCTACCAATACAACTAAAGAGTCTCACCATTTTTGCAGCAGTGTGCAACTCATGTCAGTCGGAGTTGATGGTGGAAGGAATACTAGGAAGAGAGGCCGACTGTGTTAGAAAACTTGAATTTGTATCATAACACGCTCGCTCTATTCTGAATACTAAATGATTTGGTCGATATTTGTTCACGTTTATGGAAATTAGCGTATAAATGTCTAACAAACACTTACTATATTATATTGACCTTGTCTCTGTCTGTCTGATGCAGTAAAACTACTTTGTTTCCAATCAAATACAGTCATACAGTCAATCAAATACAGTCATACAGTCAATCAAATACAGTCATATCGGATATAGTTTTCGTGGTACACCTGTAGTTACGAACAACACCTTTCACACATAAGCGATTTTTGCCGAGGCGGCCACAACAATACAATTGGGCGTTACTCGGGGGGGGTGGGGGGGGGGAGGGGGGGGGGGGGGGGGGGGGGGGGGGGGGGGGGGAGGGGGGGGGGGGGGGGGGGGGAAATGGCCCGGATATTGGAGTGGGAGGAGCGTGGGTGTTAGAACGGTAAAACGACGATCAACAACGGAGTCAAGGTGGGATGGGTGTATTTATTGCCTCATTTCTTATATTTATATATTTTGTTTTATTTAGTTTCCTCCCTAGACCTCCACCAAGCTTTAACAATGCACTCCCCCCCCCCCACCCACCCCTTGCCAGACCCTCCTTCAAGATAAATGTTTAAATTTATCGATAGAAAAATTCCTCTTAAATTACAGGTTCGCTATCGCCCGCCAGGAAAAATATTGATACCTAAATGACACGAAAAGTCTTAATACTGACAAAGAAATGGGGCGAAAGGTCTTAAAATCGCCAAACTCATGGGCCGAACGTCATAATATTTGTTTAAAAGTGCGAACAGGGGTATGTAACGTATACAGTACATAGACTATGCTATCATAATGTAGCCCCCTTCGGATAATGGGCTTACTCTTTTAGCCGGCACTGGGTATACGTACAATCAAAGGTAAAGTGAAGGCAATATGTGAGTATCGCTTTAATAACGACTCTAAAAACTAGGTTTGGGCACTTCTTTACCTGACTGAGGCAAAAATATCAATTAAAGAGACAATTGAATTTAATTTCCTAACGTCACCTTTCTCTCTCTCTCTGTGAGTTATATTCATTGAGTGTGTATTTGCTGGCAAATGTATAAGGAAAGGAACGGATTGCATGACAGTTACTAGTTCCTTACTATTGGAAGTTACGAGTTGTATCCAGAGACCACAGGGGTGTACGTAACTCGGCACATTCATCATTATTATTATGCTATTATACGTTGACCGGACACGCACATCATTTTTTGTTCTCTCTCTCTCTCTCTCTCTCTCTCTCTCTCTCTCTCTCTCTCTCTCTCTTGCTGAATTTATTTTAGTTTAAAACATCTTAATTGGATGACAAATAATTTGTTTTAATGTAGATATTTTATAAAATGTTATATATGCTGATCATTTTACGATCTATAGAACTAAGCATTAATTTGAGTAAATCCACATTAATTCACATACATTTGTTTCTTCAGCAGAATGTAAACATACGCTTTTGTATTTAAGAATAACGTGTTTTCCTATTCGGCAGTATATTGTGTGCATATATATATATATATATATATATGTTAGTATAGCCAGGTAATAGATTCTCTTTTAAACAGACGAGGTTAAAGGCAATGGCAGAATCATTACCTCTCCTTTCCCTGAAGATGCAAGATGTTTACTTGTGAAACGTTGGATCCACCATGAATTTTGCTAACCTGTTGTACCTCATCTCTGAACCCCAGAGGAAAATTGTTAGAACTATTGAAAGCTGTAACAATAAAATCCTTAATGCTGAAACTGCCATTGCCTTTAACCTCGTCTGTTTAAAAGAGAATATATATATATATATATATATACCGGTATATATATATATATATATATCGTTATATATTAGTAAAGCATGTGATGCATTCCCTTCAATTGTACAAAATATATATTAACGTCACTTGCAAAACATACTAACTAGGAAAGTTCACGAATCATCCGTAAATCAGTGCAAACATGAAAGGAAATAATGCTCTTCTCCTGGGACCATTTGGAGCAATAATATCTGGTCTGAGACTGAATCATTAGATAGTTAGCAAAGGATAAGCCGATAATGATACGATCTACATGTCTTTGTTGTAAGATAGTAACCAAGCTGTGGTATTAATAAAGCAATCCTATTGTCTCTGTTTACGAGTTAATGTTTATACCAACCGTTTTAATCATCGATATGTGATTCCGTAATACATGATAACACTTTCCACGAAATATTATTTTCACATTGTCAAAATTCGATTGGGAAAATATGAAATTGAGTCCTATAAAGTTCATACATAAAAATATGAAATTGAGTCCTATAAAGTTCATATATAAAACTATCAATATTTGTGTATTAATTATACTTTAATAATCGCTAAAATAGTTTAGAATGTTTACTACCGGAACCATGGAAACTATTTTACATTACCCAGTATTTATGCTATGCCTGTAAATATCTAATCCTTTAACCCTTTCGGATTCAATCACCGTCAATAAAATTCATATTTCGTGTTGTTAACGGCATGTGACTATATTTACATAAATGATGTCCTCGGTTAGTCCATTGTAAACAAACATCAATATGTGTGGAGTATATATATGTACGAAAGTATATTGCAGCTACTGCCAACAGATTATATCGAACATAAGATAGGCCTCTGGTAATCAAACAATTAAAAGACGTCTTGATTATAGTAACCAGTTACTAATACCCTTCCTCGATTTCCCTTCAACACAAGTGAGCCTGAAGTCTGTCAGATCAGCTATTGACTAGTCTCTCGCAGCTCTTGCCTTTGCTATAAAACTTGTCTTACACGCCGACTTGCACATGCAATTAAACCAAGGATGTCTTTGATGTTGTCATGTCGATCAGATCAAAGGCATTAATTGCTGAAGTGAACATGTTATTTATAATATATGTTTAATTTCTTGGTGCCTGTTGATATACCGCACAATATAGTGTAATATTTTCATTACATCAAAGTTTTCTCCCATTTCAATATTCAAGCATACAATTTATCGCGGCTATTTCGGTTTATACAGAGTCGCAAGCCCTAACCTAGCTTTAACCCAAGATAGTTGTTGAACTGCTGTTGTTCTTTTGTCCCTAATCATTTCGCCTATCAAGTTTAACCAGTCCAGTAAACCGCCTCTTAAAATCACCTTGTACGACATGAAAGGGATATAAAATGTTTCTTCTGATACAGAAGCACAAATTTAAAGTAATTTTGCAAAATATAGCAGTTATAAGCCTCGATTTTTTATACAAAATTAATTTTGAATATTCATCTTTATTCATCTTCGGGTGCTCGGGGGCCGGGGGAGTGCTGGAGGGACCATGGTGATCCCTGGTCTCTTGGTCTTCTCCTGGGTGGCCTAGATATGTGTGAATTTATCTTTTGTTTTTGTGTGTTGTGTTGTCCCTATTCGGGCTCTGTCTCGAGTCAGCCACCCACCCCCATAAAAAAGGGAAAAATGGGGAATGGGCCTGAGTACATACATACATACATATACATCTTTATTGTAAATTAAACTTTACCATTATCACATCTTTCCTTCTGAATTGAATTCATGTTCACACCTGGCAATTACAACATAACATTGTTACTTACGGTTTTATTAGTAACACATCTCAGGTCGAACACTTACCTGGAGAAAGAAAGAACAATCAAATTGTGATATAATATTTCTTTATAAATGTTAACGATTTATGTATGAAAATATTAATTTCAATGTAAGGTTTTTAATAGAATGTCAGCATGATGGGTGTGAGTAACCAGCATATTAGTATTAATACTTATAATAGTAAATGAAATAGGTGACCTTCTAAATAAAAGGCAGTTAATTTTCATACCATAAACACAAACATTACGAAAGTCAATGTCGCACTCCCTTAACGGGTTCACCTTAGTTACTTCACAACTAAGACCTTCCAGGTTTGTCATGGGAGTCGTCAGCCTTGGTTGGCAACCTGTCTAGGGGAGTAAACCTTATACAAATCCGTGCTATTTACTTAAGGGTGAAGCAGGTTAGTGGATAGACTAACCGCACACCACTGTAGACAAATAGTGGCAAACAGATACATAGAAGGCCTCGGAATCAGACGGACCCTAAATTGAGTGGTCAATCCTGTAAGTCCTTCAGTAAAGTGGCATGGGTTGTCCCTTTTACAAGGGATAGGTCCGCTTGGGGGCATTTTGTGTATGGCCACCCTCATTAAGGGGAGTAAGGCATCTGGCGATAGATAGATAGTTTACTACATGTTCTGTTGATAGTGCTCCCCCTCTCTTTCCTAAACAATCCACTGTGTTCATTATTTCCTAAACAATCCACTGTGTTCATTATTTCCTAAACAATCCACTGTTTTCATTATTTCCTAAACATCCACTGTGTTCATTATTTCCTAAACAATCCACTGTTTTCATTATTTCCTAAACAATCCACTGTGTTCATTATTTCCTAAACAATCCACTGTTTTCATTATTTCCTAAACAATCCACTGTTTTCATTATTTCCTAAACAATCCACTGTTTTCATTATTTCCTAAACAATCCACTGTGTTCATTATTTCCTAAACAATCCACTGTGTTCATTATTTCCTAAACAATCCACTGTGTTCATTATTTCCTAAACAATCCACTGTTTTCATTATTTTATTATAGGTCGACTTCTTCCATTCTTCAATTAAGCCTAGCATTCTTATTACATGTTATTTCGCAGATACCCCAGTACTTATATACAAAGAGTAATATTGTATTAGTTTCGTTTTCCTGCGAAGCAAATTTATGTTATTCAATATGTACGTACATTTGACTGTATAATTATAATGAATATCTGCTTTGGTTACCTTCAGTCTCTCCTATCAATATACAGCATTCTGGTCTATGCATAATGTTGTCTCTCAATGTCTTATTATGTATCTACTGTATCACTATTGATATACAGTACCTCAGGGACTTCAGGTAATCATACCTCTCCATAGCTCTTAATGTCGGAGAGGGTTAATACAGGGTTGCTTCTATCCATATCGCTTCACAACATGCGCAAGGGTGATAATTGACAACTTGAGAGTTTCGGTCTTTAAGGAAGTTAGAGCTATACACATCAATAGTCAACATAATGTATCTTAACATACAGTTGTAGAGCATAATATTAATACACGAAATCAAATTCAGCAAACTTTCTATCCATCAACAACTCTTATAATTTCTGTATTTATGCTAAATCTTGATGCATATGGCTGCAACTTCCTTACAGCCAAAAACTCGCAAGTGTTCAATTCTCCCTACCAACAATTCCTTTGAGACCTCTGGTGGACGCTTCTGAACTAGCGCCAGAGCTACGACTGTAGACATCACTATACCCAACACCTAGGATATGCACAGTTTATCTCAATTTATGTGTGATTCTGCACGTTTTTATTATACAGTATAAGACTGCACTAAGTGCTTATATAGTATAGTAATAAAGGGAAAGTCCATATGCAGCTGATAATGACTACAAACATAATTTTAAGCTGATTAATTATCATAACAAAATTGGCGCGAAATTACCTGCTGACTTTGTATTGTATATATACATTATTTATGAATATGGGTGATTATAAAACATATAAAACAAAAGTATGCATAGACCAAAGTATGTGTCAGCTATAGAAATTTCGACTAACTGCATAAATTATAGAATAGAATTGTTGAAGGAGAGGGAGGGTGGATAGCTCCGCGATGTCGCCCATTTCCCACAATGCACCGCGGTAAACCTTGCGTTCAGCGCCTCTATCGGCCACTGTAGGCATTTATTGGTAGGGAGAATTGGACATTTTCAAACTCTCTCTCTCTCTCTCTTTCAAACAATTATGTTACAAGAATCCTGGCACTTACCGGAGGATTATATCATCGTGTGGGAAAGGAATGTAACAAAAGGATAGACGAAGTAAAGGAAACAATATGAGGTTAAGGATGATTGCATGGCCTGTGTGGAGAAGGAAAGAGAGAGAGTGTGTGTTGGTGTAAGTGAATGACAAGAGAAAGAAAGAAAGAGAGAGAGAGAGTGTGTGTGTGTGTTGGTAAATGTTAGTGTGACACAGTAAATTAATATACACACACATATTACACAGTATATATATATATATATATATATATATATATATATATATATATATATATAGAGAGAGAGAGAGAGAGAGAGAGAGAGAGGTGGGGGTAATAACACGTTGTTCCACAACAGCCTAATAATACTTTGAGGACCGTAAGGCGTTTTGACAGTATATTCTGGCTATCATTAGACGATTGTATACCGTTTATGAAGGCTCTGTGGGATTTATAAGGGTAAAGCCTATCTCGTTTAACCCTCTGACTTCCTTATACCCTTCCTAAGCTGAATAAAATTTTCAAATAATAACCATAAAGTAATAACAGAAATGCGCATCGGAGCTTGAGAGGTTAAGAGTATATACCACACCTAAAATTGCAAAGTACGAAATGGTAAAACATCTCGTGTGTGTGAATGTCTGCTTACATTTAGTTTCTGGATTTCGTCTATTTCCACTGAGCTTAAGGGGAGGTTTTTAGTTTGTTTCCTACTCCTCCAGCAATCTAAAAATGTCACCCCCTTGACCCCCTTTCAAGATCAATTTGTAAATTTTTCGGTAGAAAAATTTCCTGGCCAAAGGCCGGTTACTCTTAAATTACAGGCTCGCTATCGCTCGCCAGGATAAAATCGAGACCAAATTGACAGGAAAGGTCTTAAAATTGACAGAAATGGGGCGAAAGTTCATAAAATCGCCAACCAAACCAATGGGGCTAAGCATGAGCGAGAAGGTGGTCTAGAAAAGCGACTCGTCTCCCCTTAAGAACAAGGTGTGGATGACATTAACACCCAGGCAGAACATTGGTACCGAAAAGATAATAGTTTTAAAGATAATTATTTTTGAAAGTACTCTTTCATACAAATACACGCACATATGTACACGACAAACTGATCAGCCCCCTTCCCCCTCTGTCTCTCTTTCACACACACACACACACACACACACACACACACACACACACACACACACACACACACACACACACACACACACACGTTCGTATTTAGTAAGCTTGGCTGTGTATTGTGTTCCAATGTTGAGAGGAGTGTGTGTGTGTGTGTGTTGGACTTGGGGTCAGCAGTAAACGAGGGAGAGAGGCCACGGAACTAGGCGTCAGGACTGTTAACGAGGGAGAGAGGCCACGGAACTAGGCGTCAGGACTGTTAACGAGGGAGAGAGGCCACGGAACTAGGCGTCAGGACTGTTAACGAGGGAGAGGCCACGGAACTAGGCGTCAGGACTGTTAACGAGGGAGAGAGGCCACGGAACTAGGCGTCAGGACTGTTAACGAGGGAGAGAGGCCACGGAACTAGGCGTCAAGGCCACGGAACTAGGCGTCAGGACTGTTAACGAGGGAGAGAGGCCACGGAACTAGGCGTCAGGACTGTTAACGAGGGAGAGAGGCCACGGAACTAGGCGTCAGGACTGTTAACGAGGGAGAGAGGCCACGGAACTAGTCGTCAGGACTGTTAACGAGGGAGAGAGGCCACGGAACTAGGCGTCAGGACTGTTAACGAGGCACACCTACAGTACAGTCACCAGAACTTAAACTTTAACTTATATACAAACAAACACAATTATTTACTACAATTGATAGTATTTGGTTAGTTTAAGGGGGGTGACCTGTTTTTGTTCTGTCCTTTTCTATCTTTCTCTGGCTTGTATCCATTTGGCCCCATTCAGCCTACTGTTTTAAGACGTTTATCCCCATCCAGGTGTCAATTTCTTACTGGTGAGCGGTAGCGAGCCAGCATATTTTTGTATTTTTGTCAGACAGCAGGCTAAATTTGTACATTTTTCGATAGAAAAATGTCTCCGGCGAAGCCGGATTTCTTCATATAATGCTGGCTCGCTATCGCTCGCCAGGAAGAAATCGACACCTAGATGGGGATAAACGTCTTAAAATAGTTGGCTGAATGGGGCCGAATGGATACAAGCCAGAGAAAGAGAGAAAAGGACAGAAATAACAAACAGAAGGTCACCCCCCTTATATATATAATAATTTAGGAGAGTTGGTATGTGTTTATTCAGTATTGTGTACAATTAAACTGCGCATGTAACATGTTGTGGAATTAATTGAGATTAATTGAAATCCTGTTTGCTACAATATGTTAAGGGGAGGTATTTAGTGTGTTCCCTAGACCTCCATCAAGCTTAAAATTACACCCCCTTGAGTCCCTTTCAAGATAAATTTGTACATTTTTCGGTAGAAAAATGTCCCGGCCGAAGGCCGGTTCCTCTTAAATTACAGGCTCGCTATTGCTCGCCAGGATAAAATCGACACCTGAATGGCATGAAAGGTCTTAATATGGGGTGAAACTTCTTAAAATTGCTAAACTAATGGGGCAAACGTTTTATAGTATCAAAAGCAATGGGGCTAAACATGAGGGAGAAAGGGGTCAAGACAAAAATCCCTCAAGTGGAGATCTCCCCTTAAGACAGTAACGAATCTAGGGTTAGAAGGGAGGGATAAATACTCTAAAGGAGAAGGAATATTTGAGATATAAGAAGGCAGCCTAGCTCAACGACCAATGCTAATCCATATTGTAGCAACCAACTAAACATTAAGGGGAGATCTCCACTTGAGGGATTTTTTTCTTGACCCCTTTCTCCCTCATGTTTAGCCCCATTCCTTTTGATATTATAAAACGTTTGCCCCATTAGTTTAGCGATTTTAAGAACTTTCACCCCATATTAAGACCTTTCGTGCAATTCAGGTGTCGATTTTATCCTGGCGAGCAATAGCGAGCCTGTCGATTTTTATGTAATTTAAGAGGAACCGGCCTTCGGCCGGGACATTTTTCTACCGAAAAATTTACAAATTTATCTTGAAAGGGACTCAAGGGGGTGTAATTATAAGCTTGATGGAGGTCTAGGGAACAAACTAAATACCTCCCCTTAAGTAACCTCGTCATTCAGGTGTGACTTTAACCTCATGGCACAGGGACAAGTGGCTTAATTCTCCACTTTCGGTCATGCACAATATTAACGAAAATTAGGGCACGGTGTGTAACAAGCTGTGGCAACGTATCTTACTGATCCAACTGTTTGTTAATAGGTTATTCCCGAAAAACGATGTCACACGGCCTCAGCAACCCATAGTAGTCACTAACTAAACCAGCACCTCTTATACCCTCACCCCTCCACTGCCACTTAGAGTTTACGCTCCCACACTGTTTAAGGGGAGATTTCCACTTGAGGGACTTTTTTCTTGACCCCTTTCTCCCTCATGTCTAGCCCCATTGCTTTTGAGATTTTAAGACGTTTGCCCCATTAGTTTGGTGATTTTTAAGAATTTCCGCCCCATTCTGTCAATTTTAAGACCTTTCGTGCCTTTTAGATGTCGATTTTATCCTGGCGAGCGATAGCGAGCCTGTAATTTAAGAGTAATCGGCCTTCGGCCGGGACATTTTTCTACCGAAAAAGGTACAAATTTATCTTGAAAGGGGGTCAAGGAGGTGAAATTTTAAGATTGCTGGAGGAGTAGGAAACAAACTAGAAAGCTCCCCTTAACCCCTTCTGTACCGGCGCCGTCCTTTGAACTTTAGTCTGGATACTATTAGACGATTTAATGCAGTTAACAAGGACCTCCAGTAATAAACCAGGTTAGAGCTATCTCGCTTAATCCTTTTGTACTACCACCATATCCTTCTTAAGGGGAGGTATTTAGTTTGTTCCCTAGACCTCCATCAAGCTTAAAATTACACCCCCTTGAGTCCCTTTCAAGATAAATGTGTAAATTTCCCGGCCGAAGGACGGTTCCTCTTAAATTACAGGCTCGCTATCGCTCGCCAGGATAAAATCGACACCTGAATGGCACGAAAGGTCTTAATATGGGGTGAAAGTTCTTAAAATCGCTAAACTAATGGAGCAAACGTTTTATAATATCAAAAGCAATGGGGCCAAACATGAGGGAGAAAGGGGTCAAGAAAATAAATCCTCAAGTGGAGACCTCCCCTTAAACGATAGTGCCGTTTAAGCTGGGGATAGACAGGTTGGGGAGGTAAGAGGTATCTAAGAATGAGAGAGAAGTAAAGGCGGAAAGAAATAGTACAGTAGAGGAGTACAAGGGGGAGGGGCTGTCCTTCTTGCAATTATTGTTACAAAAAAAAAAAAAAAAAAAAAAAAAAAAAAAAAAAAAAAGTAAAGGAGGAAAAATGAGCAAAGTAGAAGAGTGAAAATGTTGAGGCTTGTCTTCCTTGCTAATTAATGTTAAAAGGTTTGTCCCCATTATTATATTTGTCAACAATAAATGTACAGTACACATTTAAAAGACAACACTCTCACCATTTCAAGACTTTATTGTGACCGAAAATGAAGCTATAAAGGCATTTGCCAACATTATGAGCTTCTTACCTGATTTCCAATAAGTGGATAATGATGCCACCATGACAGAGGATACCACCAAAGATATCGGTACCGTTAAAAGAATATGTATTTCAAAGAAGGTAATTGTTGAAAAAGCATGCACACACATACAAAAACACACTTCGCATCTCTCTCTCTCTCTCTCTCTCTCTCTCAGCCACCAGTCTGTAATCAGCGAGCTCCGCCGTGTTACAGAGTGCTGGGAGGAGTAGTGTGCGTTGGGCCTGATGGCAGCAGTAAACGTAGGAGAAACGTCGGGGTTCTAGGGGACTATAGTCTATTCGCTGTAAGTAGGCGAGACATCATGACTTCTAACTTCTGTAACTAAAAAACGACTAGAGTAATCGAGCTAATATTTTTACCATTTGGGAAAAGTCAGTCAAGGAATATATGTGGAAATGTACAGCCAATTTCCTCTAGCCCTTTTTGAGTTACAGAGGATAGAAGCCAAGATTTCTTGCCTACTTGCAGCGAATAGACTATAGGGCTGTAAGCGAGGCACAACTACAGTACAAGCACGAGCAACTGAATCTTAACTTTGAGGCAATTATAATATTGTCGATAAGACTCTAGGAAAGCATTATATTTGACGTAGTAGAAGAGTTTATGTAACTTGGAACCATGATTGAGAAAGAGGAAACTTTGCTATAGACAAGTAAACACAGAGTAAGACAAGGAAGACACTTAGCGATGAACGCCGTTGATCAAGAGGTGAAACATTAGTATGGAAGCATTGAGAGGATTACATGAGGGTGTGCTAGTGCCAATATTGATGGATGGGTGCTAAACTCTGGTATGGCGTAATAATGAACAGTTGCGAGTGAGAGAAGTTGAAACGGACTTGCTAAAAAACACCTGTGGAGTACGAAAAATAGACAAAGTAAGAAGTGAGACCATAAAGGAGGCATGTGGAGTTAACAAATTTGTTGATCAAAAGGTAGAAGAAAGTGTTCTCGGACGGTAGGGCCATATGACTAAAATGACTGTATATATGTATATACTGTATATTGCTATAGTACATTATAATGTTAACGGTCTGTAGGATATATGCCAAGTGCATATGTGTTTATAATAATTGTTTAGGAAACTATCTTGTTCAACATTTAATGAAGGTACAATAGATTAATTTGATAATTATTCTCCTTTCTGTTATTATTTAAATGTAAGATCAACTTATTAAGTTTTCCGTATTATAAAATCTGTTGTGCTTTATCTTTCTCCATACTGGTTTGCTTTAATGTATGTAATGTTATAGTTAATTAAATAGTTAACGTTAAGTTATGTTGTTTCTGTTCGGGTTGTCTCGTGTAGGCCACCCCCAGCCTGTGCCTGAGTATATACACACATATATACATACATATTATTCAGCAAGGCGGTCATGACAATATTTCTCTCCCAACACCTCTGGCCACTTAAGTTGGGATTTGCTCCGTCTGTGTGAAGATTTGGGGATCTTGGCATAATTAGATTACTTGGACTTACGCTTCATTTTGGAGGCTCTTGGTCGTTTAGACTAGTACTATGTTACCCATTATCCTAGTTTCTCATTCTTAATATAAATTGTAAGTACGATATATATTGTATATATTATATATATATATATATATATATATATATACTGTATATAATCATGCACAAAAGTTATTCACATCTATCTGTCAGAAAGATAACAATTGGATTTCGACGAAGATTAAACCTATTGTGACGACTGTGTGTGTATTTTTTATGTTTTTATTTGCGAACCGGGAAATTGGATTCAGTTTTTATTTAACTGAGTCTTTCCGATATTAAAGCTTTTAGAAATATGTGTTTCTCGTATTACTTTTATTTGTTCTTGTTCAGAGGAAATCAGGACAAAAATAGTAGAGTCTGCGAGCGAAAGGGTGTGTGTGTGTGTGTGTGTGTGTGTGTGTGTGTGTGTGTGTGTGTGTATTCACTTGCTTGGTTGTCAAGGGGAATCCACGCAATGCGAGCTAAGCTCATTATTATCGCGCCTCCTTAACTGGGAATGTATTGCGTGAAATGCATGTTAAGTGTTTATGTATCGTTGGAATGGCTGTGGATGTGTGTGTAGTCTGTATTTTAGCCAATTGGCGAAATCTGGAAACGAAGGCTTAGGGTTAATCTGTACGATACCATTCTCACTACGGTACCAGTCTCACCCGAAGGCTTAGGTTGACCAGTAGCTTAGGTTGACCAGTACGATACCCATCTCACCTTGTAACCGATCACCAACCCCAGATGGAACGTCACAACTTCATCCACTTATACAAGGTTCCTATTTATACTGCTAGGTGAACAGAGGCTACACCGTTAGGAGACTTTCCCAAATGTCTCTTCCCCGCCCGGGTGTGTGTGTGTGTGTACTTACTCTAGTTGTATTGTGGGAGTGAGCATGCTCGTTATTTCCCGCCTCCTATATGTGTAGGTGTTATATGTATCGTTGGAATGGCTGTGGATGTGTGTGTAGTCTGTATTTTTAGCCAATTGGCGACATCGGAAACGAAGGCTTAGGGTGGATCTGTATGGTACCATTCTCACTATAGACGGTACCGTCTCGCCCGAAGGCTTAGGTAGCCATCAGCTTAGGTGAACCATATGATACCCATCTCGCCTTGTACCATTTTTGCCAACCCCAGATGGGACGTCACAACGTCGTCCACTTATTCCAGGTACCTATTTACTGCTAGGTGAACTGAGGGCTAACACATGAAAGGAGACAAGCCCAATTTGTCTCCGCCCGGCCGGGGATTGAACCCCCGGCCCCTCGTGTGTGAGACGAGAGCTCTACCACTAGGCTACGGACTGTGTGTGTGTGTGTGTGTGTGTGTGTGTGTGTGTGTGTGTGTGTGCGCGCGCGCGCGCGCGCGTCCTGCAGAGCCTACCTCTACTCACCACCAGTTTACAATATTAAAACATTTTCTGATCCTGCATGGAGGCGTTTCGCGCTTACATAAAAGAAAATGGTTCTATCATTATTTACCTCCGTCCATTAATTCCGGATAACATAATGTCTGGTAATTCTATAACAATTATACAAATATACTAAAAACATATTTAAGTTTCATCTAAATATTGCATACATACATACATATATACATATATACATTATCTTGAACATTTCTGATACGATGATGAAATCTATTGAAATATTTCCATTAATTACATGTTCGGTGTTTGTCCTCAATCAATGTTCACTCTCACAAGTCTATGTCTGTGGGTCTGAACAACAGCAACAATTAGCCAAGATTTTCATATGTAGTCTCAAGTGATCATTCCCTGGTATCCAATCATCTTTGCCATAGACTAAAATAATCATTGAAAATTGAATGATGTACAGTATATTATAACCAGTTTTGTATCTGTGACCATCGAGATATTTAGTAATTCAATTGCATTAACTAAAAGCTACATTTAGAGCAACCACATGTCTGGATTTCACCTGATTCATTAGATTGGTGCTGATAACCCTATATTCGGGTTTATTTCAACTGACGGTATATTGAAGCTTGTTGGCCTTGTTGGCTTGTTGGCTTGTTGGCCTTGTTGGCCTTGTTGGGCTTGTTGGCTTGTTGGCTTGTTGGCCTTGTTGGCTTGTTGGCCTTGTTGGCTTGTTGGCCTTGTTGGCTTGTTGGCTTGTTGGCCTTGTTGGCCTTGTTGGCTTGTTGGCTTGTTGGCTTGTTGGCTTGTTGGCCTTGTTGGCTTGTTGGCTTGTTGGCCTTGTTGGCTTGTTGGCTTGTTGGCCTTGTTGGCCTTGTTGGCCTTGTTGGCCTTGTTGGGCTTGTTGGCTTGTTGGCTTGTTGGCTTGTTGGCCTTGCTGGCTTGTTGGCCTTGTTTGGCTTGTTGGCTTGTTGGCCTTGTTTGGCTTGTTGGCCTTGTTGGGTTGTTGGGCTTGTTGGGCTTGTTGGCCTTGTTGGCCTTGTTGGCTTGTTGGCCTTGTTGGCCTTGTTGGCCTTGTTGGCTTGTTGGCCTTGTTGGCTTGTTGGCCTTGTTGGCTTGTTGGCCTTGTTGGCTTGTTGGCCTTGTTGGCTTGTTGGCCTTGTTGGCTTGTTGGCCTTGTTGGCTTGTTGGCTTGTTGGCCTTGTTGGCTTGTGGGCTTGTTGGCTTGTGGGCTTGTTGGCCTTGTGGGCTTGTTGGGCTTGTGGGCTTGTGGGCTTTGTTGGCTTGTTGGCCTTGTTGGCCTTGTTGGCTTGTTGGCCTTGTTGGCTTGTTGGCCTTGTTGGCCTTGTTGGCTTGTTGGCCTTGTTGGCTTGTGGGCTTGTTGGCCTTGTTGGCTTGTTGGCTTGTTGGCCTTGTTGGCCTTGTTGGCTTGTTGGCCTTGTTGGCTTGTTGGCCTTGTTGGCTTGTTGGCTTGTTGGCTTGTTGGCCTTGTTGGCTTGTTGGCTTGTTGGCTTGTTGGCCTTGTTGGCTTGTTGGCCTTGTTGGCTTGTTGGCCTTGTTGGCTTGTCGGCTTGTTGGCCTTGTTGGCTTGTTGGCCTTGTTGGCTTGTTGGCTTGTTGGCCTTGTTGGCTTGTTGGCTTGTTGGCCTTGTTGGCTTGTTGGCCTTGTTGGCTTGTTGGCCTTGTTGGCCTTGTTGGCTTTGATTGCCTTCATTGAGTAAAAGCTAGATTTAGCATAGGCTTAAGGGGAGGTATTTAGTTTGGTCCCTAGATATCCTTCAAGCTTAAGATTACACCCCCTTGAGCCCCTTTCAAGATAAATTTGTACATTTTTCGGTAGAAAATCTCCCGGCTGAAAGCCGGTTCCTCTTAAATTACAGACTCGCTATCGCTCGCCAGGATAAAATCGATACCTAAATGGCACGAAAGGTCTTAAAATTGACAGAAATGGGTTGAAAGTTCTTAAAATCGTCAAAATAATGGGACAAACGTCTTAAAATTAGAAAAACAATGGGGCTAAACATGAGAGAGAAAGGAGTCAAGAAAAAAATCCCTCCAGTGGAAATCTCCCCTTAAGATGCACCTGTGACTCATTTCAAGCCATTTATCACATGACATGAACACGATGTCTGCATCTCAATTTACGAATGCAGGAAAAATTAACCCCTTCTGTACCGGCAACGTATTTATATATTTGATTTCAGCTACGTTTACACAATTTTAGGAAGCTTAGGAAGGATACATGGTAGCTAAAAGGATTTATAGAGATAGTCTGTAATCTTTTAATTGGTACATATCCTTCCTAAGCTGAATAAAATCGTCTAATAATTGCCAGAATATAATGAAAAGGACGTCACCGGTACTGAATAGGTTAAACAGCAACTGTAAATTAAAACACGGAGGAACCAACGTAATCAGCAATCCTTAAGGGAGTCCACCTCGCTTGTTTTCTCTTTCTCTCCCTATTTCTTTGGCTTGTATCCATTCGGCCCCATTCAGCATACTGTTTTAAAACGTTTTCCCCCATCCATGTGTCAATATTTTCCGGGCGAGCGGTAGCGAGCCAGCATATATATATTTTTGTTTTGAAAGCAAGCTGAATTTGTAAATTTTTCGATAGAAAAATTTCTCCGGCGAAGCCGGATTTCTCCATACAATGCTGGCTCGCTATCGCTTGCCAGGAAGAAATCGACACCAGGATGGGGATAAACGTCTTAAACCAGTTGGCTGAATGGATACAAGCCAGGGAAAGAGATAAAAGGAGAGAGAGATAAACAAAATCCGGTGCCCCCCCTTAATTATTAGGGAGACAGTAAATCTCGTAAACCGTCTTCCGCGCACCCTACAGACTGCGTTAAATTAGGTTAATTGGAACACGTTGCTGCCTGGTAATTGCACGAGAGAGAGAGAGAGAGAGAAAGAGAAAGAGAAAGAGAGAGAGAGAGAGAGAGAGAGAGAGAGAGGAGAGAGAGAGAGAGAGAGAGAGAGAGAGAGAGAGAGAGAGAGAGAGAGAGAGAGAGAGAGAGAGAGAGAGAGAGAGAGAGAGAGAGAGAGAGAGAGAGAGAGAGAGAGAGAGAGAGAGAGAGAGAGAGAGAGAGAGAGAATAACAGCTTTGGTTGAACATGCAAGAAGCTGAACACGAAGAGAGTGAAAGACTTTTCAGTACGGTATATCATTGATCTTTCCAATCCCTTATATTATTTCTAAATTTCATGTAAATAATGGTACCTATTCGGAAGTAATATTTTAAAATACTGCCTTGTGTAAGTTAAAAATAATGTAGTGGAAGCTCCGTCTCATATATTAACACAGGTGGTGTATAAATAACCACCTATTCTTCAACACGCCTACCAACACACCATACATATAGCAACGGCAAATCCTCTTAATTGATTCTTTCGGTGACTATTACGTTCTCTAATTTTAAGCTACTAAATATTCACCTCAATAATATACATCAAAGTTATAAATGTAAGTATTGGTGTACAACAAAATATATGAGTACATAAACACCTTTGATCTAATGTAATTTACGTTTCTAATGTAACACATTCACGCTAGTACCACCTGTGAATGCATCATCAGTTAATGAATATTGAAACCTTTGATCAATATGGTATTGGGTCCGCTAACTTACAATCATATTATATAACTGGCATGGTGTATTGGTGTATGGCTGAAGAATTGGAAAATAAATCCTCTATGCTATAATATGATTTGATTCTGTAAAGTATAACGGTTGTTTAGAGTTTATGATAGCATTGTGTAATTGCTCTTCGCCGCAATGAAAGGATAAGGATTGTTGCTTTGTTTATATAATTGCATTGCCCCCTTTTATGGAAAACATTGCAGAAACATTTGCCTACCATTTGTCAATGGAGTTTTTGTCCGTGTCTTGTATAATTTCATGGGACCCCCCCTTCCCTCCATTTATTGAAAGCATTGCCGACACATGTGCCCCACTTACTGTTCTTAGCACGGTAGTGAAAGAAGGAGTAAGAATAAGAAATGTAGGGAATATAATACAAACAGAGAAACCGGGCAAAATGTTATGGGAAAGGCTGCGACCAACTGCACCCATAACAATACAAAGAAGCGATAAGGACACACAATGGTGGCACTCGATAACAAACACACAAGTCCCACACAAAGCAGAGGATCAGTTGCAGGCACATACTCCCCTGCTCCACTGTAGCATATTTTGAATATGGGAATATTCATACAGTGCTATTTAATATTTAATATTTAATATTCATACAGCGCTATTTAATATTTAATATTTAATATTCATACAGCGCTATTTAATATTTAATATTTAATATTCATACAGCGCTATTTAATCATTGAACAATAAGGGTATTGGTTTGGCGTTTCGGTGGCCTTTGTGGTAATGCACTGAATCTAGGTACAGCACAAATTCGATCCAAATAATATCTTCCCATTGACATATCGAAATTTGAACCCGGGTCCATTGGATTACCAGTCAAGTGGCATGACCACTCAACCACACCAGTATGTAACTGGTCACATAGATACAGTAGTTACATAAAATATATTTTTGGTAAATGTATTAAGCATGATAGTTGTTAGAACTGAGGCGAAAGGACAATGTTTTTTAAAGATTTTACTATAGTAAATATTTTCAATAACTGGAAAACAAACGATAAAGTCTTCTCCTCTCTCCATGATGTTAATGATATGATCTGTTTCACTCATGACAGAACGATCTCATAATCCCAAAAGTTGTTGAGGTATTATGGTGATGAAGGAGTCATAACTTCCTGAGAATTTCTTTTCGTGGTCTCGCAGACGATTGTTTATCACATCAATATTGAAAGTAATCATGCTATTAGCATAAAGTTTGTAATTATATTTGACTATGATGGGATACGTAGGTTATGATATTCATAATCTATTCTAAAGATATCTATTTATGTGAACTAAATGTAGTATAAGTAGACATTACTAAATTACATTATGGTATAAGTCCACAAATAACTATTAACTATAAAAAATAAATATAGCGAAAATGTTTGGGTAAAGTGAGATAATGTGTTTGATTGTGTGCGTGTGTTTGGCTGTATGGTATCTATTTGAATAAGTTCTCGATAGGGAAACCGGAAAAGGCTTTTATTATATATTAATACATTCTCAAATGCTTTCATCGTAGTCACATATAATAGGTTATCCTCTGTTACACGTCACTTAATCTTAATGTATATTTTTAAAAGGAAAGCATAGCAAATTAACTCGTATGATAATTATAAATAGAGTTTTAACCCCTACATGTCGGGTGTCGTCCCCAGCTGGTTTCTGGCCTTGGCAGTGACGAGAGCATGTGGGGTGTTTTGACACAAGACCTGTCAGCCTGAGTTCAACCGGTTTACACTACACGCTCCACAATTTTACCTTTATTCAGACCTCTAGCTTGTTTTTACAGGCTATTTTCATGTATTTTTTACAGTAATACACTTGTAATCAATTATATCAATTACAAGTCACTTATAAAGTAACTGATAGGAGTTTTTGTCTCTTGCCCCATTTATAAGTGTGCATCTTTATTATAATTTATTGAATTGTTGATTTCACTTAGTTAATTGTCTTCTCTCACACTTATATAATTATATAACTTAGTTAATTGTCTTCTAGACATAATATTTCAAACGGACATAGCTATGATGGAAACGAACTTGAGCGGATACCTAGTAATTTCAAATGAACAGAGAGTATCAAAATTACACCAACAATTTGCCAATGTGCTGAGATTTGGGGTAGAAGCCAATCAAGCGGTCAACATTTGGGGTAGAAGCCAATCAAGTGGTCAACATTTAGCAGCTGTATACAAACATGTAAAGTATTCCAATTGAATATCCTAACAACAAATCTAAAAGTATTATAATTATCCCCTAACTTGTAATCATCCATCACAGTTCGTAGAAAACTACTAACTCAGAGTTGCACGTTAAACGAAATCATTTTGAAAGTTAGATGTTTACTGAACCTGATATATATATACACTACTCTTGTTATAATATGTCCCTAGAATAATCTACCAAATCATGCTATTGCCCTGCTTATAATATGGACAACTATAAGACATAAGAACATAAGAAAATGGGAGTCTGCAGAAAGCCGATTGGCCAACACAAGGCAGATCCCTCTAACACCCAACCCTAGTTGTAGGTCCAGCTCACTAACACCACGAGGACCGACCTCACCAAAACTGTCAGAGGTCAACCCAAGAAAACGGTGTCTGCAGAGTGCCGATTGGTCCACACCCGGCAGATCCCCCTCACACCCAACCCATGTCGTCCATATGCCTATCTAATTTTATCTTAAAACTCTCTACCGTCCATGATCCTACTATTCCACCTATCTACAACACCGTTAGCCGGAGGGAGCAGAGGGTGGGAAGAGAGCCTTCTACTTTGCTGTCCTATTTTTCTACTATAAACTGTCCCTGTCTAGTAGTATTAAAGCCGGACCACCTAGTAGGGACTGCAAGGTCTGTGTGGTCTGAGTATCTGTGTAACTCAGTGTAACTCTCACCATATCCACACCACACACCATTATAATATAGTCGTTTATTAGTAGCCAGCATAAACTGTCAAAACGCGTCATCATCCTCTCAAAGGGTTAATGACGATAGTGTTTACCTATTTCATACCAAGTGGTCTCTCCTAGACTGCAGAAAATTGTCTAATAATAGCCAGAACATAATGAAAGATTGCATCATCGTATCCTGAAAGGGATACGTATATCACAAATATCTCACCTTATTTCAACCTATTTCCTTCCAGATCGTCCGCTATTCGTTAAACGCCACTTTTAGACACTTTCCGCACTTCCGGCACACGAATATCGCGCACAAACAGCAAAAATAACTACGGGAAGAGCGATGCGTCTTTACTGAATGTCTCCGTCTCAGGGAATCAAGCGAGAGTCTATTATATAGTCCTTCACCTGGACACTTGCATACGATAACAGAAACAAGCGGCTGAAAAATCGACTAAACTATTAAACCGCTAAGCCAATATCAGTTAGTTGATTTGTGGTAGTGAAAACAATTATGACGATCCCCTAGAGTTAAATATGGAAGGTGATTTGATTTGCCTCTCTGGGTACCCAGCCAAGACGGCCAAAATGTCGCGCTTTTCCCGCCCAAACCACCAAATGTCTCCCGTTTTCTGTGAGCATGATATTGTATCCCTTGTTTTAATTAATCTGAAAAAATTATTCTATGATATTGTATCCCTGGTTTTAATTAATCTGAACAAACGATTCTATCATGTTTCATAATCACACCATTGTTCATGTTAATTACAAAAAATACAATGACCACTGTGTACTGATCTTAGGGTAATGATCCTAAGTTTCTAGACACAGAGTAAAACTGTTATCACGACTTCCTTGAGAATAGTTATCCTCGTCTTATCTGATAATCAATCATATTCTCGTTGAAAGCCAACAATGTGGCATCCATTATTTCCAATGTGGTTCCGTTCCCCTCTTTAAGGGGGATCACCTCGTTTTTTCTCTTTCTCTCCCTCTTTCCCTGGCTTGTATCCATTCGGCCCCATTCAGCAACTGTTTTAAGACAGTTATCCCCATCTAGGTGTCGATTTCTTCCTGGCGAGCGATAGCGAGCCAGCATTGTATGGAGAAATCCGGCTTCGCCGGAGAAATTTTTCTATCGAAAAATTTACAAATTTAGCTTGCTGTCAAAACAAAAATATATATATGCTGGCTCGCTACCGCTCGCCAGGAGAATATTGACACCTGGATGGGGGTAAACGTCTTAAACCAGTAGGCTGAATGGGGCCGAATGGATACAAGCCACATAGAGAGGGATAGAAAGATAAAAAAAAAGAAGCGAAGTGGAGCCCCATAATCAACGGTGCCGTCCCTTACCATCATCATCATCTTCTGACAATGTTAACCCTTTCTCTTATTCTTCCTTCCATACCGGCTACTATGAGACGACTCCATTCAGACTAAAAAGGGCCTCCAGCCACTAACAGGCTTCGAACTATCTCACTTAAGGGGAGATCTCCACTTGAGGATTTTTTTCTTGACCCCTTTCTCCCTCATGTTTAGCCCCATTGCTTTTGATATTATAAAACGTTTGCCCCATTAGTTTAGCGATTTTAAGAACTTTCACCCCATATTAAGACCTTTCGTGCAATTCAGGTGTCTATTTTATCGTGGCGAGCGATAGCGAGCCTGTAATTTAAGAGGAATCGGCCTTCGGCCGGGACATTTTTCTACCGAAAAATGTACAAATTTATCTTGAAAAGGACTCGAGGGGGTGTAATTTTAAGGTTGATGGAGGTCTAGGGAACAAACTAAATACCTCCCCTTAACCCTTTCTCTTGCTCTTCATTATTTTCTGGCTACTATTAGACGACTCCATTCAGATTAAAAAGGGCCTCCAGCAACCAACAGGCTTGGAACTATCTCACTTAAGGGGAGATTTCCACTTGAGGGATTTTTTTCTGGACCCGTTTCTCCCTCATGTTTAGCCCCATTGCTTTTGAGATTTTAAGACGTTCGCCCTAATAGTTTTGACATTTTAAGAAATTTTGCCCCATTTCTGTAAATTTTAAGACCTTTCGTGCCATTAAGGTGTCGATTTTTTCCTGGCGAGCGATAGCGAGCCTGTAATTTAAGAGCAACCGGCCTTCGGCCGGGACATTTTTCTACCGAAAAATGTACAAATTGATCTTGAAAGGGGGTCTAGGGGGTGTAATTTTAAGCTTGATGAAAACGTAGGGAACAAACTAAATACCTCCCCTTAATTAACCCTACCTACTACCACCTCAGGTCCTTCATAAACTGCACAAGATCGCCTCAATATAGCTATAGAATAACATAGCAAGGACGTCGCCGGTACAGCAGGGGTTAAGGGGAGATTTCCACCTGGAGGATTTTTTTCCTGGACCCCTTTCTCCCTCATGTTTAGCACCGTTGCTTTTGAGATTTTAAGACGTTCGCCCCATTAGTTTGACGACTTTAAGAACCCTCGCCCCATTTAAGTAAATTTTAAGAACATTCGTGCCTTTTAGGTGTCGATTTTTCCTGGCGAGCGATAGCGAGCCTGTAATTTAAGGGGAACCGGCCTTCGGCCGGGACATTTTTCTACCGAAAAATGTACAAATTTATCTTGAAAGGGGGTCTAGGGGGAGTAATTTTAAGCTTGATGGAAGTCTAGGGAATCAACTAAAAACCTCCCCTTAAGCTAAATATTTCTATTCTATTTTGGGTGTTATTGTTTTCCAAATAAACAGTTATGGTATGATTGACTGCTTTTCTGTATGTGTGTGTACTCTTGTGTCGGTATCAAACATACGCTGATCCTGGACTTAGGTACACATGATGAACTGTACCATACACAACTCCCTTTCGCCCCATATATTTGTCAATATATAGGCCTTTCGTGCCATCTAGGTGTCGATCTCATGCTGGTGAGCGATAGCGAGCCTGACATTTAGGAGGAACCGGCCTGTGGCTGGCAAACTTTTCTACCGAAAATGTACCCATTTATCTAGAAAGGGGGGAGGGGGGAGGGGGGGGGGGGGTGTTGATCTTGCGGATGCTATTTTAACCTTGATGGAGGGTTAGGAAGGAAACTAAAACAATTAATAATAATAATACATATATAAATATAACCCTTCCCCCTTAAGAGATATCACACACCCATTGACGTACCAACGATTCAGACAGGTTAAGGGGAGGTTTTTAATTTGTTTCCTACTCTTCCAGCAATCTTAAAATGTCACCCCCTTGACCCCCTTTCAAGATAAATTTGTACATTTTTCGGTAGAAAAATGTCCCGGCCGAAGGCCGGAAACTCTTAAATTACAGGCTCGCTATCGCTCGCCAGGATAAAATCGACACCTAAATGGCACGAAAGGTCTTAACATTGACAGAATGGGGGCGTAAATTCTTAAAATCACCAAATTAATGGGGCAAACGTCTTAAAATCTCAAAAGCAATAGGGCTAGACACGAGGGAGAAAGGGGTCAAGAAAAAAGTCCCTCAAGTGGAAATCTTCCCTTAATAGTTTCACAAATGTGGTCATTATCTCCACAATAATAGTAATATACCCTGTTCCAAATAGATAGGCCAGAGTTCGCGATCCCTGACCTCTGTAACTCATCAAGGGCTAGAGCAAATGGACTGTAAATGTCCACACCTTTTCCCTGGCTGACTCTTCCTAACTGGTAGAACTTTTAGCTGATCTGCCCAAGTCGTTTGTGAGTTACAGAGGTTAGGGTTCACGATTTCTGGTCTACCTATTTGGAACAGGGCATAGGTAATTTGTAAAGGAAGAGAGCCAGCTGGTGTAATCCTGGTGACAGAACTTCCACAAAACACAACACAACAAAATCAATACCACCACACCACACCACACCACACCACACAACACAACACACACCACACCACAACACAACACAACACAACACAACACAACACACACCACAACACAACACAACACAACACAACACAACACAACACACACCACAACACACACCACAACACAATACAATACAATACAATACAATACAACACAACACAACACAACACAACACAACACACACCAGGAACAGGCTTACTTTGATGCTACTGCTACGTACTGTTATCTAAATTACGTATGTTTCCCTCTTCGTATATACAGTATATAATATATATATATATATATATGTGTGTGTGTGTGTGTGTGTGTGTGTGTGTGTGTGAGAGAGAGAGAGAGAGAGAGAGAGAGAGAGAGAGAGAGAGAGAGAGAGAGAGAGAGAGTACACACCAACAATTAAGCTATCATTATCATTCATAAATTTCAATATAAAACATAATCTGTTGTTCAGAAAGCAAGAAAATCATAATTGCAACAAACCGCCAAATCATGTGAATTATATCATGTTTATATATAACCTACAATGATACTCGTGGACTTTAATATACATTAAACGGGGGATGAGCCGGTTTTCTGGACCACTTACTCCCTCATGTTTAGCATCATTAGTTTTCAGATGTAAAGATGTTTGCACCATTAGCTAGTCGATTTTAAGACCTTTCGCCCCATTTTTTCGTCAATATTTAGACCTTTCGTGCTATTTAGGTGTCGATTTTTTCCCTGGCGAACGATAGTGAACCTGTAATGTTGGAAGAACCGGCCTTCGGCCGGAAATGTTTTCTACCAAAAAATGTACAAATTAATCTAGAAGGGGGATCTAATGGATGTGTTTTTAAATTTGATGGAGGTCTAGGGAGGAAACTAGAAAAATAATGAATACATACAAAAATCGGCCCAAAAGTGAACCATCCCCCCTTAAAATCACTCATCAGAGCCCAACATTTCATATACACGTTTGATCCATCAGTAGCCTTTAGGGAGGCGCATCACAGTTAATAAAGTGGGCGTTGGTCAATATTATGATGCTATATTATATGTGCAGTTGGCCACATGAGTTTACATACACTCCTTGATATTATGTATGGAATGATAATTATTGTGATAGACTAACAAGAGAAATACGCTAAAAGAAAAGACAACAGTAATTGGTCGTTTTAATTAACTACTGCATTACAATTGAATCATTAATCAGAGATATAGTTCGTAAAGTGAAAAATGTATAGCTATTGTATATAATTAGTAGAGATAGACATACTTGCAGTCTCAGCACGACAATACAAGTATAACCAAAAGTGTTATGCAATATTGATTACCTTTATGAACAGGTAAGGTATAGCTAATTGCTAGATTTTGGATTCGAAAGGCAGTTTTGCCACCGACAAAATTAATATACAATGGTCTGTTAACCCCTTGTGTACCGGCGACGTCTTTTTCATTTGATTACAGCTACTTTTAGACGATTTTATGAGGCTTGGGGAGGATATGTGGTAGCTAACAGGATTCATTGAGATAGTCTGTAGCCTTTTGACTGGTAGACGTCCTTCCTAAACTCAATAAAATCATCTAATAGTTGCCAGAATATAATGAAAAGTACATCACCGGTACAGAAGGGGTTAATCCCTTCTGTACCGGCGACGTTTATATTATTTTAGCCTAGCTATATTTAGATGATTCTTGTGCAGCTTAAGATGGATCTATGGCAGTAAAAACGTTTAAGTGAGATAGTTCGAAGCCTGTTAATTGCTGGAGGCCCTTTATAAACAGTATAAATTCGTCTAATAGTAGCAGGAATAAAATGAAAAAAAAAAAAAAATCACCGGTACAGAAAGGGTTACAATGCGAACAGAACTCATGGATAAAATATAATACCAAGTAAAGAAAATAACATTCCTTTAATCTCTGGCATTCTATAGAAATTGGACCCTGAGTCGAGCGGAAGTGCTCGTAAAGGGGCTTTCAACCATTTTAAGGGACGCCACCTCGCTTTTTTTCTTTTTTTCTCCCTCTCTCTTTGGCTTGTATCCATTCGGCCTCATTCAGCCTACTGTTTTAAGACGTTTACCCCCATCCAGGTGTCAATATTTTCCTGGCGAGCGGGAGCGAGCCGGCATATATATATTTTTGTTTTGACAGCAAGCTAAATTGTACATTTTTCGATGGAAAAATTTCGCCGGCGAAGCCGGTTTTCTCCATACAATGCTGGCTCGCTATCGCTCGCCAGGAAGAAATCGACACTTGGATGGGAATAAACGTCTTAAAACAGTTGGCTGAATGGGACCGAATGGATACAAGCCAGGGAAAGAGAGAAAAGGAGAGAACAATTTAAAAAGCCGGTGACTCCCCTTAAGTCATAATAACGAGCTTCTTCTTATCAGGTTTCCACAAGAACGCGTTATATCACCACTCTCCTGACAACTGTGGAGCGGTGGGGACTGGGGACCATCAGTTAACACCACAGACCAGGGTTTTTACAGCTTGAACAGTCTCTCAATGGAAAATCTATGACATAATGCTCCTTTTAAAAGCAGAAACACAAATAGACATATGATTTAGTTTATGGTAGACACACGCACACCCACACACATACATATATTAACTGTCTTCGTGGTGCAATGCATAAGTGTGTTGATTTTCGGTGTGAGCGTCCTGGGTTCGAATCCCCGGACTGCCACACACAGGGACGACCACAAGCTCCTCATCAGTGTAGACTTATATTGTTCAACACTGTGGAGGGGTGCCTGTGTGCTGTAGACTTATAGACGACACACACACACACACACACACACACACACACACACACACACACACACACACACACACACACACACACACACACACACACACACACACACAACCACACACACACACACACACACACACACACACACACACACACACACACACACACACACACACACAAGCTCCTCATCAGTGTAGACTTATATTGTTCAACACTGTGGAGGGGTGCCTGTGTGCTGTAGACTTATAGACGACACACACACACACACACACACACACACACACACACACACACACACACACACACACACTGTGGAGGGATGCCTGTGTGTTGTAGACTTACAGAAGACAGTTAACGAGGGGGAGAGCCTGAGGCAAGGCAAATTAATACATTAAGGGGGGTCACCGGCTTTTTTATCTTTCTCTCCTTTTCTCTCTTTCCCTGGCTTGTATCCATTCGGCCCCATTCAGCCTACTGTTTTAAGACGTTTATCCCCATCCAGTGTCGATTTCTTCCTGGCGAGCGATAGCGAGCCAGCATTGTATGGAAAAATCCGGCTTCGCCGGAGACATTTATTATCGAAAATTGTACAAATTTAGCTTGCTGTCAAAACAAAAATATATTTATGCTGGCTCGCTACCGCTCACCAGGAAAATATTGACACCTGGATGGGGGTAAACGTCTTAAAACAGTAGGCTGAATGGGGCCGAACATATACAAGCCAAAGAGAGAGGGAGAGAGAGAAAAAAAGCGAGGTGGGCTCCTTTAGCTTGGTGTATAGCAATCCATTACCATATCGATGCCATTATCACAAAATACATTATTTTCCTAAACAACAATATTTGCTTATGGTCACTCATGTAAGTCACACAGTAGCAGCTAAGTTAATTTCATGTAAGTCACACAGTAGAAGCTCAGTTAATTTCATGTAAGTCACACAGCAGCAGCTAAGTTAATTTCAGGATCCATTCAAAACATCGCCAGTAGGTTTAAGGGGAGGTATTCAGTTTGTTCCCTAGACCTCCGTCAAGCTTAAAAAAAACACCCCCTAGACCCCCTTTCTAGATAAATGTGTACATTTTTCGGTAGAAAAATGTCCCGGCCGAAGGCCGATTCCGCTTAAATTACAGGCTCGCTATCGCTCGCCAGGAAAAAATCGACACCTAAATGGCACGCAAAGTCTTAAAATTGACAGAAATGGGGCGAAAGTTCTTAAAATCGCCAAAGTAATGGGGCGAACGTCTTAAAATATCAAAAGCAATGGGGCTAACCATGAGGGAGAAAGGGGTCAAGAAAAAAAAACTCAAGTGGAATTCTCCCCTTAAAAAAGACATCCAAATTTTTTTTTTTTTTTTTTTGTCATGACTGCTAAAACAGGATACTAGTATTGATCATGTATACAGGTACTGTAGATATATCTTTTTTGGAAGAACGATGTAGCTGTGATTTTAGTGCTGCATACTTTATGCAGCTTTATACTTTATACTTTATACGTTGAAAGCAGTAACAAGAAATAGGGTGGTCAGTATGGAAGTGAAGAAGTCCTTGCATGACGGTGTGGTAATCCCGACACTAACTTACGGAAGCGAAGCATGGACGTTCGGGAAGAGACTCAGACCAAGAGTGGAAATGAGTTACTTGAGAAGTGCGTGCGGAGTTACATGGAGGGATAGACAGACGAATGAGGAAGTAAGAAGGAGGTGTGGTGTGGAGGTAGATGTGCTGGAAAGTGTGAAAAGGAGCAACTTGAGATGGTTCGGCCATATGGAACGTATGGAAAGCCAGAGATTGGATAAGAGGGTGTACGAGAGCGAGGTGGAAGGACAGAGAGGGAGAGGTGGAAAGATGGAGTGAGGAAGTATATGAATGAAGGCGGTGCTGGTTGGGAGGAGGGGCGTCGACTGACTGGTGACAGAGGTGCGTGAGGGCGGTTCGTTCGTGGCCACCCTTTCGGGGATCACGGCGTCAGGCAATAGATAGATAGATACTTTATGACAACTGGGAAATATTGTCTAGCCAAGGTAAAGCTATTTTGAACTATTTAATGGGCAAATAAGTTGCAACAGCAATTGTTTTCTACCTGGAATAGTTATGGTTAGGGTAATACATAATTATACTAATATAATTGGGAGATAAAATGTCTATTGGAGGTTGATAAATTGTATACTTATTTTTATTTCTACCTAATTATTATTACATATCACTCTCCCTAATAATGGGTTCGTATCCAAATAAATGAATATCAATAGTGTATAAAGACAATCTAGGTTCGAATTCAAAGTACTTTATAGGTAAACACAGCTAATATTGCCTCTGCTTATGCTTCAATTTAGTATGAATGTGATGTGATTTTGAAGTTAAAGCTATTCTGCATAACTATGTATTGGTTGTAAACTCAGTCTGCAGAGCATCCGTTGTTAGCGAAATGAGAGCGTTCATGGTTGTAAACCCGATAGTGCCGGATGTAAACTGGACGTCGCTGGTTATAAATTATCAACTGGTTAACGGGGGTCACCGGCTTTTGTTTTATCTTTCTCTCCTTTTCTTTCTTTCTATGACTTGTATCCATTCGGCCCCATTCAGCCAATTGTTTTAAGGCGTTTATCCCCATCCAGGTGTCGATATCTTCCTGGCGAGCGATAGCGAGCCAGCATTGTATGGATAAATCCGGCTTCGCCGGAGACATTTTTCTATCGAAAAATGTACAAATTTAGCTTGCTCTCAAAACAAAAATATATATATACTGGCTCGCTACCGCTCACCAGGAAAATATTGACACCTGTATGGGGGTAAACATCTTAATACAGTAGGCTAAATGGGGCCGAATGGATACAAGCCAAAGAGAGAGGGAGAGAAAGAGAAAAAAAGCGAGGTGTTTGTTTGTGTGTGTGTGTGTGTGTGTGTGTGTGTGTGTGTGTGTGTGTGTGTGTGTGTGTGTGTGTGTTTATTCTTTCTCTCTTTCTTTTATATGTATTTATCTATGTATTTATTTATATATTATTTTTTGCGAAGCAGTGTTTACAGCTGGAGCTATTTCTGACATCTGGACATTAATTATAATATATATATATATACTGTACACTATATCTCTTGGCTATACAACCCTTCCTCTCACCTATTTTTCGTGCCTGGTTGCATTACTCTTCCAATCTCTTCAACTCTGGAATTTCTCTTCTCGGCCAATCTCAACTTCAATTTTCCCTCGCCATAGTCTCCCAAAGTGATTTCCTCCCCATTACATGTTTTAGCCTATCATTTTCCCCACTGTTTAGGATTTATGATACAATGTTATGATACGAGGAGCAGGGAATGAAGGAACAAAGTTGAGGGTGAAGGATTAAAGTGAATACAAGTGGAGGTCGAGAGTGGATATGGACATTTATTTAGTGAAGCGAATAAGAGGAAACTGAACAAAAACCATAACAATGGTACTATAGTATACAAGGCACGTAAACAAACAGAGAAATGGACAATTAAATTTATCACACATAGTTTCAGAAAGTCAGACACCCACACCCACACCCACACCCACACCCACACAACGAAAGCCGATGTTGAATGTTTCAAAACTTTTAATTGGTAACAGCTAACCCACTTAACCCGCTAACCCACTTAGAACGTAAATGAAGCTTTAGTGTTTGTTTGTCTGTAGTTTGTGTTTTGAGAGAGAGAGAGAGAGAGAGAGAGAGAGAGAGAGAGAGAGAGAGAGAGAGAGAGAGAGTAATAAAATAATAATAATAATAATACAATGTTTATTTCCACTTAAAAGTGGTTATTCTTCTCATAATTACAATTAGAGAGAGAGAGAGAGAGAGAGAGAGAGAGAGAGAGAGAGAGAGAGAGAGAGAGAGAGAGAGAGAGAGAGAGAGAGAGAGAGAGAGAGGAGAGAGAGAGAGAGAGAGAGAGAGAGAGAGAGAGAGAGAGAGAGAGAGAGAGAGAGAGAGAGAGAGAGAGAGAGAGAGAGAGAGAGAGAGACTGCAGAAGGTGGTGCGTCAGCTAGGGCAAGCAAAGTTGGACAGTAAAATGATTTAGGATGCAACTCTCGTCGCCTCTCTCTTCCTTTGCTGTCCTGCGTTTCCTCTTCTCATCGCCTTCCTATTTATTCCCCCTGTAATGTATATATTGGTTGTATCTCATTTCATATATATACCTCTCGTTCATTTAAGGGGAGATTTCCACTTGAGGGATTATTTTCTTAACCCCTTTCTCCCTCATGTTTAACTCCACTGCTATTGAGATTTTAAGACGTTCGCCCCATTAGTTTGGCGGTTTTAAGAACTTTCGCCCCATTTCTGTCAATTTTTAGACATTTCGTGCCATTTAGGTGTCGATTTTTTCCTGGCGAGCGATAGCGAGCCTGTAATGTAAGAGGAAACGGCCTTCGGCCGTGACATTTTTCTACCGAAAAATGTACAAATTTATCTTGAAGGGGGTCAAGGGAGTTAATTTTTAAGCTTGATGGAGGTCTACGGTACAAACTAAATACCTCCCCTTAAGGTGTTGTTTCCGTGTCACTCAAAGTTTGTATTATATATTTTGAATTATTTACACACTACAAAAACATTTGTTAGTATCATGGTGTTCACCTAGAATGATAAACGCCAATTAATATGTAGGATTATGACGTGTACAGTATATCGGACTTCACGTTTTCTTTTTTTCTTTTTTTTATAATTTTTTTCACAAATTTTGATAAGAGACAGCAATATTTAACATGCAACAAAACTACACAAACTGAAAAGATTATGTCCATTTATTATGAAACAATGTCACGTAGAATGGCTCGCGTTTTAAGAATGTTCCTTCCAAGAAAAACGTCCCAATGTTAACTTGAAAACAATACTCAGCAATTGATATGCAATAATGTGTATGATGCTTGATTAAATATCTGACGTATGTGGAACTTTCAATATGTCTGGATATAACCATGACACTGACTAATTACTGTGTTAGTAAATCGACTGGTGCAGATATATTAGATATGCCTTGTTCTTCGCCTTGCCTTGTTAAATGTGTCGTGATATTGTATAATGTTTGGCAGTTCTCATGATTAACCGGTTTATACATTGTATTGTTATTAAGCTATCCTTAGACACCTTTCCAGCTTAGAGATTATATCCCGTTGTTTATCCATCAGCATAATCAGCATAATCAGTATAATCAGCATAATCAGCATAATCAGCATAATCAGTATAATCAGCATAATCAGTATAATCAGTATAATCAGCATAATCAGCATAATCAGCATAATCAGTATAATCAGTATAATCAGCATAATCAGCATAATCAGTATAATCAGCATAATCAGTATAATGTGTATCACCGTGCCTAACAAGTGACGGCCATATACAGCTTAAGGAGAGGTTTTTAGTTTGGTCCCTAGATATCCATCAAGCTTAAGATTACACCCCCTTGAGCCCCTTTCAAGATAAATTTGTAAATTTTTCGGTAGAAAAATGTCCCGGCTGAAAGCCGGTTCCTCTAAATTTACAGCTCGCTATCGCTCACCAGGATAAAATAGACACCTAAATGGCACGAAAGGTCTTAACATTTACAGAAATGGGTTGAACGTTCTTAAAATCGTCAAAATAATGGGGCGAACGTCTTAAAGTTAGAAAAACAATGGGACTAAGTGAGGGAGAAAGGAGTCAAGAAAAAAATCCCTCAAGTGGAAATCTCCCCTTAAGCCGGTATCACACGAGAGCTTTTATAGTCAACATTCGACGATCAACATTATTCTGGCAACATTTCTGGAATGTTTCGCACCGGTATCGGAAACTAGACTGATGGTAGATGAATTTAGGTAGTCCAAATATTTTAAGTAGTGACCTCATAAGCTGCCAGGCCAGTGTTGAGGATAAATGTTGAGGAAAAAGCGCTCGTGTGATACCGGCTTTACCTAAGTTTGGGTTGAAGAAGGTTTATCGTGAAAAGGCATGGTGTGTTGCCCAGTTTCGGTTTACTAAGTGTTTCTACACATTATCATTGACCCTTTCACGCATTTATGACGCAGAGGTTGCCAGGTTAGCAATAAGAAATAGAGTTCTCTCTCTTATAATTACCTCTCCAAATTAGTTTTCTGCCCACAGCTAACTCAAAGACAACTGCAAAGGTTGAAGTAACTAAACTAAAGGTTTCTAAATACCCCTGATGGTAACAAAGGCTTTAAAGTATACCCAATTGGCTCAAAACCGCGTCATATGTCGGAGAGGGTTAATACTCCTTGGCAAAGTTTGCCACTTGGAAGTATAAAGACGAACTTTGTCTCTTTAGGGGGCCCACCTCGCTTGTTTTTCTTTCTCTCCCTCTCTCTTTGGCTTTTATCCATTCGGCCCCATTCAGCCTACCGTTTTAAGACGTTTAACCCCACCCAGGTGTCAATATTTTCCTGGCGAGCGGTAGCAAGCCAGCATATATATTTTTTGTTTTGCCAGCAAGCTAAATTTGTACATTTTTCTATCGAAAACTGTCTCCGGCGAAGCCGGATTTCTTCATACAATACTGGCTCGCTATCGCTCGCCAGGAAGAAATCGACACCTGGATGGGGATAAACGTCTTAAAACAGTTGGCTAAATGGAGCCGAATGGATACAAGCCAGGGAAAGAGAGAAAAGGAGAGAAGATAAACAAAGCCGGTGACCCTCCTTAACAGGCAACAAGTTCCTATAATGACGGTGATAAGGAGGGGGAGAGTGTGAGGGTTACCTGGGGGTCAATCAAGTGTGAGGGTTACCTGGGGGTCAATCAAGTGTGAGGGTTACCTGGGGGTCAATCAAGTGTGAGGGTTACCTGGGGTCAATCAAGTGTGAGGGTTACCTGGGGGTCAATCAAGTGTGAGGGTTACCTGGGGGTCAATCAAGTGTGAGGGTTACCTGGGGGTCAATCAAGTGTGAGGGTTACCTGGGGGTCAATCAAGTGTGAGGGTTACCTGGGGGTCAATCAAGTGTGAGGGTTACCTGGGGGTCAATCAAGTGTGAGGGTTACCTGGGGGTCAATCAAGTGTGAGGGTTACCAGGGGGTCAATCAAGTGTGAGGGTTACCTGGGGGTCAATCAAGTGTGAGGGTTACCTGGGGGTCAATCAAGTGTGAGGGTTACCTGGGGGTCAATCAAGTGTGAGGGTTACCTGGGGGTCAATCAAGTGTGAGGGTTACCAGGGGGTCAATCAAGTGTGAGGGTTACCTGGGGGTCAATCAAGTGTGAGGGTTACCTGGGGGTCAATCAAGTGTGAGGGTTACCTGGGCGTCGATCAAGGTTAATTTGGACATTTTTGACACCTAAAACGGACAGCTCAAGGTGTAATATGTTTCTCACAATCACTGATAGTGTCTACCTTGAGCAAGGGGATAGGTATTGGATGGGTCTACAACTCTTCCTATTTAGCTGCCACGACCTGGTTGACCCAAGGCCTGGGTGACTGTCCACTTAGGGACCTTCAGGTTTCCTTCAGGTGTGTTACATTATCGTAGTTTCCCATGTGAATACAGCTCAGCAAGAACCGGTAAATCTTGAAGCAGTCAAAACACTAAGCTGTAAAGTAAAGCAAGGATTTGGTGTGGCTTGAACACTTGAATACCTCCTCATACTCAGTTCCAGGATATACAATAAACCTTGCAACAAGTGAAATTCCCCCCGGCTCAACCATAAAACCGGTGTGTGTTTTGGGTAAGTAGGTGGTGACGGCGTGCAAGATTAACGAGAATGAGAAGAGGGAGGCAATTAGGTAGGACACACACACACAAACAAGAAAACCACATGAAAACCACAAGAAAACCACATGATAAAGAGCAGGTGAAACAGAAGGGAGAGGAAAGACATTTATAAGGATGTCCAGCAGGAAAAACTAATAAACATATGATTTCCACTTCAGGGATTTTTTTCTTGACCCCTTTCTCCCTCATGTTTAGCCCCATTGCTTTACTAATTTTAAGACGTTCGCCCCATTATTTTGACGATTTTTAGAACTTTCGACCCATTTCTGTCAAATTTAAGACCTTTCGTGCCATTTAGGTGTCGATTATATCCTGGCGAGCGATAGCGAGCCTGTAATTTAAGAGGAACTGGCTTTCAGCCGGGACATTTTTCTACCGAAAAATGTACAAATTTATCTTGAAAATGGCTCAAGGGGGTGTAATCTTAAGCTTGATGGATATCTAGGGAACAAACTAATAACCTGCCCTAAAAGAGAACTTGATGGAATAAAGAAACAAACACCCACAAGTGCGTATATATCATGACCATACTAATGAACATACGATAATTATCAAAGCATAGCTACAACATTAACTGTACTACTATTCAGTGAAATACTTATATATATATTTATTAATTAGTTAGCAAAAAGTGGACCGACAGTGTGATTTATAACCAAAGTCAATGGTGACAGGTCAGTTGAACCAGTGCCACTTCAACCAGTGCCACTTTAACCAGTGCTAACTCAACCAGTGACCATTTCAACCAGTGACCATTTTAACCAGGAGGTTAGGTTAGGTTAGGTTAGGTTAGGCTAGATAGGTTAGGTTAGGTTAGGTTAGGTTAGGTTAGGTTAGGTTAGGTTAGGTTAGGTTAGGTTAGGTTAGGTTAGGTTAGGTTAGGTTAGGTTAGGTTAGGTTAGGTTAGGTTAGGTTGGTTAGTTAGGTTAGGTTAGGTTAGGTTAGGTTAGGTTAGGTTAGGTTAGGTTAGGTTAGGTTAGGCTAGGCTAGTTAGGTTAGGTTAGGTTAGGTTACTGGTTAAAATGGTCACTGGTTGAAATGGTCACTGGTTGAGTTAGCACTGGTTAAAGTAGCACTGGTTGAAGTGGCACTGGTTGAAGTGGCACTGGTTCAACTGACATGGAACCAAAGTCAATATACTGTAAGCATGTTCCAATAAACTACGTGCGGCTAAATAAAAAAAAATCAGAATTTAGACAAGTTTGTAATACTATTTATTAGACGTTACCATGTCTACATCATTAATTATTCTTATAGATTAATTGTTATTAATATTATTTGTATTATTATTAGTAATGTTATTTTTTATTATTAATATTATCATTATTATCATGGCAGCTGTCGATAGTTATACTCTATTTTTTTCCAGCTGATCGTAAAGTGAATCTCTTAGTAGCTGATTTCTCGATACTTAATGGAAATATATGAAACTACTATGGCTGTGTGTCGTATTAATGCCAAGTTTTCAGAATAACCATCATCTTTCGCTACAAAATCTACCTTATAGCTGAGTAACAAAGATAGAAACATGGCAATTTACCCTCAGCTGGAAAACAATAGACTATAGTGTATAGGTTACATGAGCAACTAATGGACAATCAAGGAAAAACACCATGTATTGCATTCCCTTCCCTACAATTTGAAAACATTGACTATGCATCAATAACGGTATCAATAGAGCAACCTTTCACTGACATACAAGAGCCAATCAACCAAGCTATCCCTCAGAGCCATAGCCAAAAAACCATGACCGAAAGATACAATTGGTGAAAAACAAATGTTAGGGTCAATAAACAAATGCGCTATCTCACTGATATGTTTGGAATATGATCACTTAACGGGAGATTTCCACTTAAGGGATTTTTTTTCTTGCCCCCTTTCTCCCTCATGTTTAGCCCCATTGCTTTTGAGATTTTAAGACGTTCACCCCATTAGTTTGGCGATTTTAAGACATTTCACCCCATTTATATAACTTTTAAGACCTGTCGTCCCATTTAGGTGTCGATTTTTTCCTGGCGAGCGATAGCGAGCCTGTAATTTAAGAGGAACCGGCCTTCGGCCGGGAAATGTTTCTACCGAAAAATGTACAAATTTATCTTGAAAGGGGGTCAAGGGGGTGTAATTTCAAGCTTGATGGAAGTCTAGGAAACACACTAAAAACCTCCCCTTAACACACATTATATCACTCACATACATTTAACTCGAAAAAATAAAGCCGAATGTAGACCACTTACAGGCCAAACAATACATTACCTGTACTAATAAACCATTTTATCAAAGATTGTCCAGAAGACATAACAAAATACCGAACTACAGTATATTATCAAATAAATTACCTTCCCATATCAGAGTACATAGTAAATGAAAAAAACAATTCACCTGTTTGAAAATAAAAATAAAAATAAAATTAAATAAATATATAAATATATATATATATAATTATACAGTATATAATATATATATATATATATATATATATATATATATATATATATATATATATATATATATATATATATATATATATATATATATATACAAGTATATACTTCACTCAACAATGCCAGCCACTCCATGAAGATATTATGACTACACAAGGACATGTTCATTGGTTTTGGCGACTAAATTCAAGGAAAGATTTTAAATAAATATCAAATGCAAATACTGCTAGATCAGAGTTGCCGCCAATAAAACAAATTATATATGTGATAGCTAAAACGAAACTCGCATGAATGAGCTATATGCAAACAGTTCCAGAGCAAGTGAATAAAGGAAGGCCGTTAAGGGGAATCACCGTTTTTTTTAAATCTTTCTCTCCTTTTCTCTTTCCCTGGCTTGTATCCATTCGGCCCCATTCAGCCAACTGTTTCAAGACATTTATCCTCATCCAGGTGTCGATTTCTTCCTGGCGAGCGATAGCGAGCCAGCATTGTATGGAGAAATCCGGCTTTGCCGGAGAAATTTTTCTATCGAAAAATTTATAAATTTAGCTTGCTGTCAAAACAAAAAAATATATGCTGGCTCGCTACCGCTCGTCAGGAAAAAATTGACACCTGGATGGGGGTAAACGTCATAAAACAGTAAGCTGAATGGGGCCGAATGGATATAAGCGCACCTCGTTTTTTTGTCTCCCCCTCTGTCTGGGTTGCATCTATTCGGCCCCATTCAGCCTACTGTTTTAAGACGTTTATACCCATCCAGGTGTCGATTTTTTCCTGGCGAGCGGTAGCGAGCAAGCATAATTTTGGAAAATTTCTCCGGCAAAGCCGGATTTCTTCATACAATGCTGGCTCGCTATCGCTTGCCAGGAAGAAATCGCCACCTGTATGGGGATAAACGTCTTAAAACAGTTGGCTGAATGGGGCCGAATGGATAAAAAGAGAAAAAAGGAGAGAGAGATAAAAAAAAAAATTGTGACCCCCCCTTAACTTGTTTAAATATCTCCTCCGTGTAACATAAAATGTTATTGAATATCAGTGTTTGCATATCTTACTCTTTAATACTGTATATAATTCTTACATGCACATAGAAACCATATTAAATTTTTACGTGACATATATACCGTACAGTACTATATAATTATATATATATATATATATATATATATATATATATATATATACATATAATTAATGTATTTTTTTCCCCTACGTGAATGCCGGAGACAATAGGCAGAGCTGACTGTAACAAGTGTCTCCCCGAAATTTGAAAGAGTGAGAGAGAGAGCTAAAATATAGGTACGTTAGATTCAGAATGCCTGGACACACAAGAGCTTGAACAAGTTTAAGTCATAGGAGGAGGGAAAGACAGATTGAGGGAGAGAGTTCCAAAGCTTATTAATTGTTGTTGAGTAGAAGAAAACATGGAAAGTCTTGGGTTATTGAGTAGGACAGACTAGGGGTGGGAGTGTGTTGAGAGGCAGGAACCCCCAACTCTCCATAAGGGAGGAGGTATACACTGAGAAAGCTCTGAAGACACTGATTATTGTAATGGTGGTAGAAGAGAGAGATAGAGATGTAACATTGCGGAGATAGAGAGAGTGTAGGATAGATGTAACATTGCGGTGTGTAGAGAGAGATAGAGATGTAACATTGCGGTGTGTAGAGAGAGATAGAGATGTAACATTGCGGTGTGTAGAGAGAGATAGAGATGTAAAAGTATGGGTGGAACTCCAACATTGTACTCGACAAATGGTAACACTGAATTGGAGAAGCTAGGTGGAGCAGAGAGCTTGAGCTCATGACTTTCGAGAGTGGTGATAATAGGGGTGGAAGATATGCTGAGAGACAATGGGAGTAACCCTGTGAGAGAGAGAGAGAATGGAGTGATGATCTTTGAGCAAGACATAAGAAAAACACAAAACAGAAGAGAATACTGAGAGAAAGTAAGAATTGAGAGTGTGAATGGAGAGAAGAGAGATTGGAGAGAGAGAGAGAGAGAGAGAGAGAGAGAGAGAGAGAGAGAGAGAGAGAGAGAGAGAGAGAGAGAGAGAGAGAGAGAGAGAGAGAGAGAGAGAGAGAGAGAGAGAGAGAGAGAGAGAGAGAGAGAGAGAGAGAGAGAGAGAGAGAGAGAGAGAGAGAGAGAGAGAGAGAGAGAGAGAGAGAGAGAGAGAGAGAGAGAGAGAGAGAGAGAGAGAGAGAGAGAGAGAGAGAGCCTATACAAATGGGACCACGCGAATAAAGAAAGATTTACGTAATTTCCGAGTCCATACCCCCCAAAAAGCAGATGTTTATTTGTGAGAATTAATATATTTGTCTATAATTATACTATAGAATTATAAACACATATTTACACGATGCACATTATCACTGGTGCCGTTCGTGTACAGTCGTCCCAATAAGTTCTTGACAACCCCATCATTTCCATTACGTAAATACAACTGGTTCATAAAATTTCGAATAAACTTTCCTTTGCATATTTTCATAAACTGTAGAGTGAATTATTGGTTAACTATTATGTCTAAATGTGCTCAGCAATATGTAAAACTTGCCTAATGAAAATCACAGGGTGGTAATGAACTTATTCCGACGACTGCACATTAAGGGGGCCCACCTCGCTTTTTTTTCTCTCTTGTTATCCCTCTCTCTTTGGCTTGTATCCATTCGGCCCCATTCAGCCTACTGTTTTAAGACTTTTAACCCCATCCAGGTGTCGATATTTTTCTGGCAAGCGGTAGCGAGCCAGCATATATGTATTTTTTTTGACAGCAAGCTAAATTTGTACTTTCGATAGACAAATTTCTCCGGCGAAGCCGGATTTCTCCATACAATGCTGGCTAGCTATCGGTCGCCAGGAAGAAATCGACACCTGGATGGGGATAAACGTCTTAAAACAGTTGGCTGAATGGGGCCGAATGGACAGAGAGAAGAGGAGAGAAAGAGAAAAAAAGCAGGTGACCCCCCCTTAACATTCACATAAGCTAAGCCACTTCCCGAGTCACCAACATAGAGTCGGGAAATATTGGCAAGATCCGGTGAGTCTGTATAATTCCCTCATTTCCTGGCCAATATTCTTCTCCTGAGCTGCCTTGAGGGGGTAGTGCTCGCTTTGTCTGGGCCCCCTTCTCCCTCATGTTTAGTGTTGAGGTTTTAAGACGTTCGTTCCGTTAGTTTGGCGATTTTGAGACCTTTCGCCTCATATTAAGACCTATCGTGCCCTTTAGGTGTCGATTTTTTCCTGGCGAGCGAGAGCGAGCCTCTAATTTTAGAAGGAACCGGCCTTTGGCCTGGAAAATGTTCTACCGAAAAATAAACACATTTATCTTGAAGGAGGGTCTAGGGGTTTTTCTAAGCTTGATGGAGGTATATGGAGGAAACTCAAAAATATATTAATTTATAAATACAGGGTATATAGACCTAAAACCAAGCACTACCCCCCTTAAGGGGAGATTTCCACCTGGAGGATTTTTTTCTGGACCCCTTTCTCCCTTATGTTTAGCCCCATTGCTTTAAAGGTTTTAAGACATTTGCCCCATTAGTTTGGTGATTTTAAGAATTTCCGCCCCATTCTGTCAATTTTAAGACTTATCGTGCCATTTAGGTGTTGATTTTATCCTGGCGAGCGATAGCGAGCCTGTATTTTAAGAGTAACCGGCCTTCGGCCGGGAAATTTTTCTACCGAAAAATGTACACATTTATCTTGAAAGGGGGTCAAGGGGATGTAATTGTTTAGCTTGATGGAGGTCTGGGAGGAAACTAGAAACCTCCCCTTAAGGCCTTTATAGTCCACAGTTTATGTAGTCGCTGGAGAGCTGCTAACAAGACTAAGATTTTGTTGCTTTTCTTTCCTTTTGTTTAAATCTTGAATGAGTAAGAAAAAGGAATTTATACAGTACGACGCTTTTTGGTGATGGTTGTCTGAATAAAAGGATACAAATACGATGAACGGATATATACGTGTGTAAAGCCGGTAACACGCGAGCGCTTTTATGGTCAACATTCGATGATCAACAATTTTTCTGACAACATTTCTGGAATATTTTGCACTGGTATCGGTAACTAGACTGATGGTAGATAAATTTAGATGACCTAAATATCATAAATGTTGACCTCATAAGCTGCCAGACCAGTGTTGAGGGAAAAAAGGGCTCGTGTGATAGCGGCTTTAGCGTGTGTGTATAATATAAAGGGTGGGTGGGTGGGGGTGGGGGGGGGGGGAGCATGTAGACCAGTCATCTTCATGAACTTAAGGGGAGGTTTTTAGTGTGTTTCCTAGACTTCCATCAAGCTTGAAATTACACCCCCTTGACCCCCTTTCAAGATAAATTTGTACATTTTTCGGTAGAAAACGGTTCCTCTTTTAAATTACAGGCTAGCTATCGCTCGCCAGGAAACAATCGACACCTAAATGGGACGAAAGGTCTTAAAAGTTATATAAATGGGGTGAAATGTCTTAAAATCGCCAAACTAATGGGGTGAACGTCTTAAAATCTCAAAAGCAATGGGGCTAAACATGAGGGAGAAAGGGGGCAAGAAAAAAATCCCTTAAGTGGAATTCTCCCGTTAACTACCCTTGTTCCTCACTTCACTCTCCTGCCACACTTTACTTCAATTGTATCATTGCTTCTCTCACTTTCTACACTTCAT
>CM064576.1:27801427-27816427 GCA_032716605.1 Paralithodes platypus | reverse complement strand
ACATTTCAAATTAGTAATGTATGAAACAATAATTGAATAATATTAACTTCAAATAATCACACACACACACACACACACACACACACACACACACACACACTAAATCGTATATACCTTTTTTTTTTTTCAACGTGGATGACAAAAGGGAAACAAGGGACAAAAGGCAAAACTGCCTATGAAGAGTGCCACCCCCAGAACTGAAAGAGTGACAGGGCCAAAATCAAGAAATATTGGAGCCAAAATGTCTGGACACGGAGTTTGAATCAATTTAAGTAATAAACTCTTAACTCATTTAAGAACATTCGTAGAATAGCCAAAATTGAGTTGCTTTGGTGTTATAATTCCTACACATGCTCTACGAAAAGCAGTTGTAAGCTTCTGTGCGGGTTTCCGTACACGGGTGGTAATTCTTCCTGGTCCAGTGGCTTGCTTGCTTGCTTACTTACTCTGTGTGTGTGTGTGTGTGTGTGTGTGTGTGTGTGTGTGTGTGTGTGTGTGTGTGTGTGTGTGTGTGTGTGTGTGGTGTGTGTGTGTGTGTGTGTGTGTGTGTGTGTGTGTGTGTGTGTGTGTGTGTGTGTGTGTGTGTGTGTGTGTGTGTGTGTGTGTGTGTGTGTGTGTGTGTGTGTGTGTGTGTGTGTGTGTGTGTGTGTGTACTGTATATATATGGCTCACGTGTATTTGTGATATAATTATACTCAATATATATATATATATATATATATATATATATATGTGTATCTCAGCCAATCATTTTAAATACCACAGATCCTTCCTAAGCTGCATAATATTGTCAAAATATAGCTAGAATATAATATAACACACGTCACAGGTACTCAGAGGGTTAACACGAGCCCCCCTTGGCCTCCTCTCCCTCGCTGTTGTTTGTATACGCTCCCCGTCCCTAGCATCCTCCCCCCTCCCCCCCTCCCCCTCCCCTATCTTCGCCCCTCATGGTTACCATTAGGAAATACCACCACCTATCATGTCGTATATAGCCCCCCCCCCCCCTTCCTACACCTCCTTCTTTCTCTCCATCGCTAACCATCCCTCATTACTCACCCCCCCCCCCTCCCCTTCATTAGAGAAGGCCTCCCTAGTTTTACACCTCAGGCTGAAGATGAGGCCATAGGTTAACCACTTCTGTACCGGCGACGGGCAGTTTAAGAAGCATCTGTGGTAGTCAAAATGGTTAGCTGAGATAGTTCGAAGCTGGAGGCCATTTTTAAAGTAAACACAATCGTCTAAGAGTAGCCTGAAGAAAGTGCATAAGGCGTCGCCGGTACAAAAAGGGGTTAATGGTCTACCTAATCATTGCGGCTTCTGATAATGGGATAATTCAGCTATTTATTGTATAATGTGTATGTGATTCAAAACAATGTATGATTCAGTTATTATAGTATTACTTTATGGATAGTTTGGTTTACAGTAACCCATTGATTGTCCATTAGGTGTAAGTGCGTCTCCTTGTATTTGTCACCCAGTTGAGCATTCCTTTGTATAACTGCCTTAAGGGGAGGTTTTTAGTTTGTTTTCTACTCTTCCAGCAATCTTAAAATTTCACCCCCTTGACCCCCTTTCAAGATAAATTTGTAAATTTTTCGGTAGAAGAATGTCCCGGCTGAAAGCCGGTTCCTCTTATATTACAGGCTCGCTATCGCTCGCCAGGATAAAATCGACACCTAAATGGCACAAAAGGTCTTAAAATTGACAGAAATGGGTCGAAAGTTCTTAAAATCGTCAAAATAATGGGGCGAACGTCTTAAAATTAGAAAGGCAATGGGGCTAAACATGAGGGAGAAAGGAGTCAAGAAAAAAATCCCTCGAGTGGAAATCTCCCCTTAACCCATACGGTACCGGTGACGTCCTGTTCATTATATTTTGGCAACTAGAGCTAATTTGATGATTATATTAAGTTTAAGAAGGAAGGAAAGATCTTAACATTGACAACGAAATGGGGCGACATGTTTGGAAATCGCCAAACTAATGGGCCGAACGTCATCAAATCTGAAAACTAATGTAGCTAAACACGAGGAAGAAGGGGGGGGGGGGGACCAGAAAAACGAGGTGGGCATCCTTAACCCCGTTCAGTACCGGCGACATCCTTTCAATTATATTCTGGCAATGATTAGACGATTGAATTTCAGCTTAGGAAGGACCTCTAGGCATAATAAGGCTTAAAATGATCTCAACCAACCCATTTTAACTACCACAGATCCTTCCGAAGCTACACAATATCGTCCAAATATAGCTAGAATAAAATATAACACGTCGCTGGTACTCAAAGGGTTAAGGGGAGATTTCCACTTGAGGTATGTTTTTCTGGACCCCTTTCTCCCTCATGTTTAGCCCCATTCCTTTTGATATTTTAAGACGTTTGCCCCATTAGTTTGGCGATTTTAAGAACTTTCACCTCATTTCTGTCAATTTTAAGACTTCGTGCCATTTAGGTGTCGATTTTTTTCCAGGCGAGCGATAGCGAGCCTGTAATTTAAGAGGAGCCGGCCTTCGGCCGGGACATTTTTCTACCGAAAAATGTACAAATTTATCTTGAAAAGGGGTCTAGGGGCTGTAATGTTAAGCTTGATGGAAGTCTAGCGAACTAACTAAAAACCTCCCCTTAATACATGTCCTCGTCTTTCTATTCTTACACATACCGGTACGCCTCTTCTCCTTCTTTCTTCCTCCTCGTCTTACATACTGGGACTCCGAGGACAAATTCTACTAAGTTACGAAGTGCTGGAGTCGACAGCTTGTACGCCACAATGAGTGTTTCTTGGTAAGTCGTGGATTTAAGCCGGTACCACACGAGAGCTTTTATAGTCAATATTCGATCATCAAAATTTTTCTGGCAACATTTCTGGACTATTTTGCACTGGTATAGGAAACTATAGACTGATGGTAGATGAATTTAGGCCACCGAAATATTTTATATGTTGACCACGTAAGCTGCCAGACCAGTGTTGAGGATAAATGTTGAGTGAAAAAGCGCTCGTGTGAGGCGGTGGAAGAGGGACAGATGCATACCCAAGAAACGAAAGAAGAAAATGGTGAATGGAATAAATATAGAACAAAATATAGATTGTCAGATAAACGGGGAGATAGAGAGATGCGGTAAATGCATATTGGTATATGTAAATTAAAAAGAGTTAAGTAGATATTCTTTACTAGTAAAATAGTAACTTATTCTGTAACCACGGCAAACGGATATGGCTAAATAGAGCTTGTTTTTTCGCATGTTATCCTCTTTAACCCCTACATTTCCCTGATCTATAAAGCCCCCCCCCCCCCCCCCCACCACCACCACTAGAGATGGTTGGATAATGGGTTAATACTTATTGCCTGTAGTCCTTGCTATAAAACAACACTGTATATCGAAGACAAATGAAAACAAAAGTGCTAAAAGATATCACACGGTAAAAATGTACCTCCACTTTTTCTGGCCCAGAACAGCAAAAAGGAACTTCGAAAATTACCGGTAAGACCACAATTGTATGTCCTTAAGGGGAAGCAGACCGTTTTTCTGGACCCCCTTCTCCCTAATGTTTAGCCCCACTAGTTTTGAGATTATAAGACGTTTGGCCTATTAGTTTGGCGATTTTAACACCTTTCGCCCCATTTCGTTGTCAATTTTAAGTACTTTCGTGCCATTTAGGTGTCGATTATTTCCTGGCGAGCGATAGCGAGCCTGCAATTTTAAGAGGAATCGGCCTTCGGCCGGGACATTTTTCTATCGAAAAATATACAAATTTATCTTGAAGGGGGGTCTAGGGGGTGTTTTTCTAAGCTTGATGGAGGTCTAGGGAGGAAACTAAAACAAGCATATGAATACATTAATTAATAGACCAAACAAACGGTCTGCCTCCCCGTAAGTGTACACTGCTATACATTTGCCCACATGAGTTCTGTTCCTCTCCGTGATCTTATACATACAACTATAATACGCATGATTGAATTACAAGTGTAAATTGAAGCTCTCGTATACATTCAACTACAGGTCATGTCAACTTTGGTATACACACTGGTCTTGTAACTTCCACATTAGAACTGCTGGAACAATATACATACTTCGCAACCTTAATATGTTCACATACTTTGATTGCGCGTATTGTCTGACTGTATTTTGCATATGAATCTGTTTTCCCACTGAATAGAAACTTCAAAATATGCGGATCAAGGTTGAAAGTTTGCTATCCCGGCCAACAAATAATGAAGATATTAACCTTCACAGTCTGAGTCATAATTCGCGTAGCACCTTCACAAATCCTAGTGAGCTTTATCCCTATATTCAACAATAATTGTCCTTTTTGATTATCCGAAAACTAAAGATAATACAAATAAGACGTGTTAAAGAATATTAGTTATTTAGATTTTTTTTTGGGGGGGGGGGGGTTGAAGGGCCGGAGGATCCGATGACCCCTTTTCACCCTGCCGCGTAACCTATTTTACTGTCAGGCGAAATATTTATTTAGAGTGTAGTTCGATATAGTTTGTCAAGGGGTCATTCATTTTCGTAGTGCCCGTATAACACGATACTTTTACTATAGATACTTACCCCTCATTTCTTTCCATTGACATCGCTTTAATAGGAACCCTCGTGAAAACACAATAGTAATCGCATGAATGAAACCGAGTGGGGTGTCGCACGTGTAACCCAGAGCTTTGATGTTGATGTATCCTCCCTCTTCCACGGCTGAAACACAACTGGCTCGGTGGCTCGCTCACACCGGCCTTACCATCACCAGTTACTGCCCACATTCACCCACCACATAATGTAAACAACTTCACTCTTGTAATTGTCAGCTACACTACTCCTCTAAGAATGCTAGATTGAAATAATTTAGACATTTTCTGGCATTAAGTTTTGTTCAAACACATTCTGTCAACACAAGCTCATTCCTCACTGTTCTACCACAACCCCACATATGTAGACTGATTTTCTCCACCACCACCACCACCACCACCAGTCCTAAATGTCTTCCGTCTGGCTGAGTCGCCCTCCAACTGTCCAATATCCAGTTACGGTATTTTAAAGTATTTCCTACCTGCGATGTATTGGACAACTAAACGTTCAGCACCATTCTCAGTTTCCTTGAATTTGTCTTTGCATAGAAGATTTGTTTTCTCTGCATGGCTATTACATATTTCTGAGTATATTAGGTTCGAGTCCTTGGAGTACCACATGTATTCATTACTTTCATTGAATGCATTAATTAGGTATATCTGTAAATTAATTGGTGGGTTGGTGGAAAATAATATGAATCCCATTATTTTCACATAGCCTATCAGTTTCGCATACCTTTTGTTATACAGTTCTGCCATCTCATAAATTACTTATATTGCGTTTTAAACGTTGTTATTATCTAAATACGTTTCGTATATAATTAACTTAATTCTTCAGTATTTATTTTTATATGGATATATACAGTATATACTGTATATATATATATATATATATATATATATATATATATATATATATATATATATATATAGATATTCCGTTTTAATAATAGCAATTACATAATTACATATGCACCCATGACATATTGACTTGCAAATGAGCCTTGCTAAGTTTGTAAGCCAATATAAATTACAAAGAATTTCGTGAACATATAATAACAATAGCATATAGATTATCAAAGCATACGTTATTGTACTTACTGGTGCAAGATAGTTGGTAGGGGATCACTCACCTGAGGGAAAACAAAGACAATATATAAATAGTATGTTTTGAACACCAACCAACTTCACATCTAAACTCAATTAGTTAAATCAACAAATACATGTGGCACTCAGAGGACTCGAACCTAGGATACTCACATAGAAATTCCGCGCACTATGCATTACGCTATCAAGACAGTTAATAAATAAACACCTTCCACGCCTTGAGCGGGGTCGATCCTGGGATGACTGATTGTTAGACTGCAAGACGCTCTGCACTACACCAACCAACCGTTTATGCTTCATTCACTGTATACAATATTTATGTTCCTAAATTTGCTAGAGATAATAATAATAATAATTATGACGGGTATAAAATAACTGTTTTTGTTTTATATTCGATGAGGGAGACAAAGGCAGAGCTGCCTGTAACCAGTGCCTCCTCCAGAGTTGAAAGAGTGACAGGGCCAAACTCAGGAAATGTTAAAAAAAAAAAAAAAAAAATTGTGGCAGGAAGAAGTGTGGTGTGCTTGTTTAGTGTAGTGAACTATATAGCAGGAGGAGGTGTTTGTGAGAGCTAGCTGGATCACTCTGTGTAGGTGAGGCACACACAGAAACAGTAAGGGAAGCCAGACAAATGAAACAGGAGTTCCCGCCACTCCTTATCAAATGCCTATAGGTTAAGGGGAGACTGGCCGTTTGTTTGGTCTATTAATTAATGTATTCATATATTTTTTGTAGTTTCCTCCCTAGACCTCCATCAAAATTAGAAAAACACCCCCTAGAAGATAAATTTGTACATTTTTCGGTAGAAAAATGTCACGGCCGAAGGCCGGTTACTCATAAAATTACAGGCTCGCTATCGCTCGCCAGGAAAACATCGACACCTAAATGATACGAAAGGACTTAATAATGACAAGGAAATGGGACAGGTCTTAAAATCAACGAACTATTGGGGCAAACATCTTAAAATCTGATAACTAATGGGGCTAAACATGAGGAAGAAGGGGAACAGAAAAACGACCCATCTCCCCATAACTAACATCCCACATTTTCACAACTCAATGTAAATCGCATTCATTAAGCCCACAAATCCTTGGCCCCGGTTCATGCAAATTCCACACCTCTGTCCAAGATCCTTCCAATTTAGCCATCCAATCATAGTCTTGATTCGCACTGATGTATGGGAGAGAGAGAGAGAGAGAGAGAGAGAGAGAGAGAGAGAGAGAGAGAGAGAGAGAGAGAGAGAGAGAGAGAGAGAGAGAGAGAGCAAGGGCGAGAGAGAGAGCAAGGGCGAGAGATAGAGCGAGAGCGAGCGGAGAGAGAGAGAGCTAAGAGAGAGAGAGAGAGAGCGAGAGCAAGAGCGAGCGAGAGAGAGCGATAGAGAGAGAGAGCGACAGCTAGAGAGAGAGATAGGACTTGGACACAGAGGGATTCTAACCCGTGCAGCCTGAACGAGCGAAATACAGACTGTCAACCGAATGGACCACCTTAAGGGGAGGTATTTAGTTTATTCCCTAGACCTCCATCAAGCTTAAAATTAAACCCCCTTGACCTCCTTTCACGATAAATTTGTACATTTTTCGGTAGAAAAATGTCCCGGCCGAAGGCCGATGCCTCTTAAATTACAGGCTCGCTATCGCTCGCCAGGAAAAAATCGACACCTAAATGGTACGAAAGGTCTTAAAATTGACAGAAATCGGGCGAACGTTCTTAAAATCGCCAAACTAATGGGGTGAACATCTTAAAAACTCAAAAGCAATGGGGCTAAACATGAGGGAGAAAGAGGTAAAGAAAAAAAATCCCTCAAGTGGAAATCTCCCCTTAACTTTACGGTGGTAGTCCATGTGAGGAAGAAGAATAGCAGGCAGGTCAATATAGCAGGCAGGTCAATATATTAGGTGTGTGGTTTAGAATAGCAAGGCAGGTCAATATATTAGGTGTGTGGTTTAGAATAGCAGGCAGGTCAATATATTAGGTGTGTGGTTTAGGAAATTACGAGCTGTATCAGGCGACCACAGTGCTCTCTCTACCCAACAGAACATGCATTATTGATATTATGGTCCCGGTTATATAATGTGTCGTACAAGCCCGTATGCCTTCAACCCACCCACCCACCCACCCACCCCTTCCACCCTTTCAACCAACCCACCCGCCCCTTCCACTCACCCACCCCTTCCACCCACCGGACCCTTCTATCGAAAAATGTACAAATTTAGCTTGCTGTCAAAAAAACATATATATATATATATATATATATTGGATCGCTACGCCTCGCCAGGAAAATATTAACACCTGGATGAGGGTAAACGTCTTAAAACAGTAGGCTGAATGGGGCCGAATGGATAAAAACCAAAGAGAGAGAGAGAGAGAAACAGGGTAAAAGCGAGGTGGGCCCCTTTATACAGGAATGCCAATTTACAGTTGTTTACGTGAGATTACCAAGCATGAACTCTAAGATATTCTACTGTCGACAGTAAGACAGACAGGAGAGCCAGGTTGATACAGATAAAAGTGACGGCGATATATGGATGTTGGGGAGGCCTGTCTAACTGAGCGATGGTAGCCGGGGTGATGATGCTACTGTTAAGAGAGAGAGAGAACGGTGAGGAATGCAACATATCTTGTATTCGGGATAAAGTTAAGGAAAATAGACCGTGACAAACGACAACGAGAAAACTGACTGAAAAGTTAAATTAACGAGTCGTCTTTATATAGTGTCTATATATATATATATATATATATATACTGTATAATGTTTTATATATAAAATGGTTGTTTTATATAACGATACAAAAAGTGCCCGTATGAGGATGATACCAACCTACTGGTCCAAGGCTACATACATTGAAGGGGAGATCTCCACCTGGAGGATTTTTTTCTGGACCCCTTTCTCCCTCATGTTTAGCCCCATTGTTTTTGAGATTTTAAGACGTTCGCCCCATTAGTTTAGCGATTCAGGAAATTTTTCTACCGAAAAATGTCCAAATTTATCTTGAAAGGGGGTCTAGGGAGAGTAATTTTAAGCTTGATGGAAGTCTAGGGAATCAACTAAAAACCTCCTCTTAATAGATGAAAACAGTGAAATTCTACCTTAACTCTAAATCAGAATGCCAAAGTAAGTCTGGCAACATAACTTGAGATGCAAGCCTCGCCGCCGCCGTCACCACCACCACCACCTTGCCTTGAGATGCAAGCCTCACCACCACCACCACCACCACCACCACCTTGCCTTGCTTCAGGCTTTTCCAATACTGTTGAGCCGTATTTCTAGTCTATAGTTTCTTTACTCTTTAAGGGGAGGTCTCCACTTGAGGGATTTTTTTCTTGACCCCTTTCTCCCTCATGGTTAGCCCCATTGCTTTTGAGATTTTAAGACGTTTGCCCCATTAGTTTGGTGATTTTAAGAATTTCCGCCCCATTCTGTCAATTTTAAGACCTTTCGTGCAATTTAGGTGTCGATTTTATCCTGGCGAGCGATAGCGAGCCTGTAATTTAAGAGTAACCGGCCTTCGGCCGGAACATTTTTCTACCGAAAAATGTACAAATTTATCTTGAATGGGGGTCAAGGGGGTGACATTTTAAGATTGCTGGAGGAGTAGGAAACAAACTAGAAACCTCCCCTTAACGTATGCTTTTCAATATTGGTTTCCTTTACTTAACTCTTCTTCTCATTCATTTGTCTTGATATATATTTAATGGCAAACTATAATGTATAAGAAACCGTGAATGTTATGGCACCAAGTTAACATAATTGGTGTCCGTGTTATGCAATGCGCACTTGGAAATTACAACATTAATGGATACGTATTTATTACTACACAGACTATAAATATACACGTGAATAACCTATTACATTATGTTCAGGCTCAAATTTACCCCTTTGAAGATGAACCTTGATAATATTCTGTATGATGACTAAAATATTGTGTTCAAGATACTATTATTATGTTCTATCCAACAACCAACTCTACTCCTAAAATCGATTAATGAAATATTACAAACACATGTGGCAGTCCGTGGATTCGAACCCAGGACGCTCACACCGAATATCAACACCTTATACATTGCACCACGAAGGCAGTTTGATTGATTTACAGTCCAGTGGTAATGTATAATATCCAGACTTATATTAGTGGTGCAGCTTGAATATCGATATATAAAGAACATATTATGATTTCGTATATAAACATTTAAACGCAAATACTAGAGTACAGGATAAGTGGATGAATTGTATATATATTTATACGCTAAATTAATACTCTAATAAATATATGTGCAGTCATCGTAAAATAAACTGTCCTGTACTATCACTGACATAAGTATACAGTTGCTGCATTACAGAAACAGTAGAGAAGTTAAGGGGGGGGGGGGTCACCGGCCTTTTTTGTTTATCTTTCTCTCCTTTTCTCTCTCTCCCTGGATTGTATCCATTCGGCCCCATTCAGCCAACTGTTTTAAGACGTTTATCCCCATCCAGGTGTTGATTTCTTCTTGGCGAGCGATAGCGAGTCAGCATTGTATGGAGAAATCCGGCTTCGCCGGAAACATTTTTCTATCGAAAATTTTTCAAATTTAGCTTGTTGTTAAAACAAAAAAATATATACCTGTATTTACTGTATATATATGCTGGCTCGGAAAATATTAACACCTGGATGGGGGTAAACGTCTTAAAACCGTAGGCTGAATGGGGCCAAATGGATACAAGCCAAAGAGAGAAGGAGAGAAAGAGAAAAAAAGCGAGGTGGGCTCCCTTTAATACAATGCTAAAAAACAAACAAAAAGGATGAAAACAAAAGCCTTCTGACGTCCTATCCAGGGAATTATTGTCCTCTTCTAGATACTATATGCAGTAGTCCCCTTTGTTTGTGTCTCTGGGTCTTCTCCTGGATGACCTAGCTGTGTGTGAATTTGTATTTTGTTTGGGTGTGTGTTCATTGTTTTCGGTTGTGTTAGCCCTATTCTGGCTCTGTCTTGAGTCAGCCCAAAAAAAAAGAACAAACAGAAAACAGAGGAAAAAAAAAAGGAAAATTGGGGCTCTGTTTTGATCCCCCTCCCCCAAAAATAAAAAAAAGAGAGAGAGAGAGAGAGAGAGAGAGAGAGAGAGAGAGAGAGAGAGAGAGATATAGATAAATTTTGATATAATGTTATTAGTCCCGTCAATGTATCTCCATTACAGTAATTCCCGCCTCCTATTCTCATAATATAGATGACTAAAGTTAGCCATCTCTCACACGCTGTATGGGGGCCACTAACTCAGGATTTTTAACTTACGAGGAGGGTGGGTCGAACCTTTTATGAATGAAAACTTCGGCAACTTGGAACATTATTCGGAGGCCAGGTAGGATATATACAGTACATACAGTATATTCGGAGGCCAGGTAGGATATATACACTACATACAGTATATTCGGAGGCCAGGTAGGATATATACACTACATACAGTATATATTCGGAGGCCAGGTAGGATATATACACTACATACAGTATATTATTCGGAGGCCAGGTAGGATATATACACTACATACAGTATATATTCGGAGGCCAGGTAGGATATATACACTACATACAGTATATTCGGAGGCCAGGTAGGATATATACACTACATACAGTATATTCGGAGGCCAGGTAGGATATATACACTACATACAGTATATTCGGAGGCCAGGTAGGATATATACACTACATACAGTATATTCGGAGGCCAGGTAGGATATATACACTACATACAGTATATTCGGAGGCCAGGTAGGATATATACACTACATACAGTATATTCGGAGGCCAGGTAGGATATATACACTACAGTATATTCGGAGGCCAGGTAGGATATATACACTACATACAGTATATTTCGGAGGCCAGGTAGGATATATACACTACATACAGTATATTCGGAGGCCAGGTAGGATATATACCCTACATACAGTATCATTCGGAGGCCAGGTAGGATATAATACACTACATACAGTATATTCGGAGGCCAGGTAGGATATATACACTACATACAGTATATTCGGAGGCCAGGTAGGATATATACAGTACATACAGTATATTCGGAGGCCAGGTAGGATATATACACTACATACAGTATATTCGGAGGCCAGGTAGGATATATACACTACATACAGTATATTCGGAGGCCAGGTAGGATATATACACTACATACAGTATATTCGGAGGCCAGGTAGGATATATACAGTACATACAGTATATTCGGAGGCCAGGTAGGATATATACACTACATACAGTATATTCGGAGGCCAGGTAGGATATATACAGTACATACAGTATATTCGGAGGCCAGGTAGGATATATACACTACATACAGTATATTCGTGAGGCCAGGTAGGATATATACACTACATACAGTATATTCGGAGGCCAGGTAGGATATATACCACTACATACAGTATATTCGGAGGCCAGGTAGGATATATACACTACATACAGTATATTCGGAGGCCAGGTAGGATATATACACTACATACAGTATATTCGGAGGCCAGGTAGGATATATACACTACATACAGTATATTCGGAGGCCAGGTAGGATATATACACTACATACAGTATATTCGGAGGCCAGGTAGGATATATACACTACATACAGTATATTCGGAGGCCAGGTAGGATATATTACACTAAGCATACAGTCTATTCGGAGGCCGGGTAGGATATATACACTACATACAGTATATTCGGAGGCCAGGTAGGATATATACACTACATACAGTATATTCGGAGGCCAGGTAGGATATATACACTACATACAGTATATTTCAATGAACGGTTCTGGGACTGAAGTAATATGTATAGTAGGGTTCCCTCGGACCATATATCTGCATATCAATGGTCAGGTGTTCATTATTTCACATTAATTATGATGTATCAATGCTCTTTTCTTCCGAAACATGCATACATTTTACTCAGAAGCACACATAATATAATCCCTGCTTAAGGCCTGGGACAAGGCCTCCTAATTTCCATATATAAATATTGACATCTGATGAAGTAGCTAAATGTTTTCAAGGAGTTTATGCCGGAAGAAATGAGCCGTACGAAAAGCAGACAAGAATAGGATTCCCAACCAAGGAACATCAATGTCACAATTACCCGCCTCCGATATGACCATTCTGAACAAGCCCCCTGAACCCAAATGTTCATGTCACAGAAACGTAAAAGACACCCATTTTATCTAACAATGGAATATTCTAGAGTTCACTCTATCAGCATAAACATTAAACATAAGGCACAAAGATCACCCTGGTACATTAAACATAAGGTACAAAGATCACCCTGGTACATTAAACATAAGGTACAAAGATCACCCTGGTACATTAAACATAAGGTACAAAGATCACCCTGGTACATTAAACATAAGGTACAAAGATACCCCTGGTACATTAAACATAAGGTACAAAGATACCCCTGGTACATTAAACATAAAGTACAAAGATCACCCTGGTACATTAAACATAAGGTACAAAGATCACCCTGGTACATTAAACATAAGGCACAAAGATCACCCTGGTACATTAAACATAAGGCACAAAGATCCCCCTGGTACATTAAACATAAGGTACAAAGATACCCCTGGTACATTAAACATAAGGTACAAAGATCACCCTGGTACATTAAACATAAGGCACAAAGATCACCCTGGTACATTAAACATAAGGCACAAAGATCACCCTGGTACATTAAACATAAGGCACAAAGATCACCCTGGTACATTAAACATAAGGTACAAAGATCACCCTGGTACATTAAACATAAGGTACAAAGATCACCCTGGTATATTTTCTGCGGAAGTATGAAGGAGAGGAAAATGTGAGAAGACGGCGGAGAGGTGTGGTTAGCTGAAGACAAAGAGGTTACCCAGCTTTGCTTTCTAGGTATTCTCTCCCTCTCCCTCCCTCTCCCTCTCCCTCTCTCTCTATATATATATATCTATATCTATATATATATATATATATAATATATATATCCTAAATTAATCGAAAATGTTATATGAACACAATACAATTATTGAAATAAGTTAGAATAGAAAAAAGTTAAATATTGGTGACCTGATTATATAATATTGGTGACCTGATTATATAATATTGGTGACCTGATTATATAATATTGGTGACCTGATTATATAATATTGGTGACCTGATTATATAATATTGGTGACCTGATTATATAATATTGGTGACCTGATTATATAATTTGGTGACTGATTTATAATATTGGTGACCTGATTATATAATATTGGTGACCTGATTATATAATATTGGTGACCTGATTATATAATATTGGTGACCTGATTATATAATATTGGTGACCTGCTATATAATATTGGTGACCTGATTATATAATATTGGTGACCTGATTATATAATATTGGTGACCTGATTATATAATATTGGTGACCTGATTATATAATATTGGTGACCTGATTATATAATATTGGTGACCTGATTATATAATGTCAGAATATAAGGGGAAAGAAATCTATGGATAGCAACCAGATGTGAAGGGGTATTGTATATGCATAATCTTTATTTGAGTATGAATGGAAACTCTCAATTACATGCCTAATGTACATCTAGTACTCCCAGGGAGAGCTTTATGTTACCACCTGTGCATCTTTGAGTAAACTGAACGCACTCTTGCACTGCCCAATAACGTTTGTTATTATCGCGTCTTCTGTTGAGGTTTATGATATCGGCATCATTTTTCCAGTTGTGTAGACTATCACTTCTACTACACTGCTGCCATCATGTTATCTTCGTCACCACTAAGCCGGAAATATTTTAGTCACAAGCAATTTCGATTCAGATTTGCTTGTTTCGCTCAGATTACCCTTTATTCTCAAATGCTAATTTCCAGTCGCTAACATTATAAGTGCATATATATTCTGATTTGCAAATTAACCCCTTCTGTACCGGCGGCGTCGTTGCAACTTAATTCCGAGTAATACTGGACGATTTTATTCAGTTTTAAATTGGGCTTCCAGCAATCAACAGCCTTCGAACTATCTCACTTAACCCTTTTTACTACCACAGATCCTTCTTAAACTCCACAAAATCGTCTAAATATAGGTAGAATGAAATACAACAGACGTCGCCGCAACAGAAGGGGTTAATATACAGACAAGGCTGCATTAAATGATTGAAACATATTTTTTCAAGCAAGTTAATTAGACAGTAACTGGAATTGTCTGGGTGAATGAGAAGCAAATTAAATGCTGAAGGTTAATTGCTGAAGAAGTCTTTAATGCTGATTATACGGGAAGGCTGGACAAAGGCAGACTAGAGAGACAGGGAGTGTTTAAGTGAATTACTAAAAT
>CM064576.1:27548562-27801327 GCA_032716605.1 Paralithodes platypus | reverse complement strand
GTGAGAGAGAGAGAGAGAGAGAGAGAGAGAGAGAGAGAGAGAGAGAGAGAGAGAGAGAGAGAGAGAGAGAGAGAGAGAGAGAGAGAGAGAGAGAGAGGCATTGGCATAAATGGAAATAGAACAACACATTTATAGAACAAAATATATAGGTTAAAGAAAATACTCAGGACAATACGTTTTAGTATGCTTATAGCTATGAGTCAACAAAGCTACTATTATATTAACACTCACACGAACCGTGGCATAGTCAGTAGAGCGTCAGCTGCTGATCAAAGGGTCGGCGGATAGAGCCGGCACTGTCAAAATGTTATTGGTAGAGTCAAGCCCGGGCAACGTGACCTAGCGATTCGTAACAAACGCCTAATGTTATCGGGAATTATGACGTCTGGCAAAAAAAACATGCACTCATCACCATAAGGTTTCCTATTTGCTTCATTGATTGTATTCGACATCTATTTTTTTTTAAACTTTGACATTTACGTTATTTAATTGTCAAGCAATTTACGCATACATTATAAATTGGGATAGTCATAGTAAGTAGACACTCAGTATTATGTGTCGATCATTGTTATCCTTGTGGTTATGCCTGTTATCCTGGTTTGGTAGGGTAACTTGTGCTTATCCTGTATCTATCTATCTATCTATCTATTGCCTAACGCCGTGATCCCCGAAGGGGTGGCCACCAACGAACCGCCCCTATGCACCTCTGTCCCCATTCAGTCGACGCCCCTCCTCCCAACCAGCACCGCCTTCATTCATATACTTCCTCACTCCATCCTTCCACTTCTCCTTCGGTCTACCTCTCCCTCTCTGTCCTTCCCTTAGAATTTTGCCTGTACAGTTAGTTGCCTCTTCGTTGTACAGTACGGTACCAGACACGCCCATTTCATCCCATTCTGGCAACTATTAGACGATTATATTCAGCTTAGGAAGGACCTCTAGCAATACTAAGGCTTCTAACTATCTCAACCAATTACTACTACAGATCTTTCCTAAGCTGCGCAATATCGTCTAAATATAACTAGAACAAAATACAACACACGTCGCTGGTACTCAAGGGGTTAACTACGCTATCATTGTCATCAAGAACAAAAGCAGAGTTTGTTTTACATGGAGAAATAGAGAACAAAAATGAACGGAACAAAAAACAGAGCGAATCCACTTCTCCATTTATCTGAAAGAGCTGCAGTTGACAGATTCGATAACAATAAAAGCGAACGATATAGATACAAAATGTCGGCTCTCTCAATATTTCACACACTCAATCACCACTGTCACTAAGAATAATCTCAGGGAATTGAACTTGTCGTGTAAACAAACAAAGGCACACATGACAACAGTCGAAAGAACCGAAATGCTCGAATTATATTTGTTCACCAACCAACTTCATTTCTAAACTCAATTAATGAAAGCAACAAATACATGTGGTACTCCAAGGACTCGAACCAAGGACACTCACACCGAAATTCCGCGCACTTATGCATTACGCTATCAAGACAGTGCCGGAAAGAGGAGGGGAATATCGTAAAACTAAATACTGAAAACAAAAAGAGGAAGAGCTATACAAAGAAAAGATAAGACAGATTTGTTTATACATTTATAATCAATTGGAATTGTCGGAAATGATAGTCAAAATAGCAGGAACAACCATCACACACTAGTGACTAAACACTAAGCGGTTATGGTTAAGGGGAGATGGGTCGTTTTCTGGACATTTTCTCCCTCAAGTTTAGCCCCTTCAATTTTAAGACGTTCGGCCTATTAGTTTGGCGATTTTAAGACCTTTCGCCCCATATTTTTGTCAATATTAAGACCTTTCGTACAACTCAGGTGTCGATTTTTCCTGGCGAACGATAGCGAGCCTATAATATATGAGTAACGGGCTTTCGGCCGGGATTTTTTTTCTATCGAAAAATGTGAAAACATATCTTGAGGGAGGTTCTTGGGAACGTGTTTTTTTAAAGCTTGATGGAGGTCTAGGAAGGAAACTAACAAACAAATAATAAAAGATAAATATATAAGCAAATGAATACGCCCATCCCCCCTTAAATACGCCCATCCCCCCTTAAATACGCCCATCCCCCCTTAAATACACATGTTGATGTATTATTTTGCTGTCCATAACTAATACATTTCGTGAATATCGGGGATTAAAAAGATTCTGCATTGGGAATATGAAGCTACAATGGTGACGTACAGAACAGACTAAGCAAAGCGAATATTTGAAGCATGATTATTAAAAAAAATATATATATACAGTATATACAGCACACAGTTGGTTTTACACAATAAAAAAAAAAAAAAAAAACAAAAAAAAAAAAATATATATATATATATATATATAAATAAACAAGATTCCGGTGTGCTGACGGAAAACAAAAAATATCGTACTCCGAAAGCAAAATAATTATAATGACCTACTTGCGTTATGAAGGTGCTACACAACTATTCTGTACCGTAAATATAATCAAGAGATAATCAAATTAAGATCAAAATGATTTAAAAAACAATGTAAGTAGATGAAACTAATGAACAAATAAGTCGCCATTTTTGATTGAACAAGAAATGAAAGCTCAACTAATAAATATGTCTATGTCTACTTTTGATTACCATATTCACAATGTTTCTCTGATACCATTGGCTGCCGTTCCCTGTATACACTATAGTCGATTTCTTCCCCAGCTGATGGTAAATTGCCATGTTTCTATCTTGGTTACTCGGCTATAAGGTTTAAGATTTTGTAGCGAAATATGATGTTAATTCTTAAAACTTTGGCATTCATACGACACACAGCCATTGTAGTTTCATATATTTCCATTTTAAGTATCGAGAAATCAGCTGGTAAAAGATTCAATTTACGATCAGCTGGAAAAAAATAAAGTATAGTTTACGTATTCAGTATTTAAGGGGAGGTTTTCAGTTTGGTCTCTAGATATCCATCAAGCTTAAGATTACACCCCCTTGAGCCCCTGTCAAGATAAATTTGTACATTTTTCGGTAGAAAAATGTCCCGGCTGAAAGCCGGTTCCTCTTAAATAACAGGCTCGCTATCGCTCGCCAGGATAAAATCGACACCTAAATTGCACGAAAGGTCTTAAAATTGACGGAAATGGGGCGAAAGTTCTTAAAATCGCCAAACTAATGGGGCGACTGTCTTAAAATCTCAAAAGCAAATGGGGCTAAACATGAGGGAGAAAGGGGTCCAGAAGAAAAAAATCCCTCAAGTGGATATCTCCCCTTAACCCTCAACATTATAAAACCATTCCGGAAGATATAATTATATACTGTATATTTTGTTCGCATGTGTCCTTGAGCGACCACCACCACCACAGACAGACTTGTAGGGCACAGGATTCCATTATTACCAATTGTGAAAGACCTGTTGGAGAAAACAACTGAACTAGGTGGTGTACTGTCAATAAATCTACGACCGTTTTTAGAGAAATGGGAGAAATAGGGAGATCTCCAATCGAGGGATTTGTTTTCTTGACCCCTTTCTCCCTCCATGTTTAGCCCCATTGCTTTTGAGATTTTAAAACGTTTGCCCCCATTAGTTTAGCGATTTTAAGAACTTTCACCCCATATTAAGACCTTTCGTGCCATTCAGGTGTCAATTTTATCCTGGCGAGCGATAGCGAGCCTGTAATTTAAGAGGAACCGGCCTTTGGCCGGGACATTTTTCTACCGAAAAATGTACAAATTTATCTTGAAAGGGACTCAAGGGGGTGTAATTTTAAGATTGATGGAGGTCTAGGGAACAAACTAAATACCTCCCCTTAAACAAACGCGAGCAGCAATATTCTCTTACTTCACATATTCTCTTACTTCACATAATATTCTCTTACTTCACATATTCTCTTACTTCATATATTCTCTTACTTCACATATTCTCTTACTTCACATATTCTCTTACTTCACATATTCTCTTACTTCACATCTTCTCTTACTTCACATAATATTCTCTTACTTCACATATTCTCTTACTTCACATATTCTCTTACTTCACATATTCTCTTACTTCACATATTCTCTTACTTCACATATTCTCTTACTTCACATATTTCGCTGCATTCATGTGGCAAAGTGGGTTGGTGGAAAAAACATAATCATTCACGTGGCTAGTACTGCAAATCATGGTATTAGGAATTATATCATAAAACGAATCATAGATCGACGGGAAATGGTGTTCTGTGTTGCGTTCTGTCAACAAGGCTTTCAGTCAGGCGGGATAAACCGCTTAACGTGGGGTCACCGGCTTTTTGCTTTTTTATCTTTCTCTCCTTTTCTCTCTTTCCCTGGCTTGTATCCATTCGGCCCCATTCAGCCTACTGTTTAAGACATTTATCCCCATCCAGGTCTCTATTTCTTCCTGGTGAGCGATAGCGAGCCAGCATTGTATGGAGAAATCCGGCTTCGCCGGAGACATTTTTCTATCGAAAAATGTACAAATTTAGCTTGCTGTAAAATATATATATATACAGTATATGCTGGCTCGCTACCGCTCACCAGGAAAATATTGACGCCTGGATGGGGTTAAACGTCTTAAAACAGTAGGCTGAATGAGGCCGAACGGATACCAACCAAAGAGAGAGGGAGAGAAAGAGAAAACAAGCGAGGTGGGCCCCCTTAAAGTGGGATCAATGTTTGGTGCCAGAGTGGCGTCAACCAAAGCCCACCCAATGATTGCCAGGATCAGGCATAACAAAGCCACTCAAACAACTTCACCTCTCTCCAACACCCCTTCTCCCCTCTCTACACTCTTCAGAATAATAGGAAAAGTAGAATGTAGATGCGAGATGCTGTTGTAAAGGCTTATCCTTCAATACCTTCACCTGACCTGACCTAACTAAACTATGCTATATAAATATGGGGAGGAACATGAATGAAACGGAACAGAAGAATTGACTAATCAACGCTAATATTTTAAATCAAGCAATACGTTATCAGGAATTATTTTGGTGAATATCAGAGATTAGCAGGATTATGATTAATTATTATGAGGTAGAAATGGAAACGTAAGGAAGCAACTAAACTAAGCGAATATTATAAACAATTGATATAGCACACAATGGAGAACCAAAGCAAACTTGGTCTTGTGTTTATGAAACATTTTCTTAGCACACCTGAACAAGTTAATACGCATGATTCAGGTGTGCTATAAAAGCAAACTATTTCTGGAAGCAGGGAACAACGCAGGGAGACAGGACAGTGTCACATAACTTAGTCGATCAAAACGAAAGCATTGTTAACATTATGATAGCGTACATATCTAGATATCGCTCTAATTAACTGCATATTTGTTTAATGGAGTAAACGAATTACACGAACGAAATTGTGAGAATTAAACATTTTAATCGATCAAGATCGAATCCAAAATGATAAACACATGCAATTAAACAGTGAATCGTGTATCCTCAACTTTACAAATGTGTATGATCAGGAGTGAAAATTGGCTGAAATATGTGCAAGTAAAAAGGAAAATAGGAAGCGATTAAAACGAGATATCAGAGACTGAAGCGACAAAGCATTATACTGGATCACCGTAATCAATGTAACTAACGCATTAGTTAATGTTATAATATGATTAAATGTAGTAAATACACCATATGGGCCAAGTAACTTTAGCACAAACATTGACACCGTGTTCTTGGTATTTCCTCCTACCGATTATGCAGAAGACACTAATACATGTGAATTACAAGGAATGTAAAATATACCGAAATCCACAGTATGTAACAAATTGATATTGAATAATATGGGTTTGCTGCTGACATACTGTATAAATAACATCCGGGGTTCGTATCTCGCTGTTTTATAGACATTTTACTGTACATACATGTTGACAGGGAAAGGAAATCAGGAGTATTTCATTTATGCCACTAACACTCCCCCGAGAGAGAGAGAGAGAGAGAGAGAGAGAGAGAGAGAGAGAGAGAGAGAGAGAGAGAGAGAGAGAGAGAGAGATGAGAGAGAGAGAGATGAGAGAGAGAGAGATGAGAGAGAGAGAGATGAGAGAGAGAGAGATGAGAGAGAGAGAGAGAGAGAGAGAGAGAGAGAGAGAGAGAGAGAGAGAGAGAGAGAGAGAGAAGGCTAGTTGGAATTTAAAAAAAAAACAAAATATTGTGATGTGATATCCTGGATTATTGTGTCCTGGCTTTGATTCTCAGGCAAGATGGATAAGCCATTTTCTTGCAACCTGTGCCTCTGATTACCTTTTCAAAACCCACCCGGGCTTTAAAAAAAAAAAAAAAAAAAAAAATTGTAACTTTGAAAATAGTGCAGTTGGCCGTGATCCAAGTTTAATAACTCAACCGAGGTAACCACCACCCCAGGCTAAAAGGGCAATACTATTAAACGCTGCAACCAACTTTACTGCATGTAAGCATGTGCTCTCTCTCTCTCTCTCTCTTGGCAATTGAACCAAATCCTGTGTATAATGGCAACACAGGGTTTAATACATTATGTAAACTTCATCTTTGATAAGCATTCAGGGCTTCAAACAATTCCTATTACATATATACTTGCTAAATATTGTTCCTCCAGGTCTGATATGTCTTCTTGTCCTGAGTACTTATACTGAATATACGGAACAGAAGAGCAAGCAGGCTGTGTTAGGGTTTGCTTGGGAACAGTTTCAAGCATTTCACGAGAAAACTATTGCAAAACCAGTAGGATAGTATATGTACGATTATACAGTATGTTGAGAATGTGTGTGTTTAAGGGGGCTCACCTCCATTATATATATATATATATATATATATATATATATATATATATATATATATATATATATATAATGTAATAAAATATATGAAATATCCTGATGTTTGCTCCTGCCTATCCTCCCTAGATATATTAATTTGTCTTAGCATTTTCTACCCCCTCCTAACTTATGTATTATGTTTTACCTTCCGATATTATTTATCTTTATACTTGTTTTTGTAACTGTTTGTTGCCACAACTTCTTCGATAAATTCACATTATATATATTCTCTTACTTTCTATTTCTCTTTCATCTTCTGTACATATATGTGTGTTGTTCCTACATTTAACACCGGCCTATCAACATATCTTAAGGTTAGTTAAGTTGGTTCCTGCTTTAAATTGCCACAATTTGTTTTCTCTCTCTCCTAAACTGCAACTATGTAATGATAGCCAGAAAATAATGAAACTTTGCATCCACGTATCCTGAACAGGTTACCGTGCTTATATATCACCCATTGCTCACCTTATTTCAGCCTATTTCCTTCCGATTATTCTCGCAGACCGTCCGCTATTCTTCAAACGCCACCTCTAGACTCTTTCCGCACTTCTGACACCCGAATATCGCACACACAAAGCAAAAACAACTGAGGGAAGAGCGACGCATCTTTACCGAGTGTCTCCGTCTCAGGGAATCTAGCGAGAGTCTATAGTCCTCCTCCTGGACACTTGCATACAATAACAGAAATGTGCGTCTTAAAAATCAACTAAACTATTAAACCGCTAAGTCAATATCAGTATGTTGATTTGTGATAGTGAAAATAATTATGACGATCCCCTAGAGTTAAATAGGGAAGGTGATTTGACTTGCCTATCCGGGTACCCAGCCAAGACAGCCAAATGTCGCGCTTTTCCCGCCCAAACCCCGTTTTCTGTGAACTTGACATTGTATCACTTTTGTTAAGGGGAGATTTCCACTTGAGGGATTTCTTTCTCCCTCATATTTAGCCCTATTGGTTTTAAGTTATTAAGATATTCGCCCCATTAGTTTGGGGATTTTAAGAACTATCGCCCCATTTCTGTCCATTTGTAGACCTTTCATGCCAATTAGCTGTCGATTTGTTTAGGCGAGCAATAACGAGCCTAAATGGCACGAAAGGTCTTAAAATTGACAAACAAATGAGGCGAAAGGTCTCACAATTGTCAAACTAACGGAATGAACGTCTTAAAATCTCAAAACTATTATGCTAAACATGAGGGAGAAGGAGGTCCAGAAAAAGCGACTACCTCAATAAGTATTATGTATAGTCTTCGAGTATACTTCGAGTGCCGTTGTAAAGGCTTATCCCTCAAATTTCAGGGTGTCATACGAAAGCCGAGTCCAATACATTAAGGGGGGTGACCTGCTTTTTGTTATTTCTGTCCTTTTTTCTCTTTCTCTGGCTTGTATCCATTCGGCCCCATTCAGCCAACTATTTTAAGACGTATATCCCCATCTAGGTGTCGATTTCTTCCTGGCGAGCGATAGCGAGCCAGCATTATATGAAGAAATCCGGCTTCGCCGGAGACATTTTTCTATCGAAAAATGTACAAATTTAGCCTGCTGTCAAACAAAACTAAAAAATACGCTGGCTCGCTACCGCTCCCCAGTAAAAAAAATTGACCCCTGGATGGGGATAAACGTCTTAAAACAGTAGGCTGAATGGGGCCAAATGTATACAAGCCAGAGAAAGATAGAAGAGGACAGAACAAGAACAGGTCATTATTGTATTATTGTATTACTAAAGATAAAATTATGGTAGCCTATATAGCCCAGTTCAAATTATGGTAGCCTATATAGCCCAGTTCAAATTATGGTAGCCTATATAGCCCAGTTCAAATTATGGTAGCCTATATAGCCCAGTTCAAATTATGGTAGCCTATATAGCCCAGTTCAAATTATGGTAGCCTATATAGCCCAGTTCAAATTATGGTAGCCTATGTAGCCCAGTTCAAATTATGGTAGCCTATATAGCCCAGTTCAAATTATGGTAGCCTATATAGCCCAGTTCAAATTATGGTAGCCTATATAGCCCAGTTCAAATTATGGTAGCCTATATAGCCCAGTTCAAATTATGGTAGCCTATATAGCCCAGTTCAAAATTATGGTAGCCTATATAGCCCAGTTCAAATTATGGTAGGCCTATATAGCCCAGTTCAAATTATGGTAGCCTATATAGCCCAGTTCAAATTATGGTAGCCTATATAGCCCAGTTCAAATTATGGTAGCCTATATAGCCCAGTTCAAATTATGGTAGCCTATATAGCCCAGTTCAAATTATGGTAGCCTATATAGCCCAGTTCAAATTATGGTAGCCTATATAGCCCAGTTCAAATTATGGTAGCCTATGTAGCCCAGTTCAAATTATGGTAGCCTATATAGCCCAGTTCAAATTATGGTAGCCTATATAGCCCAGTTCAAATTATGGTAGCCTATATAGCCCAGTTCAAATTATGGTAGCCTATATAGCCCAGCTCAAATTATGGTAGCCTATATAGCCCAGTTCAAATTATGGTAGCCTATATAGCCCAGTTCAAATTATGGTAGCCTATATAGCCCAGTTCAAATTATGGTAGCCTATATAGCCCAGTTCAAATTATGGTAGCCTATATAGCCCAGTTCAAATTATGGTAGCCTATATAGCCCAGTTCAAATTATGGTAGCCTATATAGCCCAGTTCAAATTATGGTAGCCTATATAGCCCAGTTCAAATTATGGTAGCCTATATAGCCCAGTTCAAATTATGGTAGCCTATATAGCCCAGTTCAAATTATGGTAGCCTATATAGCCCAGTTCAAATTATGGTAGCCTATGTAGCCCAGTTCAAATTATGGTAGCCTATATAGCCCAGTTCAAATTATGGTAGCCTATATAGCCCAGTTCAAATTATGGTAGCCTATATAGCCCAGTTCAAATTATGGTAGCCTATATAGCCCAGTTCAAATTATGGTAGCCTATATAGCCCAGTTCAAATTATGGTAGGCTATATAGCCCAGTTCAAATTATGTCTTTAGAAAGAAAAAACAATTTATTTTATCTTTCCTAATACAATAATATAGACTAAAGATATTGGACTTGGCTTTCGTTTGACGCCCTGCAACTAGGTATCTTATATTATATACCATCTTCTACCTGTTTATGAACGATGATAGATCAATGCTAATGACAACCAACCTAGCAAATGACCAACGTTATCAATTCGCATGACAAGAGAAATATATGCTACTGGTACTTTACGATATCTTTTATATCTATAATACCGGTAGATGTCCATAATTCACACATATATAATTATATATATATATATATATATATATATATATATATATATATATATATATATATATATATATATTCTCTCCCTCTCTTTCGCTGGGTTGAATCTATTTGGCCCCATTCAGCCTACTGTTTTAAGACGTTTATCCCCATCCAGGTGTCGATTTTTTTGTTTTTTTAAATTTGACAGCAAGCTAAATTTGAGAAAGAGATAAAAGGAGAGACAACATAAAAGGCAGATCAACCGCTTTAAGGGGAAAGGGTATATTTTTGGGGTCGATTATTTCATATATTTATTATTTTTGTAGTTTCCTCCCTAGACCTCCATCAAACTTAAGAAAACACATCCATTAGATCCCCCATTTAGATTAATGTGTACATTTTTTGGTCAAAATATGTCGAAGGCCGGTTCTTCCAAAATTACAGGCTCACTATCGTTCGCCAGGAAAAATAATCGACACCCTAAATAGCACGAAAGGTCTTAATATTGACAAAGGAATGGGGCGAAAGGTATTAAAATCGACAAACTAATGGGAAAAACAAACATATGAAAACTGATGGGGCTAAACATGAGGGAGAAGGGGGTCTAGAAAAACGATCCATCTCCCCTTAAGTGTGTGTGTGTGTGTGTGTGTGTGTGTGTGTGTGTGTGTGTGTGTGTTAATTGATGCACTTGTGGAAAATGTATAATGGGTGTATAGGGCCTATGCTCAGACTTAAGGGAGCCCACCTCGCTGTTTTTATCTTTCTCTCCCTCTCTCTTTGGCTTGTATCAATTCGGCCCCATTCAGCCTACTGTTTTAAGACGTTTACCACCATCCAGGTGTCAATATTTTCCTGGTGAGCAGTAGCGAGCCAGCATATATATATATATTTGTTTTAACAGCAAGCTAAATTTGTACATTTTTCGATAGAAAAATGTCTCCGGCGAAGCCGGATTTCTCCACACAATGCTGGCTCGCTATCGCTCGCCAGGAAGAAATCGACACCTGGATGGGGATAAACGTCTTAAAACAGTTGGCTGAATGCGGCCGAATGGTACAATGGTGTCTGTGTGTATGTCGGTTTATGTGTGCGTGGGAGGGTGTCGGTGTCTGTGTGTGAGAGTGTGGCTGTCTGTGGGTGTGTCAGTGTCTGTATGTGTGTCAGTGTCTGTATGTGTGTCAGTACAACACCACAATTTTCAGGGTCTTGAACTGTGGTAAAGGAGAGGATTTGTTCTTGACAAGACAATTTATCTCAGAAACGCCAAGTAAATAAGCATTACCGTCGCCCCCACACAACAAATGGGTGGTGTGGGTTGGGAATAATGCTGCCCGGATGAAGGACTTTGTTTGCATAATTCCACTGCTAATCATCTAGTTGACTCCCTACCCATAATATAATTCCTACTAATTTAATTTAAATATAAATGTAATATATCTCACATATTTAAATATAAATGTAATATATCTCACATATTCTTCTACAACCCAATGCACCTAGCTAATGTACTGTATACACGCCAATTATACACTGATATACAGTATCATGCAATGCACGTAATTTAACTGTTTATGATAGATGAGGCAATTAGATGTATAACAACTCTCTCCTATTAGTAACACAATTTATAATGCAAACAAAGTACAGGGTAGCGCAGAATTCGGTCATAGCCACCCTGAATAATCATTCTGACATTTGTCATTAAAGGTCAGGTCAGGTGAAGGTATTGAGGGATAAGCCTTTACAACGACACCTCGTAGCTACAATCTACTTTTCCTATTTTCTGATGAATGTAGAGAGGGGAGAAGGGGTGTTGGAAAAAGAGGAAGCTGTTAGTGGCTTTGTTATGTGGGTTATTAGTCTGTATACGTCGTCGAGGTGTAACCCACTGGGTGAGAGCATGTGAAACACGCCAGGACGTACTACCACACCCTCTAAATGTCCGCTTTGACTGGGATCGAACCCAGGTCAAGCAGATTTACACGTGAGCGTGCTCTTCACTCAACCGCCACGTGATAAACGCTTATCATCTCAAATATCCTCCATAGAATAAACCCTGTAACTATTAACAACGATCACATCATATTGCTCAATATATTTGTCAGTTTCTCTCCGTCCTACACTCCTGTTCTAATCCTCCATTATCCCCTTCCAAAGAGGCCGGCTTACAGCAGTCTTAGCAAGGATTTATTAACACTTAATGGTATATTTTTGGAAGTTTATGAATGTAAATAAATACTATAGTGTGTGTGTGTGTGTGTGTGTGTGTGTGTGTGTGTGTGTGTGTGTGTGTGTATGTGTGTGTTCCATATTGACTAATTGGACTGGATATATACTGAGGTGCCTAATTGATCATGCAAATATTTGACAACAAATATATATTCAGAGCGCAAATTGTATATAGTATAATTTATAAGCACACTGATCTGCCTAACACGAATATATGTTGGAAACCCATTACATTTAGAAGGGTAATTTCAAATTATAATTTAGATAATTCATAGGGTATCATCAAAATACAGTATAATTAAACATTAATACAATGGTAACTTGAATCATTTATAATATCCTATAAATTCCTTTCACGACAGGTATTTGTTTATGATTATTGTACCACGGTATATTATTTCCTCTCGATAATATAGAGCAACACGGTTTGGTACACTCACACGTACTAAAAACTGCCCAGGAGTTAATCCCTGGACAGATGGAAGAGGGGAGGCGAGAGAAGGAAGGTGGGGAAGTTGGAGAAGTTTAAAGGTGAATGCAGTTAGATTTGTTTAACTATATCATCTAATTAGTTTTTCATATGATGACTGTATCAAATTAATCTTTCATATGATGATTGTGTCTGTTTGTTATTGTGAATGTGTGTTTTTGCGTGTGTGTGTGTGTGTGTGTATGAGAGAGAGAGAGAGAGAGAGAGAGAGAGAGAGAGAGAGAGAGAGAGAGAGAGAGAGAGAGAGAGAGAGAGAGAGAGAGAGAGAGAGAGAGCGAGAGCGAGAGAGAGAGAGAGAGAGAGAGAGAGAGCGAGAGAGAGAGAGAGAGAGAGAGTGTGTGTAGTGGATCAATATTAGTCAAGGTTAATGACGGAAGACTTTCATGGGGTGTAATCGACCCAATCTTTTTAAGGTAATTTGTTTAATAATTCGGTCAGGGTTACATAAATGTGGTGGGGCCGCTAGTCAAAGGTAGAATAGAACTGGTCAATTAGCCTTTCTCTCTATTTATAATGCTTGAAAGCAAAACACATGGTTTGTCTTGGCATCCCTGGGATTCCGTAGATGGTATATATTAGTTCCAAGCTCATATTTATTGTTCCGTAGGTAATTCCGTAAGTACACTTGAAAGCGAAATCGTGGTCAACATCCCAGGATACATCACGATTTCCAGTTGCTGGCACTGATTCTTGTAGGTGGGACAGGGGCTTTAGACGCTATGTTTGCTGTGTGTAGTCATTCCTTTATAGAGGATCACATAGAACTATCAATCATGATCCAGTCATGTGTGCGATGTTCTTGTACTTGATCAACTTTAAATAATGAAGAATGAGACGAATAACAATTGAACCTTGACCACACCACACTATACTTTATCCTTCCCAGCCTTATACACCTATTAAGTTTACCACGGGCGGGTGCCCAACCCCGAAAGGGGTTGAAATAGGGGAGCTATCCTCCCGCCAAAGGCGGCTTTCTAGGGCCTTTCCTAGCTGATGCCGAGAGGACTGAGTTCTAGTCATGTGGTGATGGGCTGGTCTATCAGAGTGAGAACTGAGCGATCTCTGCCATACCCATAGCTTACTCTGACTGTTCCTTTTACTTATATATTTTCTAGATCTCAAGTGACGGCGTCTCTTCCGTGGATTGACCTCCCAATTTACCAAGATTGGAAGCCAAAGCGTCACATTTTTCCTTTGCCTCTCAACTATCTCTTCATAATTGCTGAGGGGCACAGGGCCCTGGGTGGGGCTTTGGTTTCCCGGGCGTTTCCGCACCCTCATCAGCTCCCCGCCATGGAGTGGCTTCGGTCACCCAGGCTTTATTGTGGTCGGCAGGGAGGGATCTGTGGGGGCGCTCGGTTATGGCCTTGGCCTTGCTCGGGGCCTTGGGGCTGTTCGGCCAGGCAGCTTGGGGAACAACAACTAAGTTTACCATCATAAACACCAAATGAGGAGGAGCAATTTTTGACAACGTTTCGCAGACAGCTTCTTCAGGTCACTAACAGATGCGAAACGTTGTCTATAAAGTGCTCCTTCTCATTTGGTGTTTATATTTATTCTGTCAACTTTCAACATTTACCATTATAGTCTCATTGACGGTCGTCCGGTCATTCGCTCCAGTTTGTAGGAAGTCACACCATTTGAAAACCACCTTCATCATTTGTCAATCGTCAGATTTTACAGTCCACACTACTGAACATTCGAACATTATATATCAGTCAAGATAAGAAAATAATTAAATATAATATAATCAAGGAGAAACACCCACGCGCCATCTCTCTCTCTCTCTCTCCAAACACACACACACACACACACACACACACACACATTTGCTGGTGTAAAACTGAGACAAAATAAAATTGTTCCCTGGGATCTATTTAATCTTGTCAATATTCGAGTCACTGCTTACAGGTTTTACAATATATTTTATATTTTAGAACGCAGAGGTAATTCCATGACCCTTATTTTATACAAATTCATATTTAGTATATATATATTTAGTATATATATATGTATATATATAAAATAAAACGGGTTGTTTGTACTACCTAACATCTGTGAAGGGACATCCAATCTATTTCACTAATGACTGGACGAAGGATAAATGATCACTGCGTTATATATACAGTATATACACTATATAGTATATACTGTATATATATATATATACTGTATATATATATATATATATATATATATATATACTGTACATATACAGTATATATATATATATATATATATATATATATATATATATGCCTCCTATATTACAGGCTCGTTATTGCTCGCTAGAGAGAAATTGCTACGTACATGGCCAGAAAGATCTTAATATTGACAAAACAATGGGCGAAAGGTCTTAAAATTGCCAAATTAATGGGGTGAACGTCTTGATATGAGGGAGGAGGTCCAAAAAAGGAAAAACAAATCCCCTAATGGAAGTGCGGTAAGTGCCGGACGCCCGTGTCGTATAATAAGGTAAAGGCTCTTGACTGGTAAGTGGTATAGTATAATGAGAATCTTAGCACGCTTAGGATGTATTTTGAAACACTTTTTATGTAAATGTACTAATGTGTATATATATAGTATTATAATAATTGCATGTAATGAATGCATGCATGTAATATTATGAATGTACAATTAATTATAGATAATCGAATTAAACGAACTAGAGATGAATAGATGTGGTCTCTCTGAAATATTGAAAACAACTGGTATTCGTTTTTTAACATTCGTTCTTTTTCAACATCATGTTCTATATCCCACAGATTGTGGTGTACAATATTTAGTCAAAGCATTTATAGAGTTCGCTATGGAATGCTTATATATATATATATATATATATATATATATATATATGTGTGTGTGTGTACAGTATATACTGTATATATAACGCAGTGATCATTTATCCTTCGTCCAGTGAATAGTGAAATAGATTGGATGTCCCTTCACAGATGTTAGGTAGTACAAACAACCCGTTTTCTTTTACTCAAACCGACACATATAATATACACTAACGTAGCTATTACCTTCAACATTACATCACATTACATCATCCAGCCTTAGCGACGTCCGTTAGCCAACGTCTACTTTTGTAACCCTCAGAGCCAAGGATCAGTCCGCACAGACCCAGCATCGGTTAAGGAGAGGTTTTTAGTTTGGTCTATAGATATCCATCAAGCTTAAGATTACACCACCTTGAGCCCCTTTGAAGATAAATTTGTACATTTTTCGGTAGAAAAATGTCCCGGCTGAAAGCCGGTTCCTCTTAAATTACAGGCTCGCTATCGCTCGCCAGGATAAAATCGACACCTAAGTGGCACGACAGGTTTTAAAATTGACAGAAATGGGTCGAAAGTTCTTAAAATCGTCAAAATAATGGGGCAAACGTCTTAAAATTAGAAAACCAATGGGGCTAAACATTTGGGAGAAAGGAGTCAAGAAAAAAATCCCTCAAGTGGAAATCTCCCCTTAATGGACATCAGCTATTATCTCCTTATTAAACTCATTTTAGGCCTCCCTAAAGGGTAGTAGTGGTCTCAAACTTGTACAAATGGTAGCATAGGATATGGGGAAAATATGGCAGCACACACAGACCACCTTGGGCCACCCCCTTTTGAATTTAATATTAAGATAATAAAGAACAATTGTGAATAATGCTTGGAACTGGGTGTTACATTAACCCTTGCCGAACGGCGATATAAATCTTCCCGCGAACTCTGGAAACGGATGTTTCGTCGAATTATCGGGATTTAGGCGCGCTTATATATATACGCAACAAAATTACCTAACCTAGGTTATATATATATATATATATATATATATATATATATATATATATATATATATATATATATATATATATATATATATCCAGCAGCAATACTCATTGTTATCTTGCAATGGGTGAAGAATAGAAGTCTCTAGAGCAAGTGATTCACTTATTTATGGTGAAAATAAATAGGTCAGGTATAGCCGCCACGAGCCTAGAACCATGTAAACTCCTGAGTTATGTCATTTACAGATACTCATAACTCTGCAAACACATGGCCTAACATAGTTTATGTACATACCAGAGGCAATGCTCGGTGTTATCTTGTGATGGGTGAAGACTAGATAACTGTACATTAAGTGGTTATTGTGCGAGGTGGGAAATAAAACTGAGTGTTTTGTTATGATACTGAGAACTGTTTGAATGCGTGTTATATATTATGTAATAATATTGATTATATTGATTATATTGATTATATTGATTATATTGATTTGATTACTAATTTAGTTCACCATTGAAACCATTCCTAAGTCATTGTCAACTGCTTTCATGCATCGTTTGGGACTCAGGAAAAGCAATACAAGCTTTCGTTAGGCGTGCATACAAGTAGGAGACACATGGCTGACTGGCTATGGGTTATTGTTCTTCTTGGTTATACGGACCAAAACTTTCTCTAGTGCAGTTTTAAGTAGTTTTAAGGGGAGATTTCCACTTGAGGGATTTTATTCTTGACTCCTTTCTACCTCATGTTTAGCCCCATTGTTTTTCTAATTTTAAGACGTTTGCCCCATTATTTAGACGATTTTAAGAACGTTCAACCCATTTCTGTCAATTTTAAGACCTTTCGTGCCATTTAGGTGTCGATTTTATCCTGGCGAGCGATAGCGAGCCTGCAATTTAAGAGGACCCGGCTTTCAGCCGGGAAATTTTTCTTCCGAAAAATGTACAAATTTATCTTGAAAGGGGCTCAAGGGGGTGTAATCTTAAGCTTGAAGGATATCTAGGGACCAAACTAAAAACCTCCCCTTAAACCATACAATAAGATGGAGCTATGTAGGCCAGCCGTGTGTTATGGGGAAAACTCGATATGGACTCTATGAAGGCCAGTAAGTTACTTTTTGCATGGGCTCAATGGGGTAATGAACCTGTCCTGCGTATGTATTTTTGATACCATTGTAACTTGTTAAATTAGATTATTCATTTATAAGCCATTAATTTACATTAATTTTTACGCAATTTTACTTACTGGCGTTTGTCTTGTCTCCTTTGTTTATCATATCTTTCGTCTCTGTCTATCCTCTAACGTCTTCCCTTCATGCTGGAAGTTTGCTCACATTCAACCTGTCCCAAAGAAGGGTGACCGCTCTCAACCCTCCAACTATCGTCCAATTGCTCTTATCTCTTGTCTTTCTAAAGTTTTTGAAACTATTCTTGCTTCCAAATTTCTTAAGCATTTCTCTTCTCATAATCTGCTCTCAGATCGCCAGTATGGCTTCCTTAAGGGTCGCTTTACTGGTGATCTTCTTTCATATCTTACTAACTCTTGGTCATCCTCCTTTCGGGACTTCGGTGAGACTTTTTCTATTGCACTAGACATATCGAAAGCCTTCGATAGAGTCTGGCATAAATCGTTAATTTCTAAACTACCCTCCTTCGGTTTCTATCCCTCCATCTGTGCCTTTGTCTCTAATTTCCTTTCCGGCCGTTCCATAGCCGCGGTTGCGGACGGCCATTGTTCACTTCCTCACCCTATAAACTCCAGTGTTCCTCAGGGCTCTGTCGTATCTCCTATTCTCTTTCTAATTTTTATAAATCATCTCCTTAACTGTACCTTAATTCCCATCCATTCATACGCAGACGACTCAACCTTACACTACTCCATTAGTTTTTCAGAACGCCCCAGCCAGCAATCCCTCAACGACAAACGTAATGAAGCCATAGAACTCTTAAATTCTGATCTAAATACTATTTCCAATTGGGGCAGAGAAAACCTTGTTAACTTTAATTCTTCCAAAACCCAATTTCTCCATCTATCTACCCGTCAGGATCTCCCAGCGGACTATCCCTTATTCTTCAACAATACAAAAATCATCCCTTCATCTTCTCTCAATATTCTTGGTGTCTCTTTTTCTTCTGCTCTCATTTGGAAGGACCATATTACCAGTCTTGCTAAGGCAGCCTCCCAGAAGCTGGGTATTCTCAACCGCCTTAGAGGGTTCTTTTCCCCTGCACAGCTTCTTGCTCTGTACAGAGGCATAGTGCGCCCTTGTATTGAGTATTGTTCACATGTGTGGGGAGGTTCCTCTCACACCGCTCTCCTAGACAAAGTTGAAAGGAAGGCCTATCGTATCATTAACTCCCGTCCACTCACCAACTCTCTGCAATCTCTCTCTCTCCGCCGCAATGTTGCATCTCTCTCGCTATTCTATCGCTACTATAATAATCAGTGTTCCTCAGAGCTATCCCAGTGCATACCACCTCCTTTACGTAGGGCACGTGGTACCCGACTTGCAACTCAATCCCACCCCTACTCTGTGCAACTCTCCAACCCAAGAGTGAAACGTTACTCTCAAACTTTCTTCTAATCAACAGCTGAGCTCTGGAACTCTCTCCCAGAATCAGTCTTTCCCTCTTCCTATGACTTAAATTGCTTCAAACTCTGTGCGTCCAGGCATTTTGGCTCGAACGTCCCTTGATTTTGGCCCTGTCACTCTTTCAACTATGGGGGAGGCACTCGCTATAGGCAGTTATGCCTTTTGCCTCCCTCAATCACATAGAAAAAAAAAAAAATGGAGTGTTGACCATTTAACGTAACTCTATATTATAGACAGCTAAACTGGCTTATGAAGGATTGAAAATGGCTGAAGCTTTTTCAGTAATATACATCAAAAGTTAACATGAGCAAATAACTCTTGCCTATAATATTATGAAATTTAGGAAAATATAATCCACACTATCTCGCAAACTAAAATGTCTTCTTCAACTAAATCAGTCAGTTTCGCAATTTTCAGAAATGCTATTCATAAGGATATAAATATTTCATGCAAAGTCAATATTTGGGTAACGTACGGTAGGTATATTCAAGTTAGTTAAGGGGAGATGAGCCGTTTTTGGGGTCTGTTAATTCATTTATTCCTTTATTTCTTAGTTTCCTCGCTAGACCTCCATCAAGCTTAGAAAAACACCCCCTAGACCACCCCTTCAAGATAAATTTGTACATTTTTCGGTAGACAAATGTCCCGGTCGAAGGCCGATGCCTCTTAACATTTCAGGTTCGCTATCGCTCGCCAGAAACAAATAGACACCTAAATGGCACGAAAGGTCTTAAAATTGACAACGAAATGGGGCGAAAGGTCTTAAAATCGCCAAACTAATGGGCCGAACGTCTTATAATCTCAACACAAATGGGGCTAAACACGAGGGAGAAAGTGGTCCAGAAAACCGGCCCATCCCCCCTTAAAAGTGGGCCGAAAGTTACTGGTTCGAAATTACCAAGGTCTGAAATTACCATGGTCTGAAATTACCAAGGACCGAAATTACCAAGGTCGGAATTGACTGGCAACCATTCCACCTCTATATCACCACTAGTCATACAGCATTAAGGGAGCCCACCTCGTTTTTTTTTTCTCCTCTTTCTCTCCCTCTCTCTTTTACTTGTATCCATTCGGCCCCATTCAGCCTACTGTTTTAAGACGTTTACCCCTATCCAGGTGTCTATATTTTCCTGGCGAACGGTAGCGAGCCAGCATATGTATATTTTTGTTTTGACACCAAGCTAAATTTGTACTTTTTCGATAGAAAAATGTCTCCGGCGAAGCCGTATTCAATGCTGGCTCGCTATCGCTCGCCAGGATAAAATCGACACCTAGATGGGGATAAACGTCTTAAAACGGTTGGCTAAATGGGGCCGAGTGGATACAAGCCAGAGAAAGAGAGAAAAGGAGAAAAAAAACCCGGTGACCCTCCCCCCCCCCCTTAAATAACCGGTCATATCGCAGTAACCTTCCTCCACTGTACGACCGTTGGCCACAGTTTATGACAGTCCAACTCATTCCCGTACAGTTCCATGCATCATAAGTTCCGTTCCTCCTTATATGACATTAAATAAAGTGTTCTTGATTTAGAAGAGTTACTTATTATCCAGTAGTTAATTCACCTTCTTAAGGGGAGATCTCCACTTGAGGGATTTTTGAGATTTTTAAGACGTTTGCCCCCATAAGTTTGGTGATTTTAAGAATTTCCGCCCCATTCTGTCAATTTTAAGACCTTTCGTGCAATTTAGGTGTCGATTTTATCCTGGCGAGCGATAGCGAGCCTGTAATTTAAGAGTAACCGGCCTTCGGCCGGGACATTTTTCTACCGAAAAATGTACACATTTATCTTGAAAGGGGGTCAAGGGGGTGACATTTTAAGATTGCTGGAAGAGTAGGAAACAAACTAGAAACCTCCCCTTAAGCAACTGATAAATATGATACTACACGCTAAGTTCAATTACACTAATAACTTATAACGTCACAGGTTATAAGTCTCGCTACGTCGTAACTCTGGGTCCAATGTCCAATTGTTTGCCTCCAGTGGTGCCAATGCTATTAAGGGTATAGGCAGACCGTTTTTCTGGACCCCCTTCTCCCTAATGTTTAGCCCCGCTAGTTTTGAGATTATAAGACGTTCGGCACATTAGTTTGGCGATTTTAACACCTTTCGCTCCATTTCGTTGTCAATTTAAGACCTTTCGTGCCATTTAGGTGTCGATTTTTTCCTGGCGAGCGATAGCGAGCCTGCAATTTTAAGAGGAATCGGCCTTCGGCCAGGAAATTTTTCTACCGAAAAATGTACAAATTTATCTTGAAGGGGGGTCTATGGGGTGTTTTTCTAAGCTTGATGGAGGTCTAGGGAGGAAACTAAAAAAAATATATGAATAAATGAATTAATAGACCAAACAAACGGCCAGTCTCCCCTTAATAGCAACTGACGGACGTGATTGGATGGCGTGCCCCCTGGCAGTTCTACCATCCATAAAGAAGCGGGGATTGAAAACAGCCTATTTGTAAGGCGAGAGTAATGCCTGTCCTCAAATACTAGTGCATTTATCTGTCTACAACCTCTGCAGCCCCATGATGCCATGTTTACCTTTAATTCTAACTAAAATTTGATGATTTTATGCAGTGTAAGAAGACGGTTTATGGAGATCGTATTTACGCATTTGAGTCGTAGAGGTAGATTATAGACCAAAGGAAATAGTGTAATGGTAACCAGAATATGACGATAATTACGTAATGGTGGTGAAGGGGTTAATGAGTGTCTTTATTCTAAGGTTCGAACACGGATTTTTTTTTTTTTTTTTTTTTTTTTTATGGGTTGAAGGGCCGGAGGATCCGAAGACTCCTTTTCACCCTGCCGCGTAACCTATTTTACTGTCAGGCGAAACAGAGGCAAGGGGTGTGCAGAGATTGCCCAAACGATCTCCACCAGCCGAGAATCGTCGCTAGCTACTGGTCACCCCCGTTCGAACACGGATGTCAATGAGTGATACTCTGCATTGTTGCTGTCATTGTAGTTGTAGTTCTTATACTTGGGGGTCGTCACAGGCAAGCTTTAGATAAGACAATTGTCATTTGTCGTCGTGTTTGTTGAGGTTTTATATATTAGGGAAAATTCATATTTGTTTTCACCATTCCACTAATTAATTTACAAATAAACCTAACTAATTAAATCAATGACAGTAATGAATACATGAGGTACTCCAAGAAATCGAACCTAGGATACTCACACCGAAATTCCGCACACTAAGCATTATGCTATCAAGACAGATATGATTCACAAAATGACTCTTTCCAATTCCCTGACAGACACATATGTATTAGTGGAGACAACTACTGTGTTCGCTATATTTGTTGATAAGTGTGTGTCTATGTACAGTCACACCAACAAGTCCTTGAGCAGGGAGGGTCAGCAAAATGTGTAGCCTACAATTGACCACTTGCGAGTTTCGGTCCATAAGGAAGTTGGAGCTGTAGACATCAATATTTAGCAGAATGATCAGCTAAAATACGGTCATTATACATTTATAAATACGGTCATTATACATTTATAAATACGGTCATTATACATTTATAAATACGGTCATTATACATTTATAAATTCATAAATCAAAATGGATCATAATTTTTATCCATCAGAAACCCACATTATTATTGCATCTCTCTTTAAGGGGAGATCTCCACTGGAGGGATTTTTTTCTTGACCCCTTTCTCCCTCATGTTTATCCCCATTGCTTTTGATATTATAAAACGTTTGCCCCATTAGTTTAGCGATTTTAAGAACTTTCACCCCATTTTAAGACCTTTCGTGCCATTCAGGTGTCGATTATATCCTGGCGAGCGATAGCGAGCCTGTAATTTAATAGGAACCGGCCTTTGGCCGGGACATTTTTCTACCGAAAAATGTACAAATTTATCTTGAGAGGGGGTCAAGGGGGTGACATTTTAAGATTGCTGGAGGAGTAGGAAACAAGCTAAAAAACTCCCCTTAATATCGATGTTCACGGCTCCAACTTCCTTATAGCCTGAAACTCGCAAGTGGTCAATTGGAGAGCCCCGCACCTCGCTGGTTTGTGGGTGGACAGAACTATAATTTACCCCTCTGGTCAAGGCATTAAAGGGGGAGGATTTATTATTTTGTCGATTATTTCATGTATTAATTATTTCTGTCTTTACTTTCCTCCCTAGACCTCCATCAAACTTAAATAAACACATCCATTAGATACCCCTTCTAGATTAATATGTACATTTCGGCCGGTTCTTCCAAAATTACAGGCTCACTTTCGTTCGCCGGGAATAAAATCGACACCTAAATAGCACGAAAGGTCTTATTATTGACAAAGACATGGGGCGAAATGTCATAAAATCGACAAACTAATGGGGCAAACATCTTGAAATCTGAAAACTAATGGGGCTAAACATGAGGGAGAAGGGGGACCAGAAAAAAGACTCATCTCCCCTCAATGGTGTGACTGAACTGTAGAATCATGGTGTGTGTCACAATTTACCAAATGGATATAAAGTGCGCGCAGACGTGAGAGAGAGAGAGAGAGAGAGAGAGAGAGAGAGAGAGAGAGAGAGAGAGAGAGAGAGAGAGAGAGAGAGAGAGAGAGAGAGAAATAGAGAGAGAGAGAGAAATAGAGAGCAAGATAGAGAGAGAGAAATAGAGAGCGAGAGAGAGAGAGCGAGAGAGCGCGAGAGAGAGAGAGAGAGAGAGAGAGAGAGAGAGAGAGAGAGAGAGAGCGAGAGCGAGAGCGAGAGAGAGAGCGAGAGCGAGAGAGAGAGCGAGAGAGAGAGCGAGAGAGAGAGAGAGAGAGAGCGAGAGAGAGAGAGAGCGAGAGCGAGAGAGAGAGAGAGATGCATTTTAATTGTGGTTATCTGACCCTTTAGAGATAAGCCAACATAGAAAACAGACAATAAGATAAATACACACTAGTATTCCATAGACAATAACATGCAGCTCTATTACTACCTGTACCTTTAAGGGGGGTGACCTGCTTTTTGTATTTCTCTCCTTTTCTCTCTTTGTCTGGCTTGTCTCCATTCGGCTCCATTCAGCCAACTATTTTAAGACGTTTAACCCCTGTAGGTGTCGATTTCTTCCTGGCGAGCGATAGCGAGCCAGCATTATATTAAGAAATCCGGCTTCGCCGGAGACATTTTTCTATCGAAAAATGTACAAATTTAGCCTGCTGTCAAAAACATTTAAAAAATATGCTGGCTCGCTACCGCTCACCAGTAAAAAGTTGACACCTGGATGGGGATAAAAGTCTTAAAACAGTAGGCTGAATAGGGCCGAATGGATACAAGCTAGAGAAAGAGAGAAAAAGGGGAAAGAAAAGCAGGTGACCCCCCCCCCCTTAATGAACCTGAATATCAGGAAAGGTTCTAGTGTGCACGGGGCAGGGGAGAAACTTAAATATTAATAGTAGCTTTTGATAATCTGATCCACAATAACTATGGGGTATATATATATGATGTGGCTCAGTATATACAGTACATACATATATACATACATATATACATACCTATATACATACATATATACATCTCTTTATAAACAAGCCTAATTCCATCATAATACATATAGTACAATAGCCAAAACAATGCTATTTCGTGTTAATTTTCATGCATTCCTCAACTCTCCAACCCAAGAGTGAAACGCTATTCTCAGTTATGTGCTCTACAGAGGAATAATTCCGATCACTTTTGCCGAAATATGAAGATTAAGATCGAGGAATTGATATCAATACAAATGTTTTGAATATGATAATTCTGCCCATTTAATCGCAAAAGACAGTTATGGCAGTCTACAAGATAGAATGATGTAAAGAAAACACATTCAAGTATCCTACATAACTGAAGAGGTATTGTAACCAATAGGATTGCTAAATATATATTTTAACCCGTTCAGCATATGATGACGCGTTTCCTCTTGTATATTGATTATTAACCCTTTCACGTTTTTACGACGCAGAGGTTGCCAGATTAGCAATAATAAATAGAGTTATCTCACTCTTATAATTACCTCTCCAAAATTAGTTTTCTGCCCACAGCTAACTCAAAGACAACTGCAGAGGTTGAAGTAACTAAACTAAAGGTTTCTAAATACCCCTGATGGTAACAAAGGTTTTAAAGTAACCCTAATTGGCTCAAAATTGCGTCAAAAACGTGAGAGGGTTAATAGACGATTATATTCAACTTCCAAAGGAGTTATGGAAGTGTGAAGGTTTATTGATATAGTTTTACCCTTGTCATGCCTAGTGATCTTTCCTAAGCTGCTTAAAATCGGCTAATGATGACCAAATCTAATATAAAAATACGTTTTAGATCCTCAAGGGAGTAAGAAGCTCTGTCCCTACAAATACAGTCTTTACAGGATCAGACACAATAATGGAACCAGAAGTGAGCACCTGCCAATGTGAGAGGGAAGGAAGGGATCAATAACAGACAGATTCACGACAGGAAGGTTGGCTCGTGAAAGGAGAGAGAGAGAGAGAGAGAGAGAGAGAGAGAGAAAGAGAAAGAGAAAGAGAGAAAGAGAGAGAGAGAGAGAGAGAGAGAGAGAGAGAGAATATATATATATCTATATCTATATCTATATCTATATCTATATATATATTAGTAAAGCCAGGTAATACATTTTCTTTGATGCACACGAGGTTAAAAGATACAGCAGTTTCAGCATTAGAGATTTTATTGTTCAGGCTTTCCAGAGATCTGACAATTTTGCGTTGATGGGCAGTAAGGAGGTACAGTAGATTGGCAAAATTCATGATGAAATGGATACAGGATACAGGTACATGGTGAACAGTAGATACGACGTTTCGCTATTCATATAGCATTTTCAAGTAATGAATGGTAAAGAGAATAATATGAGTTTATATAGGAGCTATATGAATAGCGAAACGTCGTATATACTGTTCACCATGTACCTGTATCCTGTATCCATTTCATCATGAATTTTGCCAACTACTGTACCTCCTTACTGCCCATCAACGCAAAATTGTCAGATCTCTGGAAAGCCTGAACAATAAAATCTCTAACGCTGAAACTGCTATATCTTTTAACCTCGTGTGCATCAAAGAATGAATATATATATATATATATATATATATATATATATATATAACTTAGTGCTATGATTACGAGTACCCAACCCCTGTGTATTATATTGTACTAAAAATAGAAGCTACATTGGAAGCATGGAAAGAACAATAGTGTGAACAGAAAAGAAAACCGTGCGTAGTGATTGTGGAATGAAAGACGTACTAGCAACTTACTGGTAAGTATTTCCTCTCACCATAAATCCAAAGAGGTTTGAACAGAATGGAGGAAGTTTGAAATGAGAGGAGGAGAATAAAGGCGGAGATATAATGGGGGTGAGAGAAACCAGGCTTAAGGGGGGATGGTTCACTTTTTGGGCCATTTTTGCATGTATTCGTTATGTTTCTAGTTTCCTCCCTAGACCTCCATCAAATTAAAATAAAAACATCCGTTAGTTCCCCTTCTAGATTAATGTGTACATTTTTCGGTAGACAAATGTGCCGGCCGAAGGCCGGTTCTTCCAACATTACAGGCTCACTATCGTTCGCCAGGGAAAAAATAGTCACCTAAATAGCACGAAAGGTCTAAATATTGACGAAGAAATGGGGTGAAAGGTCTTAAAATCGACTAACTAATGGGGCAAACATCTTAACATCTGAAAACTAATGGGGCTAAAAACACGAGGGAGAAAGTGGTCCAGAAAACCGGCCCATCCCCCCTCAAAGGGAAAAGGTCGAGGGAGAACTTGAAGACTGGAGGAAGACAAAAGGGCGGAAAATAATGCTATGAGAAAGGCGGACTGAGTTCCTTACAATACTATAACTATGAACAATGAAACGTAACCCACAGCCTAGGTTAACCAGCTTATGATGATACGAGCGTAGCATTGTATGGAGAAATCCCGCTTAGCCGGAGAAATTTCTCTATCGAAAAATGTACACATTTAACTTGCTGTCAAAACAAAAATATATATATGATGGCTCGCTACAGCTCGCCAGGAAAATATTGACACCTGGATGGGGGGTAAACGTCTAAAAACAGTAGGCTGAATAGGGCCGTATTAATACAAGCCAAAGAGAGAGCGAGAGAAAGAAGGAAACAAAAGCGAGGTGGGATCCCTTAATAATGTCATCAATATTTAGGGAGTAATACAAATATATATAAAGTGACATAAGAAGTTCATAAAGCAGTGCCAAGGAATTATTATATTTTGTCCACCAACCAACTTCACCTCTAAACTCAATTAATGAAATCAACAAATACATGTGGCACTCCAAGGACTCGAACCTAGGATACTCACATCGAAATTCCGCGCACTTATGAATTACGCTATCAAGACAGTGAATTACGCTATCAAGGCAGTGAATTACGCTATCAAGACAGTGAATTACGCTATCAAGACAGTGAATTACGCTATCAAGGCAGTTAATTACGTTATCAAGACAGTGAATTACGCTATCAAGGCAGTTAATTACGCTATCAAGACAGTGAATTACGCTATCAAGACAGTGAATTACGGTATCAAGACAGTGAATTACGCTATCAAGACAGTGAATTACGCTATCAAGACACATAATTTGCAAGTAAAACAAGACCTTCTGATCCTTACGACGCAGCATATAGATAATTATGTCCTCGAGCATAACCACGTAAAATAATATGAAGGTCCAGTGTGGTTACGGTCCATGATTTCGGGTGAGGTCTAAAGCCGGTATCACACGAGCGCTTTTTCCCTCAACACTGGTCTGGCAGCTTATAAAGTCAACATTTATAATATGTCTGTCATGTAAATTCATCTACCATCAGTCTAGTTTCCGATACCAGTGCCAAATATTCCAGAAATGTTGCCGGAAAAATGTTGATCATCGAATGTTGTCTATAAAAGCTCTCGTGTGATACCGGCTTAAGTAACATAAAAGAGTCACGGCGGCTAAGTGGATAGCACACTCATGCAGGAATCTGCTTGACCTGGTTTCAATCTCGAATCAAGGCAGACATGGGCGTGGTAGTACAGTCGCGCTAATAAGTGATGCTCGGCTAAAAGTATGTTTCGATCAATAATTGGTATCAGCAATATTTAAGCTTAATTTCAAACTTTCCTTCATGTTATCACTTGGATTGCTTTAAACGGTGTGTGTCCAGGCATTTTGACTCCAACGTTCCTTGAATTTTGCTCTCGGCTTCTCTATTCGATTTTGGGGGAGACACTCGTTACAGGCAACCCAACCTATTTGTCTCCTTCATCCACATAAATAAAAAACAAAACAAAAAAAAAATAAAAAAAAATCGCTTACAGAATACTTGCTTAAACTACGCTAACACAACTAGAACCCACATATATACATTACATACACAATCCCACATACAAGCGCGGGAGAAAATACCAATATATAAGAGTGAGTAGGGGAGTAGCATACACCTGGGCTGCAGAGTGAAGAGGTCAAATTACGGGCATGGTCAATCGCTAGTGTGAATTATTAAGGGAGCCCACCTCGCTTTTTTTGGTTTTCGTTTTCTCTCCCTCTCTCTTTGGCTTGTATCCATTCTGCCCCATTCAGCCTACTGTTTAAGACGTTTACCCCCATCTAGATATAAATATTTGTTTTGACAGCAAGCTAAATTTGTCGACAGTTTCTCCATACAATGCTGGCTCGCTGAATGGGGCCGAATGGATACAAGCCAAAGAAAGAGAGAAAGCTAATAAAAGCAGGTGACCCCCCTTAATAGAGGAGTACAGGTTAGGGTTGGGATAGGATGAGGGGTTATGGCATATATATATATATATATATATATATATATATATATATATATATATATATATATATATATCTCGCCGCAGCTGGTAGTTTAAAAACACGTGGATATTTAACTTTTTGTTTTGCAATGTTGCAGGAAATCTTAAGGGGAGGTTTTTAGTTTGGTCTATAGATATCCATCAAGCTTAAGATTACACCCCCTTGAGCCATTTTCAAGATAAATTTGTACATTTTTCGGTAGAAAAATGTCCCGGCTGAAAGCCGGTTCCTCTTAAATTACAGGCTCGCTATCGCTCGCCAGGATAAAATCGACACCTAAATTGCACGAAAGGTCTTAAAATTGACAAAAATGGTTTGAAAGTTCTGAAAATCATCAAAATAATGGGGCAAACGTCTTAAAATTAGAAAAAACAATGGGGCTAAACATGAGGGAGAAAGGAGTCAAGAAAAAACTCCTTCAGGTGGAAATCTCCCCTTAATAAGCTGCAACCGCCAGCAGTATGCACGTATTCCCTCGGTACACTTGCTAGTTTAAGGGGATTGTTTCATATATTGTAGTTATAGTAAGAAGAAAATGGGGAGGCGGGAGTCTGCCGATTGGCCCACACAAGGCAGGTCCCTTTCAAACTCAACCCATCTCGTCAGTCTCATGAAAATCAGTCTATTGAAAAAGGGATTTTAGCGAATAATAGTAAGAGATACAGTATAGTCCATTCATTACCCTATAGGTTGGCCAGAAATCCTCACCTCTAAAACCTCTGAAACTAAAAAAAAATAAAAAAATAAAAAAAAGGCTAGAGCAAGTGGGTTGCGACTTTCCACACTCATTCCCTGGCTGACTCTTCCCAAATGGTCAAATATATCAGCGTAGTGCCCTGTTTCCCACTGCCTCCTCTACCCTGTTTTTCTTCCTCTTCTGCACCCTTCCCAACCTCTGTACAATCCCGTTTCCTTGGTAATTTTTGTACTTCGACTAAATTACTGTTTCTCTTCCTCTGGTCTTCTTCTTTATACTCATGCTATCATTCAGGGGAGATTTTCACTGAAGCTTTTTTTTTCTGGACCTCCTCCTCCCTCGTCATATAGCCTATAGATTGTCCCATTAGTTTTGACATGTTAAGAAGTTCGCCGGAGGGGGCGGAGGGTGATGAGAGAGCCTTCTACTATGCTGTCCTAATTTTCTACTATAAACTGTCCCTGTCTAGTAGTATTAAGGCCGGACCACCTAGTAGGGGCCGCAAGGTCTGTGTGGTCTGAGTATCTGTGTAGCTTTATCTCGCCATATCCACACCATTATAATATAGTCGTCTATCAGTAGCCAGCATAAACTGTCAAAACGCGTCATAATCCTCTCAAAGGGTTAATTACGATAGTTTTCACCCATTTCATCCTAGTGGTCTGTCCTAAACTGCAGAAAATTGTTTAAGGGGGGTGACCTGTTTTTGTTCTGTCCTTTTCTATCTTTCTCTGGCTTGTATCCATGCGGCTCCATTCAGCCTACTGTTTTAAGACGTTTATCCCCATCCAGGTGTCAATTTTTTACTGGTGAGCGGTAGCGAGCCAGCATATTTTTTAGTTTAGTTTGACAGCAGGCTAAATTTTTACATTTTTCGATAGAAAAATGTCTCCGGCGAAGCCGGATTTCTTCATATAATGCTGGCTCGCTTACGCTCGCCAGGAAGAAATCGACACCTAGATGGGGATAAACGTCTTAAAATAGTTGGCAGAATGGGGCCGAATGGATACAAGCCAGAGAAAGAGAGAAAAGGACAGAAATAACAAAAAGCAGGTCCACCCCCTTAATAACAGCTATCATGCAAGAGTTACTAATATTATCACAAATATCTCACCTTATTTCAGCCTATTTCCTTCCGATTCTTCTCCCAGATCGTCCGCTATTCGTCAAACGCAACTTCTAGACTCTTTCCGCACTTCCGGCACCCGAATATCGCGCACAAAACGCAAAAATAACTACAAGAAGTGCAGTGCGTCTTTATCGAGTGTCTCCGTCTCTGGGAATCAAGCGAGAGTCCTATAGTCCTTCACCTGGACACTTGCATACGATAACAGAAACATGCGGCTGAAAAATCGACTAAGCTAATAAAACGCTTAGTCAATATCAGTATGTTGATTTGTGATAGTTTAAATAATTATGATGATCCCCTAGAGTTAAATATGGACGGTGGTTTGATTCGCCTTTCTGGGTACCCAGCGCATTTCCCGCCAAAACCACCAAATGTCTCCCGTTTTCTGTGAACATGACATTGTATCACTTGGCTTATGGGGAGATGGGTTAATTTTCTGGTCCCTCTTCTCCCTTATGTTTAGCTCCATTAGTATTCAGATTATATGACGTTTGGCCCATTAGTTTGCCGATTTTAAAACTTTTCGCCCCATTTCTTTTGTCAATATCGAGACCTTTGATGGTATTTAGGTGTCGATTTTTGTTCTTGGCGAACGATAGTGAGCCTGTAATTTTGAAAGAACATTTGGAGGACATTTTTCTACCGAAAAATGTACAATTTAATCTAGAAGGGGGATCTAATGGATGTTTTTTTAAAGTTTGATGGAGGTCTAGATAGTAAACTTATAAATATATGAAATATATGAAATAATCGACCAACAAAAATACCCTTCCCCTTAATACAATAACGATCAACGCAAAATAACGACAATACAATAAATACAGCCACTCACAGCAAACTTGAACACAGTCAAACACACAGGCATATTGGGTGTGACGGGGATCTGCCTTGTGTGGGCCGATCGGCTTTCTGCAGACTCCACTCCCTTCATAACACCACTATCAATAACCATCCTCACCACCATACATATATTTAAATCACCTTTAAGGGGGGTCACCTGCTTTTTTTCTCTTTCTCTCCTTTTCTCTCTTTCCCTGGCTTGTATCCATTCGGCCCCATTCAGCCAACTGTTTTAAGACGTTTATCCCCATCCAGGTGTCGATTTCTTCCTGGTGAGCGATAGCGAGCCAGCATTGTATGGAGAAATCCGGCTTCGCCGGAGAAATTTTTCTATCGAAAAATGTACAAATTCAGCTTGCTGTCAACACAAACAAGCATATATGCTGGCTCGCTACCGCTCGCCAGGAAAATATTGACACCTGGATGGAGGTGAGTCTTAAAACAGTAGTCAGTAGGCTGAATGAGGCGGAATGGATACAAGCCAAAGAGAGAGGGAGAGAAAGAGAAAAAAAAAGCGAGGTGGGCTCCCTTAATGACACCACTATCAATAACCACCCTCACCACGTCATTCATCTCTACTAGCGGTCACCCATCAACATATTTTCCGAGGTAGACCTAATTACGTAATTAACCCCGGCAGTAATTAACCAGCCTAATTAATATGCAGCATAATCCCCTTACCCTCATTACCTGTACATTATTTAGTTATTAGCCCTGTTTTCTCTCTCTCTCTCTCTCCCCCCCCCCCCTCTGTGTATCTGTGTGTGTGTGTCTCTCTCTCTCTCGTCCCTAAGCTATAATTCGAGCCAATTAACAGTTATATGTGCCTCTCTCTCTCTCTCTCTCTCTCTCTCTCTCTCTCTCTCTCTCTCTCTCTCTCTCTCTCTCTCTCTCTCTCTCTCTCTCTCTCTCTCTCTCTCTCTCTCTCTCTCTCTCTCTCTCTCTCTCTCTATAAACAAGCTAGAACGAGTTCAACGTAGAGTTACCAAAATGATACCTAGCCTAAAGAACAAACCATACGAAGAGCGTCTTAGAGAATTAAATCTATTTCCTTTAACCCAGCGCAGATTAAGAGGCGACTTAATTCAAGTGTTCAAAATCATCAAAGGCATCGACAATATGAACTGTAGTAAGTACTTCACTATCGACCAATCTAATTACACGCGGGGAAACGGTTGCAAAATTATTGGTAAATCTTTTAACTCGCACGAATCTAAGAATTTCTTCTTCAATCGAGTTGTCAACTTGTGGAATGGGCTTCCCCGAGACGTTATAGACTGCAGCACCGTTGATTCATTTAAATTCCGCCTAGACAAATATCTCGCATCAAACCCGCGACTGACTGCGTTTGTAGATGAATAACTTTATCCTCCCCTCAGTTACTAACCCATATGTCCTCTACTAACTTCCTAGTCCTGCCACGTTAGTGGCAGGGCAGTAGTTCCCTTTCCAATGTTCCCTTACCCACTCTAAACCACTGTTTGGACACTTGATCCTCAGTGTTTTGGAGGACAAGCAACCTAGAAGGGTCACTAGATCTGTTGTTGCTTGATTTCCTTTGTACTCCTTTGTACTCTCTCTCACACACGTTCCTAAACACCAATTCGAAACAATGAACCGTTCTCTCATTAGCCATTAGAAGCATGTCGCCTTCTTTTGATCAGCAGAATTAATACATTTTACAGGCGCACCAATATTATCCAGATATCTAATATTGGTTAGGATTGGGGAGGCTTCAGCGTTTTAAGGGGAGGGTGGCCGTTTGTTTGGTCTATTAATTTATTTATTCATATATTTGTTTAGTTTCCTCCCTAGACCTACATCAAACTTTAAAAAAAAAAAAAAAAACACATCCATTAGATCCCCCTTCTAGATTAATTTGTACATTTTTCGGCAGAAAAATGTCCCGGTCGATTACTCTTAAGATTACAGGCTCGCTATCGTTCGGTAGGAAAAAATACGACACCTAAATGGCACGAAAGGTCTTAAAATTGACAACGAAATGGGGCGAAAGGTGTTAAAATCGCCAAATAAATGGGCCGAACGTCTTATAATCTCAAAACTAGTGGGGCTAAACATTAGGGAGAAGGGGGTCCAGAAAAAACGATCTGCCTCCCCTTAATAATAAAAAGTCGATCATTAATTTAAACAAAGTAATTAGTGCTTGTTCATGTTGTTACCTGTGATCGATATGTGTTCATTTTGTTACCTGTGATCGATATTAATGTGTACACTGATAACAACATTTGTTACCCTTTTACACATAATTGCGGATATTAATTATATTAGCGAATCTTCCATTTAATTTACGTCTGTATACAAGTACGGTCGCGCTAATATGTCATGTCCCAGCTGTCATTACGTTTGGCTTGCTCTGTGCTGTATTAACCCCTTCAGACTCATATGACGCAGAGGTTGCCAGATTAGCAATAAGAAATAGAGTTCTCTCACTTTTATAATTACCTCTCCAAAATTAGTTTTCTGCCCACAGCTAACTCAAAGACAACAACTGCAGAGGTTGAAGTAACTAAACTAAGGGTTTCTAAATACCCCTGATGGTAACAAAGGCTTTAAAGTATCCCTAATCGGCTCAAAATCGCGTCATATGTAGGAGAGGGTTAATGTTCGTCAGATGTTGAATAGGGTGGGAAAGTGTAGGAACACGTTCGTATATTTCACTCGATATGATACCAATTATTGATCAAAACATACTTGGTGCCCAGACGTCACTTATTAGCGCGACTGTACCATATCATGACGGAGGAAAATGCAGTTGGAACAAGGAGAATGGACAGATCCCATTACGTCCCCCATAACTCAGGGGACGGATTAACGATGGCCCACCTCGCTTTGTTTCTCTTGCTCTCCCTCTCTCGTTGGCTTTTATCCATTCGGCCCCATTCAGCCTACTGTTTTAAGACGTTTACCCCCATTCAGGTGTCAATATTTTCCTGGCGAGTGGTAGCAAGCCAGCATATATACATTTTTGTTTTGACAAATATGGCCCCGGCAAAGCCGGATTTCTTCATACAATGCTGACTCGCTATCGCTCGCCAGTAAGAAATCGACACCTGGATGGGGATAAACGTCTTAAAACAGTTGGCTGAATGGGGCCGAATGGATACAAGCCAGGGAAAGAGATAAAAGGAGAGAAAGATAAAACAAAAACGGTGACCCCCCTTAAAGACTCTGACTGCCAAGTTCCACGCCAGACAGACATATCATTCAAGTTACACTCCTTAGCCGGTGACCCCCTTCTATCCTGGCGAACACCAAAGGGGAGGTTTTTAGTTTGTGTCCTACTCCTGCAGCAATTTTAAAATTTCACCCCTTTGACCCCCTTTCAAGATAAATTTGTACATTTTTCGGTAGAAAAATGTCCTGGCCGAAGGCCAGTTACTTTTAAATTACAGGCTCGTTATCGCTCGCCAGGATAAAATCGACACATAAATGGCACGAAAGGTCTTAAAATTAACAGAATGGGGCGGAAATTCTTAAAATCGCAAAACTAATGGGGCGAACGTATTACAATCTAAAAAGCAACGGGGCTAGACATGAGGGAGAAAGGGATCAAGACAAAATTCCCTCAAGTGGAAATATCCCCTTAAGCCGGTATCACACGAGAGCTTTTATAGTCAACATTCGATGATCAAAAAATTTCTGGCAACATTTCTGGAGTATTTTGCACCGGTATCGGAAACTAGACTGATGATAGATGCATTTAGGTAACAGACAAATATTAAATGTTGACCTCATGAGCTGCCAGACCAGTGTTGAGGATAAATGTTGAGTGAGACAGATCAATGAAAACATCCACTACCACACTACTGCATCGATGCGACATTAATCCCCATGACACTTAAGGGGGGTGGACCTGTTTTTGTTCTGTCCTTTTTTATCTTTCTCTGGCTTGTATCCATTTGGCCCCATTCAGCCTACTGTTTTAAGACGTTTATCCCCATCCAGGTGTCAATTTTTTACTAGTGAGCGGTAGCGAGCCAGCATATTTGTTATTTTTGTTTGACAGCAGGCTAAATTTGTACATTTTTCGGTAGAAAAATTTCTCCGGCAAAGCCGGATTTCTTCATATAATGCTGGCTCGCTATCGCTCGCCAGGAAGAAATCGACACCTAGATGGGGATAAAAGTCTTAAAATAGTTGGCTGAATGGGGCCGAATGGATACAAGCCAGAGAAAGAGAGAACAGGACAGAAATAACAAAAGCAGGTCACCCCCCTTAAGGAGTGCTTCCTTCGTTCCCAACTAGCCTACCATTATTTGACTATGGGTAACTTTGATGACATTCTGGATGGTATTGATGACATTCTGGATGGTATTGATGACATTCTGGATGGTATTGATGACATTCTGGATGGTATTGATGACATTCTGGATGGTATTGATGACATTCTGGATGGTATTGATGACATTCTGGATGGGTCATAACTATTTACCTGGATATGTAGTATATTTGTGTTCACCAACCAACTCCACTTCCAAACTCAATTAATGACATCAACAAATACATGTGCCACTGCAAGGACTCGAACCTAGGATACTCACATCGAAATTCCGCGCACTTATGCATTACGCTATCAAGACAGTTAAGGGAAGGTTTTTAGTTTGGTCTCTAGATATCCATCAAGCTTAAGATTACACCCCCTTGAGCCCCTTTCAAGATAAATTTGTACCTTTTTCGGTAGAAAAATGTCCCGGCTGAAAGCCGGTTTCTCTTAAATTACAAGCTCGCTATCGCTCGCCAGGGTAAAATCGACACCTAAATGGCACGACAGGTTTTAAAATTGACAGAAATGGGTCGAAAGTTCTTAAAATCGTCAAATTAATGGGGCAAACGCCTTAAAATTAGAAAACCAATGGGGCTAAACATATGGGAGAAAGGAGTCCAGAAAAAAATCCCTCAAGTGGAAACCTCCCCTTAATATCCCCCAGGATGCAAATTGAGGGTGAGAAGGGTACCCACAACCGGGATAGGAAGGGTGATGGAACTGTTCGATAATGAAGGGAGACCTGTGTACAGTCGCGCTAATAAGTCATGGCTCGGCACCAAGTATGTTTCCATCAATCATTGGTATCAGCAATATCTAAGCTTCATTTCTTCATATCGAGTGAAATATACAAACATGCTCCTACACTTACCACCCTATTCAACATCTGACAGACATTAATACAGCACACAGCGAGCCAAACGTAATGACAGCTGGGACATGACTTATTAGCGCGACCGTACATTATTATGGTGTTGGATAACTAAACATCAATTAGATATTGTTTCTTTGGATATATATTTAAATACAAATGCTATATTAAATAATGGTGACACTCACTTACTGTTTTAAGAAGAAACCAATTTGCAGCCAAGCACGTACCTAATTAAAAAGAGAAAGAATTAATTAAAAACACATTAAAACAGGGAGGCATATTATAATTATATACATTTGATATATTTGTGTTCACCAACTAACTTCACGTCTAAACTCAATTAATGAAATCAACAAATTCATGTGGCACTCCAAGGACTCGAAGAACCTAGGATACTCACACCGAAATTCCGCGCACTTATGCATTACGCTATCAAGGCAGTTAATAATGGTTCCATGTCAACTCAACCAGTAGACCATTTCAACCAGTAGCTCTCAACCAGTGCCAAATTAACCCAGACCAACCAAACCAGTGCCAAAATATAGTACTAACCTAACCTAACCGTATTGGTTGATTTGGTACTGGTTGAGAGCTACTGGTTGAGTTGACCGGTCACCGTTAATAATAGCATTGCTAAGCTGGGTGAAAAGATGCAAGTCCATGAATGTGGAGGGAGCTGAACCAAAGGGCAGACCAAGAAAGACGTGGGATCAATCTTAAATCAAAGAATCTGACAAGTGAGGCAGCTCTTAACAGGGTTGCCTGGAACGCCGCCATTAGGACATGAGACCGGAACCCCACGTCATGTAGAGCACTCGATCTATACATTTGTGTATGTATGTACAGTCGCGCTAATAAGTGATATCTCAGCACCATGTATGTTCTGATCAATAATTGGTAGCAGCAATATCTAGGCTTCCTTTTGTCATATCGAGTGAAATATTCCTACACCTAGCCACCCTATTCAATATCTGACAGACGTAAATACAGCACAGAGCAAGCCAAACGTAATGACAGATGGGCAATGGCTTATTAGCGCGACTGTACAGTATATTGCAAAAAACGAAATTGACAGTGACTGGTTTAAATAAAGAGTGGGTGAAATACGAAATAGAGAGATGTAGGTAAAAGATATACAAGTTCAATAGCTACAAAACTGGCCTTAGTTTCGAACATAAAAATATGGTTTCATCACTTTCATGGGCAACTGAAAAAATACACAAAAATACCGGTCTGTAAAATGTCCTCCATTTTCTACAAACATATTCCGGACACATAGTAAATTAAGGGGGCCCGCCTCGCTTTTTTTCTCTTTTTCTCCCTCTCTCTTTGGCTTCTATCCATTCGGCCCCATTCAGCCTACTGTTTTAAGACGTTCACCCCCATCCAGGTGTCAATATTTTCCTGGTGAGCGGTAGCGAGCCAGCATATATATATTTTTGTTTTGACAGCAAGCTAAATTTGTACAATTTTCGATAGAAAAAATTCTCCGTGATTTCTCCATACAATGCTGGTTACAGCTGGTTACGTACAGTCGCGCTAATAAGTCATATCCCATCTGTCATTACGTTTGGCTTGCTCTGTGCTGTATTAATGTCTGTCAAATGTTGAATAGGGTGGGTAAGTATAGGAACATGTTTGTATATTTCACTCGATATGACAAAATGGAGCTTAGATATTGTGGTTACCAATTATTGATCAAAACATACTTGATGCCGAGCAATCACTTATTAGCGCGACTGTACATACTTCTATTTGTTATTCCATTGTTTTTTTACTCCTCCTCTCATGCAACACTATCTCTCTCTCTCTCTCTCTCTCTCTCTCTCTCTCTCTCTCTCTCTCTCTCTCTCTCTCTCTCTCGGGCAACGTTTTTTGGGATTCTGTTATTGGTATTTTTGGGATTCTGTTATTGGTATTTTCCTTGTTCCACATTTCGCCAGCCTTCGCCTGTATATTGCACTTTGGCAGGATTAACATTTTAATCGAGTTCTTCTGTTTTAGGGGATTCAAAAACTTCTCTTTGAAAACAGCAAGTGCGCTGATTAATTTGCATGTTGAAATGAGATTATGCTTTACCCCGACAAACTTTGGAAAACTGCACTGAATTCCGTGTGTGTGTAGAGAGAGAGAGAGAGAGAGAGAGAGAGAGAGAGAGAGAGAGAGAGAGAGAGAGAGAGAGAGAGAGAGAGAGAGAGAGAGAGAGAGAGAGAGAGAGCGAGAGAGAGAGAGAGAGAGAGAGAGAGAGAGAGAGAGAGAGACTAGAGAGAGAGAGAGAGAGAGAGAGAGAGAGAGAGAGAGAGAGAGAGAGAGAGAGGGGGGGGGGGGGGATTACACAGAGGTATGCACAACTCTTGAAGCAGTCATACACACACAATTATGAACTTGGCATCATCCACTAGAATTAACTAACTTTCCTCCCTCTCTGTAACACTCGGACCCATTATGTTCCTGCAGCAATTTAACACCAAACATGATATTGTCACCATTCACAGCATATCATATTGTCACCATTCACAGCATATCATATCACACTTTACGTTTTCAAGTGTTGTAAACGTTTAGAATAATATTGATTGTATGACTGGACTGTCTTTGGATAGCTATTGATTGTATGACTGGACTGTCTTTGGATAGCTATTGATTGTATGACTGGACTGTCTTTGGATAGGTGTTGATTGTATGACTGGACTATCTTTGGATAGGTATTGATTGTATGACTGGACTGTCTTTGGATAGGTGTTGATTGTATGACTGGACTGTCTTTGGATAGGTGTTGATTGTATGACTGGACTGTCTTTGGATAGGTGTTGATTGTATGACTGGACTGTCTTTGGATAGGTATTGATTGTATGACTGGACTGTCTTTGGATAGCTATTGATTGTATGACTGGACTGTCTTTGGATAGGTATTGATTGTATGACTGGACTGTCTTTGGATAGCTATTGATTGTATGACTGGACTGTCTTTGGATAGCTATTGATTGTATGACTGGACTGTCTTTGGATAGGTATTGATTGTATGACTGGACTGTCTTTGGATAGGTGTTGATTGTATGACTGGACTGTCTTTGTATAGGTATTGATTGTATGACTGGACTGTCTTTGGATAGGTATTGATTGTATGATTGGACTGTCTTTGTATAGGTATTGATTGTATGACTGGACTGTCTTTGGATAGGTGTTGATTGTATGACTGGACTGTCTTTGGATAGGTGTTGATTGTATGACTGGACTGTCTTTGGATAGGTATTGATTGTATGACTGGACTGTCTTTGGATAGGTATTGATTGTATGACTGGACTGTCTTTGGATAAGTATTGATTGTATGACTGGACTGTCTTTGGATAGGTATTGATTGTATGACTGGACTGTCTTTGGATAGGTATTGATTGTATGACTGGACTGTCTTTGGATAGGTATTGATTGTATGACTGGACTGTCTTTGGATAGCTATTGATTGTATGACTGGACTGTCTTTGGATAGGTACTGATTGTATGACTGGACTGTCTTTGGATAGGTATTGATTGTATGACTGGACTGTCTTTGGATAGGTGTTGATTGTATGACTGGACTGTCTTTGGATAGCTATTGATTGTATGACTGGACTGTCTTTGGATAGGTATTGATTGTATGACTGGACTGTCTTTCGGAACGGGGTTATAATTACCTCTCAGTTTAGGGAAAGATTCATGCGCATATTTGACCTACCTTTACTCATGAACAAGTCGTCTCGCTACACCTGTTTGCATGTTGCATTCGCAATATTTGAAATGTCTTGGCATAAACGATGGGCAACCAAGTTACCGTGTTTGGCTACCTAGAGTGTGGTTGATGAGTGGTATTATATGGAGTTTACAGTATTTTATGATTATAATGATTCAATAAATCCCTCTCAATGAGATAATATATCCAAGAGAGTTTTAAATAATGAACATACCCTGTATAAGAACGGGTGGTATATGTGTGACGACGCACAGAGAGAGCTATCTCTGTCTTAAATGTATACTCTCTTGGTAAATGTATACTCTCTTGGTAAATGTATACTCTCTTGGAAAATGTAAACTCTCGGTAAATGTATACTCTCGGTAAATGTATACTCTCGGTAAATGTATACTCTCTTGGAAAATGTATACTCTCTTGGAAAATGTATACTCTCTTGGAAAATGTATACTCTCTTGGTAAATGTATACTCTCTTGGTAAATGTATACTCTCTTGGTAAATGTATACTCTCTTGGTAAATGTATACTCTCTTGGTAAATGTATACTCTCTTGGAAAATGTAAACTCTCGGTAAATGTATACTCTCGGTAAATGTATACTCTCGGTAAATGTATACTCTCTTGGAAAATGTATACTCTCTTGGAAAATGTATACTCTCTTGGTAAATGTATACTCTCTTGGTAAATGTATACTCTCTTGGTAAATGTATACTCTCTTGGTAAATGTATACTCTCTTGGTAAATGAACAAACCTATCGGAAGTTTGTGCACAGAAGGCTAAGGACATTTTGTATTCTAAAACAACGTTTCGTAAACAGACCTCCAAAACGGGTTCAATTACACACATGTATTGAGAAACAGTTTACGGCCTCTTGATATATTTTCTTGATAAATACTGGGCAGTAGATACAAGAGTCTGTGTTTGGTTATGCAGATGGGCGAGTTCTCAAACGTTGCACGAGGATATGTTGCAATTTGTTTGTGTACAATATATTGAAATAACAAGTGATAGCAATACATTCCATCGCGGGAAGCACGCTAGAAACACAAAGTTTTGTTTCACTCCTCCACTCAAGGGCTGACAATCGTAGATGGCTGTACGACCACGATAACAATGATAAAGATTTGATTAAGGCTGCTTGATTAAGAAATAAGGAAATTTTACGTTTCATTCCTTTTTGTCGGCATTCGTTTGTTAACAACACGTAGAAGTTTCGTAACCCATGTATAAATACAGACAGAGTTTGAAGGATGTCATTTCATAATAAGGAAAATAAGTATATATTTTATTTTATTTTTTATTTTTTTTTCTATATTCCAACTTACTTCCTCTCGGGCATAGGCTGAGAGCCTTAACATTCACCGCTTTACAATGAACATTGAAGCCCGTGAGGTCTTGTTCCAGTCTAGGGAGTGAGACATGTGAAGCACGTAGAGTACAACGAGCACCTGACATCTTGCCTTCACATGAGGCACGGTGCTCACTCATGGCCCGAAACGACCCCATCTCTGAAACCACCTCGTTCCTGTGCTTCACTGTCTCAACCCCTACACTCGGACTCTCACACTTACACACACACAACGCCACCTGTTGAGCAGATAACTCACCAGGCATTGCACCCCTATAGCATATTTTGAATATGGGAATATTCATACAGTGCTATTTAATCAGGGAACAATGAGGGTATTTCATTGACGTTTCGGTGGGCTTGTGGTAATGCACTGATACTAGGTACAGCACAAATTCCATCCCAATAATATCTTCCCATTGATACATCGGGATTTGAACCCGGGACCATTGGATTACCAGGCCAGTGGCAAGACCACTCCACCACACCTCCCCTATGGGAGGAAATGTATGCATAAGCGTCTTTCGTAGTTCATTGGCTGAGAAGAATAAAAGTATAAATACACTTCTAAATTTGAAAAGTTTGTGTACGAAGGTTAAGGCTGCCCTATTATGAAGGAAATCATTAACCATGCTTGTTAATAATACCCGTTTCACATAATAAATAGTATTACGGGGTTAGCCTAGTATGGCAGAGATTGTAGAGTGCTGTCTAAATAGGGGGACCCAAACATGCAATGATTCATATTACTGGGAAGAGTTTTAAGTTTTTCATATTTTAGCACACACCCACACCCACACCGACACACACAATACACATAAGCCCGAGTCACACGAGCCCTTTTTCGAGCAATTTTTACAGGTAATTATGGTCTGGAAGCTTAAAAAGTTAAACTTTTTCATAATTCAGCCGCCTACCATAATCTACCTTCAGTCTAGTTACCGTTACCAGTGCGAAGATGTCCCGAAATAATACGAGAAAAAACTTGCTCATGGAAAATTGACCGAAAAAACACTCGTGTGACAGCGGCTTTACACACATGGGTAGGCTGGTAATATTAAGGTGGGTTTAACTCCGGTGAAGGTTGACATTGGTAATAAGGAAATGTAGTATTACGGAAGCAATATACCAATTCCAAGAGCCACTTCTAACTCCCCACAGGTTCAGAAGGCCAACACAACAGAATATATAAGCGTTGCGACACGTGACTAATTTATCAACATTCGTGAATTAATATCCTCATTCCAGGGAGTGAAAACATTACAGGATTAAAGGTGTTTATAGGATCTTGATAGTGAAGGAAATAAATAGTTTCTTGATAATGATATGATAAATGCAAACCAAATATAATCATTTTTTTCTTCAAGCACCCATATGAAACTTTTTGACTTTTTATTTATTGAAAACATTTACAGGATTAAAGGTGATTATAGGATCTTGATAATGAAGCAAATAAATACAGTTTCTTGATAATGATATGATAAATGCAAAGCAAATATAACCATTGTTTTCTTCAAGAACCCCAATGAAACTTTTTGACTTGCTATTTCTGTTTAACTCTTTCTGTACCACCCTTTCTGTACCAGCGCCTTTGTTTAACCCTTTCTGTACCAGCGCCTTTGGTTTAACCCTTTCTGTACCAGCGTCTTTGTTTAACCCGTTCTGTACCAGCGCCTTTGTTTAAGCCTTTCTGTACCAGCGCCTTTGTTTAACCCTTTCTGTACCAGCGCCTTTGTTTAACCCTTTCTGTACCAGCGCCTTTGTTTAACCCGTTCTGTACCAGCGCCTTTGTTTAAGCCTTTCTGTACCAGCGCCTTTGTTTAACCCTTTCTGTACCAGCGCCTTTGTTTAACCCTTTCTGTACCAGCGCCTTTGTTTAACCCTTTCTGTACCAGCGCCTTTGTTTAACCCTTTCTGTACCAGCGCCTTTGTTTAACCCTTTCTGTACCAGCGCCTTTGTTTAACCCTTTCTGTACCAGCGCCTTTGTTTAACCCGTTCTGTACCAGCGCCTTTGTTTAAGCCTTTCTGTACCAGCGCCTTTGTTTAACCCTTTCTGTACCAGCGCCTTTGTTTAACCCTTTCTGTACCAGCGCCTTTGTTTAACCCTTTCTGTACCAGCGCCTTTGTTTTAACTTTACTGTGGCTACTATTACACGATTGTATTCAGTTTAAGGGGGATGACCTGTTTTTGTTCTGTCCTTTTCTATCTTTCTCTGACTTGTATCCATTTGGCCCCATTCAGCCTACTGTTTTAAGACGTTTATCCCCATCCAGGTGTAAATCTTTTACTGGTGAGCGGTAGCGAGCCAGCATATTTGTTATTTTTGTTTGACAGCAGGCTAAATTTGTACATTTTTCGATAGAAAAATGTCTCCGGCGAAGCCGGATTTCTTCATATAATGCTGGCTCGCTATCGCTCGCCAGGAAGAAATCGACACCTAGATGGGGATAAACGTCTTAAAATAGTTGACTGAATGGGGCCAAATGGATACAAGCCAGAGAAAGAGAGAAAAGGACAGAAATAACAAAAAACAGGTCACCCCTCTTAACATGGGCCTCCAGCAATTAACAGGCTTCGAACTATCTCACTTAACCATTTTTACTACCACAAATCCTTCTTCTTAAGCTGTACATACCCGTCTAAATAGAGCTAGAATATAAGTAAAGAGACGTCGCCGGTACAGAAGGGGTTAAGTTTAGTTTACTACAATAAAGTTACATTCGCTCTCGCTCTCTTTCTACCATCCGTGATGACCCGAGACAGTAAACACAATTGGACAGTTTCCTCACACCCGATGCCTATGTTTACCTAGCAGCAAATTGAAACCTGGACTAATTGGACACTACTGACGTCCCATCAGGGAAGGTCAACTGAGATAGCTAGGATATGAGGTAGAATAGACTTGGCAACAGATTGGGTAAATTATTCCTATAGGGTTAGAACAATAGCATGGATATGAGCAATTCGGTGCCCCTTACCATTACATAAGTGTGTCAACTTATAAAATATCGCTTCGATCAATATCAAGATATATATCAAAGGTATGAATCCATTCTTTGTTTTATTGTTGTACATCGCTAACACATAAAAACATAAGAACATAAGAAAATGGGAGTCTGCAGAAAGCCGATTGGCCTACACAAGGCAGATCCCTGTCACACCCAACCCTAATTATAAGCCCAGCTTACTAACACTATTAGGACTGACCTCACCGAAACGGTCAGAGGTCAGAAAAACGGGGGTCTGCAGAGCGCCGATTGGCCCAAACCTGACAGATCCCCTTCACCCCTAACCCATCTCGTCCATATGCCTATCTAATTTTATCTTCAAGCTCCCTATATTTCTTGATCCCACTATAGGCACTTGGTAGCCTATTCCACCTATCTACAACTCTGTTACCAAACCAATATTTGCCTATATCTTTCTTGAAACGAAATTTATCTAATTTGAAACCATTTGTACGAGTTCTTTCGCTAACACGTTACCCCTAATAGATTAACACCAACTCACATTTGATTTAATTGAATATAGTTTCCTACCCCCCCCCACCCCCCCAACGTAACCAATCCAGTTCTAACCCATCCTAACAACACATTAATTTGCGAACAATGTTGCAAGAGTAAATATTAATATACGGGTAAATTCCATGAATAAGCGTGGCAAGCTTCACAGATGTCTGAACAAAGGTAAATCAGAATAATTAGTCAATTAAGCTTTGCTAGGTTGGACTAAGAGAGGTATGGTCAGTTTATAGACGTGCAGTTGGCCAAATCAGCGATGTCGCGGCACCATGTATATTTCGATCAATAATTGATATCAGCACTATCTCAGGTTTAAATCATCGTTTCGATTGAGATATAAAAACATGTTCCAATCTTTACACACCCTATTCAACATCCTACAGACATTAGAACTGCACACAGCGAGCAAAACGTAATGACAGCGGCGACACGACTTTATTGGCCAATCATACATGATAACTTACAGCACCACAAGTACAGCACACATTTTGACCTACATAGCCGAACCAGGTACAATCATACACAACCAGGTACAACCAGGTACAATCATACACAACCAGGTACAACCAGGTACAACCAGGTACAATCATGTACAACCAGGTACAATCATACACAACCAGGTACAATCATACACAACCAGGTACAACCAGGTACAATCATACACAATCCACCAATATCTAAACCCCCTCTAACCAAGCTTAAGGGGAGATCTCCACTTGAGGGATTTTTTTCTTTACCCCTTTCTCCCTCATGTTTAGCCCCATTGCTTTTGAGTTTTTAAGATGTTCACCCCATTAGTTTGGCGATTTTAAGAACGTTCGCCCGATTTCTGTCAATTTTAAGAACGTTCGCCCGATTTCTGTCAATTTTAAGACCTTTCGTACCATTTAGGTGTCGATTTTTTCCTGGCGAGCCTGTAATTTAAGAGGAACGGGAAATTGTTCTACCGAAAAATGTACACATTTATCTTGAAAGGGGGTCAAGGGGATTTAATTTTAATCTTGATGGAGGTCTAGGGAATAAACCAAATACCTCCCCTTAAGGAGACAGTGGTTATGGTTTTGTGTCTATTTATTTTTATATTCATATATTTTTGTAGTTTCCTCACTAGACCTTCATCAAGCTTAAAAACACTCCTTAGACCCCCCTTCAAGATAAATTTGTACATTTTTCGATATAAAAATTTCCCGGCCGATGGCCGGTTTCTCTTAAAATTACAGGCTCGGTATCGCTCGCCAGGAAAAAATCGACACCTAAATGACACGAAAAGTCCTGATATTGATATAGGAATGGGACGAAAAATATTAAAATCGACAAACTAATGGGGCGAACGTGTTAAAATCTGAAAACTATTGGGGCTAAACATGTGGGAGAAGGGGGACCAGAAAAACGACCCATCTCCCCTTAACGAAACTTGAGCTAAAAAAAAAAAAAAAAAAAAAAAAAAAAAAAAAAGTGTCCTGTAATGAAAAGAGTGGATGCTAGATAACTCGATTGGGATGGATTACGCATGCGAACGAAATAACTTGGTAGCGAAACAACCGGGAACCCAGAGGATGATGGGAGGAAGAAGTCTATGTTAGGGCGAGGGGATTAACACAGGGGAGGAGGGATTACAGGAGGCGCCATTAAATGGGTTATTTGAGGGAGTGGTGGGATTACAGTTTATGGGGAGTGGGTTATTTTTTATTTTTTATTTTTGTTTTCCATTAATTAATTTATTCCTTAGTTTCCTCGCTAGAACTCCATCAAGCTTAAAAAAAAACAAAAAAAACAGACCCTCCCTCAAGATAAAAGTTTAAATTTTTCGGTAGGCCGGTTCCTCTTAAAATGTCAGGCTCGCTATCGCTCGCCAGGAAAACAAATCGACACCTAGATGGCACGAGAGGTCTTAAAATTGACAACGAAATGGGGCGAAAGGTGTTACAATCGCCAAACTAAAGGACCGAACGTCTTATAATCTCAAAACAAATGGGGCTTAACACAAGGGTGAAGGGGGAGTGTAGGGTAGAACACTCGGTTGGGGTGGAAAAAGCGAGTACTACCCCCTTAACCCTATTAGGTGCAGGGCGGGCCAATTTGGAACCTCCCTGATTTAATCCATTAGCTTGGATATTTTAAGACGTTTCACCTCATTAGTCTGGCGATTATATGATGCTTCAACCCAATAAGGTGTCCATTTTTCCTTGGCGAGCGATAGCGAGCCTGCAATTTGGGAGAAACCGGCCTTTGGCCGGGAAACTTTTCTACCGAAAAATGTACATATATAGCTTGAAGGGGGCCTGGGGAACGTGTTTTAGTTTGAAGGGGGTTTGGAGAGGCGTTTTTTAGTTTGAAGGGGGTTTGGAGAGGCGTTTTTTTTTTTGTTTTAGTTTGAAGGGGGTTTGGAGAGGCGTTTTTTAGTTTGAAGGGGGTTTGGAGAGGCGTTTTTTAGTTTGAAGGGGGTTTGGAGAGGCGTGTTTTAGTTTGAAGGGGGTTTGGAGAGGCGTTTTTTTTTAGTTTGAAGGGGGTTTGGAGAGGCATTTTTTTAGTTTGAAGGGGGTTTGGAGAGGCGTTTTTTAGTTTGAAGGGGGTTTGGAGAGGCGTTTTTTTAAGTTTGAAGGGGGTTTGGAGAGGCGTTTTTCCAAGTCTAGGGGTAAACTAAATACACATTGTTCGAAAATGTCTAAAACAATTAAAACCCTCAATAATAATTAAACACAATACCATAATAACCCCCAAAACGTTGCACCAGATAGTGTTAACCCATTCAGTAACTAGGGGCGTCCTTTTGTATCAAATTTTGGCAACTGTTAGACGATTGTATTCAGCTTAGGAAGGACCTCTAGCAATAATAAGGCTTCAAACTAACTCAACCAACCCTTTTAACTACCGGTACCACAGATCCTTCCTAAGCTGCAAAATATCGTCTAATTTGGCAACTGTTAGACGATTTTCTTCAGCTTACGAAGGACCATAGCAATAATAAGGCTTCAAACTAACTCGATCAACCCTTTTAACTACCGGGCCACAGATCCTTCTTAAGCTGCATAATATCGTCTAATTTCAGCTAGAATAAAATACAACAATGGTTTACTACACTCGTTTTTGCATAGCTTAGTGTGTGACTATTTATTTTTGTGTTTTTTTTTATTATCTAACAACCAGTCGATCTGTGTATGTGTCCGTTTGACCGATTGCTATATTTTGTATCGATCTCTGTCTACAAATAAAACTGTTAATATGTCTGCATCTCTCTCTCACTTCCAACTGCCGGAGGGAACGGAGGGTGGGGAAAGAGCCTTCTACTTTGCTATTCTTTATTTCCACTGTCTTTTACTCTACTATAATTAAGTCCTGACCACCTCGCTGGGATTTTAAGGTCTGTGTGGCCGGTGTACCTATGTAAATCGATGTAAATCTCACCATATCCACACCACAGACCATGTTAATAAAGTCGTCTATTAGTAGCCAACATAAACTGTCAAAACGCGTCATAATCCTCTCAAGAGGTTAATTACGATAGTTTTTACCCATTTCATTTCTAGTGGTCTCTCCTAAACTGCATACAATTGTCTAATAATAGCCAGAACATAATGAAAGATTGCATCATAGAATCCTGAAAGGGTTACTTATGTATCGCCCATTTCTCACCTCATTTCAGCCTATTTCCTTCCGGTTCTCCTCTCAGATCGTTCGCTATTCGTCAAACACCACCGCTAGCCTCTTCCCGCACTTCCGGCACCCGAATATCACGCACAAGAAGCAAAAATAACTACGAGAAAAGCGAAGCGTCTTTACCGAGTGTCGCCGCCTCTGGGAATCAAGCGAGAGTCTATAGTCCTTCACCTTGACACTTGCACACGATAACAGAAATACGCGGCTTAAAAATCGACTAAACTATTAAACCGCTAAGTCAATATCAGTATGTTGTTTATGGATAGTAAAAATAATTATGACAATCCCCTAGAGTTAAATAAGGAAAGTTATTTGATTGGCCTTTCTGGGTGCCCAGCCAAGAAGGCCTAACGTCGCGCTTTTCCCGCCCAAACCACCAAATGTCTTCGTTTTCTATGAACTTGACATTGTATCACTTGGCTTAATGATTTTGAATATCATGTACGGTGGTGCAAATAAGTCATGTCTCAGCTGTCATTACGTTTGGCTCGCTCTTTGCTGTATTAATGTCTGTCAGATGTTTGATAGGAATACAAAGGAGTACACACGAAATCAAGCAACAACAGTTCTAGTGACCCCTCTAGGCTGCTTGTCCTCCAAAACACTGAGGATCAAGTGTCCGAACAGTGGTTTAGAGTGGGTAAGGGAAAATTGGAAAGGGAACTACTGCCCTGGAAATAATGTCCGTGGCAGGATTAGGAAGTTAGTAGGGGACAGATGGGTGGGTAAGTGTAGGAACATGGTTGTATATCTCACTAGAAATTAATAAATAAAGTATAGATATTGCTGATACCAAATATTGATCAAAATATACTTGGTGCCGAGACATCACATATTGGGCCGACTGTAAATTAGCGTTGAGTTTCATAATCACACAATTGCTGACATTAATTACGAAAAATACATTAATACAATAACGATACACGGAAATTAACAATACAATAAATACATACGCTCACACGCAAACATACAGGTGAACACAGTCAAACACACAGACATATATTGTGCAAAACTGACCCATATAAACTTACACATTCCTTTTAACACACAGATTAGTATACACGTAAAAGCACGCACGCACACACGCACTCACCCGCCTCTCTCTCTCTCTCTCTCTACTAGAATTAAGTCCTGACCATCTCGCTGGGATCGTAAGGTCTGTGTGGTCAGTCTATGTATCTATGTAAATCTCTCTCACTTCCAACTGTCTTCATGTACGGTAATTGCCGGAGGGACCGGAGGGTGGGGAAAGAGCCTTCTTCTTTGATATCCTCTCCTTCCACTGTCTCTTACTCTACTAGAATTAAGTCCTGACCACCTCGCTGGGATCGTAAGGTCTGTGTGGCCAGTGTATCTATGTAGATAATGCATGCGTACGGAATACCTTGCTAGCGAAACAACCAGAAACCCAGAGGATGAGTGGAGGAAGAGGTCTATGTTAGGTAGAGGGATTAACACAGGGGAGGAGGGATTACAGAAGGGGCCAGATGGGCTATTTGAGGGACTGGTGGGATTACAGTTTATAGGGAGATGGGCCATTTTTGTTGGTCTATTAATTCATGTATTTCTTCCTTGCTAGACCTCCATCAAGCATAACAAAAAAGTAGACCCTCCTTCAAGATAAATTTGTACATTTTTCGGTAGAAAAATGTCCCGGCCAAAGACCGGTCCCTCTTAAAATATCAGGCTCGCTATCGCTCGCCAGGAAGAAAAATCGACACCTGGATGGCACGAGAGGTCTTAAAATTGACAACGAAATGGGACGAAAAGTGTTCAAATCGGCAAACTAATGGGCCGAACGTCTTATAAGCTCAAACACAGGGGAGGAGGGATTACAGAAGGGGCCAAATGGGTTATTTGAGGGAGTGGTGGGAAGGTGGAGCCACAGAAGCGGAGTATTATTACCTGCCACGAGTCGAGTCGAAGAATAACGTGAACTTTTGATTTAGTTTATTTTTAGGCATGAACAAATGTACATAACATGTAGAGGGCTGATTATGATGTTCAGATAGTGCAGTGATTTAATTTTGGAGCGCATACCTCCGCCAACGAAGGTGACTCGCCAATCTATCAAACAATTAACCCTCTCCGACATATGATGGGATTTTGAGCCTATTGGGGATACTTTAAAGCCTTTGTTACCATCAGGGGTATTCAGAAACTTTTAGTTTAGTTACTTCAACCTCTGCAGTTGTCTTTGAGTTAGGTGTGGGCAGAAAACTAATTTTGGAGAGGTAATTATAAGAGTGAGAGAACTCTATTTCTTATTGCTAATCTGGCAACCTCTGCGTCATAAATGCGTGAAAAGGTTAATGTTCTCGAAAATTGGTGGTTAAAAAGGATATGCCCCAAAGAAAAAGTAATTCCATCTAGGAGGCGATCGGTAGAGTGCATACCTCCGCTACTGTAGGCGGAGGTACGCGCTTTCCCAAGTGCCTCTCTTGTTCGTAGATGTCATGCATTTAAAAATAGTGATTTTTTTTTAAGTTAAAGGGGTACCATCAATTATAATACATCTTGCTTAGTTCTTTTCGTTACACCCGTTATTACAGTTTGGTAGTATTTCACCTTCATACCTACATTCTCTTCTACAACCACCTCATATCTTCCATGATTTACAAGCTTGATCACATTATCACTCACTCACTCACTCACTCACTCACTCACTCACTCACTCACTCACTCACTCACTCACTCACTCTCTATCTGTCCTAGGTGAATACATAAATTCAAAAGTCGACATAGTTTGAGTGACATTTATAAACGCCTAGACTTATCTCTTCCCACTTCTTAAAAGTTCCTAAACTAACATCAAAACCAGCTTGCCTTTCATGAGATGAAAGCAATGTAAACAAATAGTCAATTGAGGCATATTTTATGAAACCGCGTAGCTGCATCAAGATGCAAATCCATCACTCCCTAGTGACGTCTCCAGGAAAGGATCCAGACCATATCAGATTATAGTACGCCTATAAAATATATATTTGCAGAAACAACGGAAGTTCCTCTCAGTGTTTGACACATATAGACACCATACACTGTACAATATGTACATGTTATGACTATGTAATCGCAACAAGGAACAGCTTTAGAAAATATATAATATATTCAAAAAACAAAAACACAACCTCCTGCAAGCTATATTTTTACAGGGTAAGACTTAAGGGGAGGTATTTAGTTTGTTCCCTAGACCTCCATCAATCTTAAAATTACACCCCCTTGAGTCCCTTTCAAGATAAATTTGTACATTTTTCGGTAGAAAAATGTCCCGGCCGAAGGCCGGTTCCTCTTAAATTACAGGCTCGCTATCGCTCGCCAGGATAAAATCGACACCTAAATTGCGCGAAAGGTCTTAATATGGGGTGAAAGTTCTTAAAATCGCTAAACTAGTGGGGCAAACGTATTATAATATCAAAAGCAATGGGGCTAAACATGAGAGAGAAAGGAGTCAAGAAAAAAATCCCTCAAGTGGAGATCTCTCCTTAATGATGGTAGCTATTTACGAAAAGTTGTCCTGGCCTGACATGAGTGGTGTGCAGCTGTATGAAGTATTCGTACGTGACTGTATATGTGTATGTACTGTATATGTGTATGTACTGTATATGTGTATATAATGAAGTGTGTTGTAGAGTGTAAGTGTACAGAGTATGTATGAGTATGTATGTGTATGTATGTGTATGTACAGTATATAATGTACAATATATATCTGACACTCCAACGAAGCATGTTGACAGCTGATGTATATATACACAGGCATCATATTATAGCTCTTAACTAGGCAATGCTCATTTTCATAGTAAAGACATGGTCCAATACTCCTGTCCAATACTGTACTTGAAGATTTTAAAGCTGATGGTTTACGTTACGATCATTTGCTCTGGTGATAATATACGTTAACCTTTTGCGGTACCAGGTTATTTGATATCAATTAATTTTATTATTAAAACATTACGCCTTGGAAACGTATAATTTGATTTAAGTAAATTACTATTATTTTGTTTTCCTTTCTCATTATATAAGGTATTTAGGAATCAAGAGTGTTATTCCACAAATATGATTGCTTCTTTGAAAAGAATGTCTATTTAATCGCTTACTCGCAGATAGACTGGTCCTACGATGAGTCAATGCAGGCTGGTTTTAATGTTAGTTTAGGAACTTTTTAGGAGTTGGACGAGAGAAGTCCTAGCGTTTTTAGATGTCACTCAAACTTTGTCGATTTAAAAAAAAAATGTCATTCACATGGGATAGAGAGAGAGAGAGAGAGAGAGAGAGAGAGAGAGAGAGAGAGAGAGAGAGAGAGAGAGAGAGAGAGAGAGAGAGAGAGAGAGAGAGAGAGAGAGAGAGAGAGAGAGAGAGAGAGAGAGAGAGAGAGAGAGAGAGAGAGAGAGAGAGAGAGAGAGAGAGAGAGAGAGAATGTGATCAAGTTTGTAAATCATGGAAGATATGAGGTGGTTGTAGAAGAGAATGTAGGTATGAAGGTGAAATATATACTACTGAACTGTAATAACGGGTATAACGAATATAACTAAGCAAGATGTATTATAATTGATGATATACCTTTAAGAGAGCCCACCTCGCTTTTCCTCTCTTTCTCTCCCACTCTCTCTGGCTTGTATCCATTCGGCCCCATTCAGCCTACTGTTTTAAGACGTTTACCCCCATCCAGGTGTGAATATTTTCCTGGCGAGCGGTAGCGAGCCAGCATATATATATTTTTGTTTTGACAGCAAGCTAAATTTGTACATTTTTCGATAGAAAAATGTCTCCGGCGAAGCCAGATTTCTCCAAACAATGCTGGCTCGCTATCGCTCGCCAGGAAGAAATCGACACCTGAATGGGGATAAAAGTCTTAAAACAGTTGGCTGAATGGAGCCGAATGGATACAAGCCAGGGAAAGAGAGAAAAGGAGAGCAAGATAAAACAAGCCGGTGACCCCCCTTAACTTAAAAAGGGCTCTTTTTCAAATGCATATCATCTACGAACTAGAGAGGCAGCACTCGGGAAGGGCCGTACCTCCCCCTACGCTAGGGGAGAGGTTCAACCCATACCGCCCATCTCGAAGGGATATAGTCGAAAGCATTGAGTCTCATTAATTAGGCTCTTATTAAGGGGAGGTATTTAGTTTGTTCCCTACGTTTTCATCAAGCTTAAAATTACACCCCCTAGACCCCCTTTCAAGAGAAATTTGTACATTTTTCGGTAGAAAAATGTCCCGGCCGGAGGCCGATTGCTCTTAAAATACAGGCTCGCTATCGCTCGCCAGGAAAAAATCGACACCTTAATGGCACGAAAGGTCTTCAAATTGACATAAATGGGGCAAAAATGTCTTAAAATGTCAAAACTACTAGGGCGAACGTCTTAAGATCTCAAAAGCAATGGGGCTAAACATGAGGGAGAAACGGGTCCAGAAAAAAATCCTTCAAGTGGAAATCTCCCCTTAATGTATTACACACTCTCTCTCTCTACATGCCACAATGTTGCATCTCTCTCACTCCGCTACCCATAGTACTATAATCAATGTTGCATCTCTCTCACTCCGCTACCCATATTACTATAATCAATGTTGTTCAGACCATTATCAATGTTGCATCTCTCTCACTCCTCTACCCATATTACTATAATCAATGTTGTTCAGAGCATTATCAAAGTATACCTCTTCCCTTGGGGTCGCCCGTCTTTCATCACACTCCCACCCCTATTCTGTGCAACTCTCTAACTCAAGAGTGAACCGATGTTCCCAGTCTTTCTTCTGCTCAACAAGTAAAACTTCAGAACACTCCCCCTTCAATCTTGCTTTCCCACATCTTATGACTTAAACTGCTTCAAGGTCGGTGTGTCCAGTCATTTTGACCTTGAATTTGGATTTATATCATTCTATCAACTATGGGGGTGGGCACTTGTTAAAGGCAGCTTTGCCCTTTGTCACTTTCATACACATAAGAACAAAATACACAACACCATTATTGGTTATGCAATATCCAAATTCCGTCTGACTATGGCTCCAGAATATGACTAACTTTCAATATCATAAACAAATCGGTCCATACTGGCATTCAAATAGTAACTATATATACGGTATATATATATATATATATATATATATATATATATATATATATATATATATATATATATATATATATATAAGAACGTTCTGAAGATTGAACTCTTGTGATTATTCCCGACATCATGGAATAATAAAAAGTCTAGACTATTTGTAAGTGCAAGATACGTTGATTCTATGCAAGCTATATTGAATGAGCACGAACGGTTATTACACTATGTTACCTTTTGTTTACCTTGACATATTAACCCCCTCGCCTATATATAATAAGTTACAGTTAAGGGGGGTCACCGGCGTTTTTTGTTTATCTTTCTCTCCTTTTCTCGCTTTCCCTGGCGTGTATCCATTCGGCCTCATTCAGCCAACTGTTTTAAGACGTTTATCCCCATCCAGGTGTCGATTTCTTCCTGGCGAGCGATAGCGAGCATGGAGAAATCCGGTTTCATCGGAGAGATTTTTCTATCGAAAAATGTACAAATTTGGCTTGCTGTCAAAACAAATATATATATATATATATATATATATATATATATATATATATATATATATATATATATATATATATACCGGTATATATATATATGCTGGCTCGCTACCGCTCGCCAGGAAAATATTGACACCTGGATGGGGATAAACGTCTTAAAACAGTAAGCTGAATAGGACCAAATGGATACAAGCCATAGAAAGAGAGAAAAGGAGAGAAAAAAAAAGCGAGGTGGGCTCCCTTAACGTGATTTATGGTTCAAGGACATTTGACCCTTTAGGATAATTGGCTAACTAGGTCAATTGTCCCCAAACTGAAGGGGGCTAGCCTTTATACGCTACTAAACTTTCCATTATAATTTAGCCTCCATGTAATCAAAGACAAAGAACGAGGGGGAATTGGCCATTATGTTTTACGGGCGGGCGGGCCGGCAGGGTGAAGCAATTAACTCCAGCAGTAACACCTCCACTCTCCACTTTGGCTCTCTCTACCTTTAAATCATGTGTAATTGTTTTTAAGGGAGCTCACCTCGCTTTTTTCTCTTTCGCTCACTCTTTCTTTGGGTTGTATCCATTCGGCCACATTCAGCCTACTGTTTTAAGACGTTTACCCCCATCCAGGTGTCAATATTTTCCTGGCGAGCGGTAGCGAGCCAGCATATATATTTTTTTTTTGACAGCAAGCTAAATTTGTAAATTTTTCGATAGAAAAATGTCTCCGGCGAAGCCGGATTTCTCCATACATTGCTGGCTCGCTATCGCTCGCCAGGAAGAAATAGACACCTGTATGGGGATACACGTCTTAAAACAGTTGGCCGAATGGGGCCGAATGGACACAAGCCAGGAAAAGAGAAAAAAGGAGAGAAAGGTAAACAAAAAACGGTGACCCGCCTTAACTCCAGCAGTAATACCTCCACTCTCCACTTTGGCTCTCTCTAGTTTTAAACCATGTGTAATTGTTGTTAATGCACCATGGCCTCTCCTATGATAACACACACACACACACACACACACACACACACACACACACACACACACACACACACACACACACACACACACACACACACACACACACACACACACACACACACACACACACACACACACACACACACACACACACACACACACACACACACACACACACACACACACACACACACACACACACACACACACACAAGCCTACATACAAGTTTAAAGACCTTTTCGTCCACATAGAATGAGTCTCACGTCCTAAATGGTGGCGCACCAGGCAGCCATGTCATGGGCTGCCTCCGTTGTCAAGTTCTTTGTTTTGATATCGGACCGGAGTACCGGATCCCACGTCTTTCTAGGTTTACCCCTACGCTTAGCTCCCCCCCCCCCCCCTCCACGGTCACAGTCCGGCATTTCTTCACCTACTTCAGAATATCCAATTTCTCCTTGTGTCCAAACCAACCAAGTCGGCTCGTGCGCACCACTTCACTGATACTGCTGATGCCCAGACGCCTATAAGTCAATAAAAAGTGTACACTCCAATATATAAATAATAAAGGTGTAGCTATAAATACACTATCTTCAGCCAACTCACGTTCCCGCTTATGGTACACATCAACTCACGTTCCCGCTTATGGTACACATCAACTCACGTTCCCGCTTATGGTACACATCAACTCACGTTCCCGCTTATGGTACACATCAACTCACGTTCCCGCTTATGGTACACATCAACTCACGTTCCCGCTTATGGTACACATCAACTCACGTTCCCGCTTATGGTACACATCAACTCACGTTCCCGCTTATGGTACACATCAACTCACGTTCCCGCTTATGGTACACATCAACTCACGTTCCCGCTTATGGTACACATCAACTCACGTTCCCGCTTATGGTACACATCACTCACGTTCCGCTTATGGTACACATCAACTCACGTTCCCGCTTATGGTACACATCAACTCACGTTCCCGCTTATGGTACACATCAACTCACGTTCCCGCTTATGGTACACATCAACTCACGTTCCTGCTTATGGTACACATCAACTCACGTTCCCGCTTATGGTACACATCAACTCACGTTCCCGCTTATGGTACACATCAACTCACGTTCCCGTCTATGGTACCCTACACATCACGAACGTCCGTCATTCAATGTAAGACAGAGAGCTGAACCTTACAGTTTTTGATAATACGATTGTCTCAAAGAAAGGGGCCCCGGTCGGGGAGAAGACTTTTATCTTGATGTATATATTCGTCACTTTTATATGAATCTCATGTACACTCAAAAACATTCACATTGATCTCAGCTAAGTATCTTCAGCTATATTAACTATTGAGCGAGCGATAGCGAGCCAGCATTATATGAAGAAATCCGGCTTCGCCGCAGACATTTTTCTATCGAAAAATGTACAAATTTAGCCTGCTGTCAAACAAAAATAAAAAATATGCTGGCTCGCTATCGCTCACCAGTAAAAATTTGACACCTGGATGGGGATAAACGTCTCAAAACAGTAGGCTGAATGGGGCCAAATGGATACAAGCCAGAGAAAGATAGAAAAGGACAGAACAAAACCAGGTCACCCCCCTTCAACCCAGCCAATAATAGCCAGGTAGTCAGGCAGCAGGAACGTCAATGAGCTGTGGAGTATTGGAAGCCTTTGTGATAATGAGACCAATATATGAGAGAAGGGTACTATTGGAGCGAGTATGTGGGTGTGAAATTTTGTGTTTGTTCGTTGTTCTGTCCCCCTGTCTTGAGTCGGCCACCCCCCCAAGAAAATAAAAAACAAACCAAAATAATAAAATAGAGTAACATCGCAAATAAAAATACAAATAGGAAAAGTGGGGATTGGGCCTGAGCATATACATACATACATACATACATACATACATACATACATACATGAGAAACAGCAACAATGTGATGCAAGGAAGAGAACAAGTGGAAGGGACTACAAAGGAGGAAGCTAATTGATAGACATATGTGGAAGAGAAAGAAAGTAATTAGGATGAGAACAAGTGGAAGGAACTACAAAGGAGGAAGCTAGGTGATGGAATTATGTGGAAGAGAAAGAAAGTAATTAGGAAGAGAACAAGTGGAAGGGACTACAAAGGAGGAAGCTAGGTGATGGAATTATGTGGAAGAGAAAGAAAGTAATTAGGAAGAGAACAAGGAAGGGACTACAAAGGAGGGGAAGCTAGGTGATGGAATTATGTGGAAGAGAAAAAAAAGTAATTAGGATGAGAACAAGTGGAAGGGACTACAAAGGAGGAAGCTAATTGATAGACATATGTGGAAGAGAAAGAAAGTAATTAGGATGAGAACAAGTGGAAGGAACTACAAAGGAGGAAGCTAGGTGATGGAATTATGTGGAAGAGAAAGAAAGTAATTAGGAAGAGAACAAGTGGAAGGGACTACAAAGGAGGAAGCTAGGTGATGGAATTATGTGGAAGAGAAAGAAAGTAATTAGGAAGAGAACAAGTGGAAGGGACTACAAAGGAGGAAGCTAGGTGATGGAATTATGTGGAAGAGAAAAAAAGTAATTAGGATGAGAACAAGTGGAAGGGACTACAAAGGAGGAAGCTAGGTGATGGAATGAGGTGGAAGAGAAACAAAGTAATACACGAGAGAAAAGTAAACATATGAACCAAGCTATGAGCAAGAACCCAATATACAGATTACACAGTCAGTTACAATATATATTATTACATGTATCAATATCAAACAATTTGATTGGATAATCTATTTTCTATTCATTTCACCCCAACACCAAACACCTCCAATGAAATTAATGAAACCATATATGTGATCCACCGAGATTCGAACCTAGGTTATCACATCTAGATTTTTAAACATTCTAACCATTACACCACCAATTATATCAAGGTGTAAAGTATAGTAAACATTGCAAAGAAAAGAAAATATACGAGTTAAGGGGAGGTTTTTAGTTAGTTCGCTAGACTTCCATCAAGCTAAACATTACAGCCCCTAGACCCCCTTTCAAGATAAATGTATATTTCGGTAGAAAAATTTCCCGGCCGAAGGCCGGTTCCCCTTAAATTACAGGCTCGCTATCGCTCCCAAGGAAAAAATCTACACCTAAATGACACAAAAAGTCTTAAAATTGACAGAAATGGGGCGAAAGTTCTTAAAATCGCCAAACTAATGGGGTGAACGTCTTATAATATCAAAAGCAATAGGGCTAATCATGAGGGAGAAAGGGGTCAAGAAAAAGGAAAAAGAAGAAAGGGTAATGAAGCGAGTTCATGATCAAGAAACAATATTGATTGACGTTAAGCAAGGGACCAAGCGGAGCCAAAAATATCAGATAATCTCAAACAAGATTATGGAAACGACTGAAACAACTAAGATACTAGATGATGGTGTTATAAACGTGGGATAAACTACAGTGTACACAATATTAACATCGGTAAATTAACACAAGCGTCAACAATTAACTATGTACAGTAAATCCAGTAGTATTACCTTTCACATTATATACACTGCAAATTTAGTTTATACACTTAATTTTAAGCTTCTAACTCTTCCACGCATTTATGACGCAGAGGTTGCCAGAAGAGCAATAAGAAATAGAGTGCTCTCACTCTTATAATTACCTTTCCAAAATTAGTTTTCTGCCCACAGCTAACTCAAAGACAACTGCAGAGGTCGAAGTAACTAAACTAAAGGTTTATAAATACCCCTGATGGTAAAAATGGCTTTAAAGTATCCCCAATAGGCTCAAAATCGCGTCAAATGTCGGAGAGGGTTAATAAGCCAAGTATGCGAGTTAAATATTTTAACTGTACATGCATATAATGCCGAAGTTAGCGCTCAAAACTTATACAACAAATATATCCAATAAGTTGCAGAGTAGACGCTGGTGTCACACGTGAGCCTACCCACAGTATTCCACCAGCCTATGGAGACAAATTATCACGCCAAGATTGACTAGTAATTTGATTTAAGAATAGTTAGTACAATCCATAAGTATATAACTCAAGAAGGTAAACGTTTAGAATACAAAAACTCCACTAATCTAATATTGTTATCCGTTCAGGAAAAAATATGTAGACATTGTGTGTATGACTATGGGATTATATTTAAGAAATGATCTGACAAAACACAATCTCAGATTAGTAACGTGTGTGACCCATACACAATATGCATTGTTCTACAACGGTTGATAATCCACTCACACTCTAAATATGTTAAAGTCGGTGTATATAGTTTATAATTTTGTTTCTCGGATATATAAGGAAAACACCATGTAATATAGCTCTGGACGCGTCGGTAAAATTATGATCTTAATGGGGGTCACCGGCTTTTTTCATCTTTCTCTCCTTTTCTGTCTTTCCCTGGCTTGTATCCATTCGGTCCCATTCAGCAAACTGTTTTAAGACGTTCATCTCCATCCAGGTGTCGATTTCTTCCTGGCGAGCGATAGCGAGCCACCATTGTATGGAGAAATCAGGCTTCGCCGCAGACATTTTTCTATCGAACAAATTTACACATTTAGCTTGCTGTCAAAACAAATATATATATATATATGCTGGCTCGCTACCGCTCGCCAGGAAAATATTGACACCTGGATGGAGGCAAACGTCTTAAAACAGTAGGCTGAATGGGGCCGAATGGATACAAGCCAAAGAGAGGAGAAAAAGAGAAAAAAAAGCGAGGTGGGCTCCCTTAAGTGTAACTGCTTGAAGTGAACATGTCTTAATTCATAATGAAAACAAAATATATATATATTCAACTTACATACATACATATATTTATAAGCCAATATCCCCCCATTACCAATTCAACTTACATACATACATATATTTATAAGCCAATATCCCTCCATTACCAATTCAACTTACATACATACATATATTTATAAGCCAATATCCCCCAATTACCAATTCAACTTAAATACATACATATATTTATAAGCCAATATCCCCCCATTACCAATTCAACTTACATACATACATACATGTATAAGCCAATATCCCCCTTTACCAATTCAACTTACATACATACATACATACATTTATAAGCCAATATCCCCCCATTACCAATTCAACTTACATACATACATACATACATACATACATTTATAAGCCAATATCCCCTTTTACCAATTCAACTTACATACATACATGTATAAGCCAATATCCCCCTTTACCGATTTTCCAGAGTTTGAGAGCAGCGAGGAGGAACCAAATTATGGGGTCATATCTCTCCAGAAGAACTTTGTGTTGCCAAAGTAAAATTGTGCCTCTAATTTAGAAACTAAATTCCAATGCACTGGAATGGAGGGGGAGGGGGGGGGGGGGGGAGGGTCTGAACTACAATATGTATGTTTTTGGTTTGATTTGGCTTTTCCTACTGTGGAATTGGATGTAGCTTTGCATGATTCGATTTCTAAAGTTGGTATATTGTGTGTCTCTCCCTCTCTCTTTGGCTTGTATCCATTCGGCCTCATTCAGCCTACTGTTTGAAGACGTTTACCCCCATCCAGGTGTCAATATTTTCCTGGCGAGCGGTAGCGAGCCAGCATATATATATATATCTTTTTTTTGACAGCAAGCTAAATTTGTAAATTTTTCGATAGAAAAATGCCTCCGGCGAAGCCGGATTTCTCCATACAATCCAGGCTCGCTATCGCTCGCCAGGAAGTAATCGACACCTGAATGGGGATAAACGTCTTAAAACAGTTGGCTGAAGGGGGCCGAATGGATACAAGCCAGGGAAAGAGAGAAAAGGAGAGAAAGATAACAAAAAGCCGGTGACCCGCCTTAAACTCCCTACCTCCCCTCACCTCACGGGAGCACTTACAGAAATGCATGTTTAACACACAACTCACATCTCTCCCTTGTGTTACCTTTAAGGGGAGATGGGTCGTTTTTCTGGCCCCCTTTATCCCTCGTATTAAGCCCCGTTGGTTTTCAGATTATATGTCGTTCGGCCCATTAGTTTAGCGATTTTAATACCCTTCGCCCCATTTCGTTGTACATTTTAAGACCTTTAGTGCTATGTGTGTGTCGATCTTCTCCTGGCGATCGATAGCTAGCGAGCCTGACATTTTAAGAGGCCATTATCCTACCGAAAAATGTAGAAATTAATCTTGAAGGGGGATCTAATGGATGTGTTGTTTAGTTCGATGGAGGTCTAGGGAGGGTCGTTTTGTAAATTGGTTTCTTCAATGACCAATATAAAAGCGGCCTGCCAATAACAACAGGAGACGGAGCAACTATACGTGACGGGGAGGACAAGTGGCGGTTCTCTTTCTCTCCAGGCTCTCTCTTTGGTTTGTATCCATTCGGCCCCATTCAGCCTACTGTTTTAAGACGTTTACCCCCATCCAAGTGTTAATATTTTCCTGGCGAGCGGTAGCGAGCCAGCATATATATAGTTTTGTTTTGACAAGCTAAATTTGTACATTTTTCGATAGAAAAATGTCTCCGGCGAAGCCGGATTTCTCCATACAATGCTGGCTCGCTATCGCTCGCCAGGATGAAATCGACACCTGGATGGGGATAAACGTCTTAAAACAGTTGGCTGAATGGGGCCGAATGGATACAAGAGGAGACGGAACAACTACGTGACGAGGAGGACAAGCGGCCAAGGATGAAATTGGAGCAAGATGGAAGGAAAACAAGATATTAGGATTTGAAATAAAATAAAATAAAGGCAAACACAGACAATGACAAAACATATCAACAATGAAACTTAACCCCTTCTTTTGTATTTGCATTCTGCTTACTTATTACACGATGGTAGGCAGTTTAAAATGGGCCTCCAGCAATTAACAGGCTTCGAACTATCTCGCTTAACCCATTTTACTACCACAGATCCTTCTTTAAGGGGAGGTATTTAGTTTGTTCCCTAGACCTCCATTAAGCTTAAAATTACACCCCCTAGACCTCCTTTCAAGATAAATTTTTACATTTTTCGGTAGAAAAATGTACCGGCCGAAGGCCGGTTCCTCTTAAATTCAGGCTCGCTATCGCTCGCCAGGAAAATATCGACACCTACATGGCACGAAAGATCTTAAAATTGACAGAAATGGGGCGAAAGTTCTTAAAATCGCCAGACTAAAGGGGGCGAGTGTCTTAAAATCTAAAAAGCAATGGGGCTAAACATGAGAGAGCAAGGGGTCAAGAAAAAAAATCCCTCAAGTGGAAACCTCCCCTTGAACTGTACAAAATAATCTAAATAAAGCTAGACAACACAAATTGAAAAGACGTCGTCGGAACAGAAGGGGTTAAGACTAAATGACTAACACCAGCATTGACTTGACACACATCATACTGTACAGTCGCGCTAATAAGTTCATGTCCCAGCTATCAATACTGTACATCATCGACGACAACAAGAGGGGGCACTTAGGAGAGCACATACCTCCGCTTAAGGGGAGATATCGACTGGAGGGATTTTTTTTTTGGGGGGGACCCCTTTCTCCCTCATGTTTAGCCCCATTGCTTTTGAGATTTTAAGACAGTCGCCCCATTAGTTTGTCGATTTTAAGAACTTTCGCCCCATTTCCGTCAATTTTAAGACCTTTCGTGCAATTTAGGTGTCGATTTTATCCTGGCGAGCGATAGCGAGCCTGTAATTTAAGAGGAACCGGCTTTCAGCCGGGAAATTTTTCTACCGAAAAATGTACAAATTTATCTTGAAATGGGCTCAAGGGGGTGTAATCTAAAGCTTGATGGATATCTAGAGACCAAACTAAAAACCTCCCCTTAAGCCGCTGTCACACGAGCGCTTTTTCCGTCAATTTTCCATGAGCAAGTTTTTTCTCGTATTATCTCGAGGCATTTTTGCACTGGTATCGGTAACTAGACTGAAGGTAGATTATGTTAGGCGGCTGTATTATGATGAAGTGTAATTTTTTAAGCTTCCAGACCATAATTGCCCGTAAAAATTGCTCGAAAAAGGGCTCGTGCGACTCCGGCTTTACGCTGGCGGAGGTATGTGCGCTACCGATGGCCTCCTAAATTGAATCACTTATTCCTTGGTGAATATCCTCTCTACCCAACATTCTTCCTGATCATCATTTTATAACATTCTGAGATATCTTGTTTACAGACGTACACACGGAGGCAAACACAATCTCCGCCAACTTCGTTAAGGGGGGTGACCTGCTTTTTGTTATTTCTGTCCTTTTCTCTCTTTCTCTGGTTTGTATCCATTCGGTCCCATTCAGCCAACTATTTTAAGACGTTTATCCCCATCTAGGTGTCGATATCTTCCTGGCGAGCGATAGCGAGCCAGCATTATATGAAGAAATCCGGCTTCGCCGGAGAAATTTTTCTATCGAAAAATGTACAAATATAGCCTGCTGTCTAACAAAAATTAAAAATATGCTGGCTCGCTACCGCTCACCAGTAAGAAATTGACACCTGGATGGGGATAAAAGTCTTAAAACAGTAGACTGAATGGGGCCAAATGGATACAAGCCAGAGAAAGATAGAAAAGGACAGAACACAAACAGGTCACCCCCCCCCCCCCCCCCCCGTTAACAGTGGTAATAATGCTTTGGCGAGGGACAAGTACAAAACAAAGAGTCCACATGATGTATACGTTAAGTAATGACAATAGCACGTGTTTGGCATATTAGTAACATCATGCAAGATGAAGAAACATTAGGAGAACTGTGTGATCCTCGTAACATACAATCAATAACGCTTTGTTTAGCATCAGTGATATACTATGGTGTCTTATAATGTATAATATTAGTATGAGTTTGATAATAAAGTTGTGTGTTATGCAATCAATTAACATTCTATAGTACTGGTTCGGTGAGAATATCCTAGATTCGAAGCCTGGGAGTACCACACACATTCAACATTGCATTGATTTCATTAATTAGGTTTATTTGTAAGTTAGTTGGTGGGTTGGTGATATTAATAAATAATATTTGGTTGAAGTGTATCGGATATATTATATTATAAAATATGTGCGTGTGTGTATGCCCATGTGCGTGTGTGTATGCCCATGTGCGTGTGTGTATGCCCATAACACCGTTGCGTAGTAGGTAACCAGCCTGACATAATAGCATAGATAATGAACTACACCTACATCTACATCTACACCTACACCTACATCTACACCTACATCTACATCTACACCTACATCTACACCTACACCTACACCTACATCTACACCTACACCTACATCTACACCTACATCTACACCTACACCTACACCTCCATCTACACCTACATCTACAGGAGTTTGGTGGTAATAGTTTAAAGGGCATTGTCCAGGACACCCAATTAAGGGGAGATGGTTTATATCCTCTTACTGTTCCGTCTCACTCAGACGCTAATGAGGACCGACCTATGATGTAAATATCTGTGACTCAGCAACATTTTAGTTAAAATTAAATTTATAGTCTCACCTTCCCCATACCCATGTCATGTCAAGTCTACAGCATTTACGATTAAGTGATCCAATTAGCTTGGCAGAAAAGAAAAAAAAAATTATGGGGGGATGGGCCAGTTTTTTGGCTCCCCGTCTCCCTCGTGTTTAGCCCCATTGTTTTATTTTTTATTTTAAGACGTTCGGCCATCAGTTTGGTGATTTTAAGACTTTACGCCCCATTTATTTGTCAATATTTAGACCTTTCGTGCCATTTAGGTGTCGATTTTTTCTTGGCGAGCGATAGCAAGCCTGTAATTTTAAGAGGAACCGGCGTTCGGCCGGGACATTTTTCTACCCAAAAATGTACAAATTTATCTTGAAGGGGAGTCTAGGGGATTGATGGAGGTCTAGGGAGGAAAGTAAACAATAACAGAAAGATACAACAATATGCAAACAAATACGCCCATCTCCTCTTAAATATGCAAACAAATACGCCCATCTCCTCTTAAATATGCAAACAAATACACCCATCTCCTCTTAAATATGCAAACAAATACGCCCATCTCCTCTTAAATATGCAAACAAATACGCCCATCTCCTCTTAAATATGCAAACAAATACGCCCATCTCTTAAATATGCAAACAAATATGCCCATCTCCTCTTAAATATGCAAACAAATACGCCCATCTCTTAAATATGCAAACAAATACGCCCATCTCCTCTTAAATATGCAAACAAATACGCCCATCTCTTAAATATGCAAACAAATACGCCCATCTCCTCTTAAATATGCAAACAAATACGCCCATCTCCTCTTAAATATGCAAACAAATACGCTCATCTCCTCTTAAATATGCAAACAAATACGCCCATCTCCTCTTAAATATGCAAACAAATACACCCATCTCCTCTTAAATATGCAAACAAATACGCCCATCTCCTCTTAAATATGCAAACAAATACGCCCATCTCCTCTTAAATATGCAAACAAATACGCCCATCTCTTAAATATGCAAACAAATACGCCCATCTCCTCTTAAATATGCAAACAAATACGCCCATCTCCTCTTAAATATGCAAATAAATACGCCCATCTCCTCTTAATAAATACGCCCATCTCCTCTTAAATATGCAAACAAATACGCCCATCTCCTCTTAAATATGCAAACAAATACGCCCATCTCCTCTTAAATATGCAAACAAATACGCTCATCTCTTAAATATGCAAACAAATACGCCCATCTCCTCTTAAATATGCAAAACAAATACACCCATCTCCTCTTAAATATGCAAACAAATACGCCCATCTCCTCTTAAATATGCAAACAAATACGCCCATCTCCTCTTAAATATGCAAACAAATACTCCCATCTCCTCTTAAATACGCCCATCTCCTCTTAAATATGCAAACAAATACGCCCATCTCCTTAAATATGCAAACAAATACGCTCATCTCCTCTTAAATATGCAAACAAATACGCCCATCTCCTCTTAAATATGCAAACAAATACGCCCATCTCCTCTTAAATATGCAAACAAATACGCCCATCTCCTCTTAAATATGCAAACAAATACGCCCATCTCCTCTTAAATATGCAAACAAATACGCCCATCTCCTCTTAAATATGCAAACAAATACACCCATCTCCTCTTAAATATGCAAACAAATACGCCCATCTCCTCTTAAATATGCAAACAAATACGCCCATCTCCTCTTAAATATGCAAACAAATACGCCCATCTCCTCTTAAATATGCAAACAAATACGCCCATCTCCTCTTAAATATGCAAACAAATACGCCCATCTCCTCTTAAATATGCAAACAAATACACCCATCTCCTCTTAAATATGCAAACAAATACGCCCATCTCTTAAATATGCAAACAAATACGCCCATCTCCTCTTAAATATGCAAACAAATACGCCCATCTCTTAAATATGCAAACAAATACGCCCATCTCCTCTTAAATATGCAAACAAATACGCCCATCTCTTAAATATGCAAACAAATACGCCCATCTCCTCTTAAATATGCAAACAAATACGCCCATCTCCTCTTAAATATGCAAACAAATACGCTCATCTCCTCTTAAATATGCAAACAAATACGCCCATCTCCTCTTAAATATGCAAACAAATACGCTCATCTCCTCTTAAATATGCAAACAAATACGCCCATCTCCTCTTAAATATGCAAACAAATACACCCATCTCTTAAATATGCAAACAAATACGCCCATCTCCTCTTAAATATGCAAACAAATACGCCCATCTCCTCTTAAATATGCAAACAAATACGCCCATCTCCTCTTAAATATGCAAACAAATACGCCCATCTCCTCTTAAATATGCAAACAAATACGCCCATCTCCTCTTAAATATGCAAACAAATACACCCATCTCCTCTTAAATATGCAAACAAATACGCCCATCTCCTCTTAAATATGCAAACAAATACGCCCATCTCCTCTTAAATATGCAAACAAATACGCCCATCTCCTCTTAAATATGCAAACAAATACGCCCATCTCCTCTTAAATATGCAAACAAATACGCCCATCTCCTCTTAAATATGCAAACAAATACGCCCATCTCCTCTTAAATATGCAAACAAATACGCCCATCTCCTCTTAAATATGCAAACAAATACGCCCATCTCCTCTTAAATATGCAAACAAATACGCCCATCTCCTCTTAAATATGCAAACAAATACGCCCATCTCCTCTTAAATATGCATTGTCCATAGTCGGCTCTCATGGAATACTGACACACAGATTATTCAAGGCAATAATACTGTAGTCTATTGTTTGTCCAGCTGAGGGTAAATTGCCATGTTTCTATCTTGGTTACTCGGCTATAAGGTAGATTTTGTAGCGAAATATGATGTTAATAATGAAAACTTGGCATTAATACGACACACAGCCATAGTAGTTTCAGATATTGCCACTAAGTATCGAGAAATCAGCTACTAAGGGATTCAATTTACCCTCAGCTGGACAAAAATAGAGTATAATAACGTGACATGCTGTACTTATGTTCAAACTCCTAACACAATAGACACGGCAACAATTATTAACCCTCTCTGTATTAGCAACGTCTGGTATATTTTATTCTAGCTATATCTAGAGGGTTTTAGGCAGCTTAGGAAGGATATGTGGTAGTCAGAAAGAGTTGATTGAGATAATATTTCAAAGCCTTATCATTGCTAGAGATCCTTCCTAAACTGAAAAACATGAATACAGGTCATTAAACAGTACTCTCTCTCTCTCTCTCTCTCTCTCTCTCTCTCTCTCTCTCTCTCTCTCTCTCTCTCTCTCTCTCTCTCTCTTCTCATCTCTCCTCTCCCTCTCTCTCTCTCTCTCTCCTCTCCTCTCCCTCTCTCTCTCTCTCTCTCTCCCTCTCTCTCTCTCATCTCATCTCGCTCTCTCTCTCTCTCTCTCTCTCTCTCTCTCTCTCTCTCTCTCTCTCTCTCTCTCTCTCTCTCTCTCTCTCTCTCTCTCTCTCTCTCTCTCTCTCTCTCTCTCTCTCTCTCTCTCTCTCTCTCTCTCTCTCTCTCTCTCTCTCCTCTCTCTCTCTCTCTCTCTCTCTCTCTCTCCTCTCTCTCTCTCTCTCTCTCTCACTCTCTCTCTCTCTCTCTCTCTCCTCTCTCTCTCTCTCTCCCTCCCTCCCTCCCTCCCTCCACCCGGCTATAAGCACCAACATTTCATCATTAAAATATAATATACTCGGTGGAGAACAACTTTGCCTTACTCTTTTACCAACCGTTTAGGAAACTCATGTTGCTGAGCTGCTAAGTGTTCTCATGCATAGTTTACAATTTACTGGCTATAGAAAACCTTATATTTTATATAATATTTCCAGATTACGATATAACACACTACAGCACTATTAGTGTGCTTGTGTGTGCTTGTTTGTGTGTGTGTGTATGTGTGTGTGTCTGTGTGAGGGTGTTCATTTGTTTTATAAGAAGCCTGTGCTATACATTTAAATTATCGAGAAAACAAATTCCCAATATGTTGTAATTATCCAAATTGCAACAAAGCGACATCATCTAACATGACGGTAATGCACATTTGTACCCTCCGAAGTAACACCATCTGAAAACAAGACAAATGCACGATTGTTCAAGCAGATAATATAAACAATAAATCGATATAATATGAAATGTGTTAGACTTATATATGTGGTTATGGGAGATACCGAAGGAGGAGGTGTTTGTGAGAGCTAGCTGGATTACTCTCTGTGTAGGTGAGACACAAACAGAAACATTGAGGTAGGCCAGACAAATATAACAGGAGTCCCAGCAACTCCTTAGCACATGCCTATAAAGCCGGTATCACACGAGAACTTTTTAGTCAACATTCGATGATCAACACATTTCTGACAACATTTCTGGAATATTTTGCACTGGTGTCGGAAACTAGACTGGTGATAGATGGATTTAGGTAACCGAAATATTGTAAATGTTGACCTCATAAGCTGCCAGACCAGTGTTGAGGATAAATGTTGAGTGAAAAAGCGCTCGTGTGATACCGGCTTAAGGCCTCCCCTGGGTATTGCCCTGCTGATTGTAGGGAATTAATAAGAGGAGCTGAGTTGACGAGACAAAATGGTTTTGACACTACCCTTTCATGCGAACAAAAATCGATACGTGGAGGCACATTCTCACTGTACAAAGCAAAAAGCTGTGTGGGGGTCAAGAAAACACGGAGACGGTTGAACAAAAAGAAAGTAAACGCATAACATAAATATCTGGTCCGCATCAGCTATCGCTTTGATCTGATCGGCAAGGCAGCATCAAAGACGTCCTTAGTTTAATTTCGTGTGCAAGTCGGCGTGTGAGACAAGTTTTATGGCGAAAGCAATAGAGTTGGAGCAGCGAGAGGATATAATTCTCATCTGGCAGACTTCAGGCTCACTTGTGTTGAAGGGATATTGAAAGTTGAGCAATATTAACTGGTTAATTTAGACACAACATATGTTGATATATTAAATACCAGAAACCTATCACTTATTAGGCCAAGTGTACACTCGACCAAAAAACAATCTTTACACTAACGCTCTAAACATTCTGGAAGTGGGTCGAAATCTTATGATAATAACTCACAGACGTATGTTTCACTCGATTCATTCAGTTCACACTAGATTATTTACAGCTCACCAGTGTAAAGATTGTTTTTGGTCGAGTGTACTTAAACTCTACATATCTAGGGATTAATGATGTGTTAACATTGGTCTACCTAATTTTTCTGAGAAAAAAACATCGGCCCTTTAACCCAAAAAAGACTACTATAGAGATGTCATCGCATGGAAAGTGTTCAATATTTGCTAAACCGGTACTTCAAGGTAGCTAAGTTATCGACTAGTTTTGCCATTATCAGTGTATGATTATTACTTATAAATATGACCTTGATAGGGCACAATTATTGTATTATTCAAATCCTATACTGACAATATAATCATGCGATGTTATGTACAGTGTAATAATGTATCAACAACAGTTTCACTGCAGTTTAAGGGGGGTGATCTGTTTTTATTCTGTCCTTTTCTACTTTTCTCTGGCTTGTATCCATTTGGCCCCATTCAGCCTACTGTTTTAAGACGTTTATCCCCATCCAGGTGTCAATTTTTTACTGGTGAGCGGTAGCGAGCCAGCATATTTTTTTGTTTTGTTTGACAGCAGGCTAAATTTGTAAATTTTTCGATAGAAAAATGTCTCCGGCGAAGCCGGATTTCTTCATATAATGCTAGCTCGCTATCGCTCGCCAGGAAGAAATCGACACCTAGATGGGGATAAACGTCTTAAAATAGTTGGCTGAATGGGGCCGAATGGATACAAGCCAGAAAAAAGAGAGAAAAGGACAGAAATAACAAAAAGCAGGTCATCCCCCTTAATGCATAGTTTAAATTGGATACATATATTATGAACTCCCAAATGAGTAATACAAACGAGGGTACAAACATTACCTCTTATAAATAAAGTACAAAGCGACATTTGCCCCATACATGATTCATATGTATTTTATAAATGGAAAACTAGCATAGATGCCTAATTATATTTAGGTTGATTTAGAAACTATAGACCTCTCTTATCAACGTTTTCATTATACATGATGCTCGTAACAGCCTGTGGTTATAGTAACAACACATAGATTTTAATAATTTATCCCGCCTGGCAGGTCCGTGAACCTTGGTCTTGGCCTCCCTCCTCTCACTATGAAAGTTTCGAACGGATGCGTCTATTACAATATCAGCATCATCATCAACCACTGGCTGTTTCAAGCATAATTGGGAGTTGTTGTTGTTGTTTTTCCCCAAGCTGCCTGGCCGAACAGCCCCAAGGCCCCGAGCAAGGCCAAGGCTATAACCGAGCGCCCCCACAGAACCCTCCCTGCCGACCACAATAAAGCCTGGGTGACCGAAGCCACTCCATGGCGGGGAGCTGAGGAGGGCGCGGAAACGCCCGGGAAACCAAAGCCCCACCCAGGGCCCTGTGCCCCTCAGCAATTATGAAGAGAAAGTTGAAGGGCAAAGGAAAGATGTGACGCTTTGGCTTCCAATCTTGGTAGATTAGGTCAATCCACGCAAGAGGAGACGCTCGTCACTTGAGATCTAGAAAATATATAAGTAAAAGGAACAGTCAGAGTAAGCTATGGGTATGGCAGAGATCGCTCAGTTCTCACTCTGATAGACCAGCCCATCACCACGACTAGAACCCAATCCTCTCAGTATCAGCTAGGAAAGGCCCTAGAAAGCTGCCTTTGGCGGGGGGATAGCTCCCCTATTTCAACCCTTTTCGGGGTTGGGCACCCGCCCAAATTGGGAGTTCTATAGTTTATATACCAACCAAAAAATATGATGAATATTTGTTAGTTGTCCATATATTAACTAGCTTGGAAATACAGATGAGCCAATGTTTCGCTCACATGTGAATCTGCTTGACCTGGGTTCGATCCCAGCCAAGGCGGGCATTAAGTGGGTGTGGTAGTACATCCTAGCGTGTTCCACATACTTGCACCCGGTCGACTAATAACACACACAATGAAGCCACTCCAACAGCTACCTCTCTCTCTCCAACACCCTTACCCACTCTAAACCACTGTTTGGACACTTGATCCTCAGTGTTTTGGAGGACAAGCAACCTAGAAGAGTCACTAGATCTGTTGTTGCTTGATTTCCTTTGTACTCCTTTGTACTCCTTTGTACCCCTTCTCCCCTCTCACCAGTCTTCATAAAATAGAAAAAAAGAAGAAAGTAGCTACGAGGTGCCGTTGTAAAGGCTTATCCCTCAATACCTTCACCTGACCTGACCTCTAAGGATGGGGGTGGCCGACTCGAGACAGACCCCGTACAGAAACAACATTTAAAGTTCCAATTCTTAGTCTCCAGGACCACTTTCGCGTTCCTTCGCCCTTTATTGTGTCTCGTCTAGTAGGTGAATCTTACAAGGGGAGGAGGATTCCTAGCTACATGCCCCCAGAAGGAAAAGTAGGACAGCAAAAGAGACATACAGAATAAGTACCTGGAAAAAACAAATATGGGGTTACATGCCTATTAATAAGTTTATAGTTACTTAAGGGGGGTGACCTGTTTTTGTTCTGTCCTTTTTTATCTTTATCTGGCTTGTATCCATTTGGCCCCATTCAGCCTACTGTTTTAAGACGTTTATCCCCATCCAGGTGTCAATTTTTATTTTTATTTTCAGTTTATGATCACTGATGGAGTAGAGTAGCCTAGGGTGGCATTTTCAGCAGATTATTCTTAATAATACAGAGTATATGTTGAATTAATGCAAAGTAGCTTGGTTACAATTAGTTTACAACACATATAACTCGGTGGTCTCATCAAGTCAGCTTAACCTTCATTAACTATCCAATTAGTCAGTCTCAGACCAGTTCTCGTTTGGTCCAAATGGTCCCAGGAGACGAACAGTGTTTCCTTTGATGTGTTCATGATATTTACGGATGATTGTGACGCTTCGTAGTTACTACAACGTCGCAGTGGAGTTAGGATACTTATTTTGAATGTAATGAAATAATACTTAGTCCGGTAACGATCAAAGAATTATAGATAAATAACACGTGTTTCACTCATAAAGAAGTACACTAAAGGAACGTTGATGCCCGGTATATAAATTAGTGTTTAAGTGACACATTTAGTCCTTAGTTCTACATAATGCTAAATTGTCGTTTGATAATATGCCTGTATTATGTAGATATAAGCTTCTTTGTTACACGAAAACTATAATGTCTTCATTCACTTAATAAATTTATATTCAAATATACTCTCTCAGAGAGAAAGAGAACGAAAGAGATGAACAATGTAGCGCTGTTATGTACTTTTGGTTGGAATGCACATGTTGGTATCGTAAATTAGTACTTTATACCATATATATTTGGGAATAATTACCGTGAAAGTGTGTCATTTTTCCAAGCATTACAATGTGCAACAAGCAGCAACACATCTACTGATCCACACTAGGCCGCTTGGTGAAGGGCAAGGAATGGATACCTGTGGATATGATAAATGATTAGTGCAGTTGAAGATTTGAGGCGAGATATTTATCTACGTGACCCTTGATGTTTTGGACTGTACAACCGTCTACGACAACATTTGGCAGCTTGTTCCACAAGTTAACCACACTGTTGATAAACGAGTGTTTTGCCTCGTGTGAATGAAAGGTCTTTCCGATATTCATTAGCTCTAGTGTAATTTGAATGATCTCTTGTGAATTATCCACTAGAATCTCTATTGGCTAGGCCTTTGACCATTATAAACACTTGTATCAAGTTACCTCTTATTTTCCGCTTTGTTAATCTAAAGATATTTAATCTCATTTATGCAATCCACATATGGTTTGTCTTAGTCTTAAGGGGAAGTTTTAGTTTGTTCCCTATATTTCCATCAAGCTTACGATTACACCCCCTACACCCCCTTTCAAGATAAATTTGTACATTTTTCGGTAGAAAAATTCCCGGCCGAAGGCCGTTTCCTCTTAAATTACAGGCTCGCTATCGCTCGCCAGGAAAAAATTGACACCTAATTGGCACGAAAGGTGTTAAAATTGACAGAAATGGGGCGAAAGTTCTTAAGATCTTAAGATCCTTCCTCCGTTCATTGTCTCTAAAAAAAAAAAAAAAAAAAAAATCGCCAAACTAATGGGGCGAACGTCTTAAAATCTCAAAAGCAATGGGGCTAAACACGAGGGAGAAAGGGGTAAAGAAAAAACTCCCTCAAGTGGAAATCTCCCCTTAAGTAATACACTTTAACCTTAAGAGGCGATCCAGAGTGAGGGTGTGCGTGTCCTCACAGCAAACTAGTACCATAATAAAATACTAAAAGTGCTGTATTACGTGCACAGAGAGAGAGAGAGAGGCATAGCTCGTAAATCATAAAAGCAAGGAGAGAGAGAGAGAGAGAGAGAGTACAAGAGAGAGAGCCTTCAGTTTACCAATATAAGAGAGAGAGAGAGAGAGAGAGTTATTAACCCTCTCACGTTTTGACGAGAGAGAGCCTATTAGGAGAGAGAGAGAGCCTTTGTTACACAGGGGTATTTAGAGTGAGGGTTTAGTTACTTCAACCTCTGCAGTTGTCTTTGAGTTAGCTGTGGGCAGAACACTAATTTTGGAGAGGTAATTATAAGAGTCAGAGAACTTTATTTATTATTGCTAATCTGGCAACTTCTGCGTCATAAAAACGTGAAAGGGTTAAGTTATTAAAGTGTATTGCCATTATAATACATACATACAATTGATATATCACAATAGTTATTATAATACTATTATGGTCTAGTATGCTGAGCCACAAAGCTTCTAAGCAGACATGAATAATATCAAGCAACATTTAATGCAACATCCTTTCCTCATAGCTACTACAGTACATTCGTATAGAAGCGCAAGAATTACAATTGTTATTATTATAATTTTTGTTTTACTATTGTTAGAAACGATTGCAGATGACATTAATGGTATCCAAGTTCTTAGGCCAATAGCTTTCGTATGTTTATCTTGGACCTCTAATTCCGTTCATTGTAAGTAATAATAATCATAAATATTAATCTTCTGGTTACTTATATAGCGCCCGTATCTCCTCCTTCGAGGATTCTCAAGCGCTTCACACTTCTTTAATCAACCAGAGACCATTACCCATCTCCCTTGCTCATGGGAAGACAGTAACCGCCGGCTATATCTCAGAAAAACTTTTCAATCTGAGCGGGGATTGAACGCGAGACCTGTAAGATGGGAAGCAGGCACGCTATCAACTGAGCCAGCCGGACCGGTAGGCCAGCATTCGTGACCCTTAACATCTGTACCTCACAAAGAGCTGCAACAAATGTGCTGTAAATGTCCATACTTACTTCCTGGCTGGGTTCCCGGATAATAGGAATATTAGCTCGATTGCTCTTGTTGTCCTTAAGGGGACCCACCTCGTTTTTTGTTCTCGCTCTATCCCTATATCTCTGAGTTGTATTCATTCGGCCCCATTCAGTCTAGCGTTTTAAGAAGTTTACCCCCATTTAGGTGTCGATTTTATCCTGGCGAGCGTAAGCGAGCCAAACAAAAATTAAGTGTTTTTGACAGCAGGCTAAATTTGTACATTTTTCGATAGCAAAATTTCTCCGGCGAAGCCGGATTTCTCCATACAATGCTGGCTCGCGAAATCGACACCTGGATGGGGATATATGTCTTAAAACAGTAGGCTGAATGGAGCCAAATGGATACAAGCCAGAGAAAGAGAGAAAAGGAGAAAAACAAAGCAGGTCACCCCCCTTAAGTTATAGAGGTTAGTGGTCTAGATTTTTGGTTTACCTATAACAATGAATGGACTATACCATAGACCCCTTTACATGGACTATACGTATCATAGGTCGAGTTATTATACCTGACAAGGTAGATCGTGTAGTGAATCTAAAACATACAGCATCTAAAGTAAACCATAAATACCAAAAATCATGACTGGTCTGGTACACCAATCATGAACTAAATTTGTATATATATATATATATATGTGTGTGTATACCTTTATTTATTAACTTGTCTATATCACTTAGATTAGTGAGTCAGATTTTTTATATGTCAATCAGTATCGAACCTAGTACTTTGAATTGCACAACCTAAATATTATAGAAAGTTATATCTTGATTTCAATTCATCGTATTATAAATTTTGTACGAATTATGACAGACAATACAGTGATATTAGCATTGTAATACTAGCTATGGTAATAATGACATAACAAGGGGTAACAGCGAGGCAGTTGATGGCCATGTAGCCAAATAAAATAAGAACACCTTTTCAACTTCAGATTTTTAAGACTACCCAGCAGATTCATAGAGCTCTTGGGGAAGTGGATTGAACTCACATTTGTATTTCGTGTTTTTAATGAGCACACACCCGGTCGTCCATCAGTGTGTTGGGTGTGTTCCGGGGGTCAGTTGATGGTGATTGATAATATAAGGGAAACTGGCTGATTAGGCAGAACACAGCTAAAAAAAAAAAAGGGGAGGGGGGGGGGGGGGGGGGGGCAGAGAAGAAGCTAGACGATAGTGGTATAAAAAGTAGAATTTTCGAAATTAAAAGCAGAACTGAAGGGAATGAAAAGAATATGAAAGGAGCTAGGAAGAGAGATGAATGAGACACAGAGACACACACACAAACACACACACACACACACACACACACACACACACACACACACACACACACACACACACACACACACACACACACACACACACACACACACACACACACACACACACACACACACACCTATTGCATTCAAAGCATAAAAGACACTGTCAATAATTCGCGGAGGAGTAAGAAAGACTCCATTACTGCTGGGAAAAGAAATCCTGGAATGACTACTAAGCATAAAAGACTAGTCGAGTTCTGTTGTGCTCCCTAATGCAGCAATAGCATCATCTTAAGAGATCTTAGTCCAGATTCACAAAAGTAGGACAAGGTTTTCTTAACCCGGGAGTCATGACCTTAATAGGAAAACTATAACTGTTATTTAATTTATCTTACAATTTGACACGGCAATACAATTGTTGAAATTAAAGTCGCACATAAAGTTACAGTAAGTAATCATAACCATTGGTTTTCACTGTATTCCCACAGGCATATAGATACAGAGTATATATATATATATATATATATATATATATATATATATATATATATATATATATAAACAGTATATACGTAACAAATATGGCAATAGGCGGTTGGGTTAACACAATCCAAAAATATGCTAGACAAAACGAACGAATGGCTTCGGAGTATAGAGGTGATTCATTTGTAGCCACCCCCAGGAATCAAGGTGACTGGTAATAGATAGATAAAGTAAGTTTGATTAGGTTGAGTCAAGGTATTTGTATTATAGGTTACATTTAGTAACTGCAGCTTAGTTTTGACGTATATAATATGAATTGAGCAGGACCCCATGAGAAATATTCCCGAAAACAAACACTAACTTGTGAGGGAAACATTCGATTGGAGGATCTGTACAACAGGATGCAGTCAACGCTTCCACACATCTAGACGGTCACTCCACAACTGGCTACAATCTTAAACCACTTAGTGTGCGAATATGTATTACGTGTTATTAACCCGTACAGCCCCAGCGACGCGCCTGATGCGTCGGCGATGTATGTAACGCACAGCCCCAGAGACGCGCCTGGCGCGTCGCCCCAATTGCGCCGACCGTGACCTCAGGTGTAGCCACTCAAGAGGGCTCAGATTTGTATGGGAACTGTGTACGTATCCCACGCACCCGTGCCGATGGTTGAAAACTCTCAAAGTCCACGTGCGTGCGCGCGAGCGCGCAATAACCTGGTTTTTTGGGATAATTGCCTTCAATTTTTTACTCTTATAAAATCCGTTTTCGGGGGCTCTGTAGGACCATTTTTTAAGCTTTTTGAGCGGTTTTTCGTGGTTTTTCCTTCATTCCTAACCCATTCGCTATTGTTTCTGGAATAAAACCATTTTTTGAAAACCGGCCGGGTTCTGGTGCGCAAACATTACAAAACTAGCCGGGGCTCCACGGGTTAAGTTGTACTATATTTTATGTAAAGTTATATACAAAGTCGTATTTATTGTGCATTTTCTAAGTTTGCCTGTCACTAATGCTTAGTCTTAAATAAAGTATATGAGAGTTACAGGCCATTTACACCAAAGTCCCTTACTCATGGTCTTTCTCAAATTTATTTGGTACATGAGTACAGTAATTATCTAAATCATTTACCTTACATTCAGTTATTGTATGTATGTATATACTCAGGCACATACCCCATAGCTGGGGGTTGCCGACTCGAGACATAGCTGGAACAGAAGAAACAAAATATAATAGAAATTCACACACATCTAGGTCACCCAGGAGAAGACCCAGAGCCCAAGGCCCATTTGGGGACCCCAGCAAAAAGGCTCTCAGGCAGACGTCCCGGTCTCAGCAGGCAGAAACACAGCAGAACGCCCCACAATGCCCGTCCACATCACATCCAGGTATGGCCCTTCATATACAGTATATACACTGGCTTTCCGGGCCGGGCACCTAGCAGACTATTATTAAGGGGGTCACCTTTTTTTTTTTATTTATCTCCTTTTCTCTCTTTCTCTGGCTTGTATCCATTCGGCCCCATTCAGCCTACTGTTTTAAGACGTTTATCCAGGTGTCGATATCTTCCTGGCGAGCGACAACGAGCCAGCATTATATGGAGAAATCCGGCTTGGCCGGAGACTACAAATTTAGTCTGCTGTCAATTTTTTTTTAAATAAGATGTAGATTCGCTACCGCTCGCCAGGAAAAAAATCGAGACCTGGATAAGGATAAACGTCTTAAAACAGTAGGCTGAATGGGGCCGAATGGATACATGCCAGAGAAAGAGACAAAAGGCAGGTCACCCCCCTTAAGCCCAACTAGCACCCGACCCCTATTCCCTACGACCGTATTATCACTGATCTATTCACAATCATCTCCATTCATTCCTATTCATCACCACTTCTCTTGCCTGTTCTTCAGTCATCTCTCTATCTTCCAACGCTTTTTTCACACCATCTCCCCATCTCCTCCGGGGTCTTCCTCTCAATCTATTTCCCCTACTTATATCTCAGTTTCTGAATATCATATATATATATATATATATATACCGGTATATATATATATATATATATATATATATATATATATATATATATATATATATATATATTTGTTAATTTCATTAATCGAGTTTGAGTAAAGTTGGTTAGTGGAGAGAACATAATAATAATATAGATATATACTGGTATATATATATATATATATATATATATATATATATATATATAATGATAATGATTAGGAATATTAAAAACATAAAAAGACAATTATGCAGTAAATTGTACATTAACTACTATTGTCAACATTAACTACTATTGTCAACATTAACTACTATTGTCAACATTAACTACTATTGTCAACATTAACTACTATTGTCAACATTAACTACTATTGTCAACATTAACTACTATTGTCAACATTAACTACTATTGTCAACATTAACTACTATTGTCAACATTAACTACTGTCAACATTAACTACTATTGTCAACATTAACTACTATTGTCAACATTAACTACTATTGTCAACATTAACTACTACTGTCAACATTAACTACTATTGTCAACATTAACTACTATTGTCAACATTAACTACTATTGTCAACATTAACTACTATTGTCAACATTTGCCATAGCCATAATATCGTCATTATAAGCTCAACGTCATATTAATCCTATTTGAGGGTTCACGTAGTAAACATTAGGCCCTATAATGTCTGGTCATAATACTTCATGAAATAATCATCACCTTGATATCCAATTAATTAACGCATTGACAAACCAAATGCCATTTTGCTCAACAATGCTTTATAGACTGTTAATTAGCTCCATTAATGTTCGTTAAGGGAGTGCTTGTTTTTTGGTCTATGTATTTATTTATTTTCTTAGTTTTGAGTTTCCTCGCAAGACCTCCATCAAGCTTAAAAGAACACCCCCTAGACCCCCTTGCAAGTTAAATTTGTAATTTTTTCGGTAGAAAAATTATAATTCGGAACCGACCTTCGGCCGAGAGAGAGAGAGAGAGAGAGAGAGAGAGAGAGAGAGAGAGAGAGAGAGAGAGAGAGAGAGAGAAGAGAGAGACAGAGACAGAGAGAGAGAGAGAGAGAGAGAGAGAGAGCGAGAGAGAGAGAGAGAGAGAGAGAGAGAGAGAGAGAGAGAGAGAGAGAGAGAGAGAGAGAGAGAGAGAGAGAGAGAGAGAGAGAGAGAGAGAGAGAGAGAGAGAGAGAGAGAGAGAGAGAGAGAGAGAGAGAGAGAGACACACACACACACACACACACACACACACACACACACACACACACACACACACACACACACACACACACACACACACACACACACACACACACACACACGTATACAGCAATATAACATACGAAAACAATGTCATTATCATCAAGGTTATTGTATATGTCAATTATAATTCAGCATTTACATCCCTTAATCGACGTTATGAGGAATCCATATCAATGAGTCGTCACCAATGATGATTATACATTTTTCGGCGAAGTGCACTAGACTAATTATTGCCGAAGCCAACCAACCACAGAGGGGAAGGTAGTAGGACTGGGGAATTTTCGGGTGGAAGGATCGTTTTTTTTTTTTTAGAAGGGTTAAAGTATTCGAATTAAGGGGAGATGAGCATATTTATTTGCTTAGTGCTTGGATTGTTGTATTTATGGTTTTAGTTTCCTCTCTACACCTCCATAAAGCTGTAAAAAATACCCCTTAGATCCCCCTATTCAAGATAAATTTGTACATTTTTCGGTAGAAAAATGTCCCAGCCGAAGGCCGGTTACTTTTAAAATGACAGGCTCGCTATCGCTCGCCAGGAAAAAATCGACACCTAAAAGGTCTGAATATTGACAAAGAAATGGGGCGTAAAGTCTTAAAATCGCCAAACTAATGCACTGAACGTCTTAAAATCTAAACAAACAATTGGAGCTAAACACGAGGGAGAAAGGGTGCCAGAAACAAAAATAGCCCATCTCCCTTAATAGTTTTGCCTGCCCACAGCGTTAGGCATTTTGGTCTAATTGTCAAAAATGATCTGGGACTCTTAATTTGTTTGAACTAAGTATCCAAACTCGCCTTTTTATTTAGACGGTTCCCGGACATCTCAACCAGTAGACCATTTCAACCAGTAGACCATCTCAACCAGTAGACCATTTCAACCAGTAGACCATCTCAACCAGTAGACCATTTCAACCAGTAGACCATTTCAACCAGTAGACCATTTCAACCAGTAGACCATCTCAACCAGTAGACCATTTCAACCAGTAGACCATTTCAACCAGTAGACCATCTCAACCAGTAGACCATTTCAACCAGTAGACCATCTCAACCAGTAGACCATCTCAACCAGTAGACCATCTCAACCAGTAGACCATTTCAACCAGTAGACCATTTCAACCAGTAGCTCTCAACCAGTGCCAAATCAACCAAGACCAACCAAACCAGTGCCAATAATATTACTAACGTAACCTAACCTAACCGTATTGGTTGAGAGCTACTGGTTGAGTTGTCTGGTCACCGTACAAAATATTTACATGAACAATTAAATTCACACGTATGTATTGTGTGGTAGACAAACATCACGTCCCTTGCTCATTCAAGGTGTTGTCCAATTGACTTCAATCTAGTTTACAATTCGGCAATACGGTGGCCGCATGAATAGGTAAAGTGGTTGGCAAGTTCAAATTTTGGATTAACCCTTTGAGTACCAGCGACGTGTGCTATAATATAATTCTAGCTATATGTAGACGATATCATGCAGCTTAGGAAGGAGCTGTGGTAGTTAAAAGTATTGGTGGAGATAGTTTGAAGCCTTATTATTGCTGCAGGTCCTTCCTAAGCTGCATAAAATCGTCTAATAGCTGCCAGAATATGATGAAAAGGACATCCCCGGTACTAAATGGGTTAAGGGGGGTGACCTGCTTTTTGTTATTTCTGTCCGTTTCTCTCTTTCTCTGGCTTGTATCCATGCAGCCCCATTCAGCCAACTATTTTAAGACGTTTATCCCCATCTAGGCGTCGATTTCTTCCTGGCTAGCGATAGCGAGCCAGCATTATATGAAGAAATCCGGCTTCGCCGGAGAAATTTTTCTATCGAAAAATGTACAAATTTAGCCTGCTGTCAAACAAAAATAGAAATATGCTGGCTCGCTACCGCTCACCAGTAAAAAATTGACACCTGGATGGGGATAAACGTCTTAAAACAGTTGGCTGAATGGGGCCAAATGGATACAAGCCAGAGAAAGATAGAAAAGGACAGAACAAAAACAGGTCACCCCCTTAAACTCAGCCGGGCAAAGTACTGTATATACGTGTGAATGATATCAATGACTTATGATTCAGCCGAGTCAAAATGGTCACTGTTTTCAATTCAAAACTGTTATTGACATGAACATTTTACATACCGGTAGTTATACAATACTTAACAATGCAATTAGGACTGATGCCTATTGGTATATAAATATCAAGTTTATAAGCTTTAAATGCATCCTTACCAAGTCAAATGTATACCGGTACTGGTTGTTTTATATATTTATGTGTGCAATGTGGATGAGGGAGACAAATGGCTGAGCTGCCTGTGACAAGTGCCTCCCCCAGAGTTCAAAGAATTATTATTATTATTTTTCTTTTTTTTTGTTGGTGGTGGCATAAAGAAGTGTGGTGTGTTTGTTTAGTGTAGTGATGTAGATAGCAGGAGGAGGTGTTTGTGAGAGCCAGCTGGATCACCCTGTATAAATAGTTAAGGGGAGGTCTTCACTTGAGGGATTTTTTTCTTAACTCCTTTCTCCCTCATGGTTAGCCCCCTTGCTTTTGAGATTTTAAGACGTTTGCCCCATTAGTTTGGTGATTTTAAGAATTTCCGCCCCATTCTGCCAATTTTAAGAACCTTTCGTGCAATTTAGGTGTCGATTTTATCCTGGCGAGCGATAGCGAGCCTGAAATTTAAGAGTAACCGGCCTTCGGCCGGGATATTTTTCTACCGAAAAATGTACAAATTTATCTTGAAAGGGGGTCAAGGGGGTGACATTTTAAGATTGCTGGAGGAGTAGGAAACAAACTAGAAACCTCCCCTTAAACCCATGTAGTGCAGTAAACTGGAACAAAGTGATAACGAACAATACAATGTGAAGTGATCGGTATATATCTCCCTTTATCAAATATATTGGACACTCGGTTTACTATATGCTTCATGCAGGGGGTTCACCGGCCTTTTTTGTTTTATCTTTCTCTCCCTCTTTCTTTGGCTTATATCCATTCGGCCCCATTCAGCCTACTGTTTTAAGACGTTTACCCCCATCCAGGTGTCAATATTTTCCTGGCGAGCGGTAGCGAGCCATCATATATATATTTTTGTTTTGACAGCAAGCTAAATTTGTACATTTTTCGATAGAAAAATGTCTCCGGCGAAGCCGGATTTCTCCATACAATGCTGGCTCGCTATCGCTCGCCAGGATGGGGATAAACGTCTTAAAACAGTTGGCTGAATGGGGCCGAATGGATACAAGCCAGAGAGAGAGAGAGAGAGAGAGAGAGAGAGAGAGAGAGAGAGAGAGAGAGAGAGAGAGAGAGAGAGAGAGAGAGAGAGAGAGAGAGAGAGAGAGAGAGAGAGAGAGAGAAATAGAGAAAGCCGGTACCCCCCTCCCCCTTCGAATATTGGACTCTGGGTTTACTATTCGCTTCGTGTAGTAGTAGTTAACCTGGCGCAGTTTGTAGTAGTAGTATTGGTGAACCGATACAACTAAATGGTCCTGTCACGTGTTTTACCCGCCCTACCTTGGTCATCATCCTCCTCCTTTAAGGGGAGGTCTCCACTTGAGGGATTTTTTTTCTTGACCCCTTTCTCCCTCATGTTTACCCCCATTGCTTTTGATATTATAAAAAGTTTGCCCCATTAGTTTAGCGATTTTAAGAACTTTCACCCCATATTAAGACCTTTCGTGCAATTCAGGTGTCTATTTTATCCTGGCGAGCGATAGCGAGCCTGTAATTTAAGAGGAACCGGCCTTCGGCCGGGAAATTTTTCTGCCGAAAAATTTACAAATTTATCTTGAAAGGGACTCGAGGGGGTGTAATTTTAAGGTTGATGGAGGTCTAGGGAACAAACTAAATACCTCCCCTTAAGGGGGGGTCGACGGCTTTCTTTGTCTTTCTCTTCTTTTCTCTCTTCCTCTGGCTTGTATCCATTCGTCTCTATTCAGCCAACTGCTTTAAGAAGTTTATCCCCATCCAGGTGTCGATTTCTTCCTGGCGAGCGATAGCGAGCCAGCATTGTACGGAGAAATCCGGTTTCGCCGGAGGCATTTTTCTATCGGAAAATGTACAAATTTAGCTTGCTGTCAAAACAAACAAACATATATATATATATATATATATATATATATATATATATATATATATGCTGGCTCGCTACCGGACGACACCGGATGGGGGTAAACGTCTTAATACAGTAGGCTGAATGGGACCGAATAGATACAAGCCAAAGAGAGAGGGAAATAGAAAACAAAAAACGAGGTGGGCTCCCTTAAGGGGGTAGTGCTTGGTTTTTGGTCTATATATTTATTTATTAATTTATTTTTGAGTTTCCTCGCTAGACCTTCATCAAACTTAGAAAAACACCCCCTCGACCTCTTTTCAAGATAAATTTGTAAATTTTTCGGTAGAAAAATGTCCTTGCCGAAAAAAATATAATACACTAATCTCACAGTCATCTTTAGATTCCATTCAGGTGTTAAACTTGATTAAGGGGGGTGACCTGCTTTTGTTCTGTCCTTTTCTATCTTTATCTGGCTTGTATCCATTTGGCCCCATTCAGCCTACTGTTTTAAGACGTTTATCCCCATCCAGGTGTCAATTTTTTACTGGTGAGCGGTAGCGAGCCAGCATATTTTTTTGTTTTGTTTGACAGCAGGCTAAATTTGTACATTTTTCGATAGAAAAATGTCTCCGGCGAAGCCGGATTTCTTCATATAATGCTGGCTCGCTATCGCTCGCCAGGAAGAAATCGACACCTAGATGGGGATAAACGTCTTAAAATAGTTGGCTGAATGGGGCCGAATGGATACAAGCCAGAGAAAGAGAGAAAAGGACGGAAATAACAAAAAGCAAGTCACCCCCCTTAATAGTGTATTTGATTTCTTCTGAAATATGCACATATTGTGTTCCTGTATCACAAGTTCTATAAATCGTACCGGTATATGATAGGTCTTTCCTGAGCTAAAACAAATGGATGTGTGTGTGTGTGTGTGTGTGTGTGTGTGTGTGTGTGTGTGTGTGTGTGTGTGTGTGTGTGTGTGTGTGTGTGTGTGTGTGTGTGTGTGTGTGTGTTTATGTGTGTGTGTGTGTGTGTGTGTTTGTGTGTGTGTGTGTGTGTGTGTGTGTGTGTGTGTGTGTGTGTGTGCATGATTGTACAACATACTCGTGTATATTAATATGACTGTGAACCAAAACAATTACTCCGGATTTGAGAGTAGAGCAGAGCCAAAGTGGAGAGAGTGGCGGTGATACTGCTGGACTTAAAGGGGAGATGGGTGGCTTTTCTGGTCCCCTCTCTCCCTCGTGTTGAGCCCCATTTGTTTTGAGATTGTTTTTGACGTTCGGCCCATTAGTTTGGCGATTTTAACACCTTCTACCCCATTTTGTTGTCAATTTTAGGACCTTTCATGCCATTTAGGTGTCGATTTTGTTCATAGCGGGCGAGAGCTAGCCTGAAATTTTATGAGGAACCGGCCTTCGGCCGGAACATTACTCTACCGAAAAATGTACAAATTTATCTTGAAGGGGGATCTAGGGGGTGTTCTTCTGAGTTTGATGGAGGTCTATCGAGGAAACTAAGAATTAATGGAAAATATTAATTAACCCGTTCTGTACCAGGGACGTCCTTTTCATCATATTCTGGCAACTATTAGACTATTTTATTCGGCTTAGGAAGGACCTCTAGCAATAATAAGGTTTCAAACTATATCAAACTAACCCTTTTAACTACCACGGATCCTTCCAAAGCTGCATAATATCGTCTAAATATAGCTAGAATACAATATAACACACGTCGCTGGCACTCAAAGGGTTAATAGACCAACACAACGGCTCGTCTCCCTTTAAGGGCGATTTGTGCATGTATTCATTATTTTTCTAGTTTCCTCTCTAGACCTCCATCAAATGAAATACAACATCCATTAGATCCCCTTTCTAGATTAATTTGTACATTTTTCGGTAGAAAAATGTCCCGGCCGAAGGCCGATTCTTCCAACATTACAGGCTCACTGTCGTTCGCCAGGGAAAAAAATCGACACCTAAATAGCACGAAAGGTCTAAATATTGACAACGAAATGGGGTGAAAGGTCTTAAAATCGACTAACTAATGGGGCAAACATCTTAACATCTGAAAACTAATGGGGCTAAACATGAGGGAGAAAGTGGTCCAGAAAAAACGACCCTTTAATTGCATCACCCCCGCCCGCCAGCCCGTAAACACGTAAATGTTAATCCCCCGTCGTTCTTGGTCATGGATTACACGCATTCTACTTTAATCCCTTTAAGGGGAGATCTCCACTTGAGGGATTTTTTTGTCTTGACCCCTTTCTCCCTCATGTTTAGCCCCATTGCTTTTGATATTATAAAACGTTTGCCCCATTAGTTTAGTGATTTTAAGAACTTTCACCCCATATTAAGACCTTTTGTGCCATTCAGGTGTCGATTTTATCCTGGCGAGCGACAGCGAGCCTGTAATTTAAGAGGAACCGGCCTTCAGCCGGGAAATTTTTCTACCGAAAAATGTACAAATTTATCTTGAAAGGGACTCAAGGGGGTATAATTTTAAGCTTGATGGAGGTCTAGGGAACAAAGTAAATACCTCCCCTTAAGTACCAGCGACGTGTGTTATATTGCATTCTAGCTATATGTAGACGATATTATGCAGCATAGGAAAGATCTGTGGTAGTTAAAAGGGTTGGTTGAGAGAGTTTGAAGCCTTATTATGGCTAGAGGTCCTTCCTAAGCTGAATGAAATCGTCTAATCATTGCCAGAATATAATTAAAAGGATGCCACCGGTACTGAACGGGTTAAGGGGTAGGTATAGTTGCTTTTTCTGGACTCCCTTCTTCTCTCTCTTGTTTAGCATGTTAGTTTTTACATTTTAAGATGTTCTTTCCGTTAGTTTGGCGATTTTAAGACCTTTCGCCCAATTTATTTGTCAACAGTAAATACCTTTTGTGCCATTTAGGTGTATTTTTTTTTCTGGCGAAAATAGCGAGCCTGTAATTTTAGAAGGAAGCGCCGGGACATTTTTCTACCGACAAATGTACAAAACACATTTTGAAAGGGTTAAACAAAGGTAAAAAATAAACACCCCGTAGACATGTTTTTTTTGTTTTTTTTAATGATGGAGATCTTGCGAGGAAACTCGAAAATAAATAAATAATTAGAATGATGCACAGACCAAAAAGAAAGCATTATCCCCTTAAATGAATATAGGGTAGTTAGGACTGATTGGTGTGCAACGGGTTGGCCAATATTATCCTACGGGGTCAAAATAATATTATTGAACCAATAATCAGATTAACTTAGCCAATGGTATATAGAACAGAAGGGAGGACGAGGACAATATGCCAAAGTGGTCAGAAAGAGGCATAGTTTAAGAGACAAAATCAGCACGAACATTATTGCATACATAGACAAAAAAAAGTCCCTCTATTACATAAACAGTCCCTCTATTACATAAACAGTCCCTCTATTACATAAACAGTCCCTCTATTACATAAACAGTCCCTCTATTACATAAACAGTCCCTCTATTACATAAACAGTCCCTCTATTACATAAACAGTCCCTCTATTACATAAACAGTCCCTCTATTACATAAACAGTCCCTCTATTACATAAACAGTCCCTCTATTACATAAACAGTCCCTCTATTACATAAACATAGTCTAGCGCTACGACTATTTCATTGTTTGCATCAAGACATCTTAATAGGTTACGTATTTCTCAGTATGTCTTTATGAACAGTGTTTGAGAATGACAGTATTACAATATCATTTATGTTTCGAATAGCTTATTGTTCAGATATACATATTTAGTAGATATAACTAACTATACAGTAGATAATAGTGTTTATGGGGAATATTGGGGTCATACATTATACCTGCTCTGAGATCCTGTTTTAAGGGGAGATCTCCACTTGAGGGATTTTTTTGTCTTGACCCCTTTCTCCCTCATGTTTATCCCCATTGCTTTTGATATTATAAAACGTTCGCCCCATTAGTTTAGCGATTTTAAGAACTTTCACCCCATATTAAGACCGTTCGTGCCATTCAGGTGTTGATTTTATCCTGGCGAGCGATAGCGAGCCTGTAATTTAAGAGGAACCGGCCTTTGGCCGGGAACATTTTATACCGAAAAATTTACAAATTTATCTTGAAAGGGGGTCAAGGGGGTGACATTTTTAGATTGCTGGAGGAGTAGGAAACAAACTAAAAACCTCCCCTTAAGTTACAATATTACAGTGTATACTATTTCACTTGAATGTTGATTATCAACTTATGTTTTGTATTATAAATATTGGAGAGGATCGAGTATTGGTCTGTTGACTGGGAATAGATCCACCTCACATACAAATCATTGGTATTTGGTATTCTTCAGACAGGTCAGTTTAACCCTATTAGGTGCAGGGCGGGCCAATTTCGAACCTCCCTGTTTTACTCCATTAGTTTGTAGATTTTAAGACGTTTCACCTCATTAGTTTGGCGATTATAAGATGCTTCAACCCAATAAGGTGTCAATTTTTTCTGGGCGAGCGATAGCGAGCCTGCAATTTGGGAGAAACCGGCCTTTGGCCGGGAAATTTTTCTACCGAAAAATGTACATATTTAGCTTGAATGGGGTCTGGAGGACGTTTTTTAGTTTGAAGGGGGTCTGGAGAGGCGTGTTTCTAAGTCTTGGGGGTAAACAAAAAACACATTGTTCAAAAATGGCTAAAACAATGAAAACCCTTAATAATAATTAAACAAAATATCATAATAACCCCCAAGCCGTTGCACCTAATAGTGTTAAGTTGATCCTGCACTATAAGTATGGACATCCACACGATAGAGGATGCATAATAAGCTTCACAAACAAATACACTCAAGGCAGCTGAATCCCCACCTTTTACGAACATTGTGAAATAATTGTTTTACTTTTCTTGAAGATAATAAGGCAACGTAATATTGTGAAATAATATAAGTTTCATAGACAAAGGCACTCTTATGTGAACCATTGTCTCTAAAATAGTAAGACATTCTGCATAATTGTCTCGAGTTCAATCCTTCTTTTCATCAACTAAACTTGTATTTGAAGACCTCTCTCGCCAAAAGACTCCCTCCTATCTTCATGTACAGTCGCGCTAATAAGTCGTGTCTCGGCACCAAGTATGTTTTGATCAATAATTGGTATCAGCAATATCTAAGCTTTATTTCTTCATATCGAGTGACATATACAAACATGTTCCTACACTTACCCACCCTATTCAACATCTGACAGACATTAATACAGCACAGAACAAGCCAAACGTAATGACAGCTGGGACATGACTTATTAGCGCGACCGTACATAGGAGTGTTTGCATTCATAAGCCTATGTTAACTTTATCATTATCTATGCACTCCTCTTAATATATATACATCGTAACCAGGATTTTGCTAAAATGAACTAAATATTAGCCATGTCTCACTATTTTGCATATTCATGAGTACCTCAACATTTTGTCAAGCTTGACAACAATATTGCAGAAAAACTCATTTGGTGATGTATTCAGTTGGGCATGAAGAATATAAACATGATGCGGTACGAGTATTCATATATATAGTATTATATAACAAGGGAGCCCACCTCGCTTTTTTTCTCTTTCTCTCTCTCTCTCTCTCTTTGGCCTGTATCCATTCGGCCCCATTCAGCCAACTGTTTTAAGACGCTTATCCCCATCCAGGTGTCGATTTCTTCCTGGCGAGCGATAGCGAGCCAGCATTGTATGGAGAAATCCGGCTTCGCCGGAGTAATTTTTCTATCGAAAAATGTACAAATTTAGCTTGCTGTCAAAAACAGAAATATATATATGCTGGCTCGCTACCGCTCGCCAGGAAAATATTGACACCTAGATGAGGGTAAACGTCTTAAAACAGTAGGCTGAATGGGGCCGAATGAATACAAGCCAAAGGGAGAGGGAGAGAAAGAGAAAACAAGCGAGGTTGGCTCCCTTAAGGTGAGCACTGTTTGTTCTCAAAATAAAGCCAGCATACAGTATAATGTGGCTAGATATATAGAACATGCATACTTTAGGAACAGAAATATATGTAATTGATAAAGGTGGGGGCTCATGGGTTGAGGTAAACATGGACAAATAATCGCCAACCTGCATATAATTATCTTGTAAAATACAATGTCATTGAAATAATTATTAACAATGGTATAAAGGATTTTGCGGATCGTCTATACCGGGCCTGTGACGTCATAGTGACGTTACATCAGTATCCTTAGCCTAGACTGGATGGTGGACTTACACTCTTGTGACGTCACAGGCCCGGTATAGACGATCCACAATATCCTTTATACCATTGTTAATAATTATTTCAATGCCATTGCATTTTGCAAGATAATTATGTACAGCTTGGCAATTATCATTCCATGTTTATCTCAACCCATGAGCCCCACCTTTAAATGTATGCAAAAATGATTATCCAATAATCAATGAAGTAGTAAGTTTTAATAATAGAAGCAAACTGAATAGAGGATAATCATATGTTTAATTAATGCCGGACCCAAAAAGTAAACAGGTCAATTTATAGATTTTATGTTTACTCCTAAAGTTGTGTTGGTGTGTTCGAGTAAATATGCCGGAATGACGAGTATTGAAGCTTGATCCACATGTGTTGATTATCTCGCCTCTCCAATATTCAGTCCATGGCATGTCGGAATAGGAAAGTTTTAATGGACGGGATAATTAAGTTGAGCGAAAAGGAAAGTGAATGTTGTATGTGTGTGGAAGGTGGGTGGGTGTCTCTGTCTGCCTGTCTGTTATGGTGTGTGTGTGTGTGTGTGTGTGTGTGTGTGTGTGTGTGTGTGTGTGTGTGTGTGTGTAATAATAATAATAATAATCGGTTTATTTCAAGCCGGCAGCCAATGGGGCTGAAAATACACAGACTTAACCTAGATCTTATCCTAAGGGATCAATAGACTGATCCTGGCAGCTAACGAGAGCGCCTACATACTCCCGAAGGAGTAGGACGTGGGCAGGAGACTTTGTGGGCCCCCGAGGCGGTCCGTCCAGACCTTGCCTTCACGGCCAGGGAAAGTTTTTGAGAGAACTTCCCCTGCCGGCGCGTGGGATTGAACCCCCGACACCAGAGCTAGTGCTCCCAATACAGAGTACTAAGCGCTCTCGGCCACCGTGACCGTGTGTGTGTGTGTGTGTGTGTGTGTGTGTGTGTGTGTGTCTGTCTGTTATGGTGTGTGTGTGTGTGTGTCTGTCTGCCTGTCTGTTATGGTGTGTGTGTGTGTGTGGAAGGTGGGTGGGTGTGTCTGTCTGCCTGTCTATTATGGTGTGTGTGTGTGTGTGTGTGGGTGTGGGTGTGTGTGTGTGTGGAAGGTGGGTGTGTGTGTGGAAGGTGTGTGTGTGTGTGTGTGTGTGTGTGTGTGTGTGTGTGTGTGTGTGTGTGTGTGTGTGTGTGTGTGTGTGTGGAAGGTGGGTGGGAGTGTCTGTCTGCCTGTCTGTTATGGTGTGTGTGTGTGTGTGTGGGTGTGTGTGTGTGTGTGTGTGTGTGTGTGTGTGTTCGTGTGTGTGTGTGTGAAGAATAATACGTGTGATCAACAACTCGTAGAATCGACAGGAGTAAAGTGCCCTCCATTTGTCATCCCAATTATTCAAAACCTTTTATGTTCGCTTGAAAAAAAAAAATCAATTTGCTTTATAGAAAATAGCAAAATTATGGTGTAACTAAAGTGGTTAAGGAGCCCACCTCACTTTGTTTTTCTTTCTCTCCCTCTCTCTTTGACTTGTATCCATTCGGCCCCATTCATCCTACTGTTTTAAGACGCTTACCCCCATCCAGGTGTCAATATTTTCCTGGCGAGCGGTAGCGAGCCAGTATATACAGTATATATATATATATTTTGTTTTGTTTTGACAGCAAGCTAAATTTGTACATTTTTCGATAGAAACATTTCTCCGGCGAAGCCGGATTTCTCCATACAATGCTGGCTCGCTATCGCTCGCCAGGAAGAAATCGACACCTGGATGGGGATAAACGTCTTAAAACATTTGGCTGAATGGGGCCGAATGGATACAAGCCAGGGAAAGAGATAAAAGGAGAGAAAGGTAAAACAAAGCCGGTGACCCCCCCCCCCCTTAAATTGATTAAACATGATATAAAGCTGTATACCGTTTGAATAATGACTAAAGAAAGACATGCAGGAAACTAGTTGTGGCGGAGTAAGGTGCAGGGAATGCGAGTGAAGGCCTGTTCGGAGATATGGGGGACCACCACGATTTTTTTTTCTCTCTCTCCCTCTGAGTTGTATCCATTCGGCCCCATTCAGCATATTGTTTTAAGACGTTTAGCCCAATCCAGGTGTTGATTTTTTCCTGGCGTGCGGTAACGAGCCAGCATATTTAAAAACATGTTTTTGACAGCAGGCTTAATTTGTACATTTTTCGATAGAAACATGTCTCCGGCGAAGCCGGATTTCTCCATACAATGCTGGCTCGCTCTCGCTCGCCAGGAAGACATCGACAACTGGTTGGGCATACAAGTCATAAAACAGTATGCTGAATAGGGCCGAATGAATACAAGCCAGAGAAAGAGAGAAAAGGAGAGAAACACAGCAGGTCACCCCCCTTAATCTGAAAGAAGAGGGAGTGGGAGTGTGAATGTGTGATATATCGAAATAACACTACTGTATATGGCAGGAGAGAACATGGTAGTGCTAAGAGTGCGGATATGAATTTGGTTCGTTGTATTTTTATATCGAAAAATTTACAAATATAACTTGAAGGGGGGTCCAGTGAGTATGTTTTAAGGAGGGTGACGTGTTTTTTGTTATTTCTGTCCTTTTCTCTCATTCTCTGGCTTGTATCCATTCGGCCCCATTCAGCCAACTATTTTAAGACGTTTATCCCCATCTAGGTGTCGATTTCTTCCTGGCGAGCGATAGCGAGCCAGTATTATATGAAGAAATCCGGCTTCGCCGGAGACATTTTTCTATCGAAAAATGTATAAATTTAGCCTGCTGTCAAACAAAAATAAAAAATATGCTGGCTCGCTACCGCTCACCAGTAAAAAATTGACACCTGGATGGGGATAAACGCCTTAAAACAGTAGGCTGAATGGGGCCAAATGGATACAAGCCAGAGCAAGATAGAAAAGGACAGAACAAAAACAGGTCACCCCCCCTTAAGCTTGATGAAGGTCTAACGAGGAAACTAAAACCTATAATAATACTGAAATAAATAAACTAAAACCTATAATAATACTGAAATAAATAAACTAAAACCTATAATAATACTTAAATAAATAAACTAAAACCTATAATAATACTTAAATAAATAAACTAAAACATAATAATACTGAAATAAATAAACTAAAACCTATAATAATACTTAAATAAATAAACTAAAACATAATAATACTGAAATAAATAAACTAAAACCTATAATAATACTTAAATAAACTAAAACATAATAATACTGAAATAAATAAACTAAAACCTATAATAATACTTAAATAAATAAACTAAAACCTATAATAATACTTAAATAAATAAACTAAAACATAATAATACTGAAATAAATAAACTAAAACATATAATAATACTTAAATAAATAAACTAAATCATATAATAAGACTTAAATAAATAAACTAAAACATATAATACTTAAATAAATAAACTAAATCATATAAGACTTAAATAAATAAACTAAAACATATAATAAGACTTAAATAAATAAACTAAAACATATAATAAGACTTAAATAAATAAACTAAAACATATAATAATACTTAAATAAATAGATCCATAACCATAACCACTACATGTCCCCTTAATCCGAATGTATTAACCCTCTCCGACATATGAAGCGATTTTGAGCCTATTAGGGATACTTTAAAACCTTTGTTACCATCAGGGGTATTTAGAAACCTTTAGTTTAGTTACTTCAACCTCTGCAGTTGTCTTTGAGTTAGCTGTGGGCAGAAGAGTGAGAGAACTCTATTTCTTATTGCTAATCTGGCAACCTCTGCGTCATATGAGTCTGAAGGGGTAAACCATTATCGTAAGTGGCAGATTAGGGAACAGGTCCTCTTGCTAACACACATTAATATCGGGATTTCTGCCTTTGATGGAACTTGTAATCAAAATAGCAATAGAAGATATCATCCATTAACTGAATACATCCGTCAATTTTTAGCCAAACTATATTTACTATAATGCCTAATTGGGATACTGCAATAGTTAATAGATTTATCATATTCATTTATAACGAAAAAAAAAAAAAAAAAAAAAAAAAAAAAAACGACACAAACATTCAAATATCAATCATCATGGCTGTCGCATCATGTCATCAATTTTCTTAGGTTCATCATATATTCATCCCTGCCATTCTATAATTATTGGAAGAGCTATGTGATGGATGCGTATAACGATGGTCCCGGACAGAAGGAAAATAAATCCTATACACAAGAATAAATTAGACTTAAAACCAAGAGGAATGATTAGAAGCTTGTGTAGTTATTGATGGTCGGTAGACACACAACAAACTAAACACAGTGACGGTCTAGTGTGTTTTGGGAGTTTGGGTGAGGCAATTGAGATACCACAACCCGAAATTTGATCTATCTATCTATATGCTCTGGCCCAATCCCCACTTTTTCCTATTTTTATTTTTTATTTTCTATAAAATAGAATTAAATCGAAAATTAAAATTAAAAATAGGAAAAGTGGGGATTGGGCCTGAGCATATAGATAGATAGATAGATAATATAGATAAGATAGATAGATAGATAGCATTTCGGGTTGTGGTGCCGCAAGTGATGTTGTGAATATATCCACCAACATTCCTAGCACCACCGCCCACTAGATGTTAAGGGGAGATGGGCTTATATATTTGGTTATTGTATTATCTCTTTACCATTATTTAGTTCCTCCCTAGACCTCCATCATACAGTAAAAAAACACCCCCTAGACCCCCCTTCAAGATAAATTTATACATTTTTCGATAGAAAATTTCCCGGCCGAAGGCCGTTTACTTTTAATATTACAGGCTCGCTATCAGGAAAAAATCGACACCTGCCACGAAGTTTTAATACAGACAAAGCAATGGAGCGAAAGGTCTTAAAATCGCCAAACTAATGGGTCGAACGTCGTATAATTTGAAAACTAATGGGGGTAAACATGAGGAAGAAGGGCGACCGGAAAAGCGGTCCATCTCCCCTTATTAAAGAAGATGGTTTGCGGTGAAGTTATACACGCAATGGCAGTTGAAAAAAGGGCAGGCCGCAGATATATGGTGGTGGCCGGAAGGAACGAATGTGATATTAATGCAGCGAGGGAGTGACTGGATGGCAATATGTAGGTCAATACGAGAGAGAGTGAGAGAGTGAGAGTGAGTGAGTGAGTGAGTGAGTGAGTGAGTGAGTGAGTGAGTGAGTGAGTGAGTGAGTGAGTGAGTGAGTGAGTGAGTGAGTGAGTGTGAGAGAGAGAGAGAGTGAGTAAATTATCTAGTTCCCATTGTGTCTCCTGGGTGACACATCGGTATATGTTAGACCTTGGGTATGATTAGATTTTAATTTGAAATGTAAGGCTGTGCAGTGGGCAATAATTGACAGCCATAATAACTGGGAGAGTCAAGAGTGATGACAATAAAATGCACCACCACTACTACTACTACTACTACTACATATCCCTTCCCCCCTCCCTCCCTCCCCCTTCGCCCCGGTATAGTATCGGACATTGCGAGGAGTTGACGGCCAGATCATTACACACGACATGTTGTGGTTTACAGAAATACAGAGTAGAACAAAGTAAGAGGATGAAGAGGAAGACAATTTGTATATGTAGAGGAAATAGGCGACACACTGAGGTAAAGAAAATGTGTTGTTTGTTGCTGTTGATGAGGTAAATTAGATAAAACACAGAATTCTGAAGTAATGAAGTAATGTAGGTGATGGAATGATGGGATTAAGAATATTTCACTCCTCGTCCTAACTTAGTCCAAACTAAAACATTAACTATGAGATGTTATTAAGGGGAGGTATTTAGTTTGTTCCCTAGACTTCAATCAAGCTTATAATTACACCCCCTGGAGTCCCTTTCAAGATAAATTTTTAAATTTTTCGGTAGAAAAATTTCCCGGCCGAAGGCCGGTTCCTCTTAAATTACAGGCTCGCTATCGCTCGCCAGGATAAAATCGACACCTGAATGGCACGAAAGGTCTTAATATGGGGTGAAAGTTCTTAAAATCGCTAAACTAATGGGGCAAACGTTTTATAATATCAAAAGCAATGGGGCCAAACATGAGGGAGAAAGGGGTCAAGAAAAAAATCCCTCAAGTGGAGACCTCCCCTTAAGATACAAAATCTGACCATAAAGAAATCGAAATCGATAACAACCAAGGCTCTAAGATGTCCGACTGTATATTTTAACATAGCTTAGGTATATACAAGATTATTCAAAGATATACAGTAGTACGATAATTTTAGAACATGTATGATGGAACCTTAAAATTATATGTGAAACCAATGAAGCATGGTGATGAAATGAAAACTGAAATACATTTCAGCAGGCAACAGTCAGCTGATTAATTATCCAGCAGCATTTGTATGGGCCATTAATGTTACAGTGTGTTGATGAATGTGTGTGTGTGTAAGTGTGTGTGTGTGAGTGAGTGAGTGAGTGAGTGAGTGAGTGAGTGAGTGAGCAACAGTCAGCTGATTAATTATCCAGCAGCATTTGTATGGGCCATTAATGTTACAGTGTGTTGATGAGTGTGTGTGTGTGTGTGTGTGTGTGTGTGTGTGTGTGTGTGTGTGTGTGTGTGTGTGTGTGTGTGTGTGTGTGTGTGTGTGTGTGTGTGTGTATGTGTGTATGTGTGTGTGTGTGTGTGTGTGTGTGTGTGTGTGTGTGTGTGTGTGTGTGTGTGTGTGTGTGTGTGTGTGTGTGTGTGTGTGTGTGTGAGTGAGTGAGAGAGAGAGAGATGCTATTATTATTAGTTTGCAATTTATCATGGGACAAGAGACAACAACCCAGAACCTCAGAAACCGAAGTGATATTAGAAGCGATTGTGCGAAAGCAAGAACAAGTGAGATATGCAAATTTTGGGGCTTCCGTCAGGCTGTAATTTGAAACCTAGGAATGGAAGTCCCCCATCTTTTTTAACAGGGGTTACTACATATTTTTCAAGATCGCACAGTTTCCCTCCCCAGATTATGACGTCCCATTCTTCTATACCTACCTTTTCAGTCTCTCACCCTCGACACCGTTCCAAGCACGCACCCAAACACTCACTCTTTATCTCCCATATTAATAGATATCCTAAATAATATGGAGATGAATTTACAACGGATTAAGTAGCAGTTCCGAAGGAAGGCATTTGCTGAAGTTGATTATGCAAAACATAGCATATTATTATGTTCCCTCCACCAACCGACTTACTCCTAAACTCATTTAATGAAATCAACAAATACATGTGGCAGTCCAGGGATTCGAACCTAGGATGCTCACACCGAAATTCAGTGCATTTATCCATTGCGCTACGAAGACAGTTAAAGAATGGTGGACAATAACTAATTAAATACAGTACAAACTAAATAAAATAAACGAATCAAGACTGACTCACAAACTTGATCATTTCTAAACATGTAAGTGACCTGAAGGTTGGCTCGTGAAAGGAAAAGGGGAGAGAGAGAGAGAGAGAGAGAGAGAGAGAGAGAGAGAGAGAGAGAGAGAGAGATTTACATAGATACACTGGCCACACATACCTTACGATCCAAACGAGTTGGTCAGGACTTAATTCTAGTAGAGATGGCATATCCGATAGAAAAGGAAAGTTGAACGAAAGGATAGAAAATAAGAAGGCTCTCTCCCCACCCTGAGAGAGAAAGAGAGAGAGAGAGAGAGAGAGAGAGAGAGAGAGAGAGAGAGAGAGAGAGAGAGAGAGAGAGAGAGAGAGAGAGAGAGAGAGAGAGAGAGAGAGAGAGAGAGAGAGAGTACAAGTACAAAGGAGTACAAAGGAGTACAAAGGAAATCAAGCAACAACAGGTCTAGTGACCCTTCTAGGTTGCTTGTCCTCCAAAACACTGAGGATCAAGTGTCCAAACAGTGGTTTAGAGTGGGTAAGGGAACATTGGAAAGGGAACTACTGCCCTGCCACTAACGTGGCAGGACTAGGAAGTTAGTAGGGGACATATGGGTTAGTAACTGAGGGGAGGATAAAGTTATTCATTTACAAACGCAGTCAGTCGCGGGTTTGATGCGAGATATTTGTCTAGGCGGAATTTAAATGAATCAACGGTGCTGCAGTCTATAACGTCTCTAGAGAGAGAGAGAGAGAGAGAGAGAGAGAGAGAGAGAGAGAGAGAGAGAGAGAGAGAGAGAGAGAGAGAGAGAGAGAGAGAGAGAGAGAGAGAGAGAGAAAGAGAAAGAGAGCGAGAGCGAGAGCGAGAGATATAATACCAGTCCAGATAACACAGGCGATTAAGAATGCAAGTTGAAATCCTGGCTATATCATAATTCTTGGCTCCCACAATCCTGACATAAACTGAGCAAATCCCAAGTTACATGGCCAGGGGAGTTGGGGAGAATTACATGACCGTCTGGCTGAAGAGGTCCTTTGGAGAACTTTGAAATGGATGTACTTGAATAATAAGATACATAATTAATAATAGACACACTGGCAGAAACTTTACAAAATACAATAATTACGCAAAACAACATAAAATATAATGTAGTCCTAACGAAATTGTTCACTTATAAGTAATATGTGCACGTCTAACTTAACTTATTCACTTATGAAATGAACTAGATGGGAATTGCATTGCATAAATGTATCAACACGTAATTTGAAGGTCGATACAATCTCACAATTAATTACGATTCGTGGTAAATTATTCCAAACGTTTACACTGCAGTTAAACGGAAATACAATCATACCCATGTCATATTCTGAACTTTGTTGTGCATAATCAGAATGGTATTGTACCCACAGATCCCGCCCGTATACGATGCACTACCAGCCAGCCTGTTCCATGTCCGCCCGTCCGTCTATCCGGAAATACGATGTATTTTTGTATATTTATGCTTGATATTGACAGATTACTTGAATTTAAAGGCGATAATAGGATTGGGTGGTGGATGATAACTACCGTGTTTGATGGAGGAGCAATAATGGTTCGGTGGTTCTCACAGGTAAGCCACGGTAGCCTTGTCCGTTTCTTAGTCATTAATGTGCGACTTTAACCTCATGACACAGGGACAAGTGGCTTATTTCTACACTTTTGGTAATGCACTATATTGACAAAAATTAGGGGATGGTGTGAAAAAAGCTGTGTCAAAATATCCTACTGAACCAACTGTTTGTTAATAAGTTATTCACGAAAAACGATGCCACGCGGCCTCTGAAACCCATAGTAGTTGCTATTTACACTGAACGATTTTCTAAATGCCAAGGTCAAAGGTCAAGTTAAACGACCAAGGTAAGAATGTAAATAGTATTTAATATGCTTACAACAGGATTTTCACCGTATTTCACATGTACATCGAAGTAATCAATACAAAGATCAGTCAATTTGTGTTGAACTGTTCATAAAAAGTCAAAGTGAAACTATACGATCGATATTTCATATTACTAGGTTAGCGATAAAATTTTACTATATTAATTATTATTTATATTTATTGATCTTGTATTTACATACATATCTATATACATATATATTATATATATATATATATATATATATATATATATATATATATATATATATATATTATGTAGTTATTTATATATTTATTCTTATATATATATATATATATATATTTTTTTTTTTTAGAGGGGGGGGGGGGGATATGAAGAGTATATACACGGTCCTGTAAAACGGAGGTCAGGGTGAGGAGGAGGGGAAATGAATCGAGAATAGTAATTTATTTAACTATATAAAAGGTCTGGTTCATAACAAAACCTGGCAACATATGAGAACACGGTGGGATCAATAGTTCCAGAGTGCCGAAATGACAGGTGATGTCCTAATATGATCATCCATCAGTAAATTGGGTTAGTTGGAAAATACTGGAAAATTACTGTGTGTGTGTGTGTGTGCGTGAGTGTGCGTGTGCGTGTGTGTGTGATAGAAAGAGGGGAGATTTTACAAACATAAAACTGTACTTGTAAAGAAACACAGATAATACAATTACAAATAAAAAAAAAATGGAATTGACGGCCGAAAGAATGCTATACGAGGAGGTAGAACCATGGCTAGAAAACCAAGTGGAGAGCATATTCATAAAACAATGGCAAACTTAATTACACATGTCTTGGGCTTTCATGAAATCCCATTATATATATATATCATAATACAAGTACTGTTTACTTTTACAAACTGATATATGAATACAATTTAAATTTAAACACATTGTATAAATTTATTAATATCGATCGAAACATACCCATTCCGATGGTCATACAATCATATCAAAAAACATAAAAGTGCATGGAAATATGTGCTCTTAATTGTATACCATCTACATATGTGCTCTTAATATGTGCTCTTAATTGTATACCATCTACAGGAGTCCCTTGTATAAATAAAGTAAAACGATAAATTGCTATACTCAAATAACTAAAAGCCAGCAATATAAAAACAAGCTACACAAAATTAATATAGTGTAGGGCACATATATCACAGCAAAATGTATTAGGTAGGTAGGGCAAAATTATAACTTATAGCCATTATTGTGGATGACAAAACTTAAACAAGTCAGTATTGCATACAAAATATTAAAATAAATACACAGGCAATATGAATACTGCTTGGCAGGTCTTGATGTAAAAATACTGGATGGTGGAATGCAATAAAAGCGCGGAGAGAACATTTAGGTGAGAAGAAAGACGAAGGGGAGTCAAGGTTATATAAATAATTCTCTGTGGTCGCAGGCCAAGAAATGGTTCAAGGTGGTGTTGGAAATGAACAGTAAATATACAAACTGGAAGGGCAGGATCCAAGTGAGACGCAGGAGGGGAGGAAAAGGCAGGGAAGTTAGTCAGTTAAAATAGAACTTCAGAGGCTATCAACCCTCTTGGATTATTAAACCAGCACACTGCAAGTCATGAAAAACGTCAGGACTGGGGCCTCTTTTCGAGAACTCCAGTCCCTTGAATGCAGGGAAGGAACATCTAAAAGTAAATATATTATACGTACCGTACTGAATTGTAATAATGATCAATGATAGCAATGATGGCATGATTAAGAGACCTAGAAATAAACGAAATATTGCTCAAGGAACACTCATAAAACATACATGGTATAGAATTGACCACTTGCGAGTTTCAGGCTATAAGGGAGTTGGAGCCGTGGACATCGATATTTAACAGAAATGCTATAATAATGTACGTTTCTGATGGATAAATGGCATGTTGAATTGGGTTTTATGTATTTATAATTGTACTACGACCGTATTTTAGCTGGTAATTCTGTTAAATGTCGTTGTCTACAGCTCCAACTTCCTTATAGAACGAAACTGGTCAATTGGCTCGTTGGGTTGAGGTAGAAAGAGGTGAAAATTGGTGCTATCAGGGGACCAGGGATGGAAGAAGTTGGTGGTGACTGCAGAACAATGCCATATAACTATTACACAGCAGCATGGAGATGTGTTTGTGTGTCTGTGTTTTAGTCCCCACTTCTCCCTCATGTTTAGCTCCATTAGTTTTCAGATTTTAAGAAGTCTGGCCCATTAGTTTGAAGATTTTAAAACCTTTCGTGCCATTTTGGTGTCAATTTGTTTTCCTGGCGAGCGAAAGCGAGCCTGTAATTGTAAGAGAAACCGGCCTTCGACCGGAACATTGTCTACGCAAAGAAAAATGTACAAGTTGATCTAAACAGTGGGTCTAGGGGTGTTTTTTAAAAGTCTGATGGAGGTCTAGCGAGGAAAGTACATAAATAATACATAAATATGATTTATATATACTGTATACACCAAACAAGCCATTGTCCCATTAAGGGGGGTGACCTGTTTTTGTTCTGTCCTTTTCTATCTTTCTCTGGCTTGTATCCATTTGGCCCCATTCAGCCTACTGTTTTAAGACGTTTATCCCCATCCAGGTGTCAATTTTATTGAATTTTTTACTGGTGAGCGGTAGCGAGCCAGCATATTTTTTATTTTTGTTTGACAGCAGGCTAAATTTGTAAATTTTTCCATAGAAAAATTTCTCCGGCGAAGCCGGATTTCTTCATATAATGCTCGCTCGCTATCGCTCGCCAAGAAGAAATCGACACCTAGATGGGGATAAACGTCTTAAAACAGTAGGCTGAATGGGGCCGAATGGATACAAGCCAGAGAAAGAGAGAAAAGGACAGAAATAACAAAAAGCAGGTCACCCCCCTCAACCGGTCTACATACATAATACTGCACTAATTGTATATCATTCTTAGCGTAAGTTCTGTCTGCAGGTATCGTCATTAAGGGATAGCCTAGTTAAATTCTTGCCATATATATAATTGATATCTTGCAGTGTTTCCTCTCCAGGTAACATAATTAAAGTGACAAGTAATTTCGGCCCCTTTACAGATGTCGACACAGACGAGGCCATTAAATCAAGTAGGGGAGTTTATTCCTTCCCTCAGAACAAACACTTAATTATATTAAACTAATTCAACATATTTCATTAAATGTGATTCGGTGATTATTTAACACAACAATGACTTCGTCAAATATATGACAAATTGTATAATATATATATATATATAAGACAAAATCACACATTGCATTGTAGGCAGTGTGCCTCCACTAATGTATATACTTGAAACATACATTAATACAAGGACATATTAACATACATACAGTACGGTATATACTGTATATAAGCACTAAGCTCTCAAAAAGTAAATATGTAACCCTGTAAAGCTATATTTGGTGTAGCACGAACAGTCTTACCACCAACATTGGGTCGGAGTCTGATTTCCATTATAGATAAATACTCCTTTGATGGTTGGTACATGTTATCAAATGAACGGTAGTCAAGTGAGCGAATGGAAGGTGAAATGGGAAGTTCCTCGTTCACTTGGGTATATTATTTCCTGTAATTAACATTTGTAGATCACACACATTGACTGTATGTATACATAGACTAGATAGGAGTTTATTCTAAATAGTAATTTTGTTAAGGGGAGATCTCCACTTGAGGGATTTTTTTCTTGACCCCTTTCTCCCTCATGTTTAGCCCCATTGCTTTTGATATTATAAAACGTTTGCCCCATTAGTTTAGCGATTTTAAGAACGTTCACCACATATTAAGACCTTTCGTACCATTCAGGTGTCAATGTTATCCTGGTGAGCGATAGCGAGCCTGTGATTTAAGAGGAACCGGCCTTCGGCCGGGAAATTTTTCTACCGAAAAATGTACAATTATAGCTTGAAAGGGACTCAAGGGGGTGTAATTTTAAGCTTGATGGAGGTCTAGGGAACAAACTAAATACCTCCCCTTAATACACACATCTTAAAATAATGCCTCAATATTACAATAAAGGTAATGTTAATAAATCTAAACCTAACAGCTCGAAAATAATGATATGGACCGAATTAAACACTTCCTGAATACAACTATAGTGTCTACCAAGGGCTATGCCACGAAATAAACCCGTAGATGATGCATGGATACCAAATTAGTCGTGTGTATATCATAATGAGTTATAAATGCAGACTATGGGCACTTAAGGGGAGGTTTTTAGTTGATTCCCTAGACTTCCATCAAACTTAAAATTACTCCCCCTTGACCACCTTTCAAGATAAATTTGTACATTTTTCGGTAGAAAAATGTCCCGGCCGAAGGCCGGTGCTCCTTAAATTACAGGCTCGCTATCGCTCGCCAGGAAAAAATCGACACCTAAATGGCACGAATGGTCTTAAAATTGACAGAAATGGGGCGAGGGTTCTTAAAATCGCCAAACTAATGGGGCAAGCGTTTTTAAATCTCACAAGCAATGGGGCTAAACATGAGGGAGAAAGAGGTTCAGAAAAAAATCCTCCAGGTGGAAATCTCCCCTTAAGGGCAGATGGGCCGTTTTTCTGGTCCCCCTTCTCCCTCATGTTTAGCCCCATTATTTTTCCGATTTTAAAATGTTTGCCCGATTAGTGTGTCGATTTTAAAGCCTTCCACCCCATTTCCTGTCAATATTAAGACTTTTCGTGCTATTTAGATGTCGATTTTTCTCATGGCAACGATAGTGAGCCTGTAATTTTGGAAGAACCGGCCCTACCGATTTTTTTTACAAATTAATCTAAAAGGGGGATCTAGTGGATGTGTTTTTAAAGTTTGATGGAGGTCTGGGAGGAAACTTAAAAAAAAAAAAAAAAAAAAAAAAAAAAAAAAAAAAAAAAAAAAAAAAAAACTTCGACCAATAAATAAACCATATCCTCTTAATTAGTAAAGGCGAATTCAATCCAAAAAAGTAAGATGAGGTGGTGTTCCATAATATTTGAGCCTGACAGTTCCTTCCCATTTCTGCCTCCTGAAGGGGGGTCACCTGCTTTTTTGTTAGTTCTCTCCTTTCCTCTCTTTCTCTGGCTTGTATCCATTCGGCCCCATTCAGCCAACTATTTTAAGACGTTTATCCCCATCTAGGTGTTGATTTCTTCCTGGCGAGCGATAGCGAGCCAGCATTATATGAAGAAATCCGGCTTCGCCGGAGACATTTTTCTATCGAAAAATGTACAAATTTAGCCTGCTGTCAAACAAAAATAAAAAATATGCTGGTTCGCTACCGCTCACCAGTAAAAAATTGACACCTGGATGGGGATAAACGTCTTAAAACAGTAGGGTGAATGGGGCCAAATGGATACAAGCCAGAGAAAGATAGAAAAGGACAGAACAAAAACAGGTCACCCCCCTGAAGCCAGCCCACACAATTCCCTCTCCCCCTGCCTTGGACTAACTCGACTCTTCACTCACACGTTCACTTTCAACGGGATTCACTATAGTCTATTCGCTGTAGGTAGGCGAGAAATCATTACCTCTAACCTCTGTAACTCAAAACCGACTAGAGTAATCGAGCTAATATTTCTAACATTTGAGAAGAGTCGGTCAATGGATAGATGAGGTAATTTACAGCCACTTTGCTCTAGCCCTTTTTGAGTCACAGAGGATAGAGTTAATAATTCCTCGCCTACTTACAGCGAATAGACTATAGTAATTCGTCCTTTTGTTTCTCCTTGAAGTTGCAATGTTTGTGTTTCTCCTTTGTACTCTTAACCCTTTGAGTACCAGCGACGTGTGTTCTATTTTATTTTAGCTATGTTTAGACGATATTGTGCAGCTTAGGAAGGATCTGTGGTAGTTAGAAGGGCTGGCTGAGATAGTTTGAAGTCTTATTATTGGTAGGGGTCCGGCCAAACCTGAATAAAATCGTCTAATAGTTGTCAGAATATGATGAAAAGGACGTCCCTGGTACTGAATGGGTTAATGTATTTAACACAAATTACTGGCATATTATATTTCCATTATCATAGAATACCTAGTCGGTAATATATATATATATATATATTATATATATATATATATAATATATATATATATATATAATATATATATATATAATCTATATATATATATATATATATATATATATATTTTTTTTTTTTTTTTTTTTTTTTTTTTTTTTTTAAACTACACAAGGGCCGACATCTAACTGACCCGAAATTATGCTATACAATCAGAAGCGTTCACATCTACTTTGCAGTCTAAAATCATTGTCATTTGCATTATTTCCTCTGAAATGTGCAAGGTCATGCTTCCTTCCCTTTCGCCATAAAGCGTCTGTTCTATTCTTAAGGGGAGATATCCACTAGAGGGATTTTTTTTCTTGACTCCTTTCTCCCTCATGTTTAGCCCCATTGATTTTCTAATTTTAAGACGTTCGCCCCATTATTTTGACGATTTTAAGAACTTTCGACCCATTTCTGTCAATTTTAAGACCTTTCGTGCCATTTAGGTGTCAATTTTATCCTGGCGAGCGATAGCGAACCTGTAATATAAGAGGAACCGGCTTTCAGCCGGGACATTTTTCTACCGAAAAATGTACAAATTTATCTTGAAAGAGGGTCAAGGGGGTGAAATGTTAAGATTGCTGGAGGAGTAGAAAACAAACTAAAAACCTCCCCTTAAGGGGGTCACCTGCTTAATTTGTTTTTCTTATTTTGTCTTTTTCTCTGGCTTGTATCCATTCGGTCCCATTCAGCCTTTTGTTTTAATACGTTTATCCCCATCCAGGTGTCGATTTCTTTCAGCATTGTATGGAGAAATCTGGCTTCGCCGGCGACATTTTTTATCGAAAAATGTACAAATTTAGCCTGCTATCAAAAATATTTAAAAACAAATATGCTTGCTCGCTGCCGCTCGCCAGGAAAAAATCAACACCTGGATGGGGATAAACGTCTTAAAACAGTAGGCTGAATGGAGCCGAATGGATAAAACCCCGAGAGAGAGAGGGGGAGAGGAAAAAACACAAAAACGAGGTTGGCCCCCTTGAGCTTGTCACCAGCCCACTTTATCTCCTACATTCTCACGTCGCCCACTTGTCTCTAAAAGCAAATTTAAATATAAAGCCGGATTTCATACAATATCCTTTTTCTCCCGTTTACTATGCTTCATCTAAAATCATAACTAATTATAAGTCACACCCAAATGCTCCCTTTCCCTCACAAACACGATACTACACTGTAACACATTGACAAAGTTACAATACTGTGATATTACTGTTGTCACGTTATCTGGGTCCAGCAGCCGCCTCATTATCCACTCTGAGAATGAACCAATTAAGCGGGGAAGTGTTTGGAACTACGTGATGGGATGGGGGGGGGGGGGGGGAGAAAGAGGAGTAATAATAGAAGGAAGGAAAGAGAATGAGAATGAATAACAAAACAAAAACACACACACACACACACAAACACACACACGCAAACACACACACATATGACAAACCGTATTTACAAGGCACAGGTATAAGGTGACCCACCATTTGTGTATGCATAGTAAGTGTCGGCGTGTGACTGAAGGAAGAGAAGCTTCACTATATTTAAATCACGCAATCTTTGGGTTATATGTTATACGGTACATTCAGCTATCACAAACATTGACATAGGTGACACAAACAACCTGTGTATTTTGTTAAAGCAAGCAATGCAATAAAGTAACGTGCAAACACTTGTTTGTTCACGTCTGCAAAACACTTTGATGAAAGGCTACTGCATGTACTGCGCATCCTTCTTTGATATAAGTATTTGGAATATATATGCAGAGAGAGAGAGAGAGAGAGAGAGAGAGAGAGAGAGAGAGAGAGAGAGAGAGAGAGAGAGAGAACCTCATGTATGTCTTATTATTCTGGCGCAATGAATGAAAACCAGTAAATGACAAGACAGGGACGGCAGTTGGCAAAAGGGGGTTCATAGTTTTGAATAATACTCAAATATAAATAAGGAAAACTCCATATGATATATTTAGTGAACATGTTAGGCCTATGAATATGTGCCAACGATATATAGATAGATACAATATAAATATAGATAGATATATAGTGAGAAAGTGAGGTGGGACCCCAAATCATAATACCAAAGCAGCTCTGCTAACAACATTACTGGAGACGCAGCCCTCGCCACCTCTTACTGGAGACGCAGCCCTCGCCACCTCTTACTTCTTGCTTCAATGTCTTCCTACATGCTTTACTCTTTTGCATTCTTTTCTTTCTTTGTATATTTGTATTTATTGTATTATGTTGATTACATTTGATAAATTAGGATAGAGCAGGTTACCTTACAAAATACTGGGTTCAGTAAAGTTGAAAGAATGAGCAAGATCCAAAGTCAAGGTACGTTAGAGTCAAAATGTCTGGACACACAGAGCTTGAAGCAGTTGAAGTCATTGGATGAGGGAAAGACAGATTGAGTTGAGTAGATGAAGAAGAACGACTAGAACCTCGGTTCACTCTTGAGTTAGAGAGTTGGACAGAATAGGGGTGGGCATATGTTGAAAGGCGTGTTTCTCCAACTCTCCGTAAGGGAGGTATATACTGAAAAAAGCTTTGCAGAACATTGATTATCGTAATAGAGATAGAAGAGTGAGAGATATGCAACATTGTGACGTGTAGAGTGAGATTGCAACATTGTGACGTGTAGAGTGAGATTGTAAGGAAATAGTAAAAGGAAGTGAATTGATGAGAAAAAATGCTTTTGACGCTACCCTTACGAGAAGTGAGGCATGGGTGGAACCTCACCACACGTGTGAACAATACTCGATACATGGGCACATAGTTCCTCTGTACAGAACAAGGAGCTGCGTGGCGGTGAAGATCCCACGGATGAGCGCACCTAACTTCTGGGAAGCTGTTCTAGCAAGAGTGGTAATATGATCTCTCCAAGAAACGCCAACACAAAAAATAAATAAATAAATAAATAAAAAGCCTACACCAGGAATATTGAGTGCAGATGAAGGGTTGATTTGCATATTGTTGAAGAGTAAGGAAATAGTCTTATGGAAGATTGCGATGGGAGAAATTGGGTCTGGGAGGCATTGAAAATAACAAGATTCTTCTGCCCCATTCAGAAGATAGGCGTACCATGGCTTCATCAATTGAGTTGCAATGACAATGACCGTATGCAAATATTCCTGGGGAAATTAAAAGTGTTTCTGAAGAGATTTTCAAAAACACAATATAGAGGAAGGGGAGTGGCAGAGGCAGTCAAGCGAGGCGCTAAAATATAGGACAGGATTAAATAAAGAATGTAATACCGGTAATAAAAAAAACATATAATTTATATATATATACAGTATATATATATATATATATATATATATATATATATATACAGTATATATATATATATATATATATATATATATACAGTATATATATATATATACACATTATTTGATGAGACTTAAGGGGAGGTATTTAGTTTGTTCCCTAGACCTCCATCAAGCTTAAAATTACACCCCCATGAGTCCCTTTCAAGATAAATTTGTACATTTTTCGGTAGAAAAATTTCCCGGCCAAAGGCCGGTTCCTCTTAAATTACAGGCTCGCTATCGCTCGCCAGGATAAAATCGACACCTGAATTGCACGAAAGGTCTTAATATGGGGTGAAAGTTCTTTAAATCGCTAAACTAATGGGGCAAACGTTTTATAATATCAAAAGCAATGGGGCTAAACATGAGGGAGAAAGGGGTCAAGAAAAAAAATCCTCAAGTGGAGATCTCCCCTTAAACACACTTTACAATGGAGAATTCTGTTTAAAATATAATATATGCATATGACCGACATAGCTGAAAGAGGCTGCACGAGACCGTTGGCCAACCAAAACAGTCGTTGTTTTTGTTGGTGGAACAAAATAATGATTGACCAAAAGGGACACAGGCCTAAAGTTATAATATGCCTGCCGGAGCTATAGACTTAACCCCTTCAGCACCATGACGTCTGTTTACCTTTGATCCTGGCTAAAACGAGAGGATTTTATGCAGTTTAAGGGGAGATTTCCACTTGAGGGATCTTTTTCTTTAACCCATTCTCCCTCATGTTTAGCCCCATTGCTTTTGAGATTTTAAGGCGTTCGCCCCATTAGTTTAGGGATTTTAACAACTTTCACCCCATTTATGTAACTTTTAAGACCATTCGTGCCATTTAGGTGTCGATTTTATCCTGGCAAGCGATAGCGAGCCTGTATTTTAAGAGGAACCGGCCTTCGGCCGGGAAATTTTTCTACCGAAAAATGTAAAAATTATCTTGAAAGGGGGTCAAGGGGGTGTAATTTCAAGCTTGATGGAGGTCTAGGAAACACACTAAAAACCTATAAAAATGTCCCGGCTGAAAGCCGTTTCCTCTTAAATTACAGGCTCGCTATCGCTCGCCAGGGTAAAATCGACACCTAAATGGCACGACAGGTTTTAAAATTGACAGAAATGGGTCGAAAGATCTTAAAATCGTCAAAATAATGGGGCAAACGTCTTAAAATTAGAAAACCAATGGGGCTAAACATTTGGGAGAAAGGAGTCAAGAATAAAATCCCTCAAGTGGAAATCTCCCCTTAAGGGGACAGTGGCTGTTTTTTGTTTTAGTCTATTAATTCATGTATTAATTTATTTATTAGTTTCCTCGCTAGACCTCGATCAAGCTTAAAAAAAAAAAAAAAAAAATCCCCTAGACGTCCCTTCAAGATAAATTTGTAAATTTTTCGGTAGAAAAACTTCCTGGCCAAAGGCTGGTTTCTCTTACAAGTACAGGCTCGCTATTGCTCGCCAGGACAAATTAGACACCTAAATGACACGAGAGGTCTTAACATTGACAACGAATTGGGACGAAAGGTGTTAAAATCGCCAAACTAATGGGCCGAACGTCTTAAAATCTGAAAGCTAATGGGGCTAAACACGAGGGAGAAAGGGATCCCTTAATTACCTCCAAGTCACTCCGCTATTATCGGTTAATTTTTCCTAGAAAACCCATCTAATTATATGGCCTATATTTATATTGGATACCGGTACTGGAAGAGTGTACATATTGTTGTATGTAACGCTACTAACCCCCCCCCCCCCTCCCCCCCCCCCTCTCTCTCTCTCTCTCTCTCTCTCTCTCTCTCTCTCGTGTAAACAAATAATATTTTCATAAAAAAATACACACTTGTAGTCAAAAGCATCACCTACTAATGTAAACAAACGGAACATGGATTCTCTCTCAACTTAGTTCTATCTATCTATCTATCTATCTATCTATTGCCTGACGCCGTGATCGCCCGAAGGGGTGGCCACGAACGAACCGCCGCCAAGCACCTCTGTTCCCAGTGAGTCGACGCCCCTCCTCCCAACCAGCACCGCCTTCATCCATATACTTCCTCACTCCATCCTTCCACCTCTCGTTCGGTCTACCTCTCCCTCTCTGTCTCAACTTAGTTAACACACATAATTCGAGTATATAATTTCATCAAGTTTATCTCAGAATGTGTAACTAACTTAATGATGTATCCATCTATCTATCGATGCAGGAATACCAGTCGTTGTATACAGGTTAACCAAATCCAGTCCTCTAGTATGTAAATAAATGCCGAAAATCGCTAGAATAATGCAAAATCTCTACAATATCACTCTAAATTGGCTAAAATCTCTAGAATATCGCTAGAAAAAATTGTGTTAGTTGTAAGAACATGTCTCTAGATCGACGTCAATACCTCTAGATCTAGCGGGCAAGTAGCAAAATTGTCAACACTGAACTTGTATACAGTCAAGGGATAATGGGAGCCCAGAGATACACAGATGGAAAGAAGCCTAAACAGATCACCAAGTAGGAAGGCGAGATATATCATAGGTTTCCGAGGTAAAGATTGGTATGGCGAGACATATAACTGCTTCTACTTTTCCTGATAACGCGGATAATATTCAACACATAAAGCAGAAAGTGGATAGTCAAGTAAAAGTAATGTATACTCACTAACAAATATTCGCCGCATTTGCCATCTAATGCTTACCTGAAAAGAGAATGCAACATAAGCCACACTTACAATTCATAATGAACTATAAATATATCTATTGTCATTAATCTAAAAACAAAAACACCTCATTGACAATTTGAGAATTTTGTATATACAGTATATATATATATATAATTATTTATATATACCGGTATATATATATATATATATATATATATATGGGGGGGGGAGGGGGGAATGGTTCGTGTGGTATCCTACTTCTAAATCAGATTACCAAAATAGATCAAACAATACTATACCTTTGCTTGAAGGTTATCACGTGATCCTTCTTGTCACATGGCACTTGTGTTCTCATTTAGCTTTCTTTTCCTATACTCTAATATATTCATCTACTTGAGTTTATTCGCATATATTATATTTCCAATTTCATCTTCTATTCAACCGGTGAGCTCTGGAACTCTCTCTCCCATAATCCGTCTTTCCCTCTTCCTATGGCTTAAATTGCTTCAAACTCGTGTGTCTAGGTATTTTGTCTCGAACGTCCCTTGATTTTGGCCCTGTCACTCTTTCAATTCTGGTGGAGGCACTCGTTAAATGCAGTTCTGCCTTTTGTCTCCCTCACTCACTTAGAAAAAAAATACAGCATTTCATAATCTTCTTTAACCCCTTCAGTACCAGTGATAACATTTTCAGTATATTCTGGTAACAAAGAGACGATAGAGTTTCGGAAGAACCTCTAGCAAGCAAAAGACCTCTAACACTTTGGCTTTGGAGAAAAAAAACCCTCTGCCAACATAGATAGAAACGTTCTAAAGACAATGGTGAGAATATATGTAGTAGGTGGCAAGAGATGCTGAAAGCGGTGAAGAGCATATCATTATGAGGGTGCATGAGTGACAGTGCCTGTAAAGGATGAACAGAGCGAGTTGTCAGTCAGGACATCAAGGAACAAAATTTTCAGTATTAAAAGAACCAGCCTAGTGAGGACTATAGTAAAATATAACGGACATACCATTAAAAGAACCAGCCTAGTGAGGACTATAGTAAAATATAACGGACATACCATTCAGAAACAAGAGTGTTGAAATGTTGGGGTCTGTCTTTGTGTCAACTATGTATTTATTTATACGAGATTCAGGCCAAACTTTGCACTTCCGTGTTCCCTTTCCCTACCGAGTGCGAGAAATGAACTAATATATATATATATATATATATATATATATATATATATATATATATATATATATATACCGGTACATATATAGCTCGAGAATTACGTGAATATCAGCAATACTACACTCACTTAATAATCCAGAAACATGCACATAATTTAAGTTACTTCTTCCCCCTCCCAGACTTGGGTAATAACGCCTCTGGTACAGGAGGGGGAAGCAGGAGGAAGATAAAAGGATAACCACGGAGAGTTGGCCAAATAGTGGTAGCGTAATACTGTAGTGATAGAAGCATTATTACAATTACGATGTTTATCCTTATATATGTAATATTAATTATCGTACCGTAGTTTTTAGTAATCATTCAAGTTATCAACCATCTTGATATTGAAGGTTATCACCATTGTAATTATTATCGTAACTATATATACTACTATAGTCAGTATATTTTGAGCTGACGGTAAATTGCTATGTTCTCACCTTCATTACTCAGTTTTACTAACATTTTGTAGGGAAATTTGTTGCTAATTATGAAAAATTGACATTATTATGACGCAGAGACAGAGTCGTTTCATATTGTTGTTACATTGATTATACAAAAATCAGTTGCTGAAAAAACACTACCTACAGCCATAGTGTTTTGTGTACAGACACTGTGTATATATTCCTTCATCAATATTTCAGCTGCACACCCTCTCTCCCCTCCTGATATACTGTATAATATTACACGAGGGAGAACTGGCAGCTGGAGTTATGGGAATCCTACAATTCTTCACCTGAGATTGAAGACGCCAACAGTGTTAGTGTGGACACGTTGTGGAATGATAGGGAAACTGTTGAAATGCAAATGATCAGATCAGATGCAATACCTCATAAATTTATAACTAGGTCTATGGACTAGCTACCGTATATAATTGGGTAATAATTGAGCAAAATTAAACATTTGTGAATATTATCATCATTCTGGTTCCACACTGCCTATGCACAATCACAATTGACCAATCCAAAGTCAAGGTACGTCTTAAAATGTTGGTTTATTGGAAATGCCGGTATATTGTGCTTGTGTGGTGTGGTGTTAAAGAGGGAAAGTGTTTGTGAAAGCTAACTGGAGTACTATGTGTAGGTGAGGGACGAGGAGAATCAGTAAGAAAGGTAAGACAAATGGAAGAGGATATCCAGTCATTCCTTATCACATCCCTCTAAAGCCTCCCTGCATGGAGTATTGCCCTGTTCGATCGGTGCCTGTAAAATCGCACCGTTTTAATGGAATTGCAAAGGTTAATTGGCGTAAATATATCCACTAATAATCTGCCTAACATATTGAATTGGAGAGAGGTAGAATATATATTCATGTTTTACCACTTTCAATCAGAAATAGCATATTATATTTAGGTGTTCATATTCTCGTGTGTGTGTGTGTGTGTGTGTGTGTGTGTGTGTGTGTGTGTGTTACTCAGTTACTTGTTCGTCAAGGGGAATCCACGCAATGCGAGCTAAGCTCATTATTATCGCGCCTCCTTAACTGGGAATGTATTGCGTGAAATGCATGTTAAGTGTTTTATGTACTGTTGGAATGGCTGTGGATGTGTGTGTAGTCTGTATTTAGCCAATTGGCGACATTGGAAACGAAGGCTTAGGGTGGATCTGTATGGTACCATTCTCACTATAGACGGTACCGTCTCGCCCGAAGGCTTAGGTAGCCATCAGCTTAGGTGAACCATATGATACCCATCTCGCCTTGTACCATTTTTGCCAACCCCAGATGGGACGTCACAACGTCGTTCACTTATTCCAGGTACCTATTTACAGCTAGGTGAACTGAGGCTAACACATGAAAGGAGACAAGCCCAATTTGTCTCCGCCCGGTCTGGGATTGAACCCCCGACCCCTCGTGTGTGAGACGAGAGCTCTACCTACTAGCTACGGGCTGTGTGTGTGTGTGTGTGTGTGTGTGTGTGTGTGTGTGTGTGTGTGTGTGTGTGTGTGTGTGTGTGTGTGTGTGTGTGTGTGTGTGTGTGTGCGCGCTATGCATGTGTGTGCTATGCATGTGTGTGTTTGTGTGTGTGGGCGCTATGCATGTGTGTCTGGGTGGTGTGTATATGTGTCTGGGTGGTGTGTATATGTGTCTGGGTGGTGTGTATATGTGTGTGTGAGTGTGTGCACAGGAGGGAGGGGTTGCTGTGCATATCTGGAAACTAAATCCCAGTTACCGTCGCCCCTTCCTCTTATCTGTGTGCCCAAGTAAAATGTGAAGACAACGTTGGCTACAAACAATACCAAAGCGCGAGACTCACACGATGTGCACTGCATATGTAAAACGCCATGGGATAAGTTAAGGGGACATCTCCACTTGAGGGATTTTTGTCTTGACCCCTTTCTCCCTCATGTTTAGCCCCATTGCTTTTGATATTATAAAACGTTTGCCCCATTAGTTTAGCGATTTTAAGAACTTTCACCCCATATTAAGACCTTTCGTGCAATTCAGGTGTCGATTTTTATCCTGGCGAGCGATAGCGAGCCTGTAATTTATGAGGAACCGGCTTTCAGCCGGGTCATTTTTCTACCGAAAAATGTACAAATTTATCTTGAAAGGGGGTGTAATTTTAAGATTGATAGAATTCTAGGGAACGAACTAGAAACCTCCCCTTAAGCGGACATGGGTCGCTTTTCTGGCCCCACTTCTCCCTCATGTTTAGCCCCATTAGTTGTAAGACGCTTGGCCAAGTAGTTTGGGATATTAAGACCTTCCACTCCATTGCTTTGTCAATATTGAAATCTTTTGTACAACTTAGGTGTCGATTTTCTTCTTGGCGAGCGATAGCAAGCCTGTAATATAGTGGTAACCGGCCTTTGACCAGGACATTAATATATCGAAATATTGACAAATTGGGGTCTGGGGTTGTTTTTTTTAAGCTTGATGGAGGTCTAGGGAGGAATCTAAAAAAATATAATAAATATATACATACATGAGCAAATAAATACGCCCAAGGGGAGATTTCCACTTGAGGGATTTTTTTCTTGACTCCTTTCTCCCTCATGTTTAGCCCGATTGTGTTTCTAATGTTAAGACGTTTGCCCCATTACTTTGACGATTATAAGAACTTTCAACCCATTTCTGTCAATTTTAAGACCTTTCGTGCCATTTAGGTGTCGATTTTATCCTGGCGAGCGATAGCGAGCCTGTAATTTAAGAGGAACCGGCTTTCAGCCGGGACATTTTTCTACCGAAAAATGTACACATTTATTTTGAAAGGGCCTCAAGGGGGTGCAATATAAGCTTGAAGGATATCTAGGGACCAAACTAAAAACCTCCCCTTAAAGCAATCTAAGGTAAACTACATGCAATTTTTGACAATCATTATGGAGATATGGAAATGTGTATATGATTCTACCGTGGTAATTGATCAAACAATAATCAATTAAAAAGTAATTACCTATAAAACATCACTGACCAATGACATAGCCAAAGAGAGAAGGAGAACAAAAGCAAGGTGGGCCCCCTTAACTTTAATACAAGAATGCAGGATTGCATATTTGGATCAGAAATAACACTTACTGTATACCCGGTACCCACCCCTACGACTTTGGCCACTCTACCCACCCCTACGACTTTGGCCACTCTACCCACCCCTACGACTTTGGCCACTCTACCCACCCCTACGACTTTGGCCACTCTACCCACTCCTACGACTTTGGCCACTGACTTTAATAATCAAATATATATGTTGTTAAAGTGAACCATTTTAGTGATGGCTGGGCTTTCATTAGGTCTACAATTGGTTCCCACCTAAAATCAAATAATGAATCTGAACTACACTTCGGAAACAACTGTGTGGGCAGACACATTGCGAATTTAAGAAATTTTTGAAACTAGGAGATTAATAAATGTTTTAAGCTTAATTTGTCTTTGAATTCATGAGGTCTTTGTTAGATTATCTTGTATACTTGCATTAATTACCGTACCCTAAAGAAAGCTAACGGTCTGGTTTAATTATCGTACCCTAAAGAAAGCTAACGGTCTGGTTTAATTATCGTACCCTAAAGAAAGCTAACCTGGTTTTGATAAAACTATCAATATACTTAGATAACAAGCAAGTTCGTAAATGTTGAATATTATATTATAACGATTTAAAAAAATAACATGAAGAAATGGTGACAATTGAATGGTGATACAATATAATTATATACTATATATACATTGACAGGCGAATTATATTTTGTTGTTATTTTCTATTGATTACTTAGGACACATTTGAGTAACACTATATCTCAAATTATAATGATATGCTTCGGTTAGTTTTTCATGTTATTTACAGACATTTACATCTCAGTATTTGTGTATGTTTTGAGATGTTACGATTTGAATATGACACTAACACAAAGCACAGGTCACGTTGTTTGAGGGAACTAAGTATCTGAACTTTGAACTATTGGCTTTGGCGATGGTGGCTCGCATTTACTGTCGGGCGTGTACGAGGTTCACCACACGTACCTTGCTTCCTTCACTGTAATTCATGTTTATATAACTAATAGCATTATGTTGATATCATTATAATCATTATTATTATTATTTTATTGTTTTCATTATATATATGCTTATTATTATTATTGGTGGTAGTAGTTTTAGTGTAATTAATTTGTTATGTGTATATCTGCCAAACACACAATGACCTGACTCATTCTAGGGTTACCGGCCTGACCCCTTCCTTCACACTCACTCACTCACACACACAGTTGTATGGAGTCCACATCTGAAAAAGCACATAGATAAACTGGACAAAGTTCAGAGGGCAGCAACAAGATTAGTTCCAGAATTGAGAGGGTGCAGCTATGAAGAACGACTGGAAAAGATAGGCCTTACTACATTGCAAGATAGAAGAGAACGCGGAGATATGATCACGATGTACAAATGTGTTAACAAGATTGACTGGATTGACAGGGAAGACTTCATCATACCATCAAAAGGAAGAACGAGAGGCCATGCATTCAAACTGGTGGTCAAGCCTTGCAAGAAGGATGTGAGAAAATTTGCCTTTCCTTGTAGAAGCGTAGGAAAGTGGAATTCACTCCCAGAAAAGGTAGTGTGTGCCAAGAGTATAAGCCAATTCAAAGTAAAATATGATAATATGAGTTTGGAAGACGGGACATCACGAGCTTAGGCTCACTCCTGTAAAATTACAATTGGGTAAATTAGGTAAATACACACACACACTCACCAAACTCTCCATATATTCCTCCCATACTCTACTACGGTATTCCTGTGGTACTCAACCCACCTTCATAGTGTGGTATATAACACACCTTTAATTAAGGGGGACATGGACGACCCCTTCTATCACACCCTCTCGATCCCTCCCCACACACACCAAACTCTCTAGATATTAGTCATATACCCTACTACTCCCGTGGTACTCAACCCACCTTCATAGTGTGGTATATATCACCTTTCAGTTTAGTCATAGCAAACAAAGTTTTAGGATGAGCCGGAAATGTTATATATTTACAGTACATACATATTTTAGAATGTGGTTTTAGATTTACAATGCTTAAATTAATGAATAAAGCTATATGAGAGAGAGAGAGAGAGAGAGAGAGAGAGAGAGAGAGAGAGAGAGAGAGAGAGAGAGAGAGAGAGAGAAAGAGAGAGAGAAAGAGAAAGAGAGAGAGAGAGAGAACACCTCTATCCGAGATTTTTGGGGTTGCCAGGCTACGTGTTAATGAGCTTAATGAAGCTATGAACCCCGTGATGAGATATGTAAATGACTCGCTTGTAGAAGGAGGCTGGAGTGGAAAAAATATTATACCAGGGGTGCAAATCGGAACATGAACAAATGAGACATAACATTTAACTTCAATATAGAATAATAGAAACAACGAATTAAGGTGAAACATGAAGTACGAAACACATACGATCAGAGAGGACAAAAATACATTTAAATGGACACCTTAACATAAAATTAAATATTATCAAACACAATCGACAATATGTGCTTACCACCATGATTTAGAGATTAAGTAATATCCTAAGAGAGAGAGAGAGAGAGAGAGAGAGAGAGAGAGAGAGAGAGAGAGAGAGAGAGAGAGAGAGAGAGAGAGAGAGAGAGAGAGAGAGAGAAGAGAGAGAGAGAAGAGAGAGAGAGAAGAGAGAGAGAGAGAGAGAGAGAGAGAGAGAGAGAGAGAGAGATTAAGGATTTACTACACACTACCACCACCAACATCTTTTATCTAGCCCACATTTCAGCCACGTTGACTCCAACAACACGTACTTCATATAAGACGTATATATATATATATATATATATATATATATATATATATATATATATATATATATATATATATATACAGTATATACATATATATATATATATATATATATTTTATACAATGTCTTTTATTTGTTTTCTGGAGTCGAAGATGAAAAATAAATGCTAAGGACCTGAATCAAATTAATATTGTTCATATTATGAAGATAATTGACGTCAACAATTGGTTGTTCGATGATATACTTAACCATTTCGTACACTACGTGCCGTGAGGCCTCTGGAAAGTATAGCTAGGGCAGTATATGACTGGAGTTCCGATACGAGATGCGTGATTAGGATTATGGCATCTAGTTGATTTGAACAGTTCGGTTAAGCAACAACACAGTCCTCAGGACAGGCACGATGGAGGGGATTCTTTCTGAGGTTTTAGGGTAAAAGGGAATAACCAAAGAAAAATAAATAAATATATATATAATAGCCTACTGTTTTAAGACGTTTACCCCCATCCAGGTGTCAATATTTTCCTGGCGAGCGGTAGCGAGCCAGCATATATATATTTTTGTTTTGACAGCAAGCTAAATTTGTAAATTTTTCGGTAGAAAAATGTCTGCGGCGAAGCCGGATTTCTCCATACAATGATGGCTCGCTACCGCTCGCCAGGAAGAAATCGACACCTGGATAAGGATAAACGTCTTAAAACAGTTGGCTGAATGGGACCGAATGGATACAAGCCAGGGAAAGAGAGAAAAGGAGAGAAAGATAAACAAACAAGAGAGTGACCCCTCTTAAAGTTGTTTTTGTTCGTTTTGCTTGTTTGAGTAAGAGAAAGTTTGTCATATATGATTCCTTGCGAGTTTGTTATAACTGTATATTAATTGCTATATAACTAAAGTTCATATCTCCCTTCACAAATTAAAACTCCAATCTCCGTTTCCCTAGTTCCCTTCGTTATACATCTCTCTCTCCTTCTAACATACGCCAGACAATTTATTTAAACTTATATATATATATATATATATGCCTTTGTCTGCATCCTCCCTCTCCTACAAGTCTATCCATCTTTCATTTTACTATTGTGGGGCCAACCCTCTAGAACCAAACCTATTCAATTCAACATCTCTCCACTGGCAAGTTTATATGCATAATTGTCAATTTTATCATTATTCTCTCTCTCTCTCACTCTCTCTCTCTCTCTCTCTCTCTCTCTCTCTCTCTCTCTCTCTCTCTCTCTCTCTCTCTCTCTCTCCTCTCTCTCTCTCTCTCTCTCTCTCTCTCCTCTCTCTCTCTCTCTCCTCTCTCTCTATCTTCTCTCTCTCTCTCTCTCTCTCTCTCTCTCTCTCTCTCTCTCTCACTCTCTCTCTCTCTCTCTCTCTCTCTCACATTTCATGTCATTCTGGCACTTGCTCAAGCAATCAGGAGGGCCTGAATAAACCCTATTATAGCCTAGCGGAAATTCGCATGCACCGATTGGGTTAAAAAAACAGAAAAAAAAAAAAAATCGAAAAGCATTACCAAATTAGCCTTAGCAAAATCAAATATTTGGTAATACACAGAACTCGAAATTTAATCCAATTGACCATTGCCTATTAAAACCTTAGCCGCTTTAAACATTATCTATCAGCGTCAGCTTGTACCGATGCTCAAGACATACCCCCCATTAGTGAGGAAGGATCTAATTAGGGTTACTTATTGAATCAGCATCTGGTTTTCGGAGTAGGGGGCCTAATTACAATTTTACCCCACAATGTTGGTGCCGCCACCGTGGATAAGAAACGTGTAGGGAGAGTAATTGTGTTTTGTAGTCCCTATTAATGCATTTCCGACGGTAATTAATTATGTGTTATGACAAAACTATAACTCACATACAAATCAATGGGTCCTGTATGAAGCCAGTCCTAATTTAAAACCTATACCGCTGACCAATATAACCAACCGCTCAACTATCTTCGGGGGTTCTTTACCCCAGCACCGCTTCTTACTCTGTACAGGGGCACAGTGAGCCCATGTATTGAGTATTGTTCGCATGTGTGGGGAGGATCCTCTCACACTGCACTTCTTGACAAACTAAAAAAGAAAGCCTTTAGTCTCATTAACTCACATCAACCTACCGGTACCAACTCTCAGCAATCTCGCTCTCTTCGACACAATGTTGCATCCACCTCGCTATTCTACCGCTATTACAATAATCAGTGCTCCTCAGAGCTCTCTCAGTGTATACCACCGCCTCTACATAGAGTACGTAGCACCCGTCTTGTAACACAATCCCACCCCTACTCTGTGCAACTCTCCAACCCAAGAGTGAAACGATATTCCCAATCATACTTCTATTGAACAGCTGAGCTCTGAAACTCTCCCACTGAATCCATCTTTTCCTCATCCCATGACTTATATTGCTTCAAAATTCGTGTGTCCAGGCATTTTGGTTCGAACATTCCTTGATTTTGGCCCTTTCACTCTTTCAACTCTGGGGGAGGCACTCGTCACAGGCAGTTCTGCCTTTTGTCTCCCTCATCAACATTGGGGGAAAAAAAAAAATAATAATCTAACCTAGCCTAGTCTTACCTGGGGAATGTCACTACCAGATAAATCTAACCTAACCTAATTTAGCATCCGTTGTCTCCATTGACTATTATAATCAACTTGGCGTAATCTATCTTAACCAAGCTAACGTAACCTACCCAACCCAGTCTACAATATCCTAGCCTATCCAACTTACCCTAACCTACCTACCTTGGAAAGACCATATTACCATTCTTGCTAAAACAGCTTCCCAGAAGCTGGGTGTGCTCAACTGCCTCTGGGGGTTCTTTACCCCTTCACAGCTTCTTGCTCTGTACAGGGGTACAGTTCGGTCATGTAGGCCAATTGATTATTGTTTTAATGTGTGGGGAGGATCATCTCACACAGCACTTCTAGACAAAATAGAAAAGAAACTATTCGTCTCATTAAATCATGTCTAATCACCGATCCTCTGCAATCTCTCGCTCTTCACCGCAATATTGCATCTCTCTATTCTACCACTATTACAACAAGTAGTCGTCCTCAGAGCTCTCTTAATGTATACCACCTCCTCTACGTAGAGTACGTTTCACCCGTCTTGCAACACAATCCCACCCCTACTCTGTGCAACTCTCCAACCCAAGAGTGAAACAATATTCCCAATCTTTCTTCTATTCAACAGCTGAGCTCTGGAATTCTCCCTGAATCCATCTTTCCCTCATCCTATGACTTGAATTGCTTCAAACTCCGTGTGTCCAGGTATTTTGCCTCAAACATACCTTGATTTTGACCGTCACTCTTTCAACTCTAGGGGAGGCTTTCGTCACAGGCAATTTTGCCTTTTGTCCCCCTCATCCACATAGAAAACAAAATAAAAAATAAAATAAGCTAGACGCCATTTTCAAGTTGGCTAGTATATTCTATAACATGATATGACCTAAATCAATTTACACTTGCTGGACTGAGAATATGGAGGAAAAATACTGGTGAATGGAAGGTGAAATACATTAGCTGTGCAAATTAGCAAATGGCAGTTGTAAAATGTGTGTAGTTTCAGGAAAAAATGTCAGAATATGTACTACTACATAAAAAAACACGCAGGCACATATCAACTAATTTTTACAGTAAACCACACACACACACACACATACACACACATACACATACATACACACACACACACACACACACACACACACACACACATACCGAATGACTTGCCTCGAACATAACATACTTCCATACCTGTAGTTTGACGATGTGAGGCGTCTATAGAGTTTCAGTCAGCTACGTCACGACAAACCACAACAATCCATATTGTAGATGATTATCCCCGTTACTAGATAAGGTTACTATTAGCTATTATTTTCAACCGATAGAATTTGTCCAGATAGTGAGGCCGATTATATAATGTTACTCTATATACAGTATACCGGTACTTCCCTTAAATTATAGTTTGTTTAACGTATAGCTGTCCTGTGTATTTAAAAACCAGCAATTTCAATTGAAATACGTCTTAAATTCGATTTAGGTCTTAATTACTTCACAAGAGACTGTCTATACTTGTATAGCGATAATTTTAGTAAGGATGCATTTAGACAGTAAAGTAATTAACACTCACCTTTATGAATGTTGTCCTCGAGGGGGATGAGTAGCGGGATCACCACGTTGATGGCCATGGTCGATCACCATCAAGTTCACAACAGTTCAAGTTCATCCACAGAAATAAACAGTGACAGTAACGTGCACTCAGTATTATACACTTACAATAATGTTCACCCCAGTAATGTAAACTCGCATGAATATACACTTTGTCTTGTACTCACTCACTTAGTACTTCTTTATTCGACTAAATCACTCTCAGGCCAAGCACTGCATTAATGTTATCGTATGGTATATAATTGGAATATGTAATTCCTTGAAATGAGTCAATTCATCACAATTAATACTGCATACATCTGGTAAAACACTAGGATAATCAAGTCTTAAGTCATTTGTATAGGGATATATAAGTACATTCTTTGAGATATACTAAATTTGCGTTTCTAATAGTATATTTCCCTTGTCACTTTCAAGTATTTTCATTAAACAGATTGTCAGTAGATTGAATTTCAAAGGATTTTCTATTACTGTAAATCACATATCTTAAGTTATCGAATGCTTACGATTTTGACAGATTGTTACACTTGTTTATCTCTTGGTGTTTGCATATAAATAATAATATAACATACTCTATTACTATTATAGAGTCGGGGCTGTTCGGCCAGGCAGCTTAGGGAACAACAACAACAACTATTATAGAGTTGACGATACTGTTGTTATTGATTGGTCCTCCAAGCAGATTTCAGCATGACAGCGTTGACATCTGTTGGAGAGAGAGAGAGAGATGTACAGTATTAGTTAAACACATAGCTAGAACTGGTACTTCAACTCTCACCTTCAGATTAAACACAAATATACAGTATATAGTTATAAATGGTCATGTTGAGCGGTACTTGAAAAGTAGACATAATGGATAAAAAACACCATTTGAGGAAGAGCACTTTATTGACAACATTTTGCAGATAGCTTTATCAGGTGACCTGATGAAGCTATCTGCGAAACGTTGTCAATAAAGTGTTCTTCCTCAGTTGGCGTTTTTTATCCATAATAATGATCACACTTACATTTACAGACAAACTATAAAATATAAGTAATATATACTGGGCTTAGTGAGTATCCAGACATAAATATTCTACAACGCAATGAATGCAATGATATGATGAACGATACATGGGACATACTGTACACATGTGCGTAGTGTGTATTTTGTTTTTAGACTATATGTACGTATTCAAACTACTTATTCGTAACATAAATTATATTTGCAGTGAAATTTGTTAAGCAAATACTTTGTATTATCATGTCAGTACAAAAGCCTTACATTAGCTTTAAATAGAGCTTTGTGAAATAATTTACGTCAAGTATTATGCATCACCTCTTATATTTACTGTCTACCATGATTCGTAACAAAGAATTTACAATGGTTTTGGCATGCTTTTCGTCTCAAAAGCTAATTAGTTTGGTTCAAATATTGTAGAATATTGTTGATGTGCAATCATGATTCTGTTTCAAAGAACGATCTTTCAAACATATTTAAGATAATTTCTTCCGCCTACCAAGTTGGACGGAGGTTATGTTTTCGCCTGCGTTTGTCTGTTGGTTTGTACAAGATATATCACAAAGATATGAACCGATTATCACTTCCTTATTGTTATTAAAACTGAAATATTTAGCCAATTAATAATACAACATACCAGAGGGGCAACTGGTAGAGCGCATACCTACACCAACGCTGGCTGGCTCTTTACCTTTAATATTGAATTGTTTTAATTGAATTGAAATCTTTTTTATTTAGCCTTTAGTATACAATACAATTTTGCTTACAAATGATTTGTTAAAAAACAAAAATATATAATAATAATACAAAAAAATAAGGCTGAGCCTTTTGAGAGATGTCTCTCTTAAAGGCACCTGGCTATAACTCGATCTATCAAAATGCAATTTTTTTTTTTTTTTTTTTTTTTTTTTTTTTTTTGAGACAATGAACGGAGGAAGGAAAAACACAGATAAAACAAAAAGGTTCATGTGCCTAAAGGCATCCTCCATTCATAAAATGTTTGTAACAACTGGATTTAAACATTTGTAGATTGTAAGTTTGTGGAAAGCAATTCGAGGGAAGTGAATTCCAAAGAGTAGTAGCTCTGGGGATAAATGAATTCTGATAAGCAGAAGTTCTGCATTGTGGAGGAGAAAGTGTAAATTCATGGGCGCTCTCAGCTGCCCTAGTTCTACGGGGAAAGACGTGGAGAGGCGGCACAATTGAAGCAAGTTCCTCGGAACAATTGCTGTGAAAATATCTGTAGAATAATGCAAGGGATGCAACGTTTCTTCGTATGGATAATGTAGGAAGGTCCTGTGTGATTGCAGGGTTATTGATTAATCTAATAGCTTTATTTTGAATTTTGTCCAACTGCCTCAATGCAACCACTCCACTTCCACCCCACAGAGGTGAACAGTAATCCATCTGAGAACGCACATGACTTTTATATATCACGGCCAACTGCTCGTCAATTGTATATAATACACTTAGTCACAGCTATGTGCCCCGGGAACTACGTGTTGTAAAGATTTTTTCTAAATTCGAAAAGGGATGTATGTAGGCAAAATATAATAACATAAAACAAATTAAATTAATGGTGATTAACCCTGAGGTCACACTCACTTCCCAGAGCTCACAGCTGATTGTTCATTATCACAATTACCCATGTAATACCATTTACAAAAATTGAATATATATAACATACATTGTACAACTATTGACTTGATGTTCAAAGGCCATACTCGCAATTATACCCACAATTCGACACAAAGACACATACGCTTCCCTAACAGTATATGCCTAATTAGTAAAGGACATAAATATTAATTGTCTTATTGTTAGTCTGGATCAAGGTTCCATAGTCTGATCCGGATCATGATAGAATCACTTCTTCCTTGGCACAAACATACCTGCCCATCAAATTTCGTGAAAACAGGTTCATAACTTTGTGAGTTATCTTGTTTACAGCCTAACTCATTTTGGGGGGAAATTAAGCATTGCAATTACTCAAACACATACAAATGGTTTACTCCAAACAAAATTTGTATTGTATATACTTGTTGGTGTATACAGTTGGTAGCAGATTTTTAATGGCCTCAAGATGCACCTGTAACTCATTTCCACCCATTTATTATATGGCATAGAAAACAAAGTCTGCATCTGTGAGCACGCCAATTTACTAATATCGTCATTATATGTCTGTTTGTCATTATTTATCGGCAGTTGTCAATGCACACGTGGAGGAACCCACGCAATCAGAGATCCATTATGAAGGATACAATGTATCTCCTAAACTGTCCTCCGTGAATCCGACAAACTGCGTTAAATTAGGTTAATTGGCACAAGTTACTGCCTGGTAATTGTACGAGTGTGTGTGTGTGTGTGTGTGTGTGTGTGTGTGTGTGTGTCTGTGTGTGTGTGTGTGTGTGTGTGTGTGTGTGTGTGTGTGTGTGTGTGTGTGTGTGTGTGTTGTATGTGTGTGTGTGTGTGTGTGTGTGTGTGTGTGTGTGTGTGTGTCGACAAGCGGTTGTGTTTATTGGTACAAATCTCTGGATATTTGTAGGTTTACAGGTACATGAGGTTTGGGGCGACAGTTAAACGGTACACACCTCTTTAAAATACGTTGAAATGGAGTGTTTTCGGTTAGGTTAGGTTAGGTTAGGTTAGTGTAATTTAGGTTTAAAAATCGAAAAATGTACTCGTAAGCATGCACCAAATTGATATGTACCGATAAACGCCAACCGCTCGGGTGTGTACTTACTCTAGTTGTACTTACTCTAGTTGTACTTACTCTAGTTGTATTGCGGGAGTGAGCATGCTCGTTATTTCCCGCCTCTTATATGTGTAGGTGTTATATGTATCGTTGGAATGGCTGTGGATGTGTGTGTAGTCTGTATTTTTAGCCAATTGGCGACATCGGAAACGAAGGCTTAGGGTGGATCTGTATGGTACCATTCTCACTATAGACGGTACCGTCTCGCCCGAAGGCTTAGGTAGCCATCACTTAGGTGAACCATATGATACCCATCTCGCCTTGTACCATTTTTGCCAACCCCAGATGGCAATGTGTGTTTGTGTGTTTGTGTGTGCGTGTGTGCGTGCGTGTGCGTGTGTGTGTGTGTGTGTGTGTGTGTTTGAGTGTGTTAAAAAGATTCGCAGGAATAAGTCCATTTGGCTGTTTTATGAACACTAATAAATAAGAGGATAGTAGGAGATTGTTTAGTCATTATTATGTGTGTGTGTGTCCATGTGTATAATATATAAATGGGTTCACGTTATCGAGTAAAGTAATCTTTATAGATAATATTAAATGTGGAGAAGTATGTGAGGGTGGTGCAGGATATGTATGAGGATAGTGTGACAGCGGTGAAATGTACAGTAGGAATGACGGCTGGTTTCAAGTTGGAGGTGGGATTACATCAAGGATTGACTGAGCCCTTTCTTGTTTGCAATGGTGATGGACAACCTGACGGATGATATTAGACAGGAGTCTCCATGGACAATGATGTTTGCGGATGACATTGTGATATGTTGCCAGAGACGGGAACAGGTTGAGGAAAATTTGGAGAAGTGGAGGTATGCACTGGAGAGAAAGGGACTGAAAGTTAGCAGCAGCAAGACTGAGTACATGTGTGTAAATGAGACGGATGGCGGCGGTATGGTGAGGTTGCAAGGCGCAGAGGTGGCAAAGGTCAACGAGTTTAAATACTTAGGGTCAACAGTTCAAAGAAACGGACAGTGTGGTAGAAAGGTAAGGAAGAGAATACAGGCCGGTGGAGAAGGGTGACAGGAGTGCATACAACATTTAAATATTGTGTTGATTAACATTTCAATGCGTATTTAAATAACTTCCATCTCATTTCAAAATTTACATTTGTTATGTAACACATTCAGGATAGCCACACCAAATTATCATCAGTTCATGAGTATTGAAACCTTTAATAGTGCGAGATCTTCAAAGATCTGGATAGGCATACTATGGATGTGGGTCAGCTAAATTATACTGATCTCATATGAGTGGTATGGTGTATGCCTGATGAATTACGAAATTATAATATTAGGGGAGGTGTGGTGGGAGTGGTCTTGCCACTGGCCTGGTAATCCAAAGGTCCCGAGTTCAAATCCCGATGTATCAATGGGAAGATATTATTGGGATGGAATTTGTGCTGTACCTAGTATCAGTGCATTACCACAAGCCCACCGAAACGCCAATAAAATACCCTCATTGTTCCCTGATTAAATAGCACTGTATGAATATTCCCATATTCAAAATATGCTATAGGGGTGCAATGCCTGGTGAGTTATCTGCTCAACAGGTGGCGTTGTGTGTGTGTAAGTGTGAGAATCCGAGTGTAGGGGTTGAGACAGTGAAGCACGGGAACGAGGTGGCTTCAGAGATGGGGTCGTTTCGGGCCATGAGTGAGCACCGTGCCTCATGTGAAGGCAAGATGGCAGGTGCTCGTTGTACTCTACGTGCTTCACATGTCTCACTCCCTAGACTGGAACAAGACCTCACGGGCTTCACTGTTCATTGTAAAGCGGTGAATGTTAAGGCTCTCAGCCTATGCCCGAGAGGAAGTAAGTTGGAATATAGAAGAAAAAAAAAATATATATATATATATATATATATATGTTACATATGCTTTGCTTCTGTAATTAATATTACAATGGAAAGATACGGCTTGCAATTTGTTTATACAATTGCATGGCATATTGCCCACATATAGAAAACTTTGCAGAAGCGCGTGCATACCTCATATCAATGGTTGAATGTTTTTTGTGAATATCTTGCATAGCACCGCCCCCATGTATTGAAAGTATTGCGGAAACATGTGCCACACTTGCTGTTATTATCATATGAGTGAAAGAAGGAGTAAGAACGAAAAATCTAGGGAAAAGAACACAAACAGAGAAACCAGCCAACATTGCATGGGAAAAGCAGCGATAAACTGCGGCCATAACAATACAAAGAAGCGATAAGGACACACAATGGTGGCACTCAATATAAGCACACAAGCGCCACAAAAGCAGAGGATCAGTTGTGGGCACATATACGAATTTAAAGGAAGAAAACGCATTATAATGGATCCCTAACCAATATTAAACATGTATATGTAATATTAAATATATCGTTCGTTCAACATGTACAGTAGACTCGTAGAAAAATGGTGTTTGTTTACCTTTATAATATCTAAATAAGTGCAATAACATCCAGGCAAATAATGTTAACATTGTTAATACCGCTTACATTATGACGATATATCGTGAGAAGAAAAACGATCCAAGGATGCAAGTCAAAGGAATAATAAACACAAATTATATAATACAAGAAAATACAAAGCAAATAAAACAGATGCTGGAAACGAAGCTAGAATATCATATGAACTAGTTGAACATCTACCTGTATCACACAAGGACACGTTTTTAATAACATGTAGTGTCTAATCATGGAGGATAGACGTAAAGATCTGATAGAGTGAGGTCACAATCGTCATGTGGTCATTTCCGTGCGCGTCCCAGGGATTTGTTGGCAACACATTCAAAGGGCACACAACCAACTTCTTACAACCATACTCCTTATTAGCTACTCCTTGATATCTGCGAGCCTGGCTTTTCTGCAATGTTACCATAGTTAGGGAAACTTCCGCATAATGACGTGGCGTTAGATAAAAGAGGGAACGTCTTTGAGAATGAAATAATATGGATAAAAACCCTTGTAAATAATATATATCAATATATATATATACACACACACATATATATATATATATATAAGCAAAGAGAAAGAAGTAAGTATACATATACAATATATAAAACACTTACATATGATGCAAGTATAACTCCAAGCAACACAACATGAATGAAAAGGTAACTTTCAATATATAGTATTAGTTACATTGTAGGTAGGTGTTAAATTGTAAAGCTGTATTTAAACTGAACATGTTGACGAAATACGTAGGTTTGGGTATAATTATGACATTTAGGGATATTCTGTTGGGGAGAGATCCCTCCCAGCCTGTTTGACGTTGGCAATTTGGCAACTCCCGAGTCAACAATGGCAGCGGTAGAGGAGTCTTGTCTGTGATGACACTTTCATGATGATCTGGCCTTTACAGTAGCCTTTAGTTACGTCTATTGAACTCTGGCATGTTCAACAGCGTATGTGGATAAAGTTGAACTGATTATGCATAGCGTTAGTAGTACAATATAGGGATTATTAGGAATTAACAGGTATATACCCTCCCATTTGGTTTGTGATTGTGTTGTCATCTCTTGTGCGCGCGGATCACTATTATCCAAACGGTCACCTCCCACTTCATCACTATTATCCAAACGGTGACCTCCCACTTCATCACTATTATCCAAACGGTCACCTCCCACTTCATCACTATTATCCAAACGGTCACCTCCCACTTCATCACTATTATCCAAACGGTGACCTCCCACTTCATCACTATTATCCAAACGGTGACCTCCCACTTCATCATCCTTTCATAAAGAGTCCTTGTGTGTTTAAGGGGGGTCACCTGTTTCTGTTCTGTCCTTTTCTATCTTTCTCTGGCTTGTATCCATTTGGCCCCATTCAGCCTACTGTTTTAAGACGTTTATCCCCATCCAGATGTCAATTTCTTACTGGTGAGCGGTAGCGAGCCAGCATATTTTTTTATTTTTGTTAGACAGCAGGCTAAATTTGTACATTTTTCGATAGAAAAATTTCTTCATATAATGCTGACTCGCTATCGCTCGCCAGGAAGAAATCGACACCTAGATGGGGATAAACGTGTTAAAATAGTTGGCTGAATGGGGCCGAATGGATACAAGCCAGAGAAAGAGAGAAAAGGACAGAAATAACAAAAAGCAGGTCACCCCCCTTAAGGCGCTGCCAGTGTGCTCAGTGAATATGAAGCAACCAAGAACTCGAAGCTCTATTCGGTAAGGAAAGAGATAGAGGTGCCTCCCAGAGGGTGTGGAGAGAGAGAGTGAATGCAGGGAATAAGAAGCAAAGAAAGTCAATTTAAGGAGAGGTATTTAGTTTCTTCCCTAGAACGCCATCAAGCTTAAAATTACACTCCCTAGACCCCCTTTGAAGATAAATTTGTAAATTTTTCGGTAGAAAAATTTCCCGGCCAAAGGCCGGTTCTTCTCAAATTACAGGGTCGCTATCGCTCGCCAGGAAAAAATCGACACCTAAATGGCACGAAAGTTCTTAACATTGACAGAAATGGGGCGAAAGTTCTTAAAATCGCCAAACTAAAGGGGGCGAGCGTCTTAATATCTAAAAAGCAATGGGGCTAAACATGAGCGAGAAAGGGGTCCAAAAAAAAATCCCTCAAGTGAAAATCTCCCCTTAAGGGCACGTTCGGCCTGGCTTACAAACTGCGGGCCGGCATAAAACCTCTTTCCAGGATCCGGCGAGTAAATTATTCTTCAGTGTTCCATGGTTTTATAACATGTACAGCTACTGAGAAATGTTCGTGAGCTCTTGCGATTTAATGTATGCAATTATATTAATTTAGATTTATGTTCAGATCAAATCAGCCATATATTAGTACATATATATTGTTAGGTATTTATATATAGCTGATTTGATCTTAGCATCAATGTAAATGGATATAATTACATATCGAAAATCGCAAGAGTTCATGAACATTTGTCAGTAGTTGTACATTACAGCTTAATAGAGCCCGCGACGTTACTGGGGTTTAATCACAAATTTATCTCCAAGAACAACCCTCAGTTTCTGCCATCACTAGAGGACGGAGAGCAGGTGGAGTTCAATGTCAAGACTGGACAGAAAAGGCCTGAAGCAGACCAAGTTACTGGTCCTTGAGGCTTGGCAGTGAAAGGATCTCGCCTTGCTCGTCCAAAACAACGGAGAAAGGCTTAAACATCAAGGCAAACAGTGGAAGAATCTGACATCAAGGCAAAAAATATATGCCTGTATACAAGCAGCCTCTGCTACAGCCGGCTCAAATAAACACCACTTATGTCAGATAAAACCTCTGATTTTACAGCACAATCATCTGCCTGCAACTTTTATCCCTCCAGAAGCTTTGGAAATCCGAAAACCACAGAAGACTTCAAGGAGGAAAGAACAACAAATCATCTCCATCACCGAAAATCAAGAAGATGAGACCTCAAGCAACTATGAATAAGATGATGAGGAAGAAGGAGCGGAAGGCGAGACAGAAGAACATCTAGATCAAACCCCTCCACCTCCTGTCCTGACACCTCAAACCATCAAGAAGAAGGAAAGTGGCGGAGCTAGAAATAAAGAGACGCCACAAAATAGGCCCACTGGTGAGAAGGAAGTGCCAGTAGAAAACAGCATACAATTTGTCTGTGATCTTTTTGCAGAGACACCTGACTTGGTTAGGCAATACTAGGATAAGATTATAGATCAATACTCTTTAGACTGGGCTCTCTCAGATGCAGGGCTCTCTCAGATGCAGGGAAACATAAACTGAAAGCTAGACTTGAAAAAACATATTTTTATCTAGAAAGACTCTAGGATAAATATAATTTCAATCTTAAATGTTATGTTTCAATCAAATTAACTACATTTACTAGTTAATACCTGCTACATATATAATTACAATCTTAAATTTTGTTTCAAATTAAACTACATGTATTAATTAATGCCTGCCTGTAACTGTAACTTGCTCTAAAATTAAGAAGTTGAATTAATAAAAACAGCAAGGTGGGCGGCCCACTAAATTTTCTCTTCCACTGTACTTCCTCTTTCCTACTGTATCTTTCCCCACCCACTCTGTGGTAACCCTCATCTCCCCCACCTACCTCTTAAAACAAAAAATATATATCTTGGTAGTTATGCCCCTGACTTCCCCCAATAAAAAAAAAAAAAAAAATAAAATAAAAAAAAAAAAAATGGAAGATTGCAAAATTGGGGGCAGTCAGGAACAAAACCATGTACAGTATGTTCCTTTCTGCTCCCAATTATGCAATCTTCCAATATAGTTTGGCCAAAATCGGGGGCAGTCAGGACCAAAAACTGTGCATGTGTGAAGGGGGGCTTTAGCTGCTAGAGCAAGAATATATACATGCGAGGATTACAGTTATGGTATGGACTTGATAAATATTGTCAATACCTACAATATAATTAATTAGGCAAAGCAGACTTCATTTCTGCTGGAATATATTATCCTACGAAAAGCTACCCAAAGCAAACAAGGTATAATGATAGCGTTTGTGTTTTATCTTAGAAGGAAAATATACCTAGAATTGAACAAGGATCCTTTATAGCATAGACACTTTCAAAATGTACATACCAGTTACACTTTGACTATCTCACATAGAAAGTAGTGAAAGGCGCACGATACGTTACAACAGCAACATATAAATAGTTCACTGCTCAATAGGTGGCCTTCTGAGAGTGAGGGTCTGAGTCTGGAGGGTGAGACGGTGAAGCACTTGAGCGAAGCAACCAGCCGCTTCAGAGATGGAGCTGCTTCGAGCCATGATGGATGCTTCACATGTCTCACTCCCCAGACTGGAACAAGACCTCACGGGCTTCACCGTGTTGAGCGGTGGAATGTACAGGCTCTCAGCCTATGCCCGAGAGGGAGTAGTTGGAATATAGAAAAAAAAAAAAAAAATCGCTTTTTACGGTTTCATAATAATTGGTGTCTATATTAGTTATATGTAGATGCATGGCATACAAATATTCCTACTTGTCAATTCACGACCTTCACCTCTAACGATCAACAAAAGGGTCCCTATTTTTGTTAGAAGTTTGCGAGTTTTAAGGGGAGATTTTCACTTGAGGGAGTTTTTTCTTGACTCCTTTCTCCCTCATGTTTAGCCCCATTGATTTTCTAATTTTAAGACGTTTGCCCCATTATTTTGATGATTTTAATAACTTTCAACCCATTTCTGTCAATTTTAAGACCTTTCGTGCAATTTAGGTGTCGATTTTATCCTGGCGAGCGATAGCGAGCCTGTAATTTAAGAGGAACCGGCTTTCAGTCGGAACATTTTTCTACCGAAAAATTTACAAATTTATCTTGAAAGGGGCTCAATGGGGTGTAATCTTAACCTTGATGGATATCTAGAGACCAAACTAAAAACCTCCCCTTAAGGTCATCTAAACAATATTGTGAAATGCTATCCATCTCTTTATTGCCAGACACCTCACTCCTATAAGGGTGACCATACCCAAAACACCTCCAAGCGGACATGTTCCCCGTGACACCCATGCCCGTTTATTCAAGGACTTACCGGATGGAACCCTTAACTTAGGGCCCAAGGCTGGCGAGTCCCATCTACCCAGATACATATACGGTTGTCTCCCTTAGACGGGTTGCAGACTGAGGCTGACAAATCCCTTCTACCCATTAATTTAAAATTACAGCCCATATTAACCCGTGGAGCCCCGGCTAGTTTTGTAATGTTTGCGCACCAGAACCCGGCCGGTTTTCAAAAAATGGTTTTATTCCAGAAACAATAGCGAATGGGTTAGGAATGAAGGAAAAACCACGAAAAACCGCTCGAAAAGCTTTAAAAATGGTCCTACAGAGCCCCCGAAAACGGATTTTACAAGAGTAAAAAATTGAAGGCAATTATCCCAAAAAAACAGGTTATTGCGCGCTCGCGCGCACGCACGTGGACCTTGAGAGTTTTCAACCATCGGCACGGTTGCGTGGGATACGTACACAGTTCCCATACAAATCTGAGCCCTCTTGAGTGGCTACACCTGAGGTTACGGTCGGCGCAATTAGGGTGACGCGTCAGGCGCGTCTCTGGGGCTGTGCGTTACATACATCGCCGGCGCGTCAGACGCGTCGCTGGGGCTGTACGGGTTAAGAACACTAAACCAGAGTAAATGAAGTGTTTAAAAGTTTGAGCTCACCTATAACATTGCTACTGTTAATTAAGGGGGGATGCTTGTTTTTCTGGACCCCCTTCACCCTCTTGTTTAGCTCCATTTGTTTTCAGATTTTAAGACGTTCGGCGCATTAGTTTGGTGATTTTAAGACCTTTCACCCCATTTCTTTGTCAATATTAAGACCGTTCGTCCAATTTAAGTGTCGTTTTTTCCTGGTAAGCGATAGCGAGCCTGTAAATTTAAGAGGAACCGGCCTTCGGCCGGATTTTTTTTTTACCGAAAAATGTAAACATTTATCTTGTAGGGGGATCTTTCGGGTGTTTTTTAAGCTTGATGGAGGCCTATCGAGGAAACTAAGAAACATAAATATGTAACTAAAAATGATACCAACAAATAAGTTAAATATACCAAGCATTAAGTTAAACATCGTATGAACTCTTTATAATATTTTGTTGGTTGTTGTTGTTGTCAGAGTTCTACCATAAATCCAACGACGTGGTGTAGCCCTTACGTTCTCTGTTGACCAATTAGAGGACTGGTCTGCCTTATAAATCTTGCCAGGCTTTGTTTCTTTAAATGCCGCTTCCTACCTTCCAACAACACCAATTTAAGATACGGAACATGAATTGCTAGTCAGTATGTGAAAGACAAATGACATGGATAACAATATATATAAATACACCCCCAATGTTGAGTGCAGTAAAATATTATATTATTTTTCATTGAACTTGTTGGATACCATGGTGATCACACTAACTGTATGATGATCAAACATTAAATAGTTAATACTTATTAAGTGATCATTCAAAGAACATTATTATCTTATACATATGTTTCATGTGGATGAGGGAGACAAAAGGCAGAACTGCCCGTGACGAGTGCCTCCCCCAGAGTTGAAAGAGTGACAGGGCCAACACCAAGGAAATTACGAGCCAAAATGCATGGATACACAGGATTTGAAGCAATTTAATTCAAAGGAAAAGGGAAAGATGGATTCAGGGAGAGAGTTTCAGAGCTCAGCTGTTGAATAGAAAAAACATTGGGAATATCGTTTCACTCTTGTGCTGGAAAGTTGCTCAGAGGAAGGGTGAGATTTTATTGCAAGAAGGGTGGTATGTGCTCTACGTAGAGGTGGTATATACACTGAGAGAGCTTTAAAGAACACTGATTATTGTAATAACGGTAGAATAGTGAGAAAGATTTAAAATAGTTGCAAAGAGAGAGATATTGCAGATAATCGGCGAGTGGACGAGAGTTAATGAGACAAACGGCTTGCTGTGTAAGAGGATCCTCCCAACACATGTGAACAATATTCAATACATGGATGCTCTGTGCCCCAGTACAGAGCGAGAAGCTGTGCAGGGTAAAGAACCCCCTGAGGCCGTTGAGCACACCCAGCTTCTGGGAAGTTGTTTTTAGCATGAGTGTTAATATGGTCTTTCCAAAAATGATCAAAAAGAGACACCGAGAATATGTGTTACTGAAGAGTATGTGATCGTTTTGTGACGCGTAGACAGATGGAGCAATTGAGATATGCGAGTCTCTGTGAAAACGATCAGGTTTGTTGGAGGAGGGGTGGTTTTCGACAGAGTGGAAGCTCTGTTTTATATATATATATATATATATATATATATATATATATATATATATATATATATATATATATATATATATATATATACACACAGTATATATATAAATTATATATATACAGTTATACACACAAGTGAAAAGGTCAGCAGCAATGGGCTCAGCTGTCTATGGAATATTCATTGTATTTCCTTCCAGCAAGTGACAACGTATTTCCTAGTAATATGTAGATTGCAAAATAGTAAAAACATAATGCATTCATCGTTGTTTAAACATTTTTCCAAGCCGGTAGCGGCTCCCAAGCCGGTAGCGGCTTGGGAAAATGTTTAAACAATAATTTCTTGTGGAGGACAGTTTCGTGAGGAAATCTGGAAGAAAAGCAAACAGGAGCAAAAAAACGAACAGAGCACCGAGAACGAGAGAGATGAACGAATAATAAAAGGCAAGACAAGGTAAAAGGCGAAAGAGACAAAATGTGGGTACGGAGAAACGAAGAAGAAAGACATTTTGACTGGTAGAACGAAATACCAATAAATTTTGACTGGTAGAACGAAATACCAATACATTTTGATGGTAGAACGAAATACCAATACATTTTGACTGGTAGAACGAAATACCAATACATTTTGACTGGTAGAACGAAATACCAATACATTTTGACTGGTATAACGAAATACCAAGACATTTTGACTGGTAGAACGAAATACCAATACTTTAGCGAAATTAAAGGAAATGAAATCGAAGACAGATCTATGCAAACATAATATTCTGCGGAATTCATTATATTCATTAGCACTCTGGTAGTCTCTTAAGGGGAGGATTTTAGTGTGTTTCCTAGATTTCCATCAAGCTTGAAATTACACCCCCATGACCCCCTTTCAAGATAAATTTGTACATTTTTCGGTAGAAAAATGTCCCGGCCGAAGGCCGGTTCCTCTTAAATTACAGGCTCGCTATCGCTCGCCAGGAAAAAATCGACACCTAAATGGGACGAAAGGTCTTAAAAGTGACATAAATGGGGTGAAAGTTCTTAAAATCGCCAAACTAATGGGGCGAACGCCTTAAACTCTCAAAAGCAATGGGGCCAAACATGAGGGAGAAAGGGGTAAAGAAAAAAAATCCCTCAAGTGGAAATCTCCCCTTAACCCGTTACCACTACATTAATTATACAGTGATCTACAGAAGTGTATCATCCAAAAAAAAAATCGCGTTCTCGCTATAACAAATTTCCCTAATCGCTCAATGCTCCTTCACTAATATTAAAGTACTTAATTGGTAGATTATTCGTTCTAGTTATTATGATACTTGTCCAGAAAACTAAATATAAAATTTAATTAAAATGTCAAATCAGACTTATCGTATTAATCTCCTTTGCAACAATAAATTAATGTTGTTCAAACTCACACAATAACATCAATCCTACTAATTCCCCTACCTTTATACTCTCCTGCTCAACATTGAACATATGGGAATTAATAGCACTTAAGGGGAAATTTCCACTTGCGGGACTTTTTTCTCGACCCCTTTCTCCCTCATGTCTAGCCCCATTTTGTTTTGAGATTTTAAGACGTTTGCCCCATTAGTTTGGTGATTTTAAGAATGTCCGCCCCATTCTGTCAATTTTAAGACCTTTCGTGCCATTTAGGTGTCGATTTTATCCTGGCGAGCGATAGCGAGCCTGTACTTTAAGAGTAACCGGCTTTCAGCCGGGACATTTTTCTATCGAAAAATGTACAAATTTATCTTACAAGGGGGTCAAGGGGGTGAAATTTTAAGATTGCTGGAGGAGTAGGAAACAAACTAAATACCTCCACTTAACCCGTTGAGTACCAGCGACGTATGTTATATTTTATTCTAGCTGTATTTAGACAAGACTATGGAGCTTAGGAAGGATCTGTGGTAATTAAAAGGGCTGGTTGAGATAGTTTGAACCCTTATTAGTGCTAGAGGTCCTTCCTAAGCTGCATAAAATCGTCTACTAGGTGCCAGAATATGATGAAAAGGACGTCCCTGGTACTGAATGGGTTAAATATATATACAGTCAAACACTATACCGACCTTCCTATTGTGTATTACTGATAGTCTATTTTTGTCCAGCTGAGAGTAAATTGCCATGTTACTATCTTGGTTACTCAGCTATAAGGTATATTTTGTAGCGAAATATGCTGTTAATTATGAAAACTTGGCATTAATACGACACACAGCCATAGTAGTTTCTTATATTTCCATTAAGTATCGAGAAATCAGCTAATAAAGAGATTCAATTTATGATCAGCTGGAAACAAATAGAGTATAGTTATATTATAAGAATGATGGAACACGATTTCTTGCTCAATATCAAGGTCTTGCAAAATTCCTGCTTACTCATTACTGTATAATATGTCCAATTTCTTTCACCATCTAGCTGTGTTTTTCGGACAGAGTAAACTAATAACTATGTTAATGTATAAATATAGTTATGCACAAATCAGTTAGCGGACATAGCTAAGCAGGTTTATGCTAATCTATATACGCATATCAAGAATCATCCATTGTAGTAAGCTGATAGATAATGGCTAAATGACATGTTACACACTAGGTATAATACGATGATAACAGGGTAAACATAGAACAAAACAGAGAAACTAAATATAAGCCAAATAGAAACAAACGCGGAGTGTGCGAAAAACGTAGACCATATTGGAGTATACACGACTGAGCAGAGAGAAAACACTGGTAAGAAAGTAAGAGAACACGGGAGAGCAGGAAACAAACATTAAAGTCTTCAGGATTCAGGATTTTGGTTGGAAGGTGAACTTGTAAAAATATTTGGCCTACAAAACACCGAGCAAGGAGAAAAGAGAGAATGCGGCGAACATTTGCAATATTTGTACAAATATCATGTTGATGCTGATTTGTTGGTCACGGATGTGTGTGTGTGTGTGTGTGTGTGTGTGTGTGTGTGTGTGTGTGTGTGTGTGTGTGTGTGTGTGTGTGTGTGTGTGTGTGTGTGTGTGTGTGTGTGTGTGTGTGTGTGTGTGTGTGTGTGTAGTCAGAAAGTGAAGTGGAAACGCTAACTCTAAATCAGAATACCAAAGTAAGTGTGCCAACAACGTTACTCGAGAAGCAGCCTCGCCTTCTCTTCCTTCTTGTTTCCGGGTTTGCTATGTGTGTTTTTTCTATATATACATTTTGCATAACCTAAATGATTTATATATACTGTATTTGCTACTTTTCACCTGACAAATATAAATAATTGCATCAGCATAATTATACTCGTCTTTAATAATCCTATCCTTGTCGCTATTACTTCAAAGATTATGGACCATAACCACCTTATACCACCATGTTATTCATAGTATTATTAAATATAATCCCATCTATAGACCCTCATTACTGGTGGCATATTATTATTATATCTGTGTATTTTAGATCCTCATTACTGGTCCTATCTAGAGTGAGGTTTGGCATCCTCTACTCAGCCTTAGTCATTTTTATCTGTCTCTGTTACTGTCCTACTTTTCCATTGGGGGCAGGGGGCTAGGAATCCTCCTCCCCTTGTAAAATTCACCGAATAGACGAGACAAAGTAAGGGGCGAGGGAACGCGAAAGTGGATCCGGACCCAAAGAATTGGAACTTTAATTGTTGTTTCTGTTTGCGCTCTGTCTTCAGTCGGCCAGCCCCCGCTATGGGAAAATGTGACTGAGTATATAAAAAAAAAAAAAAAAAAAAAATATATATATATATATATATATATATATATATATATATATATATATATATATATATGTATATATATATATATATATATATATATATATATATATATATATATATATATTGGCTCTAGATAACTGACGAAGAGGGAATGGTATGAAGCCAGACGGGAAAAGTTGTTTTATAAAAGGTGAAACAAGAATGTGAAGAGGCATCCAGAAAAAATGGAAAGGTTGCATACATGGATGCCAGGAGAGAGAGAGAGAGAGAGAGAGAGAGAGAGAGAGAGAGAGAGAGAGAGAGAGAGAGAGAGAGAGAGAGAGAGAGAGAGAGAGAGAGAGAGAGCGAGAGAGAGAGGAGAGAGAGAGAGAGAGAGAGAGAGAGAGAGAGAGAGAGAGAGAGAGAGAGAGAGAGAGAGAGAGAGAGAGAGAGAGAGAGAGGGGGGTATACACGTACAACCACACACATTTCCGTAATCAAATTACGCAATGGGTGATAGTGTCAAGTGCGAAGCCCATTGGGTGACATTCAGAGTGAATGAGTATGGCGTGGTGGGTTTCCAGAGTTTCAAACTTCATTATGTCCATCAACATATCCATGTTAATATTAAAATACATTAGTCTATATTAGTCTACCATATACAGTATGATGCCATTTTTATATAATATTATAGTTACCATCATACCTACACTGAACTATAGTGTAACTGACACCTACACTGTATAGCTAATATTGAGGCAGCCACACACACATGCTTCCACTTTTATCTAGGTGTATCTGCAACTAGTCTAAACGTAGGTAACATTTTGAGCTTGCATACTTTCTAATTTCATTCAGAAGCTGAGAATCAAGAATGTTAAGAATTCTTGCTTGTACAAAGTCCTAATATATTCACGACGAGGTGGAGACAATATAACTGTTGGTGTCCACAGATTACCATTACACGGTTTCAGTGGTGCTTGTGTTTTGGGGATATCAGTTCTAATATTTATGGTCAGTCCTGTTGCTCTCGCTTGTTTGGTCATATTATTCCTATATAACATTCCCAATAAATATGGCTCTCAATGTTTGTCTCTGTGTGTGTTTGTGTTTGTCCCCACTCTCCAAACCACAATAGTTTTCCTTCTTCAATTAAGGAGTGTCCGATGGGGTCCACTTTTAAAACTGAAAAATCGGGGACCAGTCTCAAATTTCGCGTTTCGACCCTGGCCTACCTCGGTCTGCAAGGAAGTGTTTGCTAAAATTTGATTTTTGAACCTAAGTGTAGACTGGATGGTATATTAACATTAACATGTGGGTAGATGTTATGCAATGCAGTGGTCTTTGTTAGTGCGCTTGGGTGTGGTAGAATTTGGGGGTACATCCGTGTGAGTGAATGTACAGGCTTGATTTGTTTGACTGTTCTAATTCCTTGTAGATGTTTAAGTTTACACAGGTGTATCATTGAATGCATTACAGGTTATGTTGCGTTTTGACCTACTCGCAAAATGGAATATACCGTGTAAGGGTTTGTAACTTTTTGTGAAACCGTATGTCGTTTTTTATTATGATTGGCTAAATGTTGACATCAATGTTCATGTTTGTTGAACAGGTGTGATGGTTGGCCCTATTGCTGTCAAAATGACCTTGGTTCAATTTTGTTGGGGTGGTGTAAAGGTTGCTTGACGTAGTGGTTTCACTGGGTTAAATCTGTGGGCCTGCACCAGGTTTGAACAACTGACGATGAAATTTGACATAATCGATGTAACGTAGTAGAGTGGGACAAAAAGAACCCTTATCGGCCACAGTGGAAAGATGGGTGCTATGTTGGTATGGACATGAACAAATGGGTGAGATGAAAGACTTGCAAAGAGAATATGTGAGTCAAGGGGAAGTATATTGAGAGGAAGATCTCGGAGGAGATAGAGATGCTACGAAAAAAAACAACGTTGGAAGATACAGAGATATTTGAATAAAAGGCAAGAGAAGTGGGGATGAAAGGTTTTATAAATGACAGTAATAGGGCGAAAGGTCCTAATATCGCCAGACTAAAAGGGCGAGCGTCATAAAATTATCAAAACTAATGGGGCTAAACATGAGGGAGTATGGGGTTCAGAAAAAGGGCCTTCAAGTGAAAAATTTCCCTTAACAGAGGGCGGGGATGGAAGTGTTGGTTCGTGACTGCAAAGGAATTTCATCAGGAGAATATTGTTGGAGGTAGCTGGGAATGTGTGTGTGTTTATTTGTGCATCTGTGTGTGTGCATGCTATATTCATTGTTTTGGGATGAACAAGATCAATTTTATTGAACAATAGATTTACCGATGCCACGAACATTAAGAAGGAAGTAAAAGTTTGCTATGCATCACATTATGTCTTGTTAGTATTAAAGTTCCTCGATTTAAACCACTACATTCATTAGGCCATCCCGATATATGGGCGATACGTTACTGCATATTGGTCCTTTAAAGTGATTAACTCAGACGAGACCATCAGACGAAGCAATACAATGGTTATAGTCCGAGGGACCCTACAGACTCGAAAAACTGGACAACTCCCGACAATTTGGACTGCAACACCGGCCGTTTTTATATGGTATAAGAAATATTAAAGGTGACATTGAATGTTACTCCCCAGGGGAAGATTCATCTTTGAGCCCAATGTAATCGAAATATGTAATCGAAAATAATTATGTAATCGAAAATATGTAATCGATATATGTAATCGAAATATGAGCCATTCTATATTATAGTATAGTCACGTTTCTTCCTTGTACTCATATAAAATACAACACGTAAATTCAAGTGTCTAAGGCATTGTATCAATATTAATGCAATGGTTAAGGTTTTGTTTATGATGGCGTCATGGTGACCACTTTTTAGTACTCTGTCCTGTATTAATATTATAATAATATGGCTACTGTACAGTCGAGGTTAATAAGTGTTGTCAGATATTTCACAAAGTTTCGGACACTGACTAATACTCTGAGGGATAAGCACTTTTCCCAGTAACTATAAAGATACAAATAAAACTTTTTGAGCGATAACCACTGGAATCTATAACAATACTTAATACCCCCGATTGTACCTTGTTATTGTTTTTGTTAATGTGATAGAGGTTTTATGAACCAACATGGAGTACCTACTGGCCAGTCTATATTCTTGACAAATTATTGTTCGAGATACTTGAATACAACAACGTCGTTCTAATTAAGATACAGCCTCACTATATTAGCCATATAATACAATAACTACAAAGTTTTTCATTAATGTAGTTACAAGTAAAATGAACATATGGTAGCTTTCAGTAATACTAATAAATAGTGTAAGGGTGTTAATAGTGGACATTCATAAAACACAAAACTAATAATGCAATAATTCTTGAGCAGTATGTGGCAAATGAATATATCAGCTGTTAGTCAATATGTCAGTCACAAGCCAATCACCAAGTTATTCAGCGGGACAACGACAGACAAGCAAGTGACATCACGTACACAAACGATCTCTTTAAGGGGGAGGTAGTCGTTTGTTCTGGACCCCCTTCTCCCTCATATTTACCATACTATAGTTTTGATGTTCGGTTCCATTAGGTTGGCGATTTTGAGACCTTTCACCCCATTTCTTTGCCAATATTAACACCTTTCCTGGCTGAGTTAGGGAGGAATGTTAAGAGTGCTCGTCGTACTTGTTTGGTTCCTTAATGTCCCGAGTTCAAATCTCGTTGTGTCATCGGAAGATAGTATTAGGATGTAATTAAATTAGTGCCATATTTAATGCCGGTACATTTCTATCGACCAAGAAGCAACAATAACATACTTGCTGTTTCTATTAGTGTTAAGTCCGGAATAAGGGGTTGAGATAACATGAGATTTAAGAAATACAAACATTAGGCTTGGAGAGAGATCTGGTTCATAACAATTGCTGAGATGAAGTTAGGTAAGCTTAAGTTAAGCATTACCTAAAATTAAATTAGGTTAGGGTAACGCTAGATAATGAAATAATTAAATACAAAAATATCAATACAGTATATCAATCATCCATCTGACAACTATTGGTAAGCCGTGAGTGGCATATTATTAGGGAAGAGGGTGTGTATACCAGATTTTCTCCTTGAAATGTGTTGTTGAGAAATGTCTGGAGAAGGGACAAAAGTTATATGCTGCCTTTATGGACTTGGAAAAAGCCTATGACAGAGTTGATAGAGAAGGTCTGTGGAAAGTATTGAGAATATACGGAGTAGCTGGTAAGTTGTTGAGAGCCAAGAGCAAGTATGAGGGTGCAAAGGCGGCAGCGCGTATGAAGAATGACCAGAGCGAGTTCTTTGATCTAAATGTTGGGTTCAACAAGGGTGTGTGATGTCCCCATGGTTGTTTAATATCTATATGGATGGGGTCATGATATAAATTAAAGGAAGGACATGCGTGAAAGTTGCCTTTATGGATGTTTGCTGATGATCAGTTTGATGAATGGGACTTACAAAGTCTAGTAAATAGTTGGGAGCCGTGTGTGAGAAAAGAAACCTAAAGGTAAGCGTGGGGAAGAGGTGGTTATGGTCTTTGAAAGGGGTGCAGTCACAGATTGCAAATGAGATGGAATAGTTAGGTTATGGAGAATGTCAGCTTATTTAAGTATTTGGGCAGTGTGATGAGTAATGATGGGAGTATGGAGGATGAAGTGCAGGGAGAGAGTGCAACAGGGTAAGAGGGTTGTAGGAACGCCGAAAGCAGTGACAAGGAATAGGATGGTCAGCATAGAAATAATTATGTCATTACATGATAGTGTGGTAATCCCGGTATTAAAGTACAGGAGTGAAGCATGGACATTGTTGCAGAGGCACAAATCAAGAGTGAGAGGGGTGTAAATGAGTTCCTTCAGAAGTGCATGTGGAATTACATAGAGGGATAGACAGACAAATGAGAAAGTAAGAGAGCGGTGTGGGATGGATGTGGATGTGCTGGAAAGTGTGAAAAGGAACACCTTAACATGGTTTGGCCATGTGGAATGTGTGGGAAACGAGAGAATAACAAGGAGCATGTAGAGAGTAAGGTGGAGGGACAGAGAGGGAGAGGCAGAGGGAGAGTGAGGTGTAAGGATGGAGTTGAAAGGTATATGAGAGAAAGTGGTGTTGGTTGGGAGGGGACAGAGGTGCTTGGGGAATTCATTCGTGGCTACCACTTCGAGTATCATGTTTTCTGGCAATAGATTGACAGTTTATATCCCAACGTTCACTTTTATCTATACATTATAAACAATATTTTTAATATTTATATATGTATATTTTATTACAAAAATATTGCTTAATATTTCAGTGTCATATTTATATTACCGTTGTAATATTTGGACATAATTATGGGAACTTAGTCAAACCCAAAGTTATTACCATTCAATCAAAATGACCATGTAATCTGTACACTAATCACCAATCGTTTTACCGTTAGTATTTTAATTAATTAATTAAGCTCATTACACGATGATGCTCTTAACGGTCAGCTCTGTGTTACAAATAGTGGTAAGAGTTCCACAAGGCTGCATTTACAGTATTGTAAATATTAATGGAGTATCACGTTATCTTATTTAGTTATGGATGTTTACGTACTGTGTATGCCCTATTATTTAGTTATGGATGTTTACGTACTGTGTATGCCCTATTATTTAGTTATGGATGTTTACGTACTGTGTATGCCCTATTATTTAGTTATGGATGTTTACGTACTGTGTATGCCCTATTATTTAGTTATGGATGTTTACGTACTGTGTATGCCCTATTATTTAGTTATGGATGTTTACGTACTGTGTATGCCCTATTATTTAGTTATGGATGTGTACGTACTGTGTATGCCCTATTATTTAGTTATGGATGTTTACGTACTGTGTATGCCCTATTATTTAGTTATGGATGTTTACGTACTGTGTATGCCCTATTATTTAGTTATGGATGTGTACGTACTGTGTATGCCCTATTATTTAGTTATGGATGTTTGCGTACTGTGTATGCCCTATTATTTAGTTATGGATGTTTGCGTACTGTGTATGCCCTATTATTTAGTTATGGATGTGTACGTACTGTGTATGCCCTATTATTTAGTAATGGATGTTTACGTACTGTGTATGCCCTATTATTTAGTTATGGATGTTTACGTACTGTGTATGCCCTATTATTTAGTTATGGATGTGTACGTACTGTGTATGCCCTATTCTTTAGTTATGGATGTTTACGTACTGTGTATGCCCTATTATTTAGTTATGGATGTTTACGTACTGTGTATGCCATATTATTTAGTTATGGATGTTTACGTACTGTGTATGCCATATTATTTAGTTATGGATGTGTACGTACTGTGTATGCCCTATTCTGCTTAATGATCAGACTTTGCAAAACAACATTCACATTTTGCAATATAAAAGAAACAAATACCAAGTGAATGTTGGGCAAGCAGGCAAGAGGTAGGTCACTTTCAACTTACCATAATTGAAGAAGCCACACGATCGAACTACCGCATTACCTTTAAAATATCCAACGCTAAAGTATGATTCTTGCTCATGATATATCTTGTTCAGATATTTGTCCTTTATGTCGCTCTTTGTATAATTGACAAAATGATTTATCTGTGAACGATCATCTGCACTAATTGTAACCTCATCCCTATTAACACAAATCAGGTGAGTGTGTGTGTGTGTGTGTGTGTGTGTGTGTGTGTGTGTGTGTGTGTGTGTGTGTGTGTGTGTGTGTGTGTGTGTTTGTCTGTGTGTGTGTGTTTGTGTGTGTGTGTGTGTGTGTGCTATTAAAGTAAGTATTTAACTTTAGTTTTACAATTTGTTTGCATAAACAACCAAACTTATTTATCTTTACCGGCACAAATCTTCCATTCTTCATAAAAAATAAAATCGTGTTATTTTATAATGTATTAAGTTCGGTTCATTTGACATACTTATATGCAAAGGCAGTGCATTTGGTAGCATTCATTGAACCACACATTGTCGTTATGGCATGTGCATTCGGCAAGCTTTGCATAAAATATTTAAAAAACAAATTGTATATAAATATCACAGGAATTATACAGTATATCTTGAGCACATAATTATAGAATTGTGTTGCAAGCCTCGTTCCCATTATTGACTCAGCTGGTTCACTCCTAGTTTTTTTTTCCAGCAAACAAACAAAAACACAATATACAGCAACATAATACCCTCACAATATTTTGGTAACAATAAATAAGGGAAATATATAAATTTTGTTTGCAGTTAATATTTGCCTGTCCCATAATATCTATCTGCTTCTGAATTAAAACAATATTAATAAAGTTAACGTAAATAATATACACTATTTATTTCGATAACAATTCAAATATACTTTAATAAGTTTGACTACATATCAAAAGCTGCGTTCGTCATGTACTCCATTTAGGATAGCACCAACAATTGATTACGATTTAATAACCTTTTAGCCATACGCTTTAGAGAAACATACTAAATAGTATTAAAGGACTACCGTCTCACCAAAATAGTATTAAAGGACTACCGTCTCACCAAAATAGTATTAAAGGACTACCGTCTCACCAAAATAGTATTAAAGGACTACCGTCTCACCAAAATAGTATTAAAGGACTACCGTCTCACCAAAATAGTATTAAAGGACTACCGTCTCACCAAAATAGTATTAAAGGACTACCGTCTCACCAAAATAGTATTAAAGGACTACCGTCTCACTAAAATAGTATTAACCCCTAAGTGTCGGCGCGCAACGTAAGTCGAGTATAATAAATCTGGGCTATCTGGCGGCGCGCGACATAGGTCGTGTGGCAATTTCAGCACGTAATGTTGCTGAGAGAGAGAGACAAGTGGTGGCAGGAGAGTAGCGAGCGTATGACTGCTCCAGACCACCGCGGCGAACCTACTGACACGAATCCCACCTCCTTCCTCCCTCTCTCACTCGCTACATACTGAATTGTATGGGGAAAGTACCGAATTACATGCTTTTTGCACTCGCGTTGCGCGGTTGTTGCAAGAAAACTAGCCGTCATAAAAGGATCGTTATGGTGTCATTGGAAAGCTCTGTTTATGCCCTTTCAGGGATAGATACTTGTTTTACGCTCTGGGTCTTATTTAGGCATGAAAATGATCACGTAAACAGCCCTATTTTAGCTAAAAACACCCCGCTGGGCGGTACATATAAATAAACCGCTAGCCCGCTAATCTAGTGTTAAAGGACTACCGTCTCACCAAAATAGTATTAAAGGACTACCGTCTCACCAAAATAGTATTAAAGGACTACCGTCTCACCAAAATAGTATTAAAGGACTACCGTCTCACCAAAATAGTATTAAAGGACTACCGTCTCACTAAAATAGTATTAAAGGACTACCGTCTCACCAAAATAGTATTAAAGGACTACCGTCTCACTAAAATAGTATTAAAGGACTACCGTCTCGCCAAAATAGTATTAAAGGACTACCGTCTCACTAAAATAGTATTAAAGGACTACCGTCTCACCAAAATAGTATTAAAGGACTACCGTCTCACTAAAATAGTATTAAAGGACTACCGTCTCACCAAAATAGTATTAAAGGACTACCGTCTCACTAAAATAGTATTAAAGGACTACCGTCTCACCAAAATAGTATTAAAGGACTACCGTCTCACCAAAATAGTATTAAAGGACTACTGTCTCACCAAAATAGTATTAAAGGACTACCGTCTCGCCAAAATAGTATTAAAGGACTACCGTCTCACCAAAATAGTATTAAAGGACTACCGTCTCGCCAAAATAGTATTAAAGGACTACCGTCTCACCAAAATAGTATTAAAGGACTACCGTCTCACCAAAATAGTATTAAAGGACTACCGTCTCACCAAAATAGTATTAAAGGACTACCGTCTCACCAAAATAGTATTAAAGGACTACCGTCTCGCCAAAATAGTATTAAAGGACTACTGTCTCGCCAAAATAGTATTAAAGGACTACTGTCTCGCCAAAATAGTATTAAAGGACTACCGTCTCACCAAAATAGTATTAAAGGACTACCGTCTCGCCAAAATAGTATTAAAGGACTACCGTCTCACCAAAATAATATTAAAGGACTACCGTCTCACCAAAATAGTATTAAAGGACTACCGTCTCACCAAAATAGTATTAAAGGACTACCGTCTCACCAAAATAGTATTAAAGGACTACCGTCTCACCAAAATCATACATGAAATATAGCATGTCTAGCAAACAATGCATAAATTAAAGGTTGTTTTTCTCCTTTCCCTGGCTTGTATCCATTCGGCCCCATTCAGCTGACTGTTTTAAGACATTTATCCCCATGCAGGTGTCGATATCTTCCTGGCGAGCGATAGCGATCCTGCATTGTATGGAGAAATCCGGCTTCGCCGGACAAATTTTTGTGTCGAAAAATGTACACATTTAGCTTGCTGTCAAACAAAAATAAAAATATGCTGGCTCGCGGTAATATTGACACCTGTATGGGGGTAAACGTCTTAAAACAGTAGGCTGAATGGGGCCGAATGGATACAAGCCAAAGAGACAGAGAGAAAAAAAAAAAGCAAGGTGGGCTCCCTTAATCAAACACACACACATAGCTACAGAGACGAGACGAGACGAGACGAGACGAGACGAGAAGAGAAGAGAAGAGAAGAGAAGAGAAGAGAAGAAGAGAAGAGAAAGAGAGAGACGAGACGAGACGAGACGAGACGACGAGACGAGACGACGAGACGAAGAGACGAGACGAGACGAGACGAGAGAAGAGAAGAGAGAAGAGAAACGAAGAGAAGAGAAGAAGACACGGAGAGACGAGACGAGAAGAGAAGAGAGAAGAAGAGAAGAGAAGAGAAGAGAAGAGAAGAGAAGAGAAGAGAAGAGAAGAGAGAGAGAGAGAGAGAGAGAGAGAGAGAGAGAGAGAGAGAGAGAGAGAATGCAATATATGAATGTTCAAATAATTTCGCCACTCTTCTTGCATATACAGTATACAGTATATATCCACTTCCATCCCAATTTAATACAAAAATAGTATCAACGCGATATGAATATTTTATATTTTGTTCAGCATTAAGGGGAGATTTCCACCTGGAGGATTTTTTTCTGAACCTCTTTCTCCCTCATGTTTAGCCCCATTGCTTGTGAGATTTAAAGACGCTTGCCCCATTAGTTTGGCGATTTTAAGAACCCTCGCCCCATTTCTGTCAATTTTAAGACCATTCGTGCCATTTAGGTGTCGATTTTTTCCTGGCGAGCGATAGCGAGCCTGTAATTTAAGGGGAACTGGCCTTCGGCCGGGAAATTTTTCTACCGAAAAATTTACAAATTTATCTTTAAAGGGGATCAAGGGGGAGTAATTTTAAGCTTGATGGAAGTCTAGGGAATCAACTAAAAACCTCCCCTTAAACAATAAATACCTCTTCCAGTTGTGTGCATGTTTACATTTGCAATAATAAAAAAATGAATCGGTGCTCGTTTTGCAGAAGTTGTATTACCTTAACTAAAATATTTAACTTCCTGCCATGCTAAAGTGTTCATAATTAAAGGGAGCCCACCTCGCTTTATATTCTCTTTCTCTCCCTCTCTCTTTGGCTTGTATCCATTCGGCCCCATTCAGCCTACTGTTTTAAGACGTTTACCCCCATCCATGTGTCAATATTTTCCTGGCGAGTGGTAGCGAGCCAGCATATATATTTTTGTTTTGACAGCAAGCTAAATTTGTAAATTTTTCGATAGAAAAATTACTCCGGCGAAGCCGGATTTCTCCATACAATGCTGGCTCGCTATCGCTCGCCAGGAAGAAATCGACACCTGGATGGGGATAAACGTCTTAAAACCGTTGGCTGAATGGGACCGAATGGAGACAAGCCAGAGAAAGAGAGAAAAGGAGAGAAAGATAAAACAAGCCGGGGGGGGGGGGGGGGGGGGGGGAGAGAACCCCCCCCCCACCCCCTTTAATGAAGTAGGGGGAAAATAGTCGGATTCCTGGAACACTGACGATGAAGAATGTTGGAATGTGAAACTAAAGTCGAACATAGAACATTATTACAAACTATAGCCTTTGTCCATGATATATTTTGTCATACCTATTTGTATATGCAACGTGTACTTCGTTAAGGGGGGGTCACCTGTTTTTTTTTTTTTTATCTTTCTCTCCTTTTCTCTCTTTCCCTGGCTTGTATCCATTTGGCCCCATTTAGCCAACTGTTTTAAGACGTTTATCCCCATCCAGGGGTCGATTTTTTCCTGGCGAGCGATAGCGAGCCAGCATTGTATGGAGAAAATGTACCTATCGACAAATGTACAAATTTAGCTTGCTGTAAAAAAAAATATATATATATATATATATATATATATATATATATATATATTATTATATATACCGGTATATATAATTATATATATATATATATATATATATATATATATATATATATATATATATATATATATATATATATATATGATGGCTCGCTACCGCTCGCCAGGAAAATATTGGCACCTGGATGGGGGCAAATGTCTTAAAACAGTAGGCTGAATGGGGCCGAATGGATACAAGCCAAAGAGAGAGGGAGAGAAAGAGAGCAAAAAGCGAGGTCGGCTCCCTTAAGTGCCCTTTTACCTTAATTGCCAACTACTTTCAAAATGAACGTTACTATTAACCCTCTCCGACATATGACGCAATTTTGAGCCTATTAGGGATACTTTACAGTCTTTGTTACCATCAGGGATATTTAGAAACCTATAGTTTAGTTACTTCAACCTCTGTAGTTGTCTTTGAGTTAGCTGTGGGCAGAAAACAAATTTTGGAGAGGTAATTATAAGAGTGAGAGAACTATTTCTTATTGCTAATTTGGCAACCTCTGCGTCATATGAGTCTGAAAGGGGTTAATGACTTTATTGTATGTTTAGCATCATTCTTATAAAATGTATACAACATTTAAAGTAAGATCATTTGATAGCACAATCAAGTAATACATTAAAATAATAAAATAAAATACATGTTAGCCATTAAGGGCATACTATAAAATACATTATATATTTATAAATACGGAAATATTTTAGTTAATGCTACTTAAGGGGAGGCTGGCCGTTTGTTTGGTCTATTAATTCATGTATTCATATATTGTTTTAGTTTCCTCCCTAGACCTCCATCAAGCTTAGAAAAACACTCCATAGACCCCCCTTCAAGATAAATTTGTACATTTTTCGGTAGAAAAATGTCCCGCCGGTTCTTCTTAAAATTGCAGGCTCGCTCCCGCTCGCCAGGAAATAATCGACACCTAAATGGCACGAAAGGTCTTAAAATTGACAACGAAATGGGGCGAAAGGTGTTAAAATCGCCAAACTAATGGGCCGAACGTCTTATAATCTCAAAACTAGTGGGGCTAAGCATTAGGGAGAAGGGGGTCTAGAAAAACGGTCTGCCTCCCCTTAAGCATTTTATTGTCTGGACACTAGTTTTATATATTACTTTAGTTCATAGATTTGACCTACACTAATGTGACAACATAAGCACACACACACAACAAGCGTAAACTCCACATACCCAATAGCACTCAATATAATACTTATCAATATATAGCAAATACGAACACGAGATTACACACACACATACACACACCGCCCGTAGCCTAGTAGGTAGCGCTCTCGTCTCACACACGAGGGGTCGGGGGTTCAATCCCCCGGCCGGGCGGAGACAAATTGGGCTTGTCTCCTTTCATGTGTTAGCCTCAGTTCACCTAGCTGTAAATAGGTACCTGGAATAAGTGGACGACGTTGTGACGTCCCATCTGGGGTTGGCAAAATGGTACAAGGCGAGATGGGTATCATATGGTTCACCTAAGCTGATGGCTACCTAAGCCTTCGGGCGAGACGGTACCGTCTATAGTGAGAATGGTACCATACAGATCCACCCTAAGCCTTCGTTTCCGATGTCGCCAATTGGCTAAATACAGACTACACACACATCCACAGTCATTCCAACAGTACATAAAACACTTAAACATGCATTTCACGCAATACATTCCCAGTTAAGGAGGCGCGATAATAATGAGCTTAGCTCGCATTGCGTGGATTCCCCTTGACGAACAAGTAACTGAGTAACACACACACACACACACACACACAGGTTATAACACAGCACCCCATATTATTAAACACATCATAGAACACTAATTTCTTTCTAGTCAATGATCATCAAAAACATCAAATATACTTCACGTTTCTGGTAAATAAACAAACTATTGCCTTTAAGGGGAGTAGGTTGGTTTTCTGGCCCCATTTCTCCCTAATGTTTAACCCTTTTAGCTATCAGATTTTAAGAAGATCGGCCCATTAGTTTGGTGATTTTAATGACTTTTCGACAAATTTCTTCGTCAATATTAAGACCCGTCCTGCCATTTAGGTGTTTTAGGTGTAACAAATTTATTTGCGAACGACAGCGAGCCTATAATTTTGGAAGAAACGGCCTTCGGCCAGGATAAAATGTATAAATTTATCTTGAAAGGGGTTCTTGGGGAGTATATATATTACGCTTGATGGAGGTGTAGGTAGGAAACTAAACAAAACAAAATAAATAGCAAACAGATAAATATACATGTATAAATACACCCATCCCTCCTTAACCCTCTCCGACATATGACGCAATTTGAGCCTATTAGGGATACTTTAAAACCTTTATTACCATCAGGGGTATTTACAAACCTTTAGTTTAGTTACTTCAACATCTGCAGTTCTCTTTGAGTTAGCTGTGGGCAGAAAACTAATTTTGGAGAGGTATATAATTATAAGAGTGAGAGAACTCTATTTCTTATTGCTAGTCTGGCAACCTCTGCGTCATATGAGTCTGAAGGGGTTAATCAACACTTGCAGTGGACTGTTACCCTTGGCTGAACGATTTAACTTAATGGGTTTGGTCAGCTAAATATATTTTAAAGTACAATGGTATTTTTTTCACACTTATATTTTCATACACCCGATATATGGAAGATTATCTTGTCTTCCCTTTCATTTATAAATCCCTCACATTCCTCACATAATGTATGAATGGGGAAATGACTAAGTCATATTTATAAAACTCAGGATGTGTTCATGATTGTCATGCAGCTAGTAATGATCGTCAACAATTACAACTGGAGCAACAAACTATATTATGTATTAACCTCCATCATCGACGAATATATAAATAATAGATTGATTTCATTAGTTAAAATTAATTGGCGAGTTGGTGAAAAAAATATGAATATAGTATTTTGCAAATGACTTCAACCCATGCCGTCCAACTGCATACTAGAAAATATTCCATTTATTTGTTCACTATTTGACCATTAACGGCTTGGATGTATTTGTGTGTGTGTGTCGATTTTATCTTTTCATTATATTTATGCACTACAAACATATTTTATGACCTAAATGCAGCGAATTTGTCGCAGCATTTCATGGAACACGTGTTTATATTACACCCTTTCTATTAACCCTCTCCGACATATGACGTGATTTTGAGCCTATTAGGGATACTTTAAAACCTTTGTTACCATCAGGGGTATTTAGAAACCTTTAGTTTAGTTACTTCAACCTCTGCAGTTGTCTTTGAGTTAGCTGTGGGCAGAAAACTAATTTTGGAGAGGTATTTATAAGTGTGAGAGAACTATTTTTTATTGCTAATCTGGCAACCTCTGCGTCATATGAGTGAAGGGGTTAAGGGGAGGTTTTTAGTGTGTTTCCTAGACTTCCATCAAGCTTGAAATTACACCCCCATGAGCCCCTTTCAAAATAAATTTGTTCATTTTTCGGCAGAAAAATTTCCCGGCTGAAAGCCGGTTCCTCTTAAATCACAGGCTCGCTGTCGCTCGCCAGGATAAAATCGACACCTAAATGGCACGAAAGGTCTTAAAATTGACAGAAATGGGTCGAAGGTTCTTAAAATCGTCATAATAATGGGGCGAACGTCGTAACATCTCAAAAGCAATGGGGCTAAACATGAAGGAGAAAGGGGTAAAGAAAAAAATCCCTCAAGTGGAAATCTCCCCTTAAAGCTGATGATTCATATATTTATAAACTTTGTGAAGCATGATTTTATAAAGACTTAGTAATATTTATGTAAATATTGTACAGGTAATATTTTCCTGCATACTACCAATATACTAGTGGGAGTTCCATCACAAATATTGACACAGATGCCTCTCACATCCCGCTTGTTTCAGCAAACAAAGCAATTCAAAGACAAAGCAACGTGCAAACCATTACTCTTCAAACGTACAGGAAAATTTATAATAAAGTAAAATTTGTTTTTCCTATAGCTAACACATTATTATGCTGTGACAAATGAGTTACAGTACATTTATTCATACCCGATTGGTTACATCCGATAAGGCATCTATTTCTTAAGCTAATTGTAGCCTACATGACCTACTCCAAATATTTGCTTCCAGATAAGAAAGAAACAATTAGAGATACATTGAAACAGTGTGAACAAAATAGTTTCATTTTTTTTTTTTTTTTTTTGCTGTCGAATTATTCACTTCCCCAGCCATCCCATCACTCCCCACTCACAATCCTCATTCCACTTTACAAATAAACAAACTCCACCACCAATTACCCAGCGGATTTCAGTTTACATGTCATATCTCAGAAAAAAGGCAAATGCTACCGGATTCCCCTGAATATAGTAATAATTTAATGATACTGCATCATAATTTTTGTACATACAATAATGGGAAAACATATTTGTGTTCTTCATTCAACAAAAGCCTATAACAGCTTGATTACAATTGTGCTGCATTAAATGATGGAAATATGCTCAGAGGAAGGGAGTTGCCAAGATATGTTGTTCGGGGTATACATGCATTTTGATAAACAGATGTTTTACAGTGTTAAGGATTGATTGATAAATCATGGGCGTTAACTAATGGCCTAGTACCACGAAGAACAACGCAACGAGGTGGCACATTTGCAGCAAGTTCAACTGCAAGCTTAGTATAAAAGTACCTGAAAAACAATACAAGATATGCAGCATTTACTCGTGTATATATATATATGGGTGAATTCATTAGCAATCATTTATATATGTTTATCTAAATTCATGCACAAATTCATATCCATCTGTCTATTACTTATATAATACCGCTTATCCAATAAATATTAGGGATTTGCATGTCTAACTATATGTTTTGTCATAACTTTCCATTCACACTGCTATCAATCTTATTATGTACCGGTATGCTGTAAGACAATAACATCTAGTAGTCGAGGAATAGACTGGAAAACAACATACAGTACATCGCCATCAACGTGTTATTGGTCTACGATAAACAACTCAGCATCTTGTCTGTGGTAATTATATTGCCCCCTCACTAAAGCCGCTGTAGCCATGCAAAATATCCAGGGGGGTATTCTCTTTCATGTGTAGGGATATCTACTTGCTAATGAGAGTCACAGAACCAACCAACTGGCAGTTAAAACATGAACAATGGTCAACTATACTGTACGCCACAACGGATGGTTAACCCTCATGGTCAGCGATTGTGTATATTTATCTACGTGTATGTGTATATATGATAGTGATTTGTTTTGTTGTGTGTGTCTATAGTATGTGTGTCAGTATGTGTGTGTATAGTATGTGTGTGTGTGTGTGTGTGTGTGTGTGTGTGTGTGTGTGTGTATAGTATGTGTGTGAGTATGTGTGTGTATAGTATGTGTGTGAGTATGTATGTGTGTGTGTGTGTGTGTGTCGAGGTGGGTATAGTATGTGTGTGAGTATGTGTGTGTGTGTGTGTGTCGAGGTGGGTATAGTATGTGTGTGAGTATGTGTGTGTGTGTGTGTGTGTATAGTATGTGTGTGTATAGTATGTGTGTGTGTGTGTGTGTGTGTGTATATAGTATGTGTGTGTGTGTATAGTATGTGTGTGTGTGTATAGTATGTGTGTGTGTATAGTATGTGTGTGTGTATAGTATGTGTGTGTGTATAGTATGTGTGTGTGTGTGTGTGTGTTACTCAGTTACTTGTTCGTCAAGGGGAATCCACGCAATGCGAGCTAAACTCATTATTATCGCGCCTCCTTAACTGGGAATGTATTGCGTGAAATGCATGTTAAGTGTTTTATGTACTGTTGGAATGGCTGTGGATGTGTGTGTAGTCTGTATTTAGCCAATTGGCGACATCGGAAACGAAGGCTTAGGGTGGATCTGTATGGTACCATTCTCACTATAGACGGTACCGTCTCGCCCGAAGGCTTAGGTAGCCATCAGCTTAGGTGAACCATATGATACCCATCTCGCCTTGTACCATTTTTGCCAACCCCAGATGGGACGTCACAACGTCGTCCACTTATTCCAGGTACCTATTTACAGCTAGGTGAACTGAGGCTAACACATGAAAGGAGACCAGCCCAATTTGGCTCCGCCCGGCCGGGGATTGACCCCCGACCCCTCGTGTGTGAGACGAGAGCGCTACCTACTAGGCTACGGGCTGTGTGTGTGTGTGTGTGTGTGTGTGTGTGTGTGTGTGTGTGTGTGTGTGTGTGTGTGCGTGTGCGTGTGCGTGTGCGTGTGTGTGTGTGTGTGTCGAGGTGGGTGTAGTAACTGTGTGTGTGTGTCAGTCTAAGCACACACACACACTTCAAAATCTCTCCTTCTCGGGCGTGCTGGATCTTCTTTAATGGCACCCGTTAATTGTGTATTTGAACTTTTAACAAGTTATCGGCATTGTCAATCAGGACACCAAATAGAAACATTTACAATATTTTATGTACCAGGCAAGTAAGGGTCAGTATAAAATAACGAGGCCAATTGGGGAGAATTGTGGTAAAATGCTTGGGTCTGTCTTTGCCTCACTGTATTTATAGAACATGGAATACAGGTGAAACGATGCAGTTCCGTGTTTAATTTCCCTAGCGAGTACAAACACATATAATTAAAGCATGCTGGCTATAGTCAAATCGATACATAATAGAATAATATGAACATACCTTTAATTCACGATACTTCCTCCCCTTCCGAAACAATGGTAATAACGCCTCTGGTTCAGGAGGGGAGAAACAGGAGGGAGCTAAAAGGGTAACCGCTAAGAATATGCCAAAAGCTAATAATGTTAGCATAATAATAGTGATGACAGCATACGAATATTTGTATCGTTACAATGGTGATCCTTAATTATGTATAGGCGAAGTATAATTATAGTTATTATTAGTAGAACGTCCATTAATCATTAAATTCATCATTAATCATCATAATAGGAAATGCGATCACCAATATAATTATTATCGTATATATTAATATCACTATGACGTTGTGTGTTATATAGAAACATTTGCTTACTTATTCTCACATCAATATTTTAGATGGCCACATTCTCTCCCCTCCTGATACACTATATAGTATTAATATAGGGAGAACCTACAGCTGAAGTTATGGAAATCTTACAATTGTTCTCCTGAGATTGAAGGCATCAACAGTGTTAGTGTAGACGAGTTGTGGACAGATTTGTGAAGACCGCAGAATAATAGGATAAGATGTTATTCCCGTAGAACATGATAACCAGGTCTATGGATTAGCTATATAAACGGGTAATGCGAAGTGTGATATATAACTTAACTCCAGATGGTTCACCTCATATTAAGGGAGTCACATTTTTTGTTTTTCTTTTTCTCTCTTTCCCTGGCTTTTATCCATTCGGCCCCATTCAGCACACTTTTTTAAGACGTTCATCCCCATCCATGTGTCGATTTGTTCCGGCTTCGCCGGGGAAATTTTTCTATCGAAAAATGTACAAATTTAGCTTGCTGTCAAAATATATATATGCTGACTCGCTACCGCTCGCCAGGAAAATATTGACACCGGATGGGGGTAAACGTCTTAAAACAGTAGGCTGAATGGGGCCGAATGAATACAAGCCAAAGAGAGAGGGAGAGCAAGAGAAAAAAAGCGAGGTGGGCTCCCTTAACTAGAAGAGCCAGTACCAGGTCAAGGGGTGGGTGGAAAGGGATAGCGACCCTAAAGTAATGGAGATCGGCCAACTAACGCCATCTTGGTGCCACTTGTGATATTTTACTCTATACACACAAATATCGCCATACCCATAGAAACATTCGGCAATATTGGTACAGGATATACAGTTTGGTCTTTTGATAATTATACATTCTACATGATAAAAATCTTGGTCATCGATAGTTGAGGCACCAAAATGGCATAAAAAAAAGGAAAACAAAAATGGTCACAATGTCTAGTTAGTTAATGCTCAATAGGTGGCGTCCTGAGAGTGAGGGTTCGAGTCTAAGAGGTGAGATAGTGAAGCACGGAGGCGAAGCAGCTTCAGAGATGGGGCTGCTTTGAGCCATGAATGGGTGCTTCACATGTCTCACTCCCTAGACTGGAAAGAGACTTCACGGGCTTCACCGTGTTGAGCGTGTTGAGCGGTAGAATGTACAGGCTCTCAGCCTATGCCCGAGAGGGATTAATTGGAATATAGAAAATAAAATACAACACATGTGTACATACAAACGTACACACAAACATGAGCAACTTGCAATGTCATCACAATTAAACTTTTTTGTTTTCCCATCATGCGGGCATCATTTCTCTATTAGAGTATTCACACCGCTGCATTTTTCTTCCCAGAGCACAAATCTCCCACTTCGGGCTAAATGTGTGAATTACCCCGCGCCGCGCTTACTCAGCGCATTTCATCTCATTTTGAGTCATCTTCCCGTTCCTACTCTTAACCTAAAAGAGATACCATAACGATATATATTGTGAATATATATATATATATACTGTATATATATATATATATATATATATATATATATATATATATATATATATATATATATATACATATATATACATATATATATATATATACATATATAATTATATACTGTATATATATACTCATTTATTTATTTATTTATATATACAGTATATTACTTATCACCTATAAATTTTAATATACGATAGATTACATTGAACTGGATTATGATTTCACTAAGGGTATTATGCAATGCCTGGAAGGGATACTTGGTCTAGAAGTAGACAAAATCGAGCAATAATTTCCCACTCGGTTTCATCATATTCCACTGGCTATCACTCTTTGAAATAAACACTTAGAGAAATATGTAATGTGTTTAGTAGACAGTATGCGTTATGGGCTGTAACATGAACTAATACATACATTTGTAATTTTTATGTACTGTAGCTCTCACAAAGACATGTAGAAATTGGCATGTTCATGCCTGCATAAGATGTCCCAAGCAATTTTATGCAAGCACACACACCCTCTCGCTAGTGAGGCTTGTAGGACACTGATATTGCAACGGGAATGAAGCCTAGAGATGTATCTTACATCAAGCAACAGCGGAGGCTGCTCAGTAATACCAATTTTAGCCGATAATACCAATGCATATCGGTAAGTCGGACCGCAGAAAACTTTTTTTGTACATAGGACGTAACCTTACTTTAGCTGCAGTGAAAGGGTTAAGTTACTCATACTTACACTTCTCAAATGTTGCCTTGTCCCCTAATTTTACTGTTTCTCTATTCTGATTACATATTCATTCTCACATTTTTACTAACATGGCTTCTTGTTTTTATATATTACATACATTTCATTCAGATATTTTCATTTTACTCGTTGCCAAAGGCTTTAACCCAAAAATTAACCTTCACTCGAAACATACGAATTCTTGAAAGCATTCCAACTTTCACAGTTTCATCTGCAATTCTTAGCTTGCACCTCCATGACTTTCATCAACGAACTTCAACCTTCTTTTGTCCCATTCTTAAGATGGTCACAAGCTCACTTACCTCCTACACTCTCATCTCGCTCCTACTTCTCTCACATCAGCAATTAGTATAATGCATTTTCACACAATCCACCTTTTCCATTCCCATGACTTCTAACAATCCTCTAATATAACGTAAATACTGTATACATTTGTTTTTGTTTTTTTGGTACAGCAGCAGTTGCACTCTCCAACCAGAACTATCCAGCCAAACGAATTATTTATATAAGAGAGTTTTTGGCAGTCTGAAAAAAGAAAAAGGTAACAAATATGGAGGGACATATTCATTGCATGGTGTGTTGTCCAAGTCTTTTTAGAGGTACAGGTAGATGAGGTTTTGTCATTAGGGGCCTTAACTGCATCTGCTATTTTACTCTTAGATGTAAAGCGACAGTTCGTAAGCTGAATATAATCGCATGGCAGTGGATTGCTCCTAATAAAACAAGTGAAACATGTCTACGAAGCCTTGAGGTAAAACTAACAAATATAGAGAGACATCTTGACACTATACTTTGTTTCTTTGCAGGTGACGATAAATTGAATCCCCTAGCAGCTTATTTATCGATACCTAATGGAATAATATGAAACTATTATGTCTCAGCATCATATTAAGACCAAGTTTATATAATTAGCACCATACTTCACTACATAATCTTCAATATAACTGAGAAATCTTGATGAGAACTCTGCAATTTAGCGTCAGTTGAATAGAAACGACTATAGTTACCGAGTGTCAGTGTGGAATATACAGTAGCTATAGATCACTCTGGGAGGAGAATGATGAAGCTTGGTTTGTTGTTATGTCATGGCTGCGTTCCAGTTCATAGTTGTATATTATTCTAGTCAGTTATTGTATATAAGCTTTCAAGTGTCCAAATTTGTCATTGTGTCAGTGTTTTCCTTGGTGGTTATGTCTGTGATCATGGAAAACATGCATAGGATTACACATACTTTAGATTCTTGCATACAGTTACAATGGAGACGGAAGTCACTTGACCACTGGTAAAAGTAGAAAAAACCTACATACCACACACCTTTTTATTCCAATAAGATCAGTTATGAGATTATTATTATTATTATGAGATTATATATATATATATATATATATATATATATATATATATATATTTATATCACAAATACATGTGAGCTACTAAATGTGCTTATACTCTCAGCGGGGCTCGAACCACCGATAGTCGGGACGATTGTCCATATTTTAACCAACTCTACCACGGTGTGATAACGGACACTTAACCTTTTACTATTTATATTAAGAAGGGATATCCTACTTGGAAAATGTTCAATTCATACAAGTAGAAGGATCCATATACCAGATACCATACAAGGATTTTTACAAGTACCCCCAAGCAATTGTTAATACAATTGCATGCAATTTTGCCCCCAATAATGGAAAGCATTGCGGTAACATGTGCCTACTGCATACAAATTAAAGCATAGTTGTTATTGTCTTGCATAATGTCATGTAATGCAGCCCGCCGCCATTTATTGAAAGCATTGCGGGAGTATGTGCCCCAATTACTGACCTTACCATAGGAGTAAAACCAGGAAACACGAAAATCCGGGGAAAAGAAGATTTACAGAAAAACCGGGCTGTCAGGACGAGATTCCGTGCTTTAACCAACTACACCACAGCGTTCTAAAGAATATTTAACCTTTTCCTATTTACATTAAGGGTCCTAAGTGTTCGTGGTTTGAGTCCCGGCTGAGAGTAAACACATTTAGTACCTCATATATAATTATATATATATATATATATATATATATATATATATACTATACAAAATCAGTGTATACATTATTGTTCATGCTGACTTTCTATCACAAACTTCTCACCCGTGGAACTGTTGACCAGGTTGTTATCCCAGCCCTTGCATCACTAACTTCCTGGACTGTGAACTCGGGTCAGTTTACCACGAAGTATCTCATTACCTTGTTACATTTGCGAAATACTACTTCCTGTATTTGAATATTTACTTGGAAAATACTTTTGGTTTAAGATTATCGGTAATGCTACGAATACTATATAATCATAAGGCTTTACAAAGCTATGTGTACATACTAATTAGCCTATAATTCACAATTATAGTTTTTACCCTCATTTAAAACAAGTCGTTGCACGCATTGTCCACAGGCAATTATAATATATATCAGCATTATGGAATATTAATTGCTTATCTGTGGCTCGAGTATTAATTACTAGTGACTGTAGGTAGACAGAAAGCCTCGGCCACAAGTGATTTGAACTATTAGGTTACCAGGTTATTTAATAGTTTATAGCTCGTAGACTGACCTACTAGTGTGCAATATATTTACTCCAATCTGCAATAACTACCGTATATAAACACAGATTATATTTAATGATTTACATGATATGCCGTATAAGTAACCTATTCCACACTTAATTATAGGCGATTACGTTGACATTCCGTTGGTAAATAGTAGTCGTTCTTTCTTGGTATAATATATAGATTAGTTAGTTCACGAAGTAGTTATAAGCATGAACTACTGCACTCCTTTATTCACCGTTCCTATGTAAATATCTGCCCAGGATGTGCGTCTACACAAACCACTGCTTCCTAATTACTACCATTCTAGTTTCCCAAATTATATGCAGTAATCTCAATTACTTCAAATAAGGATGCTGCCTCTCTAAAGCTGCTAAGATAACATTGCTTATCATTTACTTATTTGTATCATTATTATCTCCCCCCCCCCACACACACACATACACACACACACACAGCCCGTAGCCTAGTAGGTAGAGCTCTAGTCTCACACACGAGGGGTCGGGGGTTCAATTCCCGGCCGGGCGGAGACAAATTGGGCTTGTCTCCTTTCATGTGTTAGCCTCAGTTCACCTAGCTGTAAATAGGTACCTGGAATAAGTGGACGACGTTGTGACGTCCCATCTGGGGTTGGCAAAAATGGTACAAGGCGAGATGGGTATCATATGGTTCACCTAAGCTGATGGCTACCTAAGCCTTCGGGCGAGACGGTACCGTCTATAGTGAGAATGGTACCATACAGATCCACCCTAAGCCTTCGTTTCCAATGTCGCCAATTGGCTAAAATACAGACTACACACACATCCACAGCCATTCCAACAGTACATAAAACACTTAACATGCATTTCACGCAATACATTCCCAGTTAAGGAGGCGCGATAATAATGAGCTTAGCTCGCATTGCGTGGATTCCCCTTGACGAACAAGTAACTGAGTAACTGAGTAACACACCTGTTCACGCATACAGTAACCATATATTAGTACAATCCATAAAAAACGACAATATCAAATTATCCCTTTCGCGCACCAGTACGCGATTTGCGCCCTTCCTGGAATACTTATAACCCTTTGTGACCATCAGTATTGCTTAGCAACCTTTAGTTTAGTTACTTAAACGTATGCAGTTGTCTTTGAGCGAGCTGTGGGCTGAACACTTATTTTGGAGAGGTAATTATGAGATTAAGATAATTCTATTTCTGAATACTAAACGGCAACTCCCGGTGCAGTAAAGGGTTAATTGTATTTACCTGTAAGTATATTTCCTGCCTCTCCTAGTGGGTCCTCCCCTCCACTCAAAATTCACGGATATATTATTATACTGTACATAACTTATAAGAGTATATATGAAATAGTTAGTCAATATTGTTTTGTGACGATAATTAAATAATGTATAACAACATACTTTCGTGGCTCCATTAATATGTTCTTCCCTTAATTTAAATCACAATTTGGTTACAATTTATGTAAACGACTAATTATACGTCGACACCGACAGTCAACAAATGTTCTCCCTGCACACTTGATGCACAGCAAAGTACATGGTTTAGTATTTATTAGCACCAACATTTTCATGGAGAAATTATGGAAATATAATAATAACAAAAAAAAAAAGCCATACATCAGTATAATTTACATTCTTCGTTATTCCTTCATTTCAATACCTTGCCAAAAAACTCTCCAACAATTGACGGTACGACCGTCGCATCTTCCTCTAACGAAGCTGAACTTTTCGCTAAACTTTAGCCTCTTGCACAAACTTCCGGTACTATTCTTCCTACCTCACATTCTTACCTGACTTTAAAACTGGCATTGTATTACCGTTTCAGATATACAGTATGTTCTCACACTATAACATTATATTTAGCATTTAGACTAGACTTGTCTCGAATGATACGTGTATAATATAATGCAATTACTAAATGTATTTTCAGGTAGGTTCGGCTGTACTGATAATGAAGAGCGAAATATATTAAAATTGATACCAAAGAACAAAACATACTGGTAAAAAATGAAAGGTTGCAGCTATTAAAATGCAAGAGGGTGCAAAGCTGTAATTGACATCGATATATAAATAAATGAGAAAACAAAAGTTAAAACTAAAAAGAGGGAGAGGGAGAATGTTGAAAGGAGTCGAAAAAAATGGAGGGTGCGAACGAGATAAGTTAACCCTTTCAAGCTCCAATACGCATTTCTGTTGTGTTTTCTGGTAAGTATTAGACGATTGTATTCAGATTAAGAAGGGTATATGGAAGTCAGAGGGTTGATTGAGAGAGTCTTTACCCTTTTAATACCAACAAATCCTTCCTAAGCTGCATAAAATCGTCTAATGATAGCCAAAATATACAGCTAAAACGCGTCAGAGCTTCAAGGGGTTAATATTCATGAGAGGAGCGAATGAAAGCTACTTCATGATATATATGTGAGAAAACTGAGAATCCTAACGAGAGTATCATAGAAGCAATATGAACAAAACAAATAGATGGTTTAAGGGAGAGGCAACCACTTTTTCTGGACCTCCTTCTCCCTCATCTTTAGCATATTAGTTTTAAGATATTAAGACGTTCGTGCCATTAGGTTTGTCGATTTTAAGACGTTTCTATCCATTTTTTGTTCGTCAATATCAAGACCTTTCATGCCATTTAGGTGTCGATTTGCTCCTGGCGAGCGATAGCGAGCCTGTAATTTTAGAAGGAACCGGATATTTGTCTACCGGAAAATGTACAAATGTATCTTGCAAGTAGGTTTAAAGCCGGTATCACACGAGCACTTTTTCACTCAACATTGATCTGGCAGCTTATGAGGTAAACATTTGATATATTTCGGTTACCTAAAATCATCTATCATCAGTCTAGTTTACGATACCAGTGCAAAATAATCCAGAAATGTTGTCAGATTTTTTTTGATAAGGCCTTGGGTTAACGTTCCACACTGATATTTGGTATTGATAAATACGTATTGTTTTTATGTTTTGTTCAAACCCAAGGCCCTTAACCTTGGGATATTTTTTGCTTTCATTACATTGAACGTATTTATCAATTCATTCAGGTTCAGTAGTAGTTTATCGAGAGGCCTTCCCTAGGGTTAAGTGCCCCATTAATTACTATTTCCTTTCACCTATGCATAGCCTATGATAGCGCAGTTGGATAGTGTGTACATGCTTAGATTGATATGCAGGATTCGAAACTGCATAATAAATCGTAGGCTTGTCCACCTTTTTTTAACTGTCTTCGTGGTGCAATGCATAAGTGTGTTGATTTTCGATGTGATCATCCTAGGTTCGAATCCCCGGACTGCCACATGTGTTTGTTAATTTCATTAATCGAGTTTAGGAGTAAAGTTGGTTGGTGGAGAGAACTTAATAATTAGGGGGTGCTATTTCAAGTGTCATGGAGGTCTAGAGAGGTTACTCAAAAATATATAAATAAATAAATAAATACATCGACCAAAAAACAAGAACTACACCCTTAAGGGGAGATTTCCACTTGAGGGATTTTTTTCTGGACCCCTTTCTCCCTCATGTTTAATTCCATTGCTTTTGATATTTTCATTCGTTCGCGCCATTAATTTGGCGATTTTAAGAACTTTCACTCCATTTCTGTCAATTTTAAGACATCGTGCCATTTAAGTGTCGATTTTTTCCTGGCGAGCGATAGTGAGCCTGTAAATTAAGAGGAACCGGCCTTTGGCCGGAAAATTTTTCTACCGAAAAATGTACACATTATTCTTGAAAGGGGGTCTAGGGGGTGCACTTTTAAGCTTGATGGAGATCTAGGGAACAAACTAAACACCTCCCCTAAAGGTCAGTCCGTCATTACATAATCCCAAAGGATAGTAAGGAGGAATGAACAGTCGATAGGATAAAGACATTAATATTCACGATGAGGGAGGGATGAGGGAGAAAGGGGTAAAGAAAAAAAAACCTCAAGTGGAAATCTCCCCATTAATGTGTAAATAAATATATATATAGAACATTACTTTTAGTTGCCAGTTTTAATGTGATCCCAATTAATGCATGTGAATTCATCCTAATGCAGTTAATCCATAATATAATTTTTTGTTAACATCAATTAGAGTATATTGATCTAATATCTTAGTTAATTATGGAATTAAAAACGAGGCAGCATTTTCAACTAAACAATACATTGAATTCGACTAAATATATATCTTTGCTAATGCAGTTAATCCATAATACAATCCTTTTTTACATCAATTACAGTATATTAGTTTAATATTATGTTAGTAAATTGTGGAATTAAAAGTGATGCAGTATTTTCAACTAAACAACAATACATTGAATTCGACTATATATATATATTTTTTTTTTTTTTTTTTTTTTTTTTACCTTTATCATAAATATATGATAATAGACGGAAAACAATGGCTGTAACTAAAATATGCAATAATCTTCCTGAAGCTTTGCATGAAAACTGGTACTCATAAAATCACCTCCAAAATACATTAACATCCAGCAAACCTCCCCCCGAACTACGACGGTACGTTTAAATGTTATTCACAGGCTACAAACTATTTCTTAGGGATGGGTATGCAGTCTTGGTTCTCAATAGACATTATGCTTTCGAGCAGGTATATCAAATGTATGTACAGTCGGACTAATAAGTGATATCTCGGCACCAATTATGTTTTGATCAATAATTGGTATCTGCAAATTTACACATGATTTTTTTCTTTTTGAGTGAGATAAACCAACATGTTCCTACACTTTCCCATCCTATTTAACATCTGACAGACATTAATACAGCACAGAGAGAGCCAAACGTAATGACAGATGGGACATGACTTATTAGCGCGACCGTACCATTAGTAATTACAGTAATACAGTGAACACTATAAATATATATCGTCTTATCCACAGAGTCCCCACTTATAAAGTGGCAAATACATTGGTCAATTCAACATTTAGTAACAATACCGACATATTAAGTGAGGTGAAAGGACAGAGAGGGAGAGGTAGACCTAGTGAGAGGTGGAAGGATGAAGTTAAGAAGTATATGCCTGAAAGCGTCGACTAACTGGGGACAGAGATGCATGGGGGCATTTCGATTGTGGCCACCTCTTCGGGGATCACGGGGTCCGGCAATAGATAGATAAATATATCTATTTAATCCATCCTGTTTTGTGAATTTGGAGTTTTACCTCCGGACAAGGATACTGTATTTGTCTGTATGTACGAATATATGAGCGACGATATATTTTCAGAAACATGATGTTGTACCGTAATCAGATACGATTAACGAGTATACGAATAATGGGTAAAATGCTCTGCAGTGTTTGTATCGTTTACAAGTATTTATATTTGTGTCAAAGATTGATATGTATTCATTTTCGATTGTTCAAGAGCTTGACAATCATCTTGTAAAAAATCAAAATAAAGAAAATAATATTGGAAATGCTGCTTAGTGTGTGTGTGTGTGTGTGTGTGTGTGTGTGTGTGTGTGTGTGTGTGTGTGATTTTATTTTATATTTTACATCCCTGCACTCATAAAATCAATTCATTATGGCCGAGACATGCAATATCCTGCTTGCTGTGTCGGATTGTACGGTTCTAATTTGTTCTGTCATTTGAATTGTATTGCTTGGAATGGTCTGCCGCTAGCAAAATGGATAATTACTAATGTTGTATTATATTTCAGAGAGAGAGAGAGAGATGAGAGAGAGAGTGTGCGAGTTTGTGTGTTCACTCTTGGAAGGATATAAGGCAGTAATCTGCTTATACATAGTGGATAGGCCTAAGTTATCTGGCAGTAAATCAGAAATCTAATCATGATATCGGCACTGATAACGAACATTCAGTGAGTGTATTGCCAATAATCAGATTATTAAGTCCACTCCGCCCCCATGACCGATATAATTATCAGGTTATGGACATAGTGCTGACACTCGGCATGTACAAAAATGTGTTAATGGATTAGTAATGCTTTTTCATATTGTCGAACGGTGACTAGGTAGGCGAATGAAGAAAGTGGAAATAAGGGTGAATAATGTGTTAAAGGAAGAAATATGTGCAGCATGTGAGGATGTATGTGGGGTTAATAGAAGGGGGAGATGAGTTCATTGCACAGTACAATGAACTGATTAGGTCAAACAAAACAATCGGTGACAACAAATATAACATACAGGCAGTGGGTTGGGCAGTAGAGGGAATGGGAGACAACACAGGGAAGTGTAGGTGAGGGGAAACATAGTGTAGGTGAGGGGAAACATAGTGTAGGTGAGGGGAAACATAGTGTAGGTGAGGGGAAACATAGTGTAGGTGAGGGGAAACATAGTGTAGGTGAGGGGAAACATAGTGTAGGTGAGGGGAAACATAGTGTAGGTGAGGGGAAACATAGTGTAGGTGAGGGAAAACAGTGTAGGTGAGGGGAAACATAGTGTAGGTGAGGGGAAACATAGTGTAGGTGAGGGGAAACAGTGTAGGTGAGGGGAAACATAGTGTAGGTGAGGGGAAACAGTGTTGGTGAGGGGAAACAGTGTAGGTGAGGGGAAACAGTGTAGGTGAGGGGAAACATAGTGTAGGTGAGGGGAAACATAGTGTAGGTGAGGGGAAACATAGTGTAGGTGAGGGGAAACATAGTGTAGGTGAGGGGAAACATAGTGTAGGTGAGGGGAAACATAGTGTAGGTGAGGGGAAACAGTGTAGGTGAGGGGAAACAGTGTAGGTGAGGGGAAACAGTGTAGGTGAGGGGAAACATAGTGTAGGTGAGGGGAAACAGTGTAGGTGAGGGGAAACAGTGTAGGTGAGGGGAAACAGTGTAGGTGAGGGGAAACATAGTGTAGGTGAGGGGAAACAGTGTAGGTGAGGGGAAACATAGTGTAGGTGAGGGGAAACATAGTGTAGGTGAGGGGAAACATAGTGTAGGTGAGGGGAAACATAGTGTAAGTGAGGGGAAACATAATGTAAGTGAGGGGAAACATAGTGTAAGTGAGGGGAAACATAGTGGACATTGTTTTGGTAGGAGAGAGCAGAAGGTCAAGGACATTAGAAAGCACGACCTGCCTCTTACTGTTCCAAGATGTTTCGTTTCTGAAACGAATAAATACATACTGGCAACTTGATACAGACAAATAATTATATATTCGAAGACCAATAGTCTACGGACCAGGACAATATTGATGCATTTTGGTAATTAGTATACAATTGTTACAGTTTTAAACCCCAGCAAGCTTTTTTTATATGAGGAATATAAATAAATTAATAACCGATTCCTGTAGAGCATTAAATAAGGAAGCGTCCTCAAAACACACAGATATTAAGGTCTTCAAGGTGATGGGACTCGTCATCTTTGGTCAGCAACCAATCTAGGGAAGACAGCCTCATAAAAATCCGGGTGGATGGGACTTTGCTGTAAATTTCCACATCTATTCCTTGACTGACTCTTCCCAAATGGTAGACATATTAGGTCGATTACTCTAGTCGTTTTTGAGTTACAAAGGTTAGAGATCATGTTTTTTAGCCTACTTACAGCGAATAGACTATAGCCACCCATCACTGTTGTACAAATAGTGCTAAAACGATTAATAGAGGGCCTCGGAATCAGACGGACATCAAGTTGAGTGGTCAACCCAGTATGTCCTTGAATATACTGGCACTGGTTGTCCTTCTCAAGGGGGACAATTCCGCTTGGGGGTGTTTTTTTGTATGGCCACCCTCATAAAGGCTAGTAAGGCATCCGGCAATAGATAGTTAGATAGATAGATAATCTTCAAAGTTGGCAGTACGGGAGAGAGTGAGTGTGAGTGTGTGTGTGTGTGTAAGTGTGAGTATAATGCAAAATACTGATATCATAGACCCTAATATATGGATTTAAACTAGCATTATACACGCTCTATGAAAACATGGCCAAGATATATGTTGACAATGTGCAAGAACAATGCCAATGACGAACAGTATGCTGGCACGCCTTTAAGGGGGGAAGGTTGGTTTTTCTGCCCCCCCTCCCCCCCTTCTCCCTCAATAGTTTGGCCATTTTAAGACCTTTCACCCAACTGTTTTTGTCATTATTAGGACCTTGACTGACATTTATGTGTCGATATTTTCTTGGCGAGCGATAACAAACCTGTAATTTTAGGAGGCGGCCGGTACATTTTTCTACCAAAAAATGTACACATATATCTCGAGGGGGGTGACCTGTTTTTGTTCTGTCCTTTTCTCTTTCTCTGGATTGTATCCATTTGGCCCCATTCAGCCCACTGTTTTAAGACGTTTATCCCCATCCAGGTGTACATTTTTTACTGGTGAGCGGTAGCGAGCCAGCATATTTGTTATTTTTGCTTGACAGCAGGCTAAATTTGTAAATTTTTCGATAGAAAAATGTCTCCGGCGAAGCCGGATTTCTGCATATAATGCTGGCTCGCTATCGCTCACCAGGAAGAAATCGACACCTACGTCTTAAAATAGTTGGCTGAATGGGGCCGAATGGATACAACCCAGAGAAAGAGAGAAAAGGACAGAAATAACAAAAAGCAGGTCACCCCCTTAACCAAGTCCTGCTCTCATTAAAAACAATCGGGGCAAGAAACGAGAAACCAGAATGATATACCAGCATATTCATTCTAGTTCACGAGGACACATCGGGAATTGGTTCATAAAACTCGGACAGCGCATGATAAAAGTGTGGGATTTATAAAGAGTCCCGAAATACTAGATGCAATCATAATATTGATCATACCAATGCAGAAAATTCGGCTAATAGGAACACTTTGGGAAATGCCTGTGTGTGTGTGTGTGTGTGTGTGTGTGTGTGTGTGTGTGTGTGTGTGTGTGTGTGTGTGTGTGTGTGTGTGTGTGTGTGTGTGTGTTTACAAGGGTAAGCTTGAACTAAAATCATTAAAAGAAAATAGTGAAAGTAATTAACACTATGGGAAATAAAACGGGAATGCCTGTGTGTGTGTGTGTGTGTGTGTGTGTGTGTGTGTGTGTGTGTGTGTGTGTGTGTGTGTGTGTGTGTTTACAAAGGTAAGCTTGAACTATAATCATTACTAGAAAATAGTGAAAGTAATTAAAACAATGGGAAATAAAAAGGATAACACATTAAGTGATCACTCTTTCTTAAACCCTACTACGGTTTCCATTTTGCAAGTACAACATTATTAAAGACATTTTAATATTTAAAATATATATTTAGCGAAATATAAAATAAACAAGTGTCGTTTAATTGGGGTGACCTGTTTTTGTTCTGTCCTGTTCTATCCTTATCTGGCTTGTATCCATTTGGCCCCATTCAGCCTACTGTTTTAAGACGTTTATCCCCATCCAGGTGTCAATTTTTTACTGGTGAGCGGTAGCGAGCCAGCATATTTTTTATTTTTGTTTGACAGCAGGCTAAATTTGTACATTTTTCGATAGAAAAATGTCTGGGGCGAAGCCGGATTTCTTCATATAATGCTGGCTCGCTATCGCTCGCCAGGAAGAAATCGACAGTTAGATGGGGATAAACGTCTTAAAATAGTTGGCTGAATGGATACAAGCCAGAGAAAGAGAGAAAAGGACAGAAATAGCAAAAAACAGGCCACCCCCCTTAATGAAAACTAATTACAGACATTCATTATTTTGATAAGTTATATTTGTATAATATTTAATGTTACGATTATTGTACACATTACACAATGGAGATATATATAAACATAAATAAATTACGTGACCATACACACCTTTCCCTTCCTGGTATATACAGATATTCACATTTGTAAACAATGGGGTGTCTTAAGATATTACTTTATTGTTATTATCACCGTATTATGAATGCCAGTATAGGTTAGGTTATACTCACGAAAAGTCTGACACCTATTGACATGATCTTGTCCTCTAATTAATGATCTCCTTACACGTAGAAAACAAGTTTGTCACGGTCTTCACCATAAAACCTGAAGGTTTGTTGCCGCGAATTCGAACGAGACATATAATACATTGGTGAAATGGTTACAACACAATGACTGGATACCCGTTCATCACCTGTTCAATCAACACCGTTAATATGGTTTCCTCTATGTCCAATAGGTTGCCCTTTCACTTTTTAAGGGGAGGTGATTCATTTTTGTGTTGATATTTTGTTCAGCTATACATATTTTCTTTAATTTCCCCCCTAGACCTCCATCAAGCACAAAAACATACCCTCTAGACCCCCTTTCAAGATAAATTTGTAAATGTTTCGGTAGAAAATTGTCCCGCCCAAAGGCCGGTTACTTTTAAAATTACAGACTTGCTACCAAAATGGCACTAAAGGTCTTGAAATTCACAACGAAATGGGGCGAAATGTGTTAAAATCGCCAAACTAATGTGCCGAACGTCTTAAAATCTGAAACCTAAAGGGGCTAAACACGAGGGAGAAAGGGGTTCAGAAAAACGCCCTATATCTCCCCTTATTCAGCGGTGCGTCACTGTCAATCAGTTCTTCTTGATATTCCTCTTTCCCTTCCTGTACTGTCCATCATCACTTATCTTACTTTAGGGCTGTTACCTCTCTCCTTTTCTCCCTGTCCCTGGCTTGTATCCATTCGGCCCCATTCAGCCAACTGTTTTAAGACGTTTATCCCCATCCAGGTGTCGATTTCTTTCTGGCGAGCGATAGCGAGCCAGCATTGTATGGAGAAACCGGCTTCGCCGGACACATTTTTCTATCGAAAAATGTATAAATTTAACTTGCTGTCGAAACAAAAATATATGTATGCGGAAAATATTGACACCTGGATGGAGGTAAACGTCTTAAAACAGTAGGCTGAATGGGGCCGAATGGATTCAAGGCAAAGAGAGAGGGAGAGAAAGAGAAAACAAGCGATGTGGGCTCTTTTAACCCGTTCTCTTGCTGTACCCCTTTCCCTTCTCACACTGTCCATCATCACTTATCTTACATTAGAACTGATACCTCTCTTACAGCCAGCATTTTGGTTTTAGCTTGTCACCTAAATTGTCTATATTATTCATGACTTGTTTCCGCCATATTTGTCATATTCGTAATTGTATAAGCTCTCTTACAGCAATCATTTAGTTTTTAGCTTATCACCTAAAAAATTTATATATTATTTATTATTCTTTTCCGCCATATTTGCCATGATCATAATTGTATACATTATCCTACTTACCTGCCCACGCAATTTTACGGTACCGAGTTTTCAACATTCAAAACAATGAACAGGAATAAAATCGGTTTGTGTATCACTGTGCAGTCGCGCTAATAAGTCATGTCACAAGTGTCATTACGTTTGGCTTGCTCTGTGCTGTACTAATGTCTGTCAGATGTTGAATAGGGTGGGTAAGTGTAGGAACATGTTTGTATATCTCACTCGATATGAAGAAATTAAGCTTAAATATTGCTGATACCAATTATTGAACAAAATATACTCGATGCCGAGATATCACTAATTAGCGCAAGTGTACAGTCGCGCTAATAAGTGATGTCTCGGCACCAAGTATGTTTTGATCAATAATTGGTATCAGCAATATCTAAGCTTCATTTCTTCATATCGAGTGAGATATACAAACATGTTCCTACACTTACCCACCCTATTACACATCTGGCAGACATTAATACAGCACAGAGCGAGCCAAACGTAATGACAGCTGGGACATGACTTATTAACGCGACTGTACATAAGGTAAATAATACACATGGTCCAAACATCCCAAACACGATCAAAGTCAGTATAATTAAGGGGAGACTGACCGTTTGTTTGGTCAATTAATTCATTTTTTTTTTTTTTTTTTTTTAAAGTTTCCTCACTAGACCTCCATCAAGCTTAGAAACCCCCCCCCCCCCCCTACAAGATAAATTTGTAAATTTTTCGGTAGAAAAATGTCCCGGCCGAAGGCCGATTCAGAAATAATCGACACCTAAATGGCACGAAAGGTCTTAAAATTGACAACGAAATGGGGCCAACGGTGTTAAAATCGCCAAACTAATGGGCCGAATGTCTTATAATCTCAAAACTAGTGGGGCTAAACATCAGGGAGAAGGGGGTCCAGAAAAACGGTCTGCCTCCCCTTAAAATGTAAAACTTGCAAACTAAACAAACCAAAACTGGGACGATACAAGGTAAAGGTAAAATAACTGATCAAAATCGCTGTGTGGAAATAACGCTTACTAAAACAACATGTTTGTTATTAAATAAAAGAACACAATTGACCACATGGGGTGTATATTACTACATGAGCAAGTTAAGGGGAGATGGTTCACTTTTGGGGCGATTTTGGCATGTATTCGTTATTTTTCTAGTTTACTCCCTAGACCTACATCACATTTAAAAAAAACATCCATTAGATCCCCTTCTAGATTAATTTGTACATTTTTCGGTAGAAAAATGTCCCGGCCAAAGGCCGGTTCTTCCAACATTACAGGCTCACTATCGTTCGCCAGGGACAAAATCGACACCTAAATAGCACGAAAGGTCTAAATATTGACGAAATGTGGCGAAAGGTCTTAACATTGACTAACTAATGGGGCAAACATCTTAACATCTGAAAACTAATGGGGCTAAACATGAGGGAGAAAATGGTCCAGAATACCGGCCCATGGGGTGGGGTAAACACAACCCAAATTACCATCAACACGTGCAGTTTCATTTCCCGGGTAAACACTGACAGCCAAATAGTGTACCAGTAATTTAGGATGCAATCTGACAAACAAACTAGGTACTAATATCCTGCCAGTAGAGTCAAATTAAGGGGGGTGACCTGCTTTTTATATGTTTTCTCCTTTTCTCTCTTTCTCTGGCTTGTATCCATTCGGCCCCTTTCAGCCAACTATTTTAAGACTTTTATCCCCATCTAGGTGTCGATTTCTTCCTGGCGAGCGAAAGCGAGCCAGCATTATATGAAGAAATCCGGCTTCGCCGGAGAAATTTGTCTATCGAACAATTTACAAATTTAGCCTGCTGTCAAACAAAAATAAACAAATATGCTGGCTCGCTACCGCTCACCAGTAAAAAAATGACACCTGGATGGGGATAAACGTCTTAAAACAGTAGGCTGAATAGGGCCGAATGGATACAAGCTAGAGAAAGAGAGAAAAGGGGAGAACAAAAACAGGTCACCCCCCTTAATGGACTCGTGCATGCCTGTACAACATTGCCACCTACCGCCACTGTAGATAAACCAAATTAATTGTAATTTAGACACATTTAGAGGAAGTACGTGGAAGTACAATATTTAGTAACCTCATTCATCGACCAGCAAATATTATATAAAAGGGAAGTATTGCCATTTCAATGGGCATACACAGTACAGTAGAGAGATAAGACATTCGATTGATGTGAAGCCGGAATACATAATCTGTACATAAAACTTAATGTTATCTCAATTAAGGGGGGTGACCTGTTTTGTTTTATTTATCTCCTTTTCTCTGACTTGTATTCATTCCGGCCCATTCAGTCAACTATTTTAAGACGTTTATCCCCATCCAGGTGTCGATTTCTTCCTGGCGAGCGATAGCGACCCAGCATTATATGAAGAAATCCGGCTTCGCCGGAGACATTTTTCTATCGAAAAATGTACAAATTTAGCTTGCTGTCAAAAACATTTTAAAAATATGCTGGCTCGCTACCGCTCACCAGTAAAAAAATTACACCTGGATGGGGATAAACGTCTTAAAACAGTAGGGTGAATGGGGCCAAATGGATACAAGCCAGAGAAAGAGAGAACAAAACCAGGTCACCCCCCATAAGAAAAACGTCAAACCAAAGGATAAATTTAGACTATTATTTCGACCTTTCATGAACAACCAAATCTGGGTCAGGTCGAGAAAGTTTGCCAGTCACCACCATATATTTAATTAATAGACATGTTGTTCAATGGCACTTTCGGCATCAGACTACCAGCCGTGACTATTACTAATGATAAATTCGTTATTTAGTTCTTTTGGAAACCATTTCAATATAGTGCAACAGTAATTTTATGTCTACAGGATGTTGGTGGGTTTGTGATGGATGGAATGCTTAAGGGGAGGTGTTTAGTTTCCTCCCTAAACTTCCATCAAGCTTAAAATTACACTCCCTAGACCCCCTTTCAAGATAAATTTGTACATTTTTCGGTAGAAAAATTTCCCGGCTGAAAGCCGGTTCCTCTTAAATTACAGGCTCGCTATCGCTCGCCAGGATAAAATCGACACCTAAATGGCACGAAAGGTCTAAAAATTGACAGAAATGGGTCGAAGGTTCTTAAAATCGTCAAAATAATGGGGCGAAAGTCTTAAAATTAGAAAAGCAATGGGGCTAATCATGAGGGAGAAAGGAGTCAAGAAAAACATCCCTCAAGTGGAGACCTCCCCTTAAGCAAACCACGTAACTATAACAACTAAGTGACGGTATGTTGTGAATCAAGTAAAATATTAAGTGATACATTAAGACCTCTGCTTAACTCCATCAAGTAGCAGGTGTGAATTGCAACAAGAGAAGCACGGGCAGGAACACCTTAATTACTGCACACCTCTCAGACACAGCACCAGCAGCAATATACGACTACGGATTCTGCAGCAGCCTGCCTCTCTCATACATTTGGCGCTTTTACCACCAAATGAAAGTGCCACAGAAAGTAAAACAGATATTAATGGTAATATCAAATTACTAGAAATCGACACAGTAGAAGTATCATAGCAGACCAGAGGAAATGACACGAGTCAGGAAACAGAGGAAAGGGGAAGGACAACAATCCATTGGTAAGAACGCAAAATATACCAGTCAGTGATTAATATTAGGAAGAGGTTGTAAGAAACGTCGACACGAAATTGTTGTGTACACGAATGAAATGGGCATTTAGTGATTATTCTAGAAGTTATTTTATGACTAGGAAATTGGGAATATACACTAGATAATAAGTACAAAAAGAATGAGACAAGAGACGTTAATGGCGCAAGTGGAATAACAGAAGAAAACAATGAAAAGGTAGGCACCTGATAGCTTTACCTTTAATTGTGTAAGTCATCCCATTTCTTTAATTTATAAGTGTTTATGCTTTACTATATCACTTCGTTATTTTTTTTTGTCGGTATCATATTGTAGACCATCGATAATATTGCTGTGTGTATATTTACTATATACAATGGCAAATATGACAATTCTCGTGGACAAATAATCCAGTGACCCATTGGTGTTTAATCAAAATAAACCTGTATCAACTGGATACTATCTGTTGTGGCTAGAGAGTTGGCGGAAATGTACTCTGAGAGAGTGAGTTCCAAAGAGATGTAGTTCGGGGTATAAATGAACTTTGAAAAGCAGAAGATCTGTAATATGGAAAAGTGATTGTTAAGTCACGAGATTCCAAAAGAAGAACCAACGAACTGTATTAATGGAGAATAATCGTTCTCCGATCTAGACCAGTATTTCCAGGCAAAGATACACCAAGAATATTTAGGGAAGATGAAGGGTTGATTTGTATATTGCTGAAGAGGAAAGGGATAGTGTTGTGGAAGATTGTGACAGGTACATAGATAGAGAAATTTGGGTTTGGAAGCATAGAAAGTAACAAGTCTCTCTGCCTTAATCTGAAGAAGTAGATAGATCAGAAGATAAGCGTGCTATGGCCTCATCACCAGAGATTTGGAGCGATTGCGTGGTGATTAATAGTGAAGGGTAGAGTGGTCAGCATATGAGTAAATAAGGGTAGATGTATAGTTGAGAAAATAATTAATTAATTTTAAAAAGATAACTGGAGACAGGATAGAACACCGAGGATTACCAAAGATGATAGGTTGAGGAAGTGAGCAAGGGCCATTCACAACCGCAGCTATGGAATGGCCAGAGAGAAACTTTAAGATAAAGGCACAGCTAGAGGGATAGAAACCGAAGAAGACTAGTTTGGAAATTAGAGATTTGTGCCAGACCCTATCGAAGGCTTTCGATGTCTAGCACAATAGAAAAAGTCTCACCGAAGTCCCAAAGGGGGAAAGACCAAGAGTTAGTAAGATAGATAAGGATATCGCCAGTAGTGAGGTCTTTAAGGAAGTCATTTTGGCGATATGAAAGAAGATTATGGGAAGACAAATGCTAAAGACATGTTTAACCCTTTCTGTACCGGTGACGTCTTTCTATTATTTTGTTTACTATATTTAGACTATTTTCAGCAGTTTCAGAAGGATCTATAGTAGTAAAAAGGGTTAAGGTAGATATTTCGAAGCTTGTTAATTGCTGAATGCCCTTTTTAAACTGAACAAAATCGTCTAATAGTAGCTAGAATAAAGTTAAAATTACGTCGCGGTACAGAAGGGGTTAATTAAGAATAGATTATAACACTTAAGAGATGCAAGAAATAGGAGCAATTGGACGATAAATAAAGGGTTGAGAGCGGTCATCCTTCTTTGAGACAGGTTGAATGAGAGCAAACTTCCAGCAAGAATGCAAGATGAATCTTCCCTTTGTCTGTGTGGCCGATTAACATTTTAATTCGCTTTCTTGCGTATCGTCGGCAAATGTTGAGATGATGCTTGTGGCAATTATTTATGTAGGAGCCTTTCGGATTCTTATTTTGTTTTGCAATCGCTGAGTAAGCCAGTCTTCACTCGAATGGCGAACATGACTATCTATATCGCGAGTTTTTACTTTGTTGACAAATCATTGTGAGATACTTTGTTAAATACTATTTGGAAAACGAGATAAGCTGTTCATTATTTAGACGATGAAATGTTGAGTGGTTTAAGCAACTTATGATCTAGTTCTACTACACATAACTAACATGTATTTCGTTTACACCAGGTTGACTTACACGAATATACACCATTCATCAGAGCAACACATTTTTCAGTATAGATATTATTTGTCAAATTGGACATTTGGAGCCTTGAATTAATACATGCACGAGCTATATCACCTAGATATTGAGTTACGAACAAATTATACAGGATGGTCGACAAAAATATAATATTTTATACCGTGTGAAGTTGAGTCATAAATATTTCGTGTTTGATAATAATAAGAAAAACAATTGATGTGTATAATTAAATACAAAAATAATTATACGCATCATAATTATGTTTCATACTATACGTAACGGATTAGGAAAATGAGAGCAAACAAATTAAAGGAGTAACAATAAAAGAGGATGGCTTCAACAAACAGAGAAAGAGAAAACGAACTCTCTATTAAGGGGAGATTTCCACTCGAGGGATTTTTTTTCTTGACCCCTTTCTCCCTCATGGTTAGCCCCATTGTTTTTTATATTGTAAGACGTTCGCCCCATTAGTTTGGCGATTTTAAGAACTTTCACCCCATTTCTGTCAATTTTAAGACTTTTCGTGTCATTAAGGTGTCGATTTTTTCCTGGACGAGCGATAGCGAGCCTGTAATTTAAGAGGAACCGGCCTTCGGCCGGGACATTTTTCTACCGAAAAATGTACAAATTTATCTTGAAAGGGGATCTAGGGGGTGTAATGTTAAGCTTGATGGAGGTCTAACGAACTAAGTAAAAACCTCCCCTTAAAGTGTGTAATGAAGAGTGCAGCCTATAAACAAAGCATTGCTACATATGCAGTTGAAATGGGTAGTTGAAGCCGAGTTAGTGCATTTTTTATTGAGCATCAAGTTAGATGAAGTGAGGTAAGATATAGTTACGAGTTAAATGTAAGTGACTATTCGGTCAGACTGTATGAAGAATTAAAATAGAATCTATCCAGAAAATGCTGGACAAAGGAGGAGAGCTTGTGAGGAGAGAAGTCGAAGGAAAGATCAGAAATGTGTATAAAGATGTCAGGGAGAGGAAAGGACAGGGCAGGGATTTTAAAAGAGAGAAAGCTCTAGGGAGAAAGAATTAAACAAGGGCAAAGAAAACACAATAATGAAATGGAACTAATGTTAGAAACATAACATTATAACTTAGACTATAACATAGGACGTGATTCTTATTTACAGAATATAATTGTGAAATTTGGCTTTATGCTTCTTGTATTTAAGGGGAGGTTTTCAGTTTGTTTCCTACTCCTCCAGCAATCTTAAAATTTCACCCCCTTGACCCCCTTTCAAGATGAATTTGTACATTTTTCGGTAGAAAAATGTCCCGGCTGAAAGCCGGTGGCTCTTAAATTACAGGCTCGCTATCGCTCGCCAGGAAAAAAAGAGACACCTAAATGGCACGAAAGGTCTTAAAATTGACAGAAATGGGTTGAAAGTTCTTAAAATCGTCAAAATAATGGGGCGAATGTCTTAAAATTAGAAAAACAATGGGGCTAATCATGAGGGAGAAAGGAGTCAAGAAAAACATCCCTCAAGTGGAAATCTCCCCTTAACTCCTACCGCTGCAGCTAAAATAACAACCTATGATTTAACTTTACTTGGTGGAATTGAAAACAAAACACCATTAATGTTTCTGCAATATAAATTATGATTTGTCATTACGGGTAAAATGCACCATATTTATGTCTAACACTCTTACGTCATTAATAATACAACCAAAAACACAAATTGAATAGAAATATTTGTAAACTTGTGTAGTTAATTAGGATTATATTGGTCGTCCGAGAAAAATAGTTTACAAAGCCATTATTTATTGATGCAATGCTCGGTATCTTGGTCTTACTGTGTACATTTATATTAATCATCAAATTGCCATGTTTGTTATTCAAAGAGTTTCAATTTGATTTAATGTTACTACAATGTTTTTGAGTGTACCTATATCCTACTAGGTTTGTATCATCATATTTTTTTTTTTTTTTCCTATATTCCAAATTACTTCCTCTCGGGCATAGGCTGAGAGCCTTAACATTCACCGCTTTACAATGAACAGTGAAGCCCGTGAGGTCTTGTTCCAGACATGTGACATGTGACATGTGAAGCACGTAGAGTACAACGAGCACCTGCCATCTTGCCTTCACATGAGGCACGGTGCTCACTCATGGCCCGAAACGACCCCATCTCTGAAGCCACCTCGTTCCCGTGCTTCACTGTCTCACCCCCTACACTCGGACTCTCACACTTACACACACACAACGCCACCTGTTGAGCAGATAACTCACCAGGCATTGCACCCCTATAGCATATTTTGAATATGGGAATATTCATACAGTGCTATTTAATCAGGGAACAATGAGGGTATTTTATTGACGTTTCGGTGGGCTTGTGGTAATGCACTGATACTAGGTACAGCACAAATTCCATCCCAATAATATCTTCCCATTGATACATCGGGATTTGAACCCGGGACCTTTGGATTACCAGGCCAGTGGCAAGACCACTCCACCACACCTCCCCTATACAATTCGTCCTTGACATCATATTTGTATTGCTCTATAGTTCTACATATTTGTATTAATTATATACATTACTTTACATAACAAATGCATATACAGTATATGATACGCACAATGATGAATCATTCTTTTCTAATATATATATTACTTATTAATTATCCAGCTGTTATTTTATTCAGAACATTGGTAGAGTAGAGAAGGAGTTGGAATGACTATATTTTCCAAACTAAAATCTGGAATCTTTCTCTGGAGCTCAAACTGTTTGTTTAATACAACGGCCGAATTGGTGGTGAATGGAACCGGAGGAGGAGGAGGGATCGAGGCAGAAGTGTTTGCTCAAAAATCAAATAGCTAGGAAACTATGAGCGGGAAATACGATGACTAAAAGATTGTTAACTCATTTATTTCGGTAACGCTTTCTAAAATATATTCTGATTATCATTATAAGACATAATTCTGGTTACGAATATTTATGAGAGAAGAAGAAAAATGTAAGCAGTCTATATACCACTAATTCCAAAACAAAATTCATAGTATGGAAGGATAATGAAAGGATGAATATTTAAGGAAGTGAAGAATAATTATGCCTCCTAAAAATATATATATATATTGATAGAAGCGAGACATGCTACATATGACCAACATATTATGCAACATGCTTACTAGAAATTTAAAAATCTAATCAAATTTTACTCACTGAAGATGGTCCAGAATATGAATTTGTTCGTTTTAAATTTCTCAAATAATTTCCCTTTCTGTTTTTTTCTTTTTTTCAAGCAACTGGTTATTCTTTACTTCTGCCATGTGTTCTTGGATTTTTTCTTTGCCACTTTTGCTTCTAGTTTCCAGTGCTTCGATATTCTTTGTTCGTATTTGATTTCGTCTCAGACATCACTCACATAGGCCAAAAGAATATACTGTATAAGTTAAAGAAAGGCTTTATTTGCGAATGTGGCAGAGAGAGAGAGAGAGAGAGAGAGAGAGAGAGAGAGAGAGAGAGAGAGAGAGAGAGAGAGAGAGGAGAGAAGAGAGAGAGAGAGAGAGAGAGAGAGAGAGAGAGAGAGAGAGAGAGAGAGAGAGAGAGAGAGAGAGAGAGAGAGAGAGGACACTATTCAATGCATAGTGGTATATAAATATTTACAGTTGAATAAATGCTAGTGACGACGGAGAAGACTACTGACAACTATGTAAACATTTGGCTAATAGCAAGTGAAATAATGCTCAACAACATAAATAACTCCATTGAACAGAATCATAACCATAACTATAACAAAAGACGCAACCCTAACAAACTGTATATATATTTGTGTTTCTCCTACATTTCCCCACTAGAAAGTAAGGCCTGTCGTATCATTAATTCCCGCCCACTCACAAACTCTCTGCAAACTCACTCTCTCTTCGCCGCAATGTTGCATCTCTCTCGCTATTCTATCGCTACTACAATAATCCCTCAGAGCTCTCCCAGTGTATACAACCTTCTCTACGTAGGGTCAATGGTACCCGTCTTGCAACACAATCCCACTCCTACTTTGTGCAACTCTCCAACCCAAGAGTGAAAAGTTACTCAGTCTTTCTTCTATTCAACAGCTGAGCTCTGGAACTCTATCCCCGAATCTGTCTTTCACTCCTCCTATGACTAAAATGGCTTCAAACTCGGTGTGTCCAGGCATTTTGGCTCGAACGTCCCTTGATTTTGGCCCTGTCACTCTTTCAACTATGGGGGAGACACTCGCCATAGGCAGTTCTGCCTTTTGCCTCCCTCAATCACATAGAAGAAAAAAAATACGTCCTTCTGATTCCACATGAACATCGTTAGAGGTAGACTTACAAGGTTTCTATCACACTTTTTAGTTGGTCATTCCGCAACCTTCCTAAAAAATGAATAATACGATGTGGTGTTGTAAGCTACTTCAATGCATGTTTTATATGTGTTGATAAATGTGTATATTTCGTAAAATTAAGTTAACTTGCAATTCAAAGTAGTGTAGAGAATGATTACAAAATGAAACCAGAAAGAAGCAAATATTCCAATGTAGTTTTTAGTTTACCTTATCATAAGCTATTTGTTGTGAAATTATTTTAATAGAAAACTTTAACATGGAATATCAGAAATAATTGGGTGACTAATATATTGTTAACAAATTACAGTTTACGATTGCCAAATTAGTTTATACAGATTCGTAAAGACACCTTCAATACACCCACAAGCAACAACATTCATTAGAGTATGAATGCATGGACACAAGGTAATGCATGAGTATTTGTAGGTGATGGGACTTATTTTGATGAGCAAAATACAGTTGAAAAGAAAGCCAATAAATAGTTCGTTAGAATAGAAAACATAAGGAAATAGAAAGACACATTTTAAGTTAACAATTCAAGACATTCAGCCCGAGCAAATATTGCGATATTTTCACATTAAATATTCACATACAGTTATAACTGAGGATGCAAGTGCGTATACAGTACATCAACAACAACATAACTATTTTACATTGTGATATGATAAATATTGCGCATAATATGGGAGACTAAGGTGATGTATTGCAGGACAATATTGCAACGCAACAAACAGAGTTATTGAACTCTGTGTGAAGCACACACAAAAATAGTAGGTGAAGCCAGGCAACTGAAACAATCATTCCAGCAACTCCTTACCACATGCGGTTATGTGGCTTCCCCAGGGTACTGCCCTGCTCGATTAGTGCTTGCAATCTCCCAAATTTGATATTGATAGGTTTTTGTGAGCACTATTTCGCTCAGTAACATACAGTGGGGTCCTGTTAATACATTCTGAAGTAACAATGTATATATCAAGTGCTGCTACTAACATACAGTATTTGGGGAAGGAGTTATCGAGTTATACCTATGCTGCATAAATCACGAAGGGGAAAGGGGAATTACATGTGGACCTGAGGGAGATAATAGTATATATTGCACGAGGAGGGAAAGGCATATGACTATACGTAGATAATTTGTGTTTTAGGGAGGCATAAAAGGGGTAATATCCAGTAGGGTGAATGCATTTTGAATATTCTAATATTACCGCACTCTTAAAAATGTAAAACAATGGTGATGTTCGGAAGATTAACAAATACAGAATATTAAACATAATTACCGGGATGTTCCTATACTAGTATTATATAGCTGTGGAGGACATATTATAATCACTGCACCACTTCCTTCAAAGTCTGGTTCCTTCACTGCCAACCAATAATCTATCACAAGTCGACCCTCACCCTCCACAATCTTGCTAATAACAACTATATATATATATATATATATATATATATATATATATATATATATATATATATATATATATATATATATAATCCTTTCCCCAGAGTCCTGCAATTTGATTTACAATGCATATTACATTTTGTGTTTATTGACAAGTACAGTACAAAGTCTTGATTTTGAACTGCATTGTAATTTCGCCATATTCCCTGTTATTTCCAGTATGGATATACTGTGTCTGTTAATCTTCGTTTACCTTTTTGGTAAGTTACCTATTATATTTGTTGTTTTCATATTTATGTTCATTAATCTATATCTATAGCATTGTATGGAGAAATCAGGCTTCGCTGGAGACATTTTTCTATCGAAAAATATACAAATTTAGCTTGCTGCCAAAACAGATATATATATATATATATATATATATATATATATATATATATATATATATATATATATATGCTGGCTCACTATCACTCACCAGGAAAATATTGACACCTGGATGGGGTAAAGTCTTAAAACAGTAGGCAGAATGTGGCCGAATGGATACAAGCCAAAGAGAGAGGGAGAGAAAGAAAAAAAGCGAGGTGGGCTCCCTCAAACAATTCTAGACAAGATTTAGGTACAACATTAAGTGCAAGCCTCCCAATATGCTGAATGATTGGCTCTAGTGGCCTTGTGTTATATGTATAGTTGTAATTCGATATAGTACGATATTGTTGTTACATTCACTTACTGTATATACTGTACTGCAAACGACATATCCGCCGTCAATCACGTACCTGCAAGAAGAAAACAATGGTCATGTTGTGATACATATACATTAACCCCTTCTGTACCAGTGATGTACTTTTAATTATATTCTGGCAACTATTAGACGATTTGTACATCTTTGGAAGGGCGTCTACTCATTAAAAGGCTACAGACTGTCTCAATTAATCCTTTTAGCTACCATATATCCTTTATAAGCTTCATTACATCGTATAAATGTAGCGGAAATAAAATACAAAAGACGTCGCTGGTACAGAAGGGGTTAACAAGGCTTGTTATGAAGAACTAAATACTAATAATATACATGCAGATTGTAATACTAAACATACGATAATAACGGTAATGGGTCTGAATAAACAGTATAATAAGACTCCAGTGGCTACGATATGAAATGAAGTTCAATTTTCCAATTATGAATATAAGGATTTCAAAATTAACTGAGAAACTAATAGCCTTTTCTATGCATATATGAGAAGGTTTCATTAATGTAATGACAATGGCCAGCAACAACAAACATCACCTATAAACTAAATACACAGTCTAGAAAACGCGGAAAATTAGGTTAGTGCACTTTCATATATTGATTTACTTTGCATGTATTGAAAAAGGTGTATTGTTAAACTTTAAAAATATTGTAAACACAGATTCTCTAATATATACAAAATACTGGTCTTATTAAAAATAATTAAGCTGACCAAATCGTACAGAAATACATGGGAAACAAAGACGGTGATAATTTGCCCAAGTTGTCGTGATACGGTACCACATCAAAGAAACTCGGTAAACATTGTGGCTCAGGTTGACTTCCCTTCACAAAGTCGATCCCAAGAAATATCTCGGGAGTTTTTTTCCAGTAGTTGTCTCGCTAAGTTTCTGGATTGTAAACCGTTTCTGAGCTTTACCACAAAAGATTTCTTTTAGTGGTCGTATTTCAGAGATGTGATTCGTTGTGTTACAGATGGAAGATACAACATGACACTTTTGTCTGTCAGTAATGGCGGGAGCATACAGTTGCATTACCCTAAATTAGGTTTGGTTAGATTAGTATTTCACAATGTTTGGCAAACACACGTAGAGGAAATGGCTAGGAACGAAATAACCTATTGACTGCAATCCGTAAAGAACATGAAGGGCAGGGACGTGAACAATGATTAAATATGGACACGCTGGAAAAGAATCGGAAATAGAGAAATAGGAGAGTAAATCACCTAGCATATTTCTGCAGCTCAAGTGTTATGGGCCCGATTTTTCAGAGATATAAATGCAAATGCTGAGCTCTGGAACTCTCTCCCAGAATCAGTCTTTCCCTTTTCCTATGACTTAAATTGCTTTAAACTCCGTGTGTCCAGGCATTTTGGCTCGAACGTCCCTTGATTTTGGCCCTGTCACTCTTTCAACTCTGGGGAGGCACTCGCTACAGGCAGTTCTGCCTTTTGCCTCCCTCACTCACATATTAAAAAAAAAAAAAAAAAAAAAATATATATATATATGGGGTGGATGGGACTCGTTAGCCTTGGTCGGCAACTCATCTAGGGGAGACAACCTTACACAAATCCGGGTGGATGGGACTCGTCAGCCTTGGTTGGCAACCTGTCTAGGGGAGTAACCTGATACAAATCCGTACTGCTTACTTAAGGGTAAGGCAGGTTAGTGGATGGATTAGCGGCCGAACACCACTGTAGACAAATAGTGCTAACAAGATACACAGAGGGCCTCGGAGTCGGACGGATCCTAAACTGTCTTCGTGGTGCAATGCATAAGTGTGTTGATTTTCGGTGTGAGCGTCCTGGGTTCGAATCACCGGACTGCCACATGTGTTTGTTAATTTCATTAATCGAGTTTAGGAGTAAAGTTGATTAGTGGAGAGAACATAATAATTGAGTAGTCAATCCTGTAAGTCCTTCACTAAACTGGCTCGGGTTGTCCCTTTCACAGGGAATAGGTCCGCTTGGGGGCATTCTGTGTATGGCCACCCTCGTAAGGGGAGTAAGGCGTCCGGCAATAGATAGATAGATATATATATATATATTCCTACCTCTCACCATCCCGCTTGTGTGTGTTCAGATGTCTCTAGTGAAGATGTAATTTGTACAATTCTTATCATTTGAACACATGGAGCATATTCAGAATTTAATATGTAATTCATGTTTTTCAACAAGACAAATTAATATAAAATACTATATGCCACATCACAAAGTATTACCATAAGTTAATAATTGAAATTGGTTTATTAGAGAAATGCATGGAAAGGTATGAATATGTAAATACAATGTGTGTAAATGAGGTAGCCATAATGGTGTATGAGTAAAGAACAAGGTAGAATGGTTCTTTACATTACTCAGGCACACAGAAAACAACAAGATAAATAGGGAAAGTGGTGAACCAGGCCATTCCACCTTAATGGATGGTAACAAAGTCTTTAAAGTATCCCCAATAGGCTGAAAATTGCGTCATATGTCGGAAGGGGTTAAGAAGGATTCTAATATGAAGGAAAAGTAATTACTATTAATCCTAATAGTCTATCTTACTCTATCTCTCTCTTTCTCTCTTCTGTTCTATATATGAGAGCCATATCTTACATCTTCAATACCCATAAATGTCAAGGTTAGTGCATATGTTTCACATTTTACAGCCGCTGTTGACAGGTTGTTTCCTCTCTTGTGTTTTGACCATAAAGACTGGAGCGTCTTTATGGTAGGCAACCCAAGTAAGGGAGAGACTGGGAGTTTGAAAGAGCTCAGGAAAATAATAAGTTAACCCTTGGAGTACCAGCGACGTGATATATACTGTATGCTAGCTATATTTAGACGATATTATGCAGCTTAGGAAGGATCTGTGGGAGTTAAAAGGGGTAGATGAGATAGTTTGAAGCTCTATTACTGCTGGAGGTAGTTGAATAAAATCGTCTAATAGTGGCCAGAATATAGTGAAAAAGACGTCGCTGGTACTGGACGGGTTAAAGTGAGTAAGTGACACATCATTTTAAGGGGAGATTTCCACTTGAGGGACTTATTTCGGGAACCCTTTCTCCCTCATGTTTAGCCCCATTGCTTTTGAGATAATAAGACGTTCGCCCCATTAGTTTGGCGATTTTAAGAACTTTCATCCCATTTTTGTCAATTTTAAGACCGTTCGTGCCATTTAGGTGTCTATTTTCCCTAGCGAGCGAAAGCGAGCCTGCATTTTAAGAAGAACCGGCCTTCGGCCGGGAAATTTTTCTACCGAAAAATTTACAAATTTATCTTGAAAGGGGGTCTAGGGAGTGTAGTTGTAAGCTTGACGGAGATCTAGGGAACACACTAAAAACCTCCCCTTAATGGATGTGAAGAGAATACAAAGGAATACTAAGGACTTACAAACTTCAACCGACCAATAATATATATATATATATATATTTTGTTTTTAACGGAGCATTTTGGATATATACACTGCTAAGCTTACTAATTACTAGGTAGGGAAATAATAGTGACGCCGACCTCCTCTTCCTTGCTTCGGTCTATCTATTTGTCCTTCCTTCCATGTCTTGCTCCTCCCCCCAAACTCCTCCTCCATCTCCCCTCCTCCTCCTCCATCTCCCCACCTCTTCCTCCATCTCCCCAACTCCTCCTCCATCTCCCCAACTCCTCCTCCATCTCCCCAACTCCTCCTCCATCTCCCCACCTCCTCCTCCATCTCCCCAACTCCTCCTCCATCTCCCCAACTCCTCCTCCATCTCCCCACCTCCTCCTCCATCTCCCTAACTCCTCCGGTTCCTGCTTCCCGCCTCGTAAAGTAGAAATGTTGATGGTCTAATTCAGTAAAGTAAAACTCGAACGTATGAAAAAGACCCTATTTTCTTCTAGCCTTCACTCCTATTACAATATTAGATCCAACAGGCCTTGTTATTGAGAGGGTGGATTTTCATGCAAGAGGTAAATTGGAAGCTGGAATTCAGGCGTGAACAGGTCCACTTCCATGTGTATTTGTGGAAGCAATATACCAGGTACGAATTTGACTTTCATTTCATATTACAGGCCATAACTCATACTGTATAACAAACTCATTAGTAGCTAAAATAACTGGTTATATCATCGAGGTGGGCAAGTGGAAAAAGACAAAAATAGATAGAATAATGAACTCTGTTGCGAGGACCCACCACATGAGACGACACGGCGCTTTGTCACCACCGCTGTGCAGATTACTGGGTACATATGTGAATTAACTAGACTTTTATAGGAGGAGTTTCACCTGAATTTTTCAATGAGAACTGTCCCCTTCCACTCGCTCCGAAACTTATCACGCTAGGTCGAGTTATGATGAGAAAATAATAGTCAAGATTCTCTTCAGATTCCCAGAAGATTTTTTGAAAGCATAAGATTGAACAATATCTTCTTAGCATATGCCGTCAGTTACTAATGCAGGTGATGAGGCAGGTTGAGTGTGTAATTGTGTTACCTGGGTTTAATCAAAGACAAAAAGGTTATTTTCCCTGGACTAGATACGGAAAAGTAGGAATATACTTAGTTGGCACTGGTCGAGATGGTTTACTGGTTGACTTGCCATGGATAGATTGATGTGCTATGTTGAACTAGGTTGATTAATAATCAAAATGCAAAATTGACACACATTTCCACAAGTGTTAAATCGCGTACAACTGATAGCATATATTTTCCATTGTCTAATGGCATAGGTAGATTATTATGAAATTAACAAGTTGGGTATAACTTTAGCCTAAGTTATCGTATTGTTTTCCGATACTGATACTTTTAATGGTGGAGCTGTTTATACTAAGTGGGGCTGGCAGGCTCTCTTCATTACCAGGCTGGAATTTGCAGTTTTTACGAGCATAGTAGAATATATGCTTGTATAATTTCGTACAATGAAACCTGACTTACTTGTTATTAATTATTTGTCCACCTTGTATTCACAAAAAAATACACCATTGACCAAATTAACCACAGGTATATTCCGTTCATAGACCAGACCAGATGGCCGTTCATACACGACATTTATCATTAGTTATTTGGATAGACTGAGGCAAATGGATTAACCAAATGATATCTATATAATATTTTCGATTGTCTGTCTGTCTGTGTGTGTGTGTGTGTGTGTGTGTGTGTGTGTGTGTGTGTGTGTGTGTGTGTGTGTGTGTTCTTTATGCATGGCCACATTTTTTAAGCTAGAGCGTTCATACTTGGTATGCATAGTAAGGGGGTCCCTAGGCAGGTTTTATTGAAAAAATAGAATTCCCCAGGGTGAAAGGGACGGAGAAAATGGGCGCGAAATCAAAGAAAGAAGAAAACAAATTGAAAACAAAAATGGCCGTTTGGGGCAGAAGGAGGCCTCCGATCGAAAAGGTGTATGGAACGAAAGTTGTGCGCAGCCCCCCAAAATGGGGGTACGGATGAGGTCTGATTCAAAATCGGAAGTCATTTAGCGGCCGAAATCGAGGTCGCCGTTTAATGAGGCACAGGGAGGTCGAGGCCGGTGATTATGGTAGTAGTAGTATTGTGATGATTGTGGTAGTAGTGATTGATGATGGTGATTATGGTAGTAGTAGTGGTGGTATTAGTGATGGTGATTATGGTGATTACCCGGGCAACGCCGGGTACCCCTGCTAGTAATCAATATTATTAAATCAGTTCTTGTGTCTGTCTGTGTGTTCTTAATAGGCGGCCGCAGTTTTGGACCTGGGGAGCTGAAACTATGCATGTGGGTGTCAATTGACCTGGGTCAGGTCATAGAGGGGGCAAGGCCACGATCGGAGGTCGTTTCGAGGCCGAAATTGAAAAAAAAAAAAAAAAAAAAAATGGCCGTTTGGGGCAGAAGGAAGCCTCTGATCGAAAAGGTGTATGGAACGAAAGTTGTTCGCAGCCCCCCAAAATGGGGGTACGCATGAGGTCAGATCCAAAATAGGAGGTCATTTAGCGGCCGAAATCGAGGTCGCCGTTTAATGAGGCACAGGGAGGTCGAGGCCGGTGATTATGGTAGTAGTAGTATTGTGATGATTGTGGTAGTAGTGATTGATGATGGTGATTATGGTAGTAGTGGTGGTAGTAGTGATGGTGATTATGGTAGACTTTAAACCCGGGCAACGCCGGGTACCCCTGCTAGTATATACTGTACTATTGTCACACAAAAAAAAAAAAAAAAAAATCCAAATAATGAGAATACTGGTAACTAAAATTAGCATTGGCTTAAACAAAATAACGTGACGATGTTGGAGATTAAGAATAAACATAAATACATGCCAGGCATACGCACATTTAATCCCGCAGATTCACATACATGTACTGTACTTACAGTTGAGACAGCTAAATCGCTTCACACAGATACAGCCATGAGCTCCGACACCATGAAAAACACTATTTATAGAAGTAGAAAGTATATTTTGGGTGTCAGAACTGCCTCGCGATACTAACAAGGGACTGGAATTCTCGCAGAGAGGCTCTAGTTCTGACGTTATTCTCGACTTACAGTGTGCTGGCTTAATAATCCAATAGGGTTGATAGCTTCTGAAGTCCTGTTTAACTATATAAAGCGATACTAAACAATATTCTACAACAGACAACATTACCGCGATACTGCCATACAACGTTAGGCTTATAGAACACCTTGGTGTCGGGAAGAATACCGGCAAGTGTCAAAGTGTTTTCACGGGACGCGGGACTTTAAAGGGGAGATGAGTCGCTTTTCTAGACCACCTTCTCCCTCATCTTTAGACCCATTAGTTTGGCGATTTTATGAACTTTCACCCCATTTCTGTCAATTTTAAGACCTTTCCTGTCAAGTAGGTCTCGATTTTTTCCTGGCGAGCGATAGCGAGCCTGTAATTTAAGAGAAATTGGCCTTCGGCCAGGACATTTTTCTACCGAAAAATGTACAAATTTATCTTGAAAGGGGGTCTAGGGAGCTTCATTTTAAGCTTGATGGAGGTCTAGCGAGGAAACTAGAAAAATAATAACTAAATATTTTTTTTTTACAAAAAGTGAAGGATCTCCCCTTAACATTGCAATATAAGAAATAAATGTAATTATATACGGTACAAAACATTTCTCGTTTCAACCTTGTCTCTCATTAAACGTCATTTGTACCCATCTAGTGTAGTGAAGATACATGTATTTTACTAAATACACCACCTGCATTTGTCACTTAGATATACAGTATACACTACGTAAACAAATACACCACCTATGTAAACAAATACACCACCTACGTAAACAACTACACCACCTACGTAAACAAATACACCACCTACGTAAACAAATACACCACCTACGTAAACAAATACACCACCTACATAAACAAATACACCACCTACGTAAACAAATACACCACCTACGTAAACAAATACACCACCTACGTAAACAAATACACCACCTACATAAACAAATACACCACCTACGTAAACAAATACACCCCCTACGTAAACAAATACACCACCTACGTAAACAAATACACCACCTACGTAAACAAATACACCACCTACGTAAACAAATACACCACCTACGTAAACAAATACACCACCTACGTAAACAAATACACCATCTACGTAAACAAATACACCACCTATGTAAACAAATACACCACCTACATAAACAAATACACCACCTACGTAAACAAATACACCACCTACGTAAACAAATACACCACCTACGTAAACAAATACACCACCTGCATTTGTCACTTAGATATACAGTATACACTACGTAAACAAATATTGTCAATGTATATGTTCATATAGCAGGTCAGGTCAGTAGCGACCAATTCTTAACATACATGGTTTGATCTAATATTCTATTTACATAATGGGATATACTGACTTACAATTAGTCGCGTAAATGTATATGCATTCCCTGATTCTACGTATAAAGGAAAATTAGTATGATTGAATTAGAAGTGTATTTTCTTATGTAATAATTTAGTAATACGACCAATTCACGGTTTTATAGCACCAAGGGTTAAACATTTACATTATACCGAGGGGAAAGAACAAACGAACACAGTTATGTGACATTAAAATATCTGGAGGGAATCATCGGAAAGATTCGAGACATAAAGAACATATATTATTGCATTACAACCAAGAACAACAAATGAAAACTCTTCTATCTAAAGTCCACCTCTGAAAGAAAACGAGCAACAGCAACATCAAATTCGATTATGCATTGGTCCCAGTCATGGAGGAATGTACAAATTGTATATACAAATACTGAATATGGTATTTGGCAAATAACTTTAGCCCTTGACGGCCAACTGGATCCTGGAAAATATTTCAAAACATGTTATTTCCTCAATAATTGAGTATCCATGGCTTGAATGTGTGTGTGTTTGTGTGTGTGTGTGTGTGTTTTTTTTTTTAATTGAAGTAAGAATACAAATATAACTTCTACTTATCACTCATAATTTTCATTATATATCATCGCTTTCCAGTGTTCAAATGCATTGTTTACAACACAAATATGAACATGGGTATTGCAAAATTCAGTGGCAAAAACTTTAGTACAGCATTAGTTTCGCAGGATACAGTTTGTGATTCCATCTTGTATATTGAAGTCGAGTACATAAACATTTAAACACTTTGTAGATCCAGAACAGAGCACATATTTCATACAGCCAATATTGAAGTGGATGCTCCGTAGGAAATATTGGCACAAGTGGTACAAACAACCCACCTTTTTCCTGATCAAACAAACCTACGCACCAAACAAACAACAACGCAAAAACGCTTGCACTACATTAATTTTGTATACACCATATGGAAAACACAAATTGCTATATATGCATTAATTTTGCTCCAGCGAATGTTTTGATGTCAAACTTACTGTTTCAACATTACTAATACACTGAATAGAATAATACCAGCCAACATTTGTTTTCTATGTGAGTGAGGGAGACAAAAGGCAGAACTGCCTGTAGCAAGTGCCTCCCCAAGAAAGAGTGACAGGGCCAAAATCAAGGGACGTTCGAGCCAAAATGCCTGGACACACGCAGTTTGAAGCAATTTAAGTCATAGGAAGAGGGAAAGACTGATTCTGGGAGAGTTCCAGAGCTCAGCAGTTGAATAGAAGAAAGTCTGAGAATAACGTTTTACTCTTGGGTTGGAGAGTTGCACAGAGTAGGGGTGGGATTATGTTGCAAGACGGGTACTACATACCTTACGTAGAGGAGGTGGTATACACTGAGAGAGCTCTGAGGAACACTGATTATTTTAGTAGTGATAGAATAGCGAGATAGATGAAACATTGTAGCGAAGAGAGAGAGATTGCAGAGTCGGGGAGTGGACTGGAGTTAATGATACAAAAGGCTTTCTTTTCTACTTTGTCTAAAAGTGCTGTGTGAGAGGATCCTCCCCACACATGCGAACAAAATTCAATACAAGGACGCACTGTGCCCCTGTACAGAGCAAGAAGCTGTGCAGGGGTAAAGAACCTCTCGAGGCGGTTGAGCACACCTAGCTTCTGGGAAGTCGTTTTAGCAAGAGTGATATCATGGTTCTTCCAGGAGAGATCAGAAGAAAAAGAGAAACAGAGAATACTGAGAGAATATAAAGGGTTGATTTTTGAATTGTCGAAGTATAAGTGATAGTCCTCTGTGAGTTCACGATGGGTAGACAGATGGATAAATTGGGCTTTGGAAGCATTAATTAAAGGCAACAAGGTTTTCTCTGCCCCAATTGGAAATGGTAGTTATATCAAAAGATAAGTGTCCTATGGCTTGAATAAGTTTGTTTTTGAGGGATTGCTTGCTGGGGCGTTCTGGAAAACTAATTGAATAGTGTAAGGTAGAGTCGTCTGCATATGAATGGATGGGACTGGAGGTACAGTTGAGAAGATCATTTATATATATTATAAAGAGAATTGGAGATAGGACAGGACGCTGAGGAACACCGGAGTTGATAGGATGAGGAAGTGAAAGAAAGATGTCCACAACCGCAGCAATGGAACGGCCAGATAGGAAATTAGAGATGTCTTGATAGCGTAATGCATAGTGCGCGGAATTTCGATGTAAGTATCCTGGGTTCGAGTCCTCGGAGTGCCACATGTATTTGTTGATTTAATTAATTGAGTTTAGATGTGAAGTTGGTTGGTAGAAAAAACATAATAATAAAGGCACAGATGGAGGGATAGAAACCGAAGGAGGGAAGTTTAGAATATAGAGATTTGTGACAGACTCTATCAAAGGCCTTCGATATGTCTAGCGCAATAGAAAAGGTCTCACCGATGTCCCAAAAGGAGGATGACCAAGAGGTACCGGTAGTAAGATATGAAAGAAGATCACCAGTAGAGCGACCCTTAAGGAAGCCATACTGGCGATCTGAGAGTAGATTATTAGAAGATAAATGCTTCAGAAATTTGGAAGTAAGAATAGTTTAAAACACTTTAGAGATGCAAGAGATGAGAGCAATTGGACGATAGTTGGAGGGTTGAGAGCAGTCACCCTTCTTTGGGAAAGGTTGAATGGGAGCAAACTTTCAGCAAGAAGGAGACATTAATTAGAGGAGAGACAGAGACGAAAGAGTTTGCCTAGGCAGGGAGTCTGCACGGATGTACTTGCTGCTTAATATGGTAAAATTCGTTGTGTGATGGACTATACAGCAACATGCGCTTCCATTCCAACATATGGACTGCAATGCAACATATGCAACATATGGACTGGCAATATTTAAACAATGGAGTTGATGGTTAACAATGCCCTAACAAATCGGCTGTAAACCCATTGTGTCCCTATACAGTATATCTTGGGCGACCTTTGTTGACCAAGCTTTAAATTGGGCTCGATCTATAATTATTGGGTCTCGACTCATGACATTTATCACATGACTCAAACCCAATGACCGAATTTTCTTTAGGATTAGAATCTCACTCTGTTTCACACACATACAAGGTACTATAGACTAAATCAGCAGTTAATTAGCTTTTTCATGGTAAATATACAACTATTGATAATAATGCACTAGGTAATCTCGGTTGTACATGCAAATGTATATTAGAAAAACTTACTGCAAATTAAGTACAGGCAGACTGCAATTATCACCCATTTGAGGCCCGTGAGGTCTTGTTCCAGTCTAGGAAGTGAGACACGCGAAGCACCCCGGCTCGAAGCAACCCCATCTTCTGAAGCTGCTCCGCCTCTGCGCTTCACCGTCTCACCCCCCACGCTCGGACCCTCACTCTCTGAACGTTGTACAATCAATGCATATATAATTATTTTCCCACCGGTCTACTCGTTCAAAGTATGGTATTAGCACACTTGATTAATTATTAAATAGTATGGACAACAAATGTTGCATATATAAAAAAAAAAATATATGAAATTCATAAAATTCCTCTAAACAGAGTAATTACGATTAGCCAAATAAAGTTAATCGGATTTACAGTTACTAGTTCAGTCCATAATGCATATTCTGTGCACGTAATCTATTTGACACTGGTGCAACATTATATTGACAAATAATGCAGGGTAAAGAAATACAAACATTTTAATGATTAAATAGAATAACTGCATTTATTTTGAAGAGCTCCAGCAGATTAACCTTTCTTTCGGAAATTAACTCTGAGCCTAATTAAAGGGGTATCGGCAGCTATACTATAAAAAAGCAGTAGCTAAGTTATAAGGTGCGTGCTGTAGCTCATGATTCATTAATTCTGAGGTTAGAAAACGAATATTATGAATATTACTGTAACATTCGTGTGACTAAGCTTGTACTTATGCTTAGTACTCAGTTCTCTCTTCGTCCTAACTTAGTCCACAATAAAATACATTAACAAATATAATATAAAATGACCTATATAATCGTTATACGACACAATCTACTATATAAACTCGATTTCACACACGAGAGAGAGAGAGAGAGAGAGAGAGAGAGAGAGAGAGAGAGAGAGAGAGAGAGAGAGAGAGAGAGAGAGAGAGAGAGAGAGAGAGAGAGAGAGAGAGAGAGAGAGAGAGAGAGAGAGAGAGAGAGAGAGAGAGAGAGAGAGAGAGAGAGAGAGAGAGAGAGAGAGAGAGAGTAGTTGGGTCGAAGATATCCCATCACCTATTAACAGAGATCCCTGATAACCTGATTTGAATTATACATCTTGAGAGTGTTGTGTAGTTCAAATACTTAATTTGTATATATTAATACAAGCATGAATATTTCTTAGTTGGACCATTTCTAATTTCGGACAACATTTGAATATATTTAATATGACTATTTTATTGTTAGTTAATGCAAACAAGAAAAAAAATACTTGTATAAAAACATAGACTGGATTTCATAAAATGTATGAGTAGGTTGATATGTCCTCGCTCTGCCTCGTTACTTATGTAGATGCTGCCGCTGTGGTGGGTCATAAAGATAAAGGAAAACATTTTGATGAACAAGTTATCTAGTTCGTTGATTTAATATTATATGATTGAAATAAGCAAGGAATGGAAACAAAACTCTCCAGTCCAAGGTTTCAGACAAAGGGACATTTATGAAGTACCGGTATGCATATAATGTGTTAAGGGGAGATGGACGGATTTTTCATCATTTATGTATCTTTTTATCATTCTTTAGTTTCCTCCTCCTAGACCTCCATCAAGCTTAAAATAAAACATTCATTAGATCCCCCCTCTAGATAAATTTGTAAGTAATGACGTAAATATATTGACGAGGAATGTAACTTGTGGTAGAACATTTGTGGGTACACTTTGCAAAAGAATGTAGGCAAATAAGTTTGAGATCAAAGATATATGTTACAGTCAGGCTGTGAAACGTAGTCATTTTGTGAAATGATTAAACATTTTAGTCAGTCTGTGAAATGACTGGTTACTATCTGGTTACTAACTGAATTAGGTTAGGTTATATTGATCTCCACCTATCATTTGATAGGTAGAGATCAATATAACCTAACCTAACCTATCCTGACCTACCTAACCTAACCCAGTTCCGTTAGTAACCAGCTAGTAATCAGTCATTTTACAGACTGACTAAAATGTTTAATCATTTCACAAAATTACCACATTTCACAGTCTGACTGTAACATATATCTTTGCTCTCAAACATATTTGCCTACATTCTTTTGCAAAGTGTACCCACATATGTTCTACCACAAGTTACATTACTCGTCAATATATTTACGTCATTACGAACAAATTTATCTAGAGGGGGGATCTAAGGAATGTTTTATTTTAAGCAAGTAATCTGTCAATATCAAGTATAAATATACAAAAATACATACTGTTTGCATATTTATGCTTGATATTGACAGATTACTTGAATTTAAAGGCGATAATAGGGTTAGGTGGTGGTTGATAACTACCGTGTTTGATGGAGGAGCAATAATGGTTTGGTGGTTCTCACAGGTAAGCCACGGTAGCCTTGTCCGTTTCTTAGTCATTAATGTGCGACTTTAACCTCATGACACAGGGACAAGTAGCTTATTTCTACACTTTTGGTAATGCACTATATTGACAAAAATTATGGGACGGTGTGAAAAAAGCTGTGTCAAAATATCATACTGATCCAACTGTTTGTTAATAAGTTATTCCCGAAAAACGATGCCACACGGCCTCTGAAACCCATAGTAGGTACCTTCATTTTGTGTTAAATGATAATTATCCTATGACATGACATGATTATAGGAAAAGGTGAGACAAGTGATCAAAGTTATCCTGGAATATTGCTGAACCACACCGCAGGTCCTCATTAATATATGAGTTGTCACTGTAGGCTTATCAGGACCTCGCATCAGTCCCGTGTTTACATAGACAACATGTGGATTTGAAGTCTTAAGGGACCTGGAGGATACCCTTCCAACTAGTACAAGACCACCAACCCCAAAAGGGAATTCACAACAGTCCGCTTATGTCAGATCCTATTTATACTGCCAGGTGAAACAGAGGCACAGAGTGTAAGGAGGACTTGCCAAAATGTCTCGTCCGTTTGTATCATTTAATTCAATGAAAAGTAACCAGTTTCAATTGATACATATAGTATTTAGTAATTAACACTATAGAAGAGTTACAAGGAATAATTAGTATCTCAGAGACCTTGTGGTCCATTCCGGGGAAAATACTCGAAGTGAAATGAGAGAGACTCATTACAGAGGGTGCAAAATACTAGCTTGGCTACTCTCTTTTTGAACTGTTCTACTGAGGAACTATTCACAACTTCTGAGGGAAGTTTGTTCCAGGTAAAACAGATCATATAGTGAAAATGTTTCCACAAATATTAGTGCTGAACCTTTTCCATTCTAATTTTCAGCCATGGTTGCGTGTTGTTTCATATTGAAGATAAACACTTTGCTATAATCCACATTGTCAAACCCATTAAGTATTCTAAAAACTTCAATGAGCTGACCTCGTAGTATGCGTGTCTACAACGGAAAGAGATCAAGAGCTCTCAAGAGCTCTTCTAATCGATGAAATAAGCTTTGTAGCCCTAGCTTGTACTCTTTTCAGTCGCTCTATATCTGTCCTGAGTGCTGGAGACCAGAATAGAAAAGCATACTCCAGGAAAGGTCGTATCAGAGCGTTGTAAAGTGTGAGGACCATTTCCTTATTACTATACTTAAATTGCCTTAGTGTAGCCAAATATTATGATGTTTCTTCTCTACTTCAATATACTGCTAGGAAAACTTAAGGTCACTGCTAAACAGAACACCCAATAGCGAATAGCGAATAACTTGGAGTTTGCTTGGACGATATGCATCACCTTGCACTTTTCCAAGCCATCTGCAAACTTGGATAACATACTCAACAGACTAATATCGATGTCATTTGACATATATGATAAACAAGTGGGCCAAGGACATATCACTGTGGAACTCCAGAAGTCACTGGAGTCCACTCAGAAGAGATATCATTGATTACCAATCATTGTTGTTTACCCATTAGCCAACTTTTTACCCAATTTGTTGCCCTGGGACCATACCCGTAGGCCTTACCAAATTCAAGCGAGTTCTAATGAATAGATTGGGTCGAAATCTACCCATAATAGTCTTCATTCATTCATTTTGACTCTCACGGCTTTGGCAATACTGAATATGAGTTGTATTGTTCTCGCTCCGATCCACTCACCAAAAGTAATGTTACCTTCTCTGTCTCCCCCTTTCGTAGTTTACGCTCACGATAACTCAATGAAACCAAAAGTTATTTTATAATGTTTTGTGTTTAGAAGCCAGAATGTGTTATGGCCTGTAACATGAAATGAACTAAACTTTCATACCTGGTATATAGCTTTCACAGATAAATATTGAAGTAGCCCTGTTTTTGTTGTATTTCAGCTATTAAATAAATATCTTGTTTGAACAAAGACCATCTCATAACCAATGCATGTAGCAGACTGATATAAGTATGGGTGGCAAGCTTAGAAGCTAATGGAAACATTTGGCAACAAGTGGAGCGGGTTAGTGATACCAAATCAGCCAGTAACACCAAAATATATGGGTACGTCACCCGCAGTATGGTCGTTTGTATGTATAGGACGTATCCATACATTGTCCACAATGAAAGGGTTAAGTAAGCTATAACATATTAGTACTGAATCAAACGTACACAGGTTGATTTTGATTAACTAAACTAATCCACGTGATTTTTGAACAAGAAGAAAGACTGGTGATGCTGAAATGTACTAGTTATCTAAACTAACTTTCATTTTGAGTTCCCATCTCCTTAGCTTACTATAACTATGAAGTTCAACTATAGCATGTGATCTCTAAACTGAACAGATAAACTGACAAGGATCAAAATAATAAGAGCCAACCCAAACAGAAAATGCCTGGTAATCTAATATTCCATAACACAATTATGATTTCAATAATAGAAAAAGGGCTGTTCATGAAAAAAAAAAAAAAAAAAAATCATGTGGCCTAAGCAGAGAGGACTTGAGGATGATAAAAAAAAACGGTATAATTTATCCTGGAGAAGGGTGTATTCCAGCCTGTAATGTACTTCCACTACAAGGGGTATATTCTGAAGTGGGGCAATTGGGGTATATATTCTAGCCTAAGCCATATTAGCCCTAGGGTTGTATCTGGCCTAAGCCAAATTAACTCTGGGGTGAAAACTTCCCTAGGCCATTTTAACCCCCGGTATAATATAGTGTCGGGGGATAAGGGGAGATGGGCCGATTTATTTGGTCTATTAATTCATATATTCCTTTATTTCTTTAGTTTCCTCACTAGACCTCCATGAAGCATAGAAAAACACCCTAGAACCACCTCTTCCTCTCTAAATTTCAGGATCGCTATCGCTTACCAGGATGCAATCAACACCTAAATAGCACGAAAGGTCTCAAAATTGACAACAAAATGGGGCGAAAGGTGTTAAAATCGCCAAACTAATGGGCCGAACGTCCTATAATCTCAACACACGAGGGAGAAAGGGGACCAGCAAAACGACCCATCTCCCCATAATCTGGCCTGCCACACTGGGTTAACCATTCAGCGTCCTCAAAGCTATCTCGGCCGAGGTTTGAATAATGAAGCTTTTGTGAACACGATTCAAAGCACTCACCAAGTTAAGGGAGTACCACTCGATTTTTCTGGACCCCCTTCTCCCTTATGTTTAGCATATTAATTTTGAAATTTTAAGACTTTCCTTTCACTAGTTTGGCGACGTTAATACCTTTCGCCCCATTTCGTAGTTAATTTAAAAAACTGTGCCATTTAGGTGTCGATTTTTTCCTGGCGAGCGATAGGGAGCCTGTAATTTTAAGAGTAACCGGCCTTTGGCCGGCACATTTTTCTATTGAAAAATATACAAATTTATCTTGAAGGGGGGTCTAGGGAGTGTTTTTTAAAGTTTGATGGAGGTCTAGCGATGAAACTAAAAAGTATATGAATAAATGAATTAATAGCCCACAAAACCGAGTAGCACCCCCTTAAAGGACAGTGTGGGTGGGGTGGAGGGAGCAGTAGGGGGTAGCTGCTAATAGATCAAGGGGCTGGAGTTCTCGACAAGGGGCTTCAGTCTTGGCCCTATTATTGGCTTACAGTGTGCTGGCATATTACTCCATTAGGGTCGATAGCCTCTGAAGTCATATTTTAACTAACTAAGCTATTCAAAGAGGAGGGGGAGGGGGGGGGGGGGGAGTTACGAGGAGTTTAGTAGTGAGATCATTATTCATCAATATGTCTCCTTTCATCATAGCAATGTTAAAAATGTAATTATGTTACTATCGTTAAATAAATGGATATTGTTTTAGTCCTACTAGTTATATATTCGAATTTACTATTTTAACCTTTATTTAAGTGATATAGGTAATTATTATATAGCCCACTTTCTTAAGAGTACCCGGTATTTATGTTCGTGAATGTAAAGATATAAAGTATTGTGCACCGTTCAAAAATATTAAGATTAGAAAAGACTTACTTTGATCAATTATTGATGTGTACGTAAATGAACTCAAAGAGGCAAAACAATGTTCACACATACATATGAAATTAAATACTCTATCCAAGTAGGATTCCCCTTCTCCATAATATCTATAAGAAAGGGTTAAGTTAGCATTCTTTATCATGCCGACGCAGAGTTGTGGTCCTGGCTGTCGGTGGTTTGAGCCCGGTTGCGAGTAAATAACAAATGTGCATAATATATATATATATATAAATATTCCCAAACGCATTACTAGTCAAGTCATTCGTCCATAACTGTATCTGTCTGGGTAATAAATGTAAGAAATACATGTTTTGTCTATGTATATGAAGGAGGTAAAAGGCAGGCTGTCTGTAACGAATGTTTCCCCAACAGCCAAAAGAGTGAGAGCCAAATTCAAGGGACGTTGGGGTCAAAATGCCCTAACACACGAAGCAGTCTACATCATAGGATGAAGGAAAGATTGATTGAAGGAGAGAGTTACATACCTTGGCTACATAAGATAACGTCCGCTGAGGTTCAGTCAAAACAATCTATAGATCATGACAACCGGGAGATATTTACAAGAACAGTAACCCGAACAGTATTGAAAAATCGGCATGGACAGAAGTTGACAAGAAACTAAACCATAAGTGGAACTTTAATGTATACTTCGTTTGATTCATTGTTTTTCCCTAACCGCTGGGTTCTGTATAAATGTGTTTACAGTTCATTTCTACACTGAAAACCACAAGTCTTGTAAACTTATACATTTACATTGCTGAAACAATATAAATACATTTTATACATCAGTGTTTTGCTCACCACAACCTGTCACACACATATACAGTATAGGCTATATATATACTGTATAAGGTGGAGTCCATATCCCGGTCAACATATGGGATGATTATATATTATCAGTTTGAGTCATTAATCGTGTAACACTTTTACATATCCTAGTAAACTTTATCCCTAGTTGTAACAATATATAACTCAATACAATATCCGAAAAATATATATGATGTACTAAAGAGCAGTCACAAGTTACACCTCGAGATAAGTTATACATAACTTGTGAAGATGTGCCACAAAGTTTACTAGTGCCTGTATAACACTTCACTTGCAATATAAATCTTTATCAGGAATTTCTTTCGAATATCATCGTTAAAATGAAAATCCTCATGAAAGTACAATAATACACTAATTAATGAAACCGAGCAGGGTGGCGCTCGTGTAACCGAGAGCTTCGATGTTGATGTATCCTACCTCCTCAAAGGCTGAAACACAACTGACTCCCCACAGTCGACTGGCTCACCTCGCTTACACAGGCCCCCAGAGTCCCAGTTTCTGCCCGCACACAGTCACTACCGATACCTGGTGTAAATAACTTCTGCCATGGGAATATCCGCCACACTGCTCCCTTAATTTAAGAGGAGGTGGGAGTTTTTTCTGGTCCGCCTTCTTCCGCGTGTTTAGTCCCTTTAGTTTTCAGATTTTATGACGTTTCGCCCATTAGTTTGGCAATTTTAGACCTTTCACCTCATTTGTGTGTTGTCAATATTAAGACTGTTCGTGTCATTTAGGTGTCGATTGTTTTCCTGGCGAGCGATGAGCCTGTAGTATAAATTTATCTTGAAGGAGGGTCTTGAGGGGTGTTTATATCAACCTTCATGGAGGTTTAAAGAGGAAACTAATAATGTGATAACAAATATATAAAGGAAGAAATATATACGCCCACCCCCACTTGAAACAGACGGATTGAAATAGTTTTGGTATACAGTCCAGGTGTTTCCCAACTGCGAGCATGTGAAACACGATAAGACGTACTAGCACACCCACTAAATATGTCCAATCACACTCCTCAATTCCCTGCCACAACCCCATATATAACCCATACGATACCAGTGACACTTTTCTCATCATATTCTGGCAACTGAAAGACGATTTTATTCAGCTTAGGAAGGATCTACAGCAATAAAAAGGCTTCAAACTATCTCAACCAACCTTTTTTACTACCACAGATCCTTCCTAAGTTGCAGAATATCGTCTAAATATAGCTAGAATGCACTATAACGCACGTCGATGGTACTCAAAGGGTTAATATACTGAGCCTCCTCCACCTCCACCAAAAGTCCTACCTCCTGTCTCACCATACCGCGCAGTGCCAGGGTTACCATTTCAAGTCCGCTAGATAATAAATATAGGCCAAAAATTGCTAGAATAACGACACAATCTCTACAATATCTCCCTAGAATATCGCTAGAATTCATGTCGCTAGATTTTAAAACTTGCCTCTAGATCGAAGTATAAACCTCTAGATCTAGCGGAAAAGTAGCTAAACTGGCAAAACTACTGCGCACCCTCCTGCTGCCCGATATCCAGTTACGGGATTTTAAATTATATTCTTCGTTCCCCCTGTGATGTATTGTACACCTAAGACTTGAGCACCATTTTCAGTTTCCTTGTGCTTTTCTTTGTATAGCGAATATGTTTTATCTGTATTATAGATATACTGAACAATATAGTGCATATTTGTATCTATCTTTTTACAGTATAGGCTATGTACATAACGTTATCAACATTGTGCATTCATATCTGGTGCCCATATCATTCTTATACAATGTTATCATCTCATACACATTTGGCTTAGGGTTTATCAACCCTAATAAGTTTCGTAGTTCATTCATGAAATTTTGCACTCATACTTAATCATATGTGTTTTTAATAAAGCAAATGGATATCTATCTTTCAATCTGTCTATTTACCTATCACACACTATATATATAGTTTATACTAAGTATATCTCACAAACACACATAATTAGCTACTATATGTTTTTTACTCTCAGCCGGACTCAAACCACCGGCAGTCAGGACATATGTCCATGCTATAATCATGATAAAGAATACTTAACATTTTCCTATTTATATTAATGAGAAGGGAAACCCTAATTAGAGAAAACACATCTCAATTCGCAAGCGACCAAAGGTAATGGTAATTGACAAACCATCTCTTGCGACCTGCATTATTACAATAACATTAAACTTATGTTGATTAAATATACATGCGGATCAGAAGAAAATAAACTCATACAGAAGAAAAGATAGATTTAATGGAGAAGCGAATGGAAATATAATTACATCGTTCAGGAAGGTATTGACGAAGATAATTAGTAAACCGGGAGAAAAAAAAAAGGCGACAAGAGATGAGCAGAGATAAGAGAGTAATAACAGAAAACGTATACAGAACAATACTACGATATAATGATCCATGAAAAAAAAAACATGGTTAAACTGTTCATTCCAAGGATTATACTAATAAATGTTATATACAGTATATGCTCACATAATATCATAATTTCGCAGCTCAGCCACCAACAACAAATCATTCACATAAAGCAGCTGTACCCCAAACACACATTCCCAGATACCGGTTCAGTTAACACAGCTCACCCGTAAATTATGTGACAATAGCACATCTCTATCATTCATAAAGCCCACGTACTAGTCTCCACAATAATTTCATTAATAAGTGTCTGACTATAATCCCATATTTTCACATTTAAACAACCCACTATCCAACGCATGTCAAGTCACAAGTATTAGGTCTAAGCACATAAAATCATTATCCCGGTTTATTCAAATTCCACGTCTCTGTCCTTTCAATATTATCATCTAAGCATAGTCTTCTTTTATGTTGGCTTAAGGGGGGTGACCTGCTTTTTTAAATGTTTCTCCTTTTCTCTCTTTCTCTGGCATGTATCCATTCGGCCCCATTCAGCCAACTATTTTAAGACGTTTATCCCCATCTAGGTGTCGATTTCTTCCTGGCGAGCGATAGCGAGCCAGTATTATATGAAGAAATCCGGCTTTGCCGGAGAAATTTTTCTACCGAAAAATTTAAAAATTTAGCCTGCTGTCAAAAACATTATAAAAATATGCTGGCTCGCTACCGCTCACCAGTAAAAAAAATTACACCTGGATGGGGATAAACGTCTTAAAACAGTTGGCTGAATGGGGCCGAATGGATACAAGCCAGAAAAAGACCGTAAAAGGAGAGAACAAAAAGCAGGTCACCTCCCTTAAAGGTGGTGTTAGCTTGCGCGCGCGAGTCTATTTATGTTTGTATTTTCCTTTAATGTAATATTCCTTATGATAGACATATGACACAATAACATGAATACCTTTAACTTTATGGATTACGGTCACTTTGGTCACACCTCACCGCTCCTGATTACTCTACTTTCATTGCATCTAATTCTGTATTTTTGTATTTGTTGCGTGTTTTGCCTCAGATAACTATAATGATCTTCATTACTAAAGCCGCTGTCACACGAGCGCTTTTTCCGTCAATTTTCCATGAGCAAGTTTTTTCTCGTATTATTTCGGGACATTTTCGCACTGGTATCGGTAATTAGACTGAAGGTAGATAATGTTAGCCGGCTGAATTCTGATAAAGTATAATTTTTAAAGCTTCCTTATCATAATTGCCCGTAAAAATTGCTCGAAAAAAGGCTCGTGTGACTCCGGCTTAACTCTCCATATATACATTCTTTCACAATATGTTTTGTTCATAGGGTCTATTGTTTATATATCCGTCACTTGACATTGTTAATATTGCTCACGATTATTTTGATAACTCTAAAAATCTATTTGTTTTAGTCAAGACTGTTTAGTTAAGACGAACAATCACTTGCCACTCGTCTCACATTTCTCCGCCTTTTATCTAGTCTGTCTTTATTCCTCCTTCCATCTCATTATCTCTGCTGTTACTCTTTCATAGCCAATTTCAGCTCCAACTTTTCTCGCCTTGGTTTTTTGAAGTTTTTCCTCCCTTGTGAATTTTTCAGCCGCTTCCTTTCTCACCACTAAGAATGGACGAAAAGACGAAAGAAAAGAAAACAGAACAGCAAAACAATAAGAACTGTTATAGACAGGTGAATTGAAAGACACGGTTTTCCTTTTCTTTCATTATAACTTTTACCGCATGCCCACGCTCACACATGTACAATACCATGCACGCGCACACATACAGTGCTCACACAAACACACACACATGAAACAGAGAATTGGTTTACAACAGGTATGATTTATAGAGTTTTATATTACTGCTATGATGTTGGTGATTGGATATGTTATTTGTGTTGGGCTTTTGTTTCACAGTAATATCAGTATCATGTTCACCTTGTATATAATGTTTAATTTGGTCAAATAAGTCACACCTACCACAGTGAGTCTCGCTTCAATATAATAATATCTGAAAGAAGTTGCATACCTGCTATACATGTGAACAATTATATTGGAGAATATCTCATATATATATATATATATATATATATATATATATATATATATATATATATATATATATATGAAAGGACGTAAATGTGACACGTCAACACATGTAAATCCCATACATTACAGTATATGCACTTAGTACTGTAGAAGTATTAACCTAGAAACAAGTAACCACTCTAATCATTATACCGGTTACCAAACAATTCCCTACTTTCGTATGCCCTTCCACAATCATAATGCATAATAGGTACAAGCAAGTCTCTTTACATCCTTCTGTTTTCTCACCGCACCTTTTCTGCAATTATGTTATTCTTACAGTACAAGGCCCTCCGCCTGTGATAGAGTACGATGCTGTTAACAGTTCTATAGATAAAATAAAGTCCGGGAAAGCCGCTGGGAGCGCCAGGATTGTGACCGAGATGCTAAAAGTAGCTGGAGATATTGGGGTAAAATTGGTCACGGAGCTGATTAATGCTATCAGAGGAGGAACAAAATTCCCGATATATGGCAGAAAAGTGCGATGGTAAATATATCCAAAGGCAAGGGCGACTCCTTAGACAAGGTATATTATAGCGGTTTGAAAATGCTCGATCAAGTTATGAAAGTCAGCGAAAGGGTCTTTGAATGCATGATCTAGGAAACTGTTGCCATCAGTAACATGCAATTTGGATTTATGCCGGGACGTGGAACAACTGATGCTAACTTCCTTCCTAGGCAACTGCAAGAGAGGTTCTTAGAGAGAGACAGGGAGTTGTACCTAGTTATTGTAGACCTGGAGAAGGCCTTAGGCTGGGTGCCCAGAGAAGTAATGCAGTGGGCTATGAGAAAACTCGAAGTAGAAAAGTGGCTAGTGCACGTGATAATGAGAATGTATGAGGGATCACGGGCAGCAGTTAGAGTGAACGGATAATGAGAATGTATGAGGGATCACGGGCAGCAGTTAGAGTGAATGGGGGCCTGAGCGAAGAGTTCTCAGTGAAAGTAGGAGTTCACCGAGGTTCAGTGCTGAGCCCATTACTGTTTGTGTTGGTCCTGGAGGCTCTGACAAGGGACTCTAGGACAGGACTCCCATGGGAGCTGTTATATGCAGACGATCTAGTTCTTATCGCAGATAGTGCGCAGAAAGCAGAGGCAAAGTTCAAAAGATGGAGGGAAGGTGTGGCAAATAAGGGCCTAAGAGTTAACATAGACAAAACAAAGGTCATGATTAGTGGAGTAGGGCGTAGAAGTATGGAAAGAAGGGGCGACTACAATATGTGGGAAGGGGGTGGGAAGTAACTCAATCCAATGTTGCGTCTGTAGTGACTAGGTACACAAGAGGACCTTTGACAAGAATCATAGATTTTGAATGTGCAGTGGAGATCTTGTGTTAAATTACCCGCCTGTAATTGTTGATTTTGACAGTGTAACGCTGGAATGTGTGAATAAGTTCTGCTACCTGGCCGATACGGTTTCAGCCGGAGGTGGTGCGGAAGCTGGCTCCATTGCTAGAGTCAGAAGTGACTGAGGAAAGTTTAGAGAGCTGCTGCCACTCCTGACAATGAGAGGACTCCCACCCCACCTTTAAGGGAAGGTGAATAACCTTGTGTGTTAGGAGTGCGTTGACCTGTCTTGGAGACATGGCCGGTTAAAGCGAAGGATATCAACAGAATGGAACGGAAAGAGAAGAGAATGGTGAGATGGATGTGTGGGGTTAATCTCAGGGATGGGGTATCGAGCAAGGAATTAAGAAGACTTGTTTGGTTTGGACATGTGAAGAGAATAGATGATCAGAACTGTGTGAGGTGGTTATAAATATTATGGCATGCACACATTCATCCCCCGAGCCTGCCTACCTTCCTCTCTCATTCTCTCTCTCCTTCTCTCACTCTCACACTCTCTCTCTCCTCTCTCTTTCATGCACATATTATCTAGCCCTCACTCTCTCCCACCACACCTACATAACCACCTAGCCTACAGTAAATATAGAGGCACCACAGATCAAAAGTAAATTAATTACACTCACGCACGCACGCGCGCACACACACACACTCACTCTCTTTGATAATTGATTTGTTCGACTATCTATCTATCTATCTATCTATCTATCTATCTATCTATATATATATATATATATATATATATATATATATATATAGAGAGAGAGATATTTTCGATTTATAAGTCTAACATGTTTCCATTGCATGTCCTTGTATAATCCTAAACTGACAACGAATATACTTTATAAAATTAAAGACATATTGGTCATCGATAATTCGACAGTGTGACAAAGTAAACATGTATGTATGCATTATGACATAACCTATTCCCAAAACTATATTGTATCTTTGTGTTAGTGAAGAAACGTGATGCTTTCCTTTTATATTTGTTATAATTAGCCATATTATTATAGCCATGTACCGGTAACTGTTAACATAATATAAATATCTCTTAACTTCAAGTGTACGACATAATTAAGGAACACCACGTTCTTAACATTAATCCTCCATTATAAACCACAATGCACTAGAATAAACTAATTAAAACATATGATCCTCCAGGGATTCGAACAACAAAGCATCACGAAGTATCCTTAAATTTGGGATAATTACAAAGGAACAGCAGTCCTCTCCTGGGACCCTTTGAACTAATGAGAAAAAAATACATCGTAAGTGTAGTCTTGATTGACATGGTATAGTTGGCCTTGTTGTATAGTGTTAACTTGAATGTTGTCTTAAGAAAAAATCCACTGTTCTTTGTCTGTTGTTCTTCTTTTAAATATACCAGTATATATATATATATATATATATATATATATATATATATATATATATATATATATATATATGTGTGTGTGTGTGTGTGTGTGATGGAGACAAAAGGTAAAGCTGCTTGTAACAAGTGTCTCACCAAAAGTTGAAAGAGTGACAGAGCGTCAATTATTATTATCTTATTATTACTTTTATCATTAATAATATTTTGGAGTATTAAAAAGTGTGGTGTACTTGTTTAGTGTAACGAAATGAAGGAGGAGGAAGTGTTTGTGACTCTCTGTTTAGGTGAGACAGCAGAAACAATTAGTGAGGCCAGACAAATGAAACAGCAGTTCCACCACCTCCCTATGAGGCCTCCCCTGGGTATTGCCCTGCTCGATTGGTGTCCACAATCTCCCCAATTATACAATTTCCCTGTCATTATATCCTTCGATAAGACCCAACCAAGTGGTCACATAAACACATAAAAGAGCCTTCATAATGCTTTGCTGACTAGTTCGAGTAATTCAAAAGTAATACAGATTTTCGCTGCCCCATTGTGCAGTCAATTCCCACTAAACACCAAGGTTAAAATATTTGCAATATAAGACACATTTCAACAGATTAATAATATACATAAACACGACGCTTTGCTTAAACTTTCTCTAAAAACTCCCCCTTGGATGATTCTATTGCTATTTCTCCCTCTCCACCCGCCTCTCATTTACTTTTGCCTATTATTCTAATACTAAGAAGCTGTATGAACCAGATGGAATCCCTCCTGTAGTACTAACAAAAATGTGCTTCCATGCTGACTCCCTGCCTAGGCAAAATCTTCCGTCTACGTCTGTCTTCTAACATCTTCCCTTCTTGCTGGAAGTTTGCTCTCCCTTAACCTGTCCTAAAAATGGGTGACCGCTCTCAACCCACCAAGTATCGTCCAATTGCTCTCATTTCTTGCATCTCTAAAGTGTTTTAAACCCATTCTTAACTCAAAATTTCTAAAGCATTTATCATATCATAATCTACTTTCAGATCGCCAGTATGATTTCCTTAAGGGTCGCTCTACTGGTGATATTTTTATCTTACCGTACTACTTCTTGATCATCCTCATTTCAGGACTTCTCTAATTTCTAAACTTCCCTTCTTCGGTTTCTATCCCTCCATCTGTGCCTTTATCTCTAATTTCCATTCTGGCCGTTCCCTAACTGCAGTTGTGGATGACCATCGCTCACTTCCTCAACCTATCAACTCCGGTGTTCCTCCGGGTTCTGTCCTATCTCCTGTTCTCTTTCTAATATTTATTAATGATCTCCTCAATTGTACCTCTAAAACTATCCACTCCAATTATGATGACTCTACCCTTTACACAATTCAATTAGTTTTCAACAATGACCCAGCATGCAATCACTCCAAAACTCAGATGATGAGGCTATAGCATGCGAGTATAGTTCGCATGTGTGGGAATATTAAACTAATACCGCACTTCTCAAAAGGGTAGAGTCTCATCAACTCGCCTCTTCTTATTAATTCCCTACATCTGTGTTTTTCAGAGCTTTTTCGGTGTATACCTCCTCCTTTATGGAGAGTGTGGGGCATCCGCCTCTCAACACACTCCCACCCTTATTCTGTCAAACTATCAAACACCAAGACTGAACCAATTTTCCCAGCCTCCTTTCTACTCAACAAGCAAGGTTTGGAACTATTTTCCTCAGTCTGTCTATCCTATGACTATCCGTGTGACCAGACATTTTGACTCTAACGTACCTTGAATTTGGCTCTCTGTCACTCTTTCAACACTTGTTACAGGCAGCTTTGCCTTTAGTCTCCTTCCTTCACATAAGAAAACGAAATATATAGGTGGTTGTGTTTCCGACACTCATAAATGAGGTGTATCTAATAGGTAAAGGATCCGTAATACAAATTGAGTTGTTCGGTGAGGGAGCACCTCCTCAAAGATCAGGCACAATGTTGTCTACAAGCACCATTACCGAAGGCTAACATCTACTGTCTGCCATCTGTGTTGAGTTCTTTGGCAAATCCTTTTTCTCCTAATACTAACCCATGAAGAAGAAGCCAGGTGAGGATCAATATATCTGGTATTGTACGTTCCTTGTAAATCATATTTTCTAATAATTATTCCTGGTTATGCATACAGGTACCGGTACCTTTCAAAGTTCCTGTCATCTTCTCACTTACTTCACACTACTATCACTGGCACCCACATTCATCGTGTTCTATTTATTTATTCACAGATTCACAGGCACCAGCACATCTCGTCTCTCATTTCCTTACAGACGTCCACAAACCATATTCTTTCAAATCTAGTACAGTATATCATAAATCGACACCGCTAGACTTCCACGTCCACTCCCACATCGCACCACCTTCCACACACTCTCTCTCTTCAATTTGCTCACTGCCTCTTTGATCTCGCTACTGATGTGATTCTTTCTCTTATCTTTGTCTAGCAACTTTGTTCCTACTTCGTCTCACCATAATTTTAATTTTTGTACTGTTATTTTTCTTAATATATAAATTTAAGTCCAGTGCTGTTCACACTTATAATTTACACTGGAGTACTCATTCACTGATTATATATTTTCTTCGGACGGGAACGGAATCCATGTGTCTAGGATTTTGGAACCAAGAATCCTATCCATCACACAATGCTCTGATTTCGGTCTTAAGATGGATAGGATGCAAAGCTGTATTTTAAAAACCAAGAGCACAATTGTTTAATGTGTATCCTTATATATGTGATTCCAAGAATATTAGTAACCTCTATCCCTATGGAAAGCAAAACAAAAATTCATCATTCATGAGAAATAATATTATACTGATTGTTAATGTTAAACACTTACATTTTTCCTGAAACATAAAAGTAACTATGTAAATATGTAAAAGGTGAGCCTTTACGATAATTACGAAAATAGTAATTTCTTAAGATGATAGATAATGAGAGGAAATTGCATGTAACTTTTCCTCACAACTCCAAACCAATAGTCTTCTTCCTGGCCCTCTACATTTTCTCCAATTCCCTCCACCACCCAACTTTCCTTTTTCTCAAGACTTCACAGACTAGTGCTTTAATGGGAACATGGCTTCAAAGAGGAGGAGGAGAAGGGAAAAAACGGACTGGGAGAAGGAGGAGGAGGAAAAAGACAGACTGGTAGAAGGAGGAAGATGGTAAAGAAGGAATGGGATAAGGAGGAGAATGGTAAGGAAGGACTGGGATAAGGAGAAGGAGGAGGACAAATAATTATATCTAATATATGTAAATGTAGATTAAGTGTAAAATTTAATGTTAAATATATTGGTATCCAGAGAGTTAGAAGTGAAGGATTTCGCATCTATAGTTCCATAATGACTGTATTGCATAATTTGTGTAGCGTACGTAATCTAAATGATCAAGGCCGTGGATGAGTAAATTAGTAAATACACATGACGCCATTTACCAATATATTGATTACTGTCATTAAAAATAAAATAATATAAAAGTTGACAATGATGGAGACATGCTTAGTTAATAGCTGTTGGGAGAGGCTCGCATAGCCTACTCATGGAGTTACGTGATGGCGTAACAACCCATGCTTAACTATAATATTTTATAATAATCCTTTTCCTACTGGTAGATCAAGAGCGTATGGTTAATAGGCCTGCCAAAGTGACTACATGAAAGTACTTAATACAATATGGTGAAGACTAAAAGGGGGCAAGAATAAGTATGTTATATTATGTAAGAAAATGTTAACTAAAATACACCGAAGGCTTCAAGATTAACTATGAAATATATATTGTAAATAAATATATGAAATAGACTAACAGTTACTCGGTAATATTTCAATAAGAAAAAAGGCAATTGGTAAACTACTGTAGCGATAAATAATAAAATACAAAATATGATAAACTGTGCAGATAGGCTACCGGTTGCGCATTTGTATAGAATACTGGCATGTACTGTATACTCATCATAACTATAATCACTTATATCCAATACCATAATGATATATGATTTCTGTGGGTTACATTCTTTAACCTCTTCTGTACCGGCGATGTCTTTTTAACTATATTCTGGCTACTATTAGACTACTTTATTAAGTGTTAAAAGGGCCTCCAGCAAATACCAGGCTTCGAACTAGCTCACTTAACCCTTTTTTCTACCACAGAACCTTCTTAAACTGCACAAAATCATCTAAATATAGCTAGTATATAATTCAAAAGAAGCCACCGGTACAGCAAGGGTTAATCAAAGAATATATCATATAAAGCTAAATATAATAAAATACCAACTCAAGCAAGACTCGATCTTGGATCTGCATATATACATATGAATATATTACCCATCATATCAGAAGTAATCATACCTATCCTAACCAAACATTATTTGTCTAATTCCAAATACATAAAATTACAAAAATATATATTTTGTTTTCTATGTGGATGATGGGAGACAAAAGGCGAAACTGCCTATGACGAGTGCCTCCCCCAAGATACCGCACGGGATTTTAACCCGGGTCCTAAGAATCTCATCCAACCACCCTATCGCAATGTCGCATTGCCCACGGCAGAGAAATACATAGGCTTTGTATCCTGACAATGGCATTAAACTTTAGTCGTCTGATTTTTAGCATACACAATTATACTCTACCACAACCTATTTATATACATCAAGTAGCCTATGCACTATAAACACGTATCTTGCATGCATTTATGATAGACTAAAAACAAAAACAATGAAATGCGTATAGGCGAACCAGGTAGGAGACAAGCCTATCGATATCATTTGTTTAGCCTATTAACACTTATATTACAACGTGCAGTCTTTAATTTGAACGAATGTATGCAAAACATGAATGAGCAATAATAATACCATAATTATTACGATGCATTTAACTGAATGTGCTGATAGTGTACAAGATACAGGTGTAGCCTAGAGAGCCTGCAGTATAGCCTAATTACAAGCAAGGCACTATGCATGAGTAATAAACTATCAGAAGTCAATTAACGACATCAGCTGCAGATATCATATCAGTTAATATTAACAACACATGCCTCGGATGTCATAAATAGAAAAATAAAATGAATAACCCATTCATAATTATAGTCTATAAGACTATATACCAGACAATTTGGGCAATGTTTCGCCGTCATTTTTAGTGGCGTGGCAAGTTTAATCATGTGTTCACAAACGTTAGTACCAGTACTATATATATATATTTGCATTTTGTAATTCGACAGTCTAAGCATTATTTTGTTATTTGGAATGCTGAATTGCTTAGTAGGCACAAAATACGGCAAAACACAAAATAATAATAATAGGCTAGTAATCTGATTAATTTTACTACGGGTTGGCGACTTTTGACCAATGATTTTCCAGAAAACAGTTGGTTGCCCCGATTGGAGTCGGAGCAACACAATTTCGGCAACAGGTTGCAGTTAGTGCCCGTCAACTCAAGAAAATCCGTCAGTAAACTAAAAACAACTCCGCCTATCAACTTCAGAAAATCCGTCAGGCAATACCAGCAAGTCAGTCAGTTGACACCAAGTCTATTGTAATTCAAATATCATCAAACAGTATATTTCATAAGTATCCTACTAAGATCAAATTGATTGTAACTAATGTACTCATATAGCCCAGCAGGGGCGCCCGAGTTAAATTAAACTTTCAAACCGGCAAGATATTTAAAACTAAATATATATCTTAGTCACCCATGTACAGTACCTATTTTGCTTTAAAAAAAAAAAAAAAAAAAAAAATGTAAGCATAGGCCTATGTCGAGGGGGTCGCGAGATAGGCCTACAGGCTACAAATTCCCCCCTAAACATTCATTAATATGCAGCAATAATCGAGTAATCTACCAATAATGCCTGGCTCAGTGACCTTAAAAACCTACCACTTATCATACCATGCATTTAGAGAGCGTATCTTGATCTAATTAAATAATGACATAATACAGTGTCCCTATATGGGAACACGGTGGCCGCAAGTAATGACAGCAACAGATTCAACAGAAACCACGAGCCTAGGGTTTATCTCGGCCCACCCTTCCTCGCCTGCTGATTGGCTGGCGCTTGGGGTTGCGGTGGACGTGATTGGCTGAGTACCGAGACATGCGCGGCGAGTAAATGGTGCGTGTCCGTCGTTTAGCCTGCATCTTTGGACCCCCCAACCTCCCTTAACATGATGCGATATAATATGTACGGTTATACTAGTAGCCTACATTGATTACATTGTCATATTGTAAAATGTGTCAAATATTCTTTATATGACTACCTTTAAATAGATTATACTACCTACGGTTTTTACTGTGTAGGCTAGGCCTAGGCTATATACTTTTCGAGCCTCAGTAAGTAGGATACATTCCGGTATTTATTTACGGTTATAATTATAATTCAACGGCTCACTCACCATCACTCATCGTGCCTTCTCTCATCAATAATGCAACAGAAAAGCATGTTAAGTAGATGAGCGAAAAGCTTACACAATACATATAAATAATTGTTTTGACTAGACATGGCGACTAAAATGCAACTAAAGTACTAATCTTACCTTAGCCTGCTCTCGTCTGGCCTCCATCATCCTCAAAAGCTTCTCTTTGTTCTTTCCACACGATATTTGATCACTTAACGTACTCCAGAATGGTTTATGTTCACTACAAACCGCGGATATCTTCGATGTTTATCACTGCAACAGAGAACCTTCTCGCGACGGACGCTAGAGAGAGAGTGGGAGGAGTTATGGGAAGGAAGAGGGGGCTCGGCCAAGATTATGAAACGCGGGCGGTGTCAAAACAATAATTTTATATTAATTGTTTTGTTATTTGGTATGCGTTTCCAGATATCTGTTCTATCATATGGTGAAAACAGCGTAAGTATCTATTTTTAGAACGGCAAGGGATACTGACATTACTCATAGGTAATTACTGTATATAATACAAGTTTCCTTTTAAGTTTGCCTGCTGGGAAGTGGTGCGTTTCATAGCCGTGAAAATGTAAACACCTGCCCAATGATCTCTAACTAAGCTAGATTGTTTTAGCCTCACGGGTGCTTGTGACATCTGGCTGCCATACTGAAACTACTTATGATCGAATTGTACCGTAAATATTTCAATGCATCGGAAATTACGACCTGTCGGTATTTTTGTATGTTGTTGGTCTTTCAATCTGTTTGTATGCTAGTTTGCCTATCAATGTATTTATTGTCTGTCTGTCTGTTAGTGTGCCTCTGTCAGCTTGTCTATTCCGCTTGGTTGATCTATGTAGTACTGAGACTTGACAGCCGGAACTGACCCTGTAGGCTATATTATTTATATTTCGTTCACCAACCCACCAATTAACTTACAAATAAATCATTGCAACTAATGAATATATGTGGTACTCCAAGGACTCGAACCTAGGATACACCAACATTCTGCGCACTAAGCAAACTGTGGGCTATACAAGGCGTCTGCTTGTGTGTTGCCTGTGGGCCTCTCTTGCGCAGTATGATGCGTGATGGTTGGGAGCTGCTCTAGGGAAGCAAGATGTGTGACGGTTGGGGCCTATCTTGGGTGACATGATGTGCGGGGTTTGGGGTCGTTTTCAGGCAGTATGATGTGCGGGGTTTTGAAGTAATTGTTGGTAAGCATAATGTGGAGTGGCTGGTGGACGATCCTGGGTCCACCCATGACGTGCGGGAGTTGTGGTAAATTCTCAGGCCCATTAATGTGCAGAGGTTGTGGGCTGCTTTGAGTTTGAGACAGGATGATGTGCGGGAGTTGGGGTATGTTCTCAGGTAGCATGATGTCCGGATTGGGGAGCAGCTCTCAGGCAGAATAATGTACATGGGTTGAGGACTGCTCTCTGGAAACATGGTGTGTGGGGGTTGAGGGGCTGCTCTAAGGCAGTATAATGGGCAGGGGTTGCCTAATAGCACCACATGTAAAAGGAATTCCAAGGTAGGAACTTAAACAAAAAGTTTAGTGTGCCTGTGTGATTGACTGCGTTCGACGGAGGCCTTCGGTAGCCTACTTAGCAACACTGCCTCCGTCAGGAACCGACGCAAGGCTTATTGCTGCGCGTCTCATTTTTGTTTATGTCTTTTTATCAACTCTGCGTAAGGAGAGTGGTATCTGTAGTGGTGACGATATTGTGTCTGAGTCTAGTAGTAGTGATTATGGTAACAGTTATGATATTCCTAGTAGTGATTATATGGTGGTTATTATGGTGGTGCTTGTGAAAGTAGTTGTGATAGTGGTGATGATGGGGATAGTAGTAGTGATGTTGGTGAAAGTATTGGTGATGGTTACTGGGGATAATGCACCGAACACAACTTGCCCAGCATTTATACCAGGAACTTGCCCCGTTTAGGATAAGTTAGGTTAGGTTAACTTAGTTTAGTTGACAGTACCAATGATGATAGTAGTAGTAGGATGATGGTGATAGTAGTGATGATGGTGATAATAGTAGTGATGATGGTAACTCATCGCAGAGTTGGGTATGCCGTTTTGATTTTGGGCAAAACGGCACGTTTACTTTATTAGTATGGTGTTACATAAACAATGACAAGGGAGGCTAGGAATCCTCGTCCCCTTGCTTACTTCACCTTCTAGACGAGACAGAGAAAGGGGCGAGAGTGGTCCCGAACCCTAAGAATTGGAGCTTACATTGTTGTTTATGTTCGGTCTCTGTCTCGAGATGGCCACCCCCAGCCATAGGGTATGTGCTTCTTCTTCTTTTTTCTTCTATAAAACTCGCTCGTTGACCCGCCGTTGCTGCAAGCTTCAGTCTTGATCCACAGGGCTGACCTTTTTATCGGTACTGGCTCAGAAAATGTTAGTAAGAGGAAAAGTTTAGAGTAGAATGATAGTACTAGGGACAATTGTTTGGATCTCTCTCTCTCTCTCTCTCTCTCTCTCTCTCTCTCTCTCTCTCTCTCTCTCTCTCTCTCTCTCTCTCTCTCTCTCTCTCTCTCAGTGTTTTCAGTGCGTGCGAGAGCAACATTCACTGCAAGTGGACATGAGGTAAAAGTCTTACCATGCTATAGGTTGCTGTAAAATATCACTTGAATTTCCTTGAAACGCGCTTACCAAACAATTTAGGAACTTTGGTCAAGCAATGGCAAGATTACAAAAGTAGCCAAGGGTATTAAACACGCAATGTTTGACTTGAGCTTACACATAAGTTCAGTTAATAGCGTATTCTCAAGAAATGACGAAGGGCACAACCTAACTCTCCAAACCACTACACAATTGGAAAGATAAAAGGGAAGGACGAGGACCTACTCTTCTAGTAATTGGCATATATATATATATATATATATATATACACAGTATATATATATATATATATATATATATATATATATATATATATATATATATATATATATGCATATATATATATATATATATATATATATATATATAAATAAAACACATTCCACAATAGAGCAGCAAACCCCCACCTATGTTCATAGAGAGGTATCACTTGATCATATTGTACTTTCTTAACTTAGTACACAGTCTTCGCCTTCACTATCATCTTATATGACTGTCATATATGTCATATATTTATGGATTTGGTGCTATTCCTCCCTATCTATTTATTATGCCTAATATTTTAATCTCTTCTAAGGATGTAGGCTGCTTTCTGCCCTCTGGGCTAATTACTAAGAAGGCATACGTACGGACCAGATGATGTTCCTCCTGTTGACTCTATCGAATGGTAAGGATATGTCTAGCACAATAGAAAACATCTCGCCGAAGTCCAGAAAGGAAGGGGACCAAGGGTTATTAGATAAGAAAAAATACCACCAGTAGAGCAGGCCTTAAGGAAACCATATTGCCGACAATTAGTCAAGACATTTTGAAGTACAAATAGAATAAAACACTTAAGAAGTCACCCGTCTTCGGGATAGGTTGAATGAGAGCAAACTTCCAGCAAGAAGGGAAGATATTAGTGGAGGGACAGAGAACGGCATAGCAAAATTATAGTTGAACACATTTATTTGATTACAGTAAATTATAGTAGCAATAACAGTAATTCAACTCATGCCAACACTATTCGTAGCTTAATTTTTAATTGAACATTAATTCTTACAGAATTATAGCCATGATTAATTTAAAAGCAATATATGACACATTTCATTTATTTTAATGAACATAAGTTAAGTGGCTTATGTAAAGCAATTTATATTTTACAAGTCATTACAATTATAGCCATGTGAGCACTTTAAGTATTGCGCTTTGTGTTTGTATCTTGTAAACTAGTACCGGTATATATACAGCATTTACGTTTGTCTTGTGCTTCATTGGTTGCTTTCTTTTCCTTATCGTCAGAAAACTAGTGTATTGTACTCTCACATAGTTTTTGATTAGCATTTTGCTTTAAATTATTACAACTCCGTTTTTTCCTCGAATACATTTCCTGTGTGTTTTGCAACGATCTTTCAACTATGCTCACCTTTTCATTGTTACTATTATTTCTATTTCGAGTGCATTATGGATTTTCACACGAAAGTCTTTCATTGAATTATGGTAATTTTACTCAAATGATCCTTCCATCACATATGTGTTAGTTAGTTTACAATGGAGACTCAATTTACGAGCATTTACTCACGTAAAACGTAACCAAACACAAACAGACTGCTAAGGAAATGTCAGGATTGGTTTATACACCCCTCTTGGACAAGGTGAAAAGGTTATACTGTAGTAACTTAAAATGTCAAAGTTTCTGAGCAGGATTATAGCCATCTAGATTGCCTAACACATACATACAAGTCCTTCAACAAATGATGGTTCTATAAAGTTCCTTTTCAATAATCACCACTTAACTTCTGCAGATATGGAAATGGCAACACCTTTACCTTACGTTTAACCCCTTCTGTACCGGTGATGTACTTTTCATTATATTCTGGCAACTATTATATGAGTTTGATCAGTTTAGGAAGGACGTCTACCCATTAAAAGGCCACAGACAATCTCAATTCATTTTTTTAGCTGCCATATATCTTTCCGAAGCTTGATAAAATCGTCTAAATATGGCTAAATTCAAATTAAAAAGACGTCGGCGGCACAGAAGTGGTTAAGAGTAATGCCACATATTCAACAGCCTCAAGACCCGGGAAGCTCCGAGATCATAAAAGCAATATATTCACCACCACTTTCCTCGTTGCACTTCATCTCAAAGGGGAGCATAAAACACTTATATAACATGCGGTCTGCTGCTCCCTTTTCTCTTGTGTAATTATAATCAATATGTAAAGCTTCCATTACTTTCGTCATTTAAGGGGAGGTTTTTAGTTTGTTTCCTACTCCTCCAGCAATCTAAAAAAAATCCCCCCTTGACCCCCTTTCAAGATAAATTTGTACATTTTTCGGTAACCAAATTTACCCGCCAAAGGCCGGTTACTTTTAAATTACAGGCTCGCTATCGCTCGCCAGGATAAAATCGACACCTAAATGGCACGAAAGGTCTTAAAATTGACAGAATGGGGCGTAAATTCTTAAAATCGCCAAACTAATGGGGCGAACATCTTAAAATCTCAAAAGCAATGGGGCTAGACATGAGGAAGAAAGGGATCAAGAAAAAAGTCCCTCAAGTGGAAATCTCCCCTTAATTCATACTTGTATTACAAAACTCCCAATTAAATATAATCACATCCACTTCCCTTTCTAGTGTGCATACAAGTGTGTTTCAAACAAAGTAGCACTATGATAGCAATTTATTTTAAGTGATACATTTTACTTTTAGACCACTGATAATGGCGTAGTGTTTATGCCGAAACGTTTGGATTCACTACAATGAAAATAAACAAATTATGTTTGCTGCCTCGCTGGTCATTCTTTTCCTACTTATCTCGAGTATGGTGGCCAGGGTCAAAAGAAGTGGATTTGAATAGTAAACATGACAGTATACCGTAGAACTCGAACATTTTCTCTTAAGGGAGCCCACCTCGCTTTTTTTCACTTTTTCTCCCTCTCTGTTTGGCTTGTATCCATTCGGCCCCATTCAGCCTGCTGTTTTAAGACGCTTACCCCCATCCAGGTGTCAATATTTTCCCCAGCATATATATATCTTTGTTTTGACAGCAAGCTAAATTTGTACATTTTTCGATAGCAAAATGTCTCCGGTGAAGCCGGATTTCTCCATACAATGCTGGCTCGTTATTGCTTGCCAGGAAGTATTTCGACACCTGGATGGGGATAAACGTCTTATAACAGTTGGCGAAACATTTCCCCATAGGGAATTCCTGTGTATTGCCCATAGGGTAATCCTATATTGTTTTATCTGTATTCCTATATTTGATATGCATCTGTATGTGGTAACCCAGGTTCGAATCTCGGTGAGTCACATGCTTGCTTTCATTAATTTCTTTGGGAGGTGTTTGGTGTTGAAGTGAAATAAGTAAGAATAGATTCTTCAGCTCACTCTTGCAAATACACAGGAATATATATATATATATATATTTTTGTTTTTTGTTTTTTTCTCTCTCTCTTTCTCGTCTCTCGTCTTGCATTATCATTTCAGTGTATTTATGGGCACTAGAAAGTTTACGTTCTGGAAACTTTGTTATGCTCCAAGTGTCTGATTGATATTTTAGTACATAAAGGACACTCCCTCCCTTATCTTTACTTTCGTTTGATGTCTCTAGAGTTTTTTTTTTGTTTTTGTTTTTTTTCTATGTGATTGAGGGAGGCAAAAGGCATAACTGCCTATAGCGAGTGCCTCCCCCATAGTTGAAAGAGTGACAGGGCCAAAATCAAGGGACGTTCGAGCCAAAATGCCTGGACACACGGAGTTTGAAGCAATTTAAGTCATAGGAAGAGGGAAAGACTGATTCTGGGAGAGAGTTCCAGAGCTCAGATGTTGAGTAGAAGAAAGTTTGAGAGTAACGTTCACTCTTGGGTTGAGTGATCTGAGTTTGCTTTTATAACCTGGCCTAGGCATATATATTACTTCACTAAATCTGTCCCATCATCCTGTAACTTACTTTGTTACACATGATCATTCAACAGACCTATAGCATATCAGAATAGCGGATATAGCAATGATGATCAGGGAATTGATGCAGATTTTTCGCGCACGCGTGAGTGTGAGTGTGAGTGTGAGTGTGTGTGGGGGTGGGGGGTATTCGTCCGGACCCTTGTTACCAAAGAAATGTGCGTTGTTGGACCTCCAAGCAAACAAGTTGAACACCCTGGAACTATAGCCTATGTAGTTTGATTATGTGTAATCAAGGATCATACGTATGTGATGTATGTTGGAAGAAGCAAGTAGATAATTCACAGTTGCCAACATACTACGCAACTGGGTGTAGGCGGAGCTTATTAAATATCGATGCACTTGTTTCACTGGAGTCGTGCCCGTTGAACCACCAAAGATGGAAATTGTTCGAACCCCATGCCAATGTGTGGCTAGGACTTGGGCAGACCCCTGGTCTACGACTTACAGCCGTGACTGTACATCGTGTTATAGACAAGCTCGCGGTTCAAGCGCCACCAGAAATATGGCAGGTTCACTCTGTTCATTTTGTATCTGCAAACAACTTTGGTCTTAGTGTTCAGTGTCGTGGAGGCAGCCGTTTAGGAGGAGTAGTGCATCAAAGCTTCCGGAGATGACAAAAAAACAACTCATTCAAATCAGCAACACACAGCCTTCTTCCTAGCGGAATCGGAAACATTGTTGCGACATGTGTTTAAACATATATTACATACATTGTTGCGACATGTGTTTAAACATATATTACATACATTCACAATGGCAAATATTGCATAATATGAACAAGGTCACAACATGTGTGAGTGACCGAGTTGAACATGACTAACAAGATGCATAATACATGTTCCTTGCCAAAAACTGGATGATGGAATATACTACATTTTTGTTGTCGTTCGGGAGGGGTAACACGAGCGAACTGCGAAGTATTTATAACTATTCAAAAATAGGCGCAGACCACAGGATCGAGGGTGGTATGGGGAAAGAAAACTGAATAACACAAGCGGAGGGGAAAGAGGTGACGGGAGGAGGGGAAAGAGGTGACGGGAGGAGGGGAAAGAGGTGACGGGAGGAGAAGAAAGGGAGGGAAGTGGAAAAACATGGTTGACAAAATATAGGTCATGAATGTTCATACTGTGACAAACAAACATCAGAAACACCTACATTGAAGGGGTCAATAAATATACTGCAACTTTGACCTTAAGGGGGGTGACCTGTTTTTGTTCTGTCCTTTTCTATCTTTCTCTGGCTTGTATCCATTTGGCCCCATTCAGCCTACTGTTTTAAGACGTTTATCCCCATCCAGGTGTCAATTTTTTACTGGTGAGCGGTAGCGAGCTAGCATATTTTATATATTTGTTTGACAGCAGGCTAAATTTTTAAATTTTTCGATAGAAAAATTTGTCCGGCGAAGCCGGATTTCTTCATATAATGCTGGCTCGCTATCGCTCGCCAGGAAGAAATCGACACCTAGATGGGGATAAACGTCTTAAAATAGTTGGCTGAATGGGGCCGAATGGATACAAGCCAGAGAAAGAGAGAAAAGGACATAAATAACAAAAAGCAGGTCACCCCCCTTAACTGTGTTGGTGGTGTAATGGTTTAGATGCTTATGTTCTGGGTGTGGTGTCCCGAGTTCGAATCCTGGGAGGACCATATGCTTTCATTAGTTTATTCAAGTACATTGGGGTTTGTAATTGATGTTCAATGTTAAGAACGGGGTGTTACTTAATACCTACGGACTGAAATACTGTATAATGGCAAAATCTACGCCAATAATAGTGATGGATCTGAACGAGCCATATTTTTTTTTTTTTTTTTCTATATTCCAACTACTCCCTCTCGGGCATAGGCTGAGAGCCTGTACATTCCACCGCTCAACACGGTGAAGCCCGTGAGGTCTTGTTCCAGTCTGGGGAGTGAGACATGTGAAGCAACCATCATGGCTCGAAGCAGCTCCATCTCTGAAGCGGCCGGTTGCTTCGCTCAAGTGCTTCACCGTCTCACCCTCCAGACTCAGACCCTCACTCTCAGAACGCCACCTATTGAGCAGTGAACTCACTAGGCATTGTCCCCCTGTAACATATTTTGAATATGGGAATATTCATACAGTGTTATTTAATCAGGGAACAATGAGGGTACTTTTTTGACGTTTCGGTGGGCTTTGTGGTAATGCACTGATACTAGGTACATCACAAATTCAATCCCAATAATATCTTCCCATTGACATATCGGGATTTGAACCCGGGTCCATTGGATTACCAATCCAGTGGCATGACAATGAAATTGGAGATAAGACACTGTAATTCTTACACCTGTTGTGCAATTAATGTTTATAACAAACTTAAGAGTTAAAGAATAATATTCTATTCTATGAACGATATGATGGTTGAATTATTTAAGGGAGCCCACCTCGCTTTTTTTCTCTTTCTCTCGCTCTCTCTTTTGCTTTTATCCATTCGGCCCCATTCAGCCTACTGTTTTCAGACGTTTACCCCCATCCAGGTGTCAATATTTTCCTGGCGAGCGGTAGCTAGCCAGCATATATATATTTTTGTTTTGACAGCAAGCTAAATTTGTAAATTTTTCGATAGAAAAATTTCTCCGGCTTAGCCGGATTTCTCCATACAATGCTGGCTCGCTATCGCTCGCCAGGAAGAAATCGACACCTGAATGGGGATAAACGTCTTAAAACAGTTGGCTGAATGGGGCCGAATGGATACAAGCCAGAGAATGAGAGAAAAGGAGAGAAAGATAAAAAAAAGCCAGTGACCCCTCTTAATGAACAGACGGAAGTACTGCCAATGTAGACCGGGATACAATAGGAACAACACGTCTAAAAAGATAATGGCACAGAAATCCCCTATAATAGAGTTTGGAAGAGTGTGGAGGGGAGATAACAAATACGTGAAATGGTGTGGATGAAGTGAACATTTTCCTTGGGTGGGGAAGACTAATGACGAAACGGGAGGAAAACAGGTGTTGCTGATAGGGAGGGAAACAGGGGAGGAAAATGGGTGTTGCTGACAGGGAGGGAAACAGGGGATGAAAATTGGTATCTGACAGGGAGGAAAACAGAGGAGTACATTTGGTAACTGACAGGGCGGAAAACGGGAGAGAAATTTGTGTGTCTGACAGGGAGCGAAACAGGGGAGGATAATTGGTGTGTCTGACAGGCAGCAAACATGGGAGGTTAATTGGTGTGTCTGACAGGGAGCGAAACGGGAGGATAATAGGTGTGTCTGTCAGGGAGAGAAACAGGGGAGGGTAATTGGTGTGTCTGACAGGGAGCGAAACAGGGGAGGGTAATTGATGTGACTGACAGGGAGCGAAACGGGGGAGGATAATTGGTGTGTCTGACAGGGAGCGAAACGGGGGAGGAAATTTGGTGTCTGACAGGGAGTATAACAGGGGAGGATAATTGGTGTATCTGACAGGGAGCGAAACAGGGGAGGATAATTAGTGTGTCTGACAGGGAGTATAACAGGGGAGGATATTTGGTGTGTCTGACAGGGAGCGAAACAGGGGAGGATAATTAGTGTGTTTGCCAGGGAGCGAAACAGGGGAGGATAATAGGTGTGACTGACAGGGGAGGATAATTAGTGTGTCTGACAGGGAGCGAAACAGGGGAGGATAATAGTTGTGTCTGACAGGGAGCGAAACAGGGGAGGATAATTAGTGTGTCTGACAGGGAGCGAAACAGGGGAGGATAATTAGTGTGTCTGACAGGGAGCGAAACAGGGGAGGATAATTGTTGTGTCTGACAGGGAGCGAAACAGGGGAGGACAATTAGTGTGCCTGACAGGGAGCGAAACAGGGGAGGATAATTAGTGTGTCTGACAGGGAGCGAAACAGGGGAGGACAATTAGTGTGCCTGACAGGGAGCGAAACAGGGGAGGACAATTAGTGTGCCTGACAGGGAGCGAAACAGGGGAGGATGATTAGTGTGTCAAACAGGGGAGGATAATTAGTGTGTCTGACAGGGAAGAAAACAGGGGAGGATGATTAGTGTGTCTGACAGGGAAGAAAACAGGGGAGGATAATTGGTGTGTCTGACAGGGAGCGAAACAGGGGAGGATGATTAGTGTGTCTGACAGGGAAGAAAACAGGGGAGGATAATTAGTGTGTCTGACAGGGAGCGAAACAGGGGATAACAAGCCTGTAATTTAAGAGGAACCGGCCGTCCGCCGGGATATTTTTCTACCGAAAAATGTATACATTGATTTGAAGGAGGGTCTTTGGGGTGCTTTTGTAAGCTTGATGTAGGTCTATGTAGGAAACAAATAATAATAACAATAACAAAATTAACAAATAAATAAATGAACAAATAAATAAATGAACAAATAAATAAATGAACAAATAAATAAATGAACAAATAAATGAACAAATAAATAAATGAACAAATAAATACGCCCATCCCCCCTTAATGTGCTGTCCGTTACTCTGTTCTATTCCACTTTTACTTGTTCATGTTTTATTTATTTTTATTTAGGCTAGATATTTTTATTCTTTTTGGCCGACTCAAGACAGAGCCAGAATAGGGACAACACAACAGAAAACAATGAACACACAAAAACAAAACACAAATTCACACACATCTAGGTCCGTTATAACCCCGTAATTTCCTAGACAACATATCCCTGTTTATTCCAACACTTCACCCTTGCCCTTCTGTGTCGAGACCTCTATCTGGCCGGGTTCAATTTAGAAAGTCTTGGTCCACCCTTGGTTTGCAATCCCGAAAGTGTTCCAGCATTGCAAATGATCACACTGGACGAGAGAGAGAGAGAGAGAGAGAGAGAGAGAGAGAGAGAGAGAGAGAGAGAGAGAGAGAGAGAGAGAGAGAGAGAGAGAGAGAGAGAGAGAGAGAGAGAGAGAGAGAGAGAGAGTGAGAGAGAGAGAGAGAGAGAGAGAGAGAGAGAGAGAGAGAGAGAGAGAGAGAGCGAGAGCGAGCGAGAGCGAGAGCGAGAGAGAGAGAGAGAGCGAGAGCGAGAGCGAGAGAGAGAGAGGAGACATAGAGAGAGAGAGAGAGAGAGAGAGTACTGCTTCATTCACATACAAATCATCGTACCACCTTTTTGTTTTAGGAAAGTATAAGTTAGGTTTTATTACTTGTATTTTGGTAAGAGCGGGACAATTCTGAATCTGAGTGAAGTGTCTCGGAACGACCTACCCAATGTTGCCCTACATCCACGAAACAACCTTTTACTTTTTGATAGTTTACTTTTTGGTCGATGTTTTCATATATTAATGATTGTTCTAGTTTACTCCCTAGACTTCCATCAAACTTAAAACAAACAAAACACACACACATCCATTAGATCACCCTTCTAGATTATTGTGTTCATTTTTCGGTAGCTCTTCCAAAATTACAGGCTCACTATCGTTCACCAAAAAAACAACAACGACACTTAATTAAATAGCAGGAAAGGTCTAAATATTGATATATCTCTCTCACACACACATACACACACGAAAAAAGAAACCGGTGAAACAAAACATCGAAGGCTGGACAAACTTTGAAGGACAGCTGAAAAACGGGAAGCCTTCTCTCGTCGGAAATTCCTCAATGCTTCCCGACTCGCATCATACCCAACTTTGATTCACAGCAGGACAGTTCTGGACGTCAAACTGGTTATAATTTTATTTTATTTTAAGGGGACAGTGGCTGTTTTTTTGGTCTATTAATTAATGTATTCATTTATGTTTTAGTTTCCTCGCTGGACCTCCATCAAGCTTAGTAAAAACACCCCCTAGATCCCCCTTCAAGACAAATGTGTACATTTTTTCGGTAGAAAAAAATTCCGGCCGAAGGCCGGTCTCTCTTAAAATTACAGGCTAGCTATCGCTCGCCAGGAAAAAATCGACACCTAAATGTCACGAAAGGTCTTAAAATCGACAACGAAAATGGGCGCAAGGTGTCAAAATCGCCCACCTAATTGGCCGAACGTCTTAAAATTTCAAAACTATTGGGGCTCAACACGAGGGACAAATGGGTCCAGAAAAACGACCCATCTCCCCTTACTACTTGTTGTGAGTGAATCAAATGAGAATCGGTGTTGGTAGACGTACAGACTGCCCCATAATCATCTGAAATTAAAGAAAACGCATTGCAAAGCAAGTAAAAGGAACACGTCTGCCACTTGGATCCACCACCAATACCCATTCAATTCTTCCTCGACTTGTTTCCCCTGATGATCTCATGTTTGAAGGATCCATTTACCTTCCAGTCGGTAATGGACATTAAAGTGTAAACATTGATTGCAATATTTACTTGTCTTTAGTCTGTCATTAATGGCTTCACTTATGGTTAACCTTACATTTGTATCAAGTGGTCGAAGTGATTCATGGGTTTGAACGTAAACGGACCATCACTGAGGATTATATAATAATAATTATTATTATTATTAGGGAAAATTGCCAATACTTATTTGGGGACTTGCATTTACATGGGATTAAGCTTAATCAAATTACTTTAACTTCGACTTTGAGATGATCTGAGACTGAACTCTTTTATATTCAAGTATATACTCTGTTGGAAGCTATCAGCTTTCATACCATCATCATTGCCTGTATACCTTAATCCAGTGTAACTATTTAAAACAATTGAACATGTTATCAATAAATACGAGTTAGGTATTTTTTAGTTTTACCCAATTTCCAATATCAACGTCCAGACATTGTATTGAATTTTACAAGGTTTACATCTGGCTTAGGCAACATTAGTATTTTGATTATGTTATATAATTTATGTATACAAATGTTTGCATTGCATGTGTGCGAGATTACCGTAAACCAAAATTTGTTATACAGCAAACAGTGTTTTATAGCCATGCTTGAATTGTATTGCGTTTGTTATAGCCACCACGACAATACGGAATTCGGTAAGGAAACTACTCAGTATGCCCATCGATCATTGTCAGGGCCAAAATTAATACATCGAGAATAAAACAAGTTTGAGACACGTCCCAATTATCTGGAAAAACTGCAGTGGACAGATTCAATAACAATAAAAACGAACGCTGGAGATACACAATGACAGCTCTCAGTAGTTTACACAATCAGACCAATCACCACTGACAATAAGAATAATTTCAGGGAATTGAACTTGTCGTCGTATATAACACGTATGAATTACTGCTGTTGTAAACAAACTAAACACAAAGCAAAACATGACTCACAAATCGAAAGAAACCCACATCTTGTGAGGAGAGAAGGCGGGCGGAATATCGCCAAACTAAACACATGATAATTATGCTGTAGAAATATCTATACTTAGAAAAGAGAAGACATACATTCCTAAACAGTTATAATCAAAAGTTGGAATTATCGGGATTATTATCTTAATTAACCCTTTGAGTACCAACGATGTGTGTTATATTTTATTTTAGCAATATTTAGACGATATTATGCCACTTAAGACAAATATGTGGTAGTTAAAAGGGTTGGTTGAGAGAGTTTGAAGCCCTATTATTGCTAGAGGTCCTTCCTAAGCTGAATTAAATTGTTTAATCATTGCCAGAATATAATTAAAAAGATGTCACCGGTACTGAAAGGGTTAAAATAATAGGACCAAACATCACAAAATATAGAATTATCGGATATGGTATAATTCAATAAGAGTTAGTTAGATATGCTGATGTATTATTTGCTTTCCACATTCACAAAGCTTCTATGGCACCAATGATCATTGTTTACACTTCCTTAATTTAAGCCGGTATCACAGGAGCACTTTTTCCCTCAACATTGATCCTCAACACTGGTCTGGCAGCTTATGAGGTAAACATTAAACTATATACTAAGTTCATCTATCATCAGTCTAGTTTCCGGTACCAGGGCAAAATATTCCAGAAATGTTGCCAGAAAAATGTTGATCATCGAATGTTGACTATAAAAGCTCTCGTGTCTGGCTTAACTTCATATACGATTTGTTACTATGACCAACAAAATAATCAAATGCAAACATAAGCTACATACACTTCTCGTACCCTTTCTGAATCGGGACAACTTCCAGACTATGAGATTCCACTATTACAGCAACACTAAACTGGCATTTTTTTTTTTTTTTTTAAATTGTACATCCACTAACGGAAATAATATTTACATACATTAAACGAACTTCAATACGTTGAGGGGGGTGACCTGTTTTTTGTCATTTCGGTCCTTTTCTCTCTTTCTCTGGCTTGTATCCATTCGGCCCCATTCAGCCAACTATTTTAAGACGTTTTTCCCCATCTAGGTGTCGATTTCTTTCGGGCGAGCGATAGCGAGCCAGCATTATATGAAGAAATCAGGCTTCGCCGGAGAAATTTTTCTACCAAAAATGTACAAATTTAGCCTGCTGTCAAATAAAAATAAAAAATATGGTGGCTCGCTACCGCTCACCAGTAAACAATTGACACCTGGATGGGGATAAACGTCTTAAAACAGTAGGCTGAATGGGGCCAAATGGATACAAGCCAGAGAAAGATAGAAAAGGACAGAACAAAAACAGGTCACCCCCCTTAAACGAACTTCAATATTATATGCATATGACTAATAGCTAAACATCATCGTTATACGACGCTCCGTTCCGTTCTGTCAACACGGCTTTGGAACTGGTGGGATGAATAGCTGAACGTGGGATCAATGTTTGGTGCCAGAGTGGCATGAAGCAATGCCCACCCAGTTATTACCAGGATCAGGCTTCGGGAATATCATTGGCCTGAAGCGGTTGTTGACAATAAACTTTATTATATACAGTAAATATAAAGATGAATATATTGTAAAGAATTATAGTCCTATCACGTGTTACCGAGCAATCATTTATAAGGAATACACTTGGTGAATGTCCGAGATTATAAGAGTATTAGATGTCCTTGAGGAAGCAATAGGAATGTAAGAAACAGACTAAATACAAATACTAGAAACGGTCGACACAGCAGCATCACAATGAACAAACGAAACAAAGTGTTTTCATTGTATTATAAAAAAAATAAAAACTTTGTGTCAGGTTTGCACACATGTATAGGGACATGCATTGAATTACTATACTGGCAACTGGAAACATTCCTACAAACCGAACACTAAACCAATTATCTACACAGGAGAAGTTACGTGGGACTAGTTGTAAAAATCCCAGTATGTTTCTTTGGAACAGTTTGTATATGAAATGGAATACATTCTCCAAGTAGGATTTCTCCTCCTTATTACAATTATATACTGTTCTTTATCACGCCGGGGAGTAGATGTTTAAAGCATGGACTCTCGTCATGACTATCCATGGTTCGAGTCCCGGCTGAGAGAATAAACACTAATTAGTTCACGTATATATATTGTGTATATATATATATATATATATATATATATATATATATATATATATATATATATATATATATATATTACATAATTATGTAAGAGAGAGTGAGAGGCGCATACCACGTGATAGTCATCATTAGTGAGGGCCTTTATTTATCAGTAGTATATATTTGATGACCACGGAATTAAAAACACGTGAAGTTAATAAAATTGCCCAACAAAATACAAATTAAGTATGAGCACAGATTTTTCTCCCGCACCAAAATTTCCGAACGTCCCCTGGATGTTTGCCTTACTGCCCTAGGGGTGGGTGATCGCTGGTAAACTAGTGAAGGAGTTGATTATACACACCTCAGGAGAACTTACGAGGAGGCATTTTCATTTTGTCTCTTTATTAATTCTGAGACATGAGCTGTAGTCAGGGGAGTGGACAGAAGCTGAGAATATGCATAGACGAGAAGGTAAATATTGAATTAAATAGAGAAATCGATAAATCAGTGTTCAATCCGACAATAAAGTAGGAGAAACCGCGGTGTTCAGTCCCACCAGTGTTTATGTGTCTGTGTTCTTCCAAAAAGTAATATGGTGGCAGTGGTGTGATTTATGATGGAAACACTGTTTACTCTGATCAAAATTATATCACTCATGCGTTATTAGGTTCCCCCATCAATACAAAAATAAGGGTTGGTAACTCTACAAAGTGTTTTATTGTTATGATGCCAGGATATTACTAACTGTTAGTATGGAGGCTGCAAGATAAGAAGTGATAAGTTATAGAAACTAACTTATATATAATACTTAAAAAAGCTCATCTATCCTTCAATAAGTATCAAACATTATAATATTTCTGTGCTCGACTGATTATACACACCATTCATCACAGTTCTGATAAGTGTGCGATAGTGTATTGTTCGCGAAATATACAGTAATGTGTTGTATACAATAAATATACAGTAATGTGTTGTATACAATAAATATACAGTAATGTGTTGTATACAATAAATATACAGTAATGTGTTGTATACAATAAATATACAGTAATGTGTTGTATACGATAAATATACAGTAATGTGTTGTATACAATACATATACAGTAATGTGTTGTATACAATAAATATACAGTAATGTGTTGTATACAATAAATACACAGTAATGTGTTGTATACAATAAATATACAGTAATGTGTTGTATACAATAAATATACAGTAATGTGTTGTATACAATAAAGTTGGAATGTTCTAATCTAGAGCATAATCTCGTACTCACTTCTGCTCTTTCTTGTTTCTTATATGTTAACTCTGGAACTCTCTCCTTCAATTTGTCTTTCCCTCATCCTATAACTTAAACTGCTTTTAGCTCCGTGTGTCCTAACATTGTGACTCTAACGTACCATGAATTTAGGTATCTTTCACTATGTCAACTTTGTTGGAGACACTTGTTACAGGCAGCTTTGTCTTTTGTTACCTTCATACATATAGTAAGCAAAAAAGTGGGAAAAATGGCAAAGGTGTCTGTAACAATTTGGGTGTAGCTGGATAATAATCTATTTGGAAAAACAATAATCATATAACTAAGTAATCCTTCAGAAGCTAATACAAATGTCTGATGCTAACCTATTGTATATGATAATAATACAACGTGATTGAACAATTTATATTTAATCGTAGATTGTCTTTCGGGACTCGTAATTTTAGTATTGTCTCAATTTCACATAAAATGCATTTGAAAAGTAACCATTAGTTCTTAATATATCTTTCTTGCTTTCGCATTTATGTTCAAAGTTCCCAAGAGTGCCGAAGCGATTGAGCCAACACGGATTCGGTTGACCTCGAACCAACAGTAGGAAGGAAGAGAGTTTAACCAGTCTTGTTGACATTGCCTCTGTGGTAAAGCCGGAGTCACACGAGCCCTTTTTCGAGCAATTTGTACGGTCAATTATGGTCTGAAAGCTTCAAAATTTACACTGTCAAAATTCAGCCGCCTAAAATCATCTACCTTCAGTTTAGTTTCCAATACCAGTGCGATAAAGTCCCGAAATAATACGAGAAAATCTTGCTCATGGAAAATTGACGGAAAAAGCGCTCGTGTGACAGAGACTTAACTGCAGGGAAATTCGAACGAACCTCTGGGTTATTTCTCCTACTGGAGGAATCCAGGATTCAAATAAAGACAGGCTTTGTTGTAGACAGGCTTGCATTATGTGTATCAAACTAAATGTTAGAAGGTGTTTGTCTACAAGTAGTTAATCTTCAGGATATGAACAGTTTCGAAAATATATACACAAAACACAAGGCAGAATGTATCTGTTTAGGCGTTAAATTGTTAAGATAAAGTTTGTTTTTCGCGAATAATGAGGCGCCTCATAGGTTCCAAAATATACAGTAAATCACGAAACAAGCGACCTTTATCACCAGCTCCGCTTTAAGGGAGCCCACCTCGCTTTTTTTCTCTTTCTCTCCCTCTCTTTGGCTTGTATCCATTCGGCCCCATTCAGCCTACTGTTTTAAGACGTTTACCCCCATCCAGGTGTCATTATTTTCATGGCGAGCGGTAGCGAGCCAGCATATATACATATTTGTTTTGACAGCAAGCTAAATTTGTACAATTTTCGATAGAAAAATGTCTCCGAAGCCGGATTTCTCAATACAATGCTGGCCCGCTATCGCTCGCTAGGAAAATATCGACACCTAGATGGGGATAAACGTCTGAAAACAGTTGGCTGAATGGGGCCTAATGGATACAAGCCAGGGAAAGAGAGCAGAGAGAAAGATAAGAAAAAAGCCGGTGACCCCCCTTAACAAGCGTGTGTTTCTGGTAAGTATTTGGTGACGACGGGCAGGATTAACGGGAATGAGGAGAGGGAGGCAATTAGGCAGGAGGAATTCAACCAGAAAAAGCCAAGGGTTTAAGAAGAAGATCACGGAATGGAAATATTAGAAATGGCAAGCAAATTTAACGCAATGTAAACGAGAAATATAATGTAATATATATTATGTACATATGTCCAAGTTACCAAAATATCAAACCATACAGTGTACAAAATAGTGCATAAGATATATATATATATATATATATATATATAATCATCTACAACAATTTGTTCACACATTTCGTTATTACTACAGCAAAGTTTCGGGTCCATGTTTCCGCATTATACTGTACATACCGGTATAGTTATTGGTATACCCTTACCTACCTACAGTGTGCGGTAGAATTATCATCTCTTTATGTGATCTTTATATATTGAAGTATCATATCGGCTTAGACAATTGAGTGTATCCTCTGGCTGCCATGACATAGGACCCACTAGGACCGCTCATATGTCAGGATACATGTCATGTTGTCCAGTTCGTGAGACCTCCAACATCATACTAGTATAGGGATCATCTTGATCATCTTGAAACATTATCGTTATTTTATGTTTATGTTTTTTTGTTTTTCATGTATTTCTTTAGTTATATATTTATATAGTTTTTATTGTGTATGGCTCGGTGTGTACAAATGCAAGGTGATGGATGTCTTACAAACACCTGCACCCCATTTGGAACCATTACTCACACGATTCGAGCACAGTATCCGCAAATGGACATTAATGTATACATGTTATGTAATACATCCGAATAACCACTTGACAAGTTAAAGAAAGAACAGTTAATAATGACTATACGAACTTAATACACGGTAGCACATTTGTGAAATCTGGACGAGTACTTACTCTAGCATTATTTGTCTTTGACTAAGACATTCACGGTAGCTTACCTAATCTAATTTATAACCACTAATTGCTAAGTTAAGGTTGGTTTGGTGACGGGGGCTGTGTTAGGTTAGTGAAGTGTGACTGGCCTAGCATCAGTAACCGAGACACCCCCTCCCCCCCATTCCTTATTCGAAACAAAATAATAATGAAATTAAAGTACGCCGAATGAATGAACCTATCCGAACAACGGGAATATGCTGCCAAGGTACATAATGAAAAACAAGATAATAATAATACATACATATACTGTATGTAATAACAAATAATCAGCATAAACTGCCAGGATTATAACACACTGATGGCAGAAATAAACAATAATATATTGCTTAGTGCCAATGTGATTAAGAAAATAAATCCAAATCAGCAATGAAAACATGAAAGTTGTTTTTACCAGACACCAATTACCGCAGCACATACAAAGCAAAGGTCAGGGAGTCTTTTCCTGAAAAAATTTGAAAGAGAAGTAATTACGTTTATCCTTCAAAGTACTTACGCTGAACAGATCATTGGGTTTCTTCCTTAAGGGGAGATGGTCCCACTTTTTGGATTTTTTTTGCATGTATTCATTATTTTTCTAGTTTCCTCCTTAGACCTCCATCAAATAAAAAAAAACAAAAAAAAACATTCATTAGATCCCCCTTCTAGATTAATTTGTACATTTTTCGGTAGAATTTTTTCCCGGCCGAAGGGCGGTTCTTTCAACATTACAGGCTCACTATCGTTCGCCAGGGAAAAAATCGACACCTAAATAGCACGAAAGGTCTAAGTATTGACGAAGAAATGGGGCGAAAGGTCTTAAAATCGACTAACTAATGGGGCAAACATCTTAACATCTGAAAACTAATGGGGCTAAACATGAGGGAGAAAGTGGTCCAGAAAAGCCGCCCATCCCCCCTTAGTAAGTTGTACTTTGAGGACATTCTCAGTAATTCGATTGATGAATGATAGCTCATTATAAATCCAGTGGAACTCCAAGGGGATAGCTCTACAAGGAAGCCTGATTAACCCCTTCTGTACCGATGACGTTTTTTCCATTCTATTCTGGCAACTATTATACGATTTTATTCAACTTAGGAAGGACGTCTATACACTAAAAGCCTGCAGACTATCTCAATTAATCCATTTAGCAACCATATATCCTTCCTTAGCTTCATAACATCGTCTAAATGTAAATCGGTACGGAAGGGGTTAAAAGGATTGGTGGCTGTGTTCATCATGTCTGATATTGTTGAATTGTTTTATGGTATGCACTGTCAGCAAGATCTATCGTAGTTATGGAGTTACAAGAATTACATATAAATGTAAATATCCATCCAGCTAATATTTCGAGATTACTTACCATGATCGCAAATGCTCAAGAAATGGGGTAACTAACGTCAAACATAATTATGGAAGTAGTCCATTTGGAAAAATGTCATATAATTGTTCAAAGGTTCGCGCATTCAACACTTTAGCATGAATATACCAGTAACTAAGCAGATTATACAAATGCAGGGAAATCCTAAAAAATGTATCTTGAATAATAACATACTAATACATATATAAGTTTTAGGAGGGGAAGAGGGTGCGTGGATCAGATGTTTGCAGTACAGTTATGCGAGAAGTATTTAGAGAAGCATAAGGAGATATTTTGGGCTTTTATGGACTTGGAAAAAGCGTATGATCGTGTGGACCGTGAAGCAATGTGGAAGGTGTTAAGGATTTATGAAATAGGAGGAAATTTGTTAGAAGCAGTTAAGAGTTTTTATGAAGGGAGCAGAGCATGTGTGAGAGTAGGAAATGGTGAGTTGAGTGAATGGTTTGAAGTAAAGGTAGGTTTGCGACAGGGTTGTGTAATGTCACCATGGCTGTTTAATATGTTTATGGATGGTGTGGTGAGGGAGGTGAAAAGGAGAACTATGGGAAGAGGATTGGGTTTAGTAGGAAAGAATGGTAGAGATTGGGAGTTGAATCAGTTGCTGTTCGCTGATGACACAGCATTGGTGGCGGATTCTGATGAGAAACTGCAGCGGGTAGTCAAAGAGTTTGGTGTGGTTTGTGGAAGGAGGAAACTGAAGGTGAACGTCAATAAAAGTAAAGTAATGGTGTGTAATAGGGGAGAGCATAGGGTGAATCTAGATGTGAGGCTGGATGGGGAAATATTGGAACAAGTAGAGTGTTTTAAATATCTAGGAGGAACGATAAGCAGGAGTGGAGGTATGGAAATGGAGGTAAAACAGAGAGTGTGTGAAGGAAGGAAGGTTTTTGGAGCAATGGGAAGTATGTGGAAGACGAGAAATCTCGGAGTGAAAGTAAAAAGTGCACTGTATCAAGGAATTGTTGTGCCAACAGTGATGTATGGGGCTGAGACATGGGCTCTGAAGAAAAAGGAGAAAGAGGGCTGGATGTGATGGAGATGAGCTGCTTGAGGAGTATGTGTGGAGTTACTCATAGAGACAGATTGAGGAATGAAGAGATACGTAGGAGAGTGGGGCAGCAGGAACATTTGTCAGCCAGAGTGGACAGAAGGGTGCTGAGCTGGTATGGTCATGTTGAACGAATGGGAGATGAAAGGCTTACAAAGATAATATGTGAGTCAGGTACAAGGGGAGATAGAAGGGCAGGAAGACCCCCATTGAGATGGAGAGACTGTAAGAAAGGCTTTGGATGATAGAGGAATGACTATAGATCAGGCAGGGGAAGTGGTGGTGGACAGGAGTGAATGGAGAATGCTTGTGAATAGTTGAGTGAACACGTGGTCATTTGGAGTAAGGGGTCGGGCGCAAGTTCGACTAGATAATAGTCCATCAGGCGCCTGGCCCGGGGAGACGATTAATATGAAGGGTGTGCCTGGAAGTGTGGTGGGAGGGCTTGTGGCTTTGGCTCCGCTGCATGTCTGCCTGCCGAGATCGGAACCTCTCCGGGTGGTCAGGGGCCGGGGGGAGTGCTGGAGCGACCTTGGTAACCCTGGTCTCTGGGTCTTCTCCTGGGTGACCTGGATGTGTGTGAGTTTGTGTTTTTTATCAGTGTTTATTTTTTGTTTTATGTTGTTTTTGTGTTTTCCCTGTTCTTGCTCTGTCTTGAGTCGGCTACCCCCAAAATGGGGATTGGGCCTGAGCATATACAGTAGATAGATAGATAGATAGACATATATAAGTCCAACATAGGCTAGAGACTATGTTATATTGATATTTGGCATGAAGAGTTATATCTGTCTATAACTGTGATGTACTTGAACTGAACGCTAAAGGTTGAATGCACAGTACTCCAACCGGAATGATCAAAGAGGATCCGGTAGCAACTGGTGCAAGAGAAACCACATACGAATCAATGCCGCACCAGCTTCTGTTCACCCATGATGGTTAACCCTCTCTGTACCATCGACGTCTGTTATATTTTATTCTAGCTTTATTTAGACGATTTTATGCGGCTTAGGAAGGATCTGTGGTAGTTAAGAGGGTTGGTTGAGATAGTTGGAAGCCTTATAATTGCTAGAGATCCTTCCTAAACTGAATAAAATCAATTAGTAGTAGCTAGAATAAAATAAAAAAGATGTCACCGGTACATAAGGGGTTATCATGTACACATTCAAAACAACAGAAGCCTTCACACCCAAGCTCAAAGTTTCATGAATCATCAGCCACATACAGTACATAACTACGTAAATACATGACATCCTTCAAACATTTACTTACAAACACAGACAATGAAAAACTGCAAGAAAATTGAAAAAAGGCAATGCAACACTAGAGCAAACACCTATAAAACATTCCAAAGAAGGAAGTAACGGAAAAGAGCATACATACACACACACACTACTAAACCAACATTTGTCTACTCCTTCAATTATATACATACTCCCAAACATACATACATTCTCTAATACACACAAGCTCAACCACATCCTCATAAGTCTACCAGACCACTTTAGATTTTCGGATACTGGCTCGTATTTTGTTCAGATCTGAGCCCAAATTCACTATGCCAACATGAAATTTCGGTGTGAGTGTCCTAGGTTCGAGTCTTTGGAGTGCCACACGTATTTGTTGATTTCATTAATTGAGTTTAGAAGTGAAGTTGGTTGGTGAAAAAATATAATACTAGCAAACTTTTAGGCAGGAAGAGAGACAGGAGGGTGGAGATAAGCAAGGGTGCGAGGTCCAAAGTATAACTATCATGTAATTCATTATATAGTATATACTTCAATAAATAACAACAAGGTCATTTTGAATTGGGTAAACATATGTCAGAGTTTTTATACAACTTGTCTAGAACCTTTGCATGTTGTTTATACTAATTAACACTCCGTTCTTTAACATTAATATCAATTACAAGCCCCAATGTACTTCAATAAACTAATGAAAACATATGACCTTCCCGGGATTCGAACTCGGGACACCACACCCAGAACATAAGCACCTAAACAAAATATAACAACATTGATTACATTTATACGGATATGAAAATGTATAGTGGATAGAGAAATCTGTTTAGAATGATATGCAAAACGTCATTGTATACACGATATAGATGTGGCGAGCAGGTGACAAGCAGGTAATTGAAAATACCACACACATATTTAAAAGATATATACCTTATAGACTGTAATATATACAGTATATATATAAATAAAATAAAACAAATGTATATATATATATATATATATATATATATATATATATAGAGAGAGAGAGAGAGAGAGAGAGATATCAGTAACAGAAACATAATATTCGATTCGAGTGGAAAGATTTGAAATTACATGGTCGAAAAAATTAGTTTGTGATCTATTTGGATTGCCGTAAATCTCTTTTACCATTTGTCAACAGATGTTCGATATTCTTTTTCAACTGAAGTTATCCACGTTTTTCACTGGCTGTCGTGTATATGTTTACTTTTTAGTTTGTTTTACTTACCCGAACACCTTCATATTATTATATAATGCAATAATTTACATATATTTCCCTTGTTACCACATTTATAGTTTCCTCGATCATTGGCTGCTTATGCGTCTGTAATTAATGTTGGTAACACATTTGTAAGCAATCAATTCTCGCTGCGAAAATATTCTTGGGCAAATATACTATTCTAGTAGTCCTTTAAATACAATAGTTTATGTATTATTCATTGCTTTTTGTTAACTAATAAATACATATAATATCCACATAGGGGAGACTCCAGTTTTTTTTTTGGCTCTGGTCAAAATGTCAAGTTTTTTGTTCTCTCTGTAAACTGCTTCTTTCAACATATGAGAATAGCATAGGAAGGAACAAAAACACATATTGCATCCATAACCCCCAGGGGCGGGGGTTCGCCCAGGACCCCCCCAAAACTGAATAAAATTCAGTCAATCACAAAAAAAAAAAATGTGTGTCTGTAGTCTAAAGGGCTTCTCTAAGCAATAGAAATTATCATATGAGGGCATAAACACCCTTATTACATCCCTAAGGTACCCCTTTGGGGTGCCCAATATCAAGGATTTTTGTCCAATTCGAGTGAATATATTCTTAAAATGTGGGTGTAAAATAAATTTTAAATTAGTTAGCCATCAAAGGTAATTTTCTATAGGTAGAGCTCCCCCATAGAAAACATTTATGTAGGAGGGGTAACAAAACTAGACCACCAGAATAGATTTACATTTCTCTAAAATTTACAAATTAAATTGCTAGTAATTACTTTTTGGCCCTAACGAGTCTATTAACTGGATTTGGTATTGCCCAAATGCATTCCCCATCTAACCACAGAAAATTGGCATATAAAAGAACATTCTCTCGTCGTTTTTTCGTCGATTTCCCGCAAATTTAGGAGATATGACCCCTTGAAAGTCACATTTCAGCTCTACCCCAAACTAATGGTATAAAATATTTTTTTTCACCACCTTCTATTATTTATAGGGGAGAAAGCTGACGCTACTTTGTAGGGGATGCTTGTAGGATACGCCATGCCAAAATTGGGGGAAATTTGGAAAAAATTCAGTGAGTTAATACTGTTTTGTGAAATTCTGCGCTCACGCGCGCGCGCACGTACATAGAGAGCTGATTTTCTCATCGAGTCAACGTTACACCATGACGGTACATGTGGCAAAAGGCCAGCAATGAGTCTCTTATAGAAGCTGAGATAAAAATCATCCTGGAGTCTCCCCTACATTTGCCTAAAATTTTACCATTTCTTCTGCCAAGTTGCCAAGGGTTTCCTTCAGCATGCCACTACCAAAACTTATTTGTTGATTTCATTAATTGAGTGTAGGAGTAAAGTCGGTTGGTGGAGGGAACATAATAATATAATAACTTTGACTCCTGTATAATAACTCTGACATATTTGTCATTATATCTGCATACAACATCAATAATGAATCACTGGCTTTGGATTGTGAACTTAGTGTTGCTCTGGATTATCATCTTCAATATATGTAGCCACCCTTTAATCCGTATGTTAGTGAGATGGTGCCGGACAAACTCCTACTATACAAAACATCTACCTCAGAATAAACCATTATATTCAACTAACACCAAATAAATCATAATACTCAATACATTCGGTCATTTTCTCTTCATCTTATACTCCTGTTCTAATCCTCCACCATCCCTTATCAAAGAGGCAGGCTTATAGCAGATGGGCCGGTTTTCTGGACCACTTTCTCCCTCATGTTTAGCTCCATTAGTTTTCAGATGTTAAGATGTTTGCCCCATTAGTTAGTCAATTTTAAAACCTTTCGCCCCATTTCTCCGTCAATATTTAGACCTTTCGTGCTATTTAGGTGTCAATTTTTTCCCTGGCGAACGATAGTGAGCCTGTAATGGTGGAAGAACCAGCCTTCGGCCGGGACATTTTTCTACCAAAATATGTACAAATTAATCTAGAAGGGGGATCTAATTTTTTTGTTTTAATTTGATGGAGGTCTAGGGAGGAAACTAGAAACAACGAATGCATGCAAACATCGCCCAAAAAGTGAGCCATCCCCCCTTAAGAAGGATTTATTGGCGCTGAGTGGAAGTTTAGAGACATAATTAACACCACAATGTGTGAGTGCGTCATAAAACATAATTTACTAATTGAACACTTAATATACTAATGTGCCTAATTGATCAAGGATGATTAACAATAATTATATATTTAGCAAGCAAATTGTTATTTGAAAATATATCAAAATAACTTCTGACAATATTCGCTTAGACCAAGTACGCGTATGATGATTATTTAAGAAAATCGTTTGGTATGATAAATTAAATTAAATTTAGTCTACATTGATCAAACTTTGATTTAATTAAAAGTTACTCAATTTTGTTTTACTGTGAAAAGTCTAACATTTTCCATGAATCCTATGAAATCTGAATAAATGAGTAGATCTATAATATTTAGGTGACCTCAATTGGCATAAAGTGCCCTTTGTCGTCAGTAATTATGCACGGACTTTCATTAAAGTTATAAATAACTATAACATCTTAAGGGGACAGTGGCTGTTTGTTTGGTCTATTAATTCATTTATTCATATATTTTTTGTTTTAGTTTCCTCCCTAGAACTTCATCAAGCTTAGAAAAACACCCCCTAGACCCCCTTCAAGATAGATTTGTACATTTTTCGGTAGAAAAATGTCACAGCCAAAGGCCGGTGCCTCCTACAATTACAGGCTCGCTTTCGCGCTCGCCAGGAAAAAATCGACACCTTAATGGCACGAAGGGTCCTAATATTGACAAAGCAATGGGGTGAAAGGTCATAAAATCCTCAAACTAATGTAACCAGCGTCTTAAAATCTCAAAACTAGTGGGGCTAAACATTAGGGAGAAGGGGGTCCAGAAAAAACGGTCTGTCTCCCAATAATATGCAAGTACTCCCTGCCAACAGACTGTCTTCCTGAATACTGAAACCAAAAATATAATAATTTTCGTAACTTCTTCCTGCCAACCTTCTGAGGTGCGAGAAAACGAGCTCGTTATCAAGTTTCCACAACACCGCATCATTTTACCAACTCTCGTGACAACTCTAGAGGAGTGGAGCTCATCAGCTTCTCACGAAAAAATATTAATGGTGCGAGCTTAATATTTGCCTGGAAACAAATATTAAAGTCACATTTGTTATGAAGCCATGCATAACACACACACACACACACACACACCCACACACACACACACACACACACACACACACACACACACACACACACACACACACACACACACACACACACACACACACACACACACACACACACACACACACACACACACACACACACACACCACACACACACACACACACACACACACACACACAAGCAAACCAACACACAACACACACACACACACACACACACACACACACACACACACACACACACACACACACACACACACACACACACACACACACACACACACACACACACACACACACACACACACACACACACACACACACACACACACACACACACACACACACGTCATAACGAATGAATGGAATAAAATCGTTCCCTGGGATCTGTTTCATCTTTTCCATTTTCGAGTCACTGCTTCCAGGTTTTGCAGTGATTTTGCGTATACACTTGTTGTGTGTAAATATTATCATTTTGTATCAGGTTGTACTATTTATGCGCCTATGGCTATTATCTCTGACCTACGTGTGTATGTGGATATTATGTAACCATCCTTGTGTGTATGTTTTACTCCACCAACGAAGTTAGACTGAGATTACGTTTTCGCATCCGTGTGTTTGTCCGCTTGTCTGTCTGTAAACAAGATACCTACCAAAGTTATGGACCGATGTTCACGATTTTTCTGTTTTTTGTTTTTTTGTTTGTTTTGCCAGACGCCGTAATTCCCGAGGCCATGAAGATTTGGCGTTTATCACGAATTGGTATGTCAAGTTGCTCGGGCTTGACATCTACCAATAAAATGTTGACAGAGAGGCTTCGATCTGACGACCATTTGATCAGCAGCCGAAGCTCTACTGACTATGCCACGGATCGCTAAATGTGATGGGCAGATAGGATATGCGTCAAGGACGAAGTGTTTCAATTTAAGAGGCGATCCGGAGATTGTAGAACATTTAATGGGTAGATAGCATGTGCGACAAGGATGAATTGATTCAAGAAGTGAAACGAATTTGAGGGACAGTTGCCCGGTTCGTTTCTAAATTTAAGCAAGAATAGTCAATTACATAAATGTTGGAAGATTTAAAGGTAATGCCTACTGTATATATCTTATCCGATGTCTAGGAATAATTGTGATAGTTGAGTTTAACTTATAGTCAGTCAGGTAAAGACGAGAGACCGAACATTTAGAATACTAATTTATGTTATAAGGACATTGATTATCACCGAGATATACTATATATCACGCACGTTATCATACAAGTGTAGCCCGAATATATATATACATATTAATTTAAGAGTAACATGCTTCTGGTTATTCCGGTTTAATTTTATAAGCCGAAATAAGTGAAGCAGTGTATAATGCCTAGTGATAAATTGTTACAGGAATGTATATATAAGTGATCCCTATACCCCGACTACAGAAAAGCTGCCCTATTAAACCTTGTGTAGCTTTGTCCACTTAACTAGGCTACTCAATTTAATGAACTTTCATTCATCAGCCATGTTACCACAAATGTAACAAATTATTGGTTTAATTTGGGTTTCAATCACTCTAAAATAATGGGGACACATGTTGCCTCTCAATATTTGTATTTGACTTTGTGATGACCCTAGTAGTGTCTGGTCTAAATGTCTTTTGATGTCACGGAAGGCTGGAGGCATCTATAATATTGAGGGGATGTGTTGGATTGGATCTTTGGGTTAAACTGGGGCCAGGGTATGTCAATTAAATATAGACCAAATATTTCCTAGCACAGCATGTCCTATGGGAGTTTAACTGTTATATATTTGTATAAGCTTGATGGAGGTCTAGGGAGGAACCTAAAAACATAGTAAAAAGATACATAAATGAACAAATAAATACGCCCATCCCCCTTTAACCCACATATCCAATTTAACACATCACATTAATACTATAGATGCCTATAGCTTTCCGTAGCATCAAAGGAAATTCAGTCCAGGCACCAGGGTCATCACCAAGTCAAATATACTGTATATATCGAGAGGCAACACATTCCTAATTATTTTTTGAATGATTGAAATCCAAATTAATGCAGTAATTTGAACCCTTGGTGTTATTTACATCATGGTTGGTAAGTCAAAGTTCATTAACCCCTTCACCACCATTAACCCCTTCACCACCATTAACCCCTTCACCACCATTAACCCCTTCACCACCATTAACCCCTTCACCACCATTAACCCCTTCACCACCATTAACCCCTTCACCACCATTAACCCCTTCACCACCATTAACCCCTTCACCACCATTAACCCCTTCACCACCATTAACCCCTTCACCACCATTAACCCCTTCACCACCATTACGTAATTCTCATCTTATTCTGGTTACCATTGGACGATTTTCTTTAGCATATAATCTACCTTTACGACTCAAATGGGTAAATAACGATCTCAATAAACCCTCTTCATAATATCGATCTTTCTTAAGCTGCATACAATAATCTAATTTTAGCCAGAATCAAAGGTAAAAAGGCGTCATAGCGCTGAAGGGGTTAAATGAAATAGCCTCGTTAAGTGGACAACACTAGACTAGGTTTACAAGGGCAGCTTTACCGTGTTGTGGGTAAAGGCATCACTGTTTTTACTTTATGTTTAACGTTAGAGTTTTCTGGAAAATGTTTTAATTTGTGGGGTAAACAATGGTTGATAAACAGCCGCCTATAAATTATACTAAGTATTCATACCAACAACTATTTTAAAACACCAGATCTTATAGCAACAAAGGATGTTACCTTCTAAATGTTTAACGATTATATAATAGAAGGAACGATCTCCTGCCCTGCAGTTAACCCAACTATAAGTAAAGTAAACGATAAATCCAGCAATGTCACAAAGATAAATGTATTTATTACAAGGCAGGTAACCCGACAGAATAAGAATAAAGGTGAAGGCCGCCTTATCGTCAGGGGTGATAGCAAGAAAACAAAAAATATAATTTTATAGTAAACAGTATATTCACATTGGGGAATATAATAATTTTAGGTAAATTGTAATAATTTGCCAACTTTGGGTGGATGGTACTCGTCAGCCTTGGTCGGCAATTTGTCTAGGGGAATATACCTTATGCAAATTACCGAAAAGCGGCGCGTTCATCAGTGCCAGTTGCAGGTGGCAAAACCTACAATGGATACAATGGATGGAGTTAACACATAGATCAAAACATATATACAGTAAAAACACATACTTAAGTCTGTATTTAACTATGTCAATATTCACTATGGGGTGAATAACTTGTAGGCATCGCTTTAATTAATTATCAAAGGAGTTTAGAAGTCAATTGTACCTTCATTAAGCCAACCCACACAACTCTCGGATTCCACCGCCCCTGCCTTTGTGTAACATAATTCTTCCAACCCTCAATTACATACCCACTAAACGAGATTCACCGAGATTCTCCTCCTGAAACCCGATTCGCAAATTGCTCCCGTTATTCATTCCATCAGGCTCTGTCTGTCACCCAGTTTTTCTCTGCTCATTTTCGATTACTGCATTTGTCAATTACTTTTCACTCCTGGTGTAGATTAGCTCTCAATGTACTTATAAGTATCTTAATATTTACCTAACTACTGTTTGCTATTTTAGTCATTTATAATTTTTCTGGAGTATTACATCATATTAAGCTGTTCATTCTCAACTTTCAAAAACCCACTTCACGTACTGTACGAGCCACTGAAATGCATTAATTTTCTCTTTAGCCTTTGAAATGCGATCATCTCTGTGTTGTGTTTTCAAATACAAAAATTTGCTGTTTTTCGATCACAGTAGTTACTTCTGTATGTTCTCTTGCATTTAACTTTACTCATAATATCCCACCTGAAAATATTTCACACAGTTGATGTTTATATAATTATACATATATATATTTCACTTTATAATCCTCTTTCCTTGCTTTTCTTCTATTTTTGCCGATATAAATAATTTACTTACCTTTCTTCCCAGGGCTATATGTGTGGGAAGGTTACTTAATAGTAATCGATAAAATATATATTCGTCCGACTTCACACGCAGCTCTGCGTATGTTGATAATGATAATAATAACCTACGGAACCCAGAGTAACCAACAATACCATAACATACCTATACTCGGTTTCATTGCACTTGATGGTAAATTGAATCCTTTAGCTACTAACTTATCGATATGTAATGGAACAATATGAAACTACTTTATGTCTCTGCATCATATTAAGGACCAATTTTATATAATTAGCACCATATACATAACCACAAAATCTTCATATTAACTGAGAAATCTTGATGGGAACTTTGCAATTTACCGTCAGTTGAAAAGAAACAGAGTATAGTTTAACATCTAGTAATATTATTTCATTCTGTCAACCTTGAAGACAATTTGTATTCATCCTAACTAATTGGTTTCGGGTACAAAGGAAAATATTTAAAGCATTGGGCCAATTGAGTTATCGGGTCCCGTTACCGGTAATTGCCTTGTTTCACACATCGCTAGCATTGTTGTTTGCACATGATTAACACTTTAATTGGTTACTGCAGCATTTTAGAGAATTACAAAAACTTCTCTTTGGAAACAGCAAGTGCGCTGATAAATTTGCTTGGTGTAATAAAATCCTGGTCAACCCCGATAAACCGTGGAACTTTGCCCCGACCTGCTCTGAAAAAAAAAAGAGAGAGAGAGAGAGAGAGAGAGAGAGAGAGAGAGAGAGAGAGAGAGAGAGAGAGAGAGAGAGAGAGAGAGAGAGAGAGAGAGAGAGAGAGAGAGAGAGAGAGAGAGAGAGAGAGAGAGAGAGAGAGAGAGAGAGAGAGAGAGAGAGAACAAAAATAATTATAAGGAGAGTACTGGTGGTGTAATTGAAAACCTCTGAATAGTTGGGAAAGTAAAATAATTACCAATTTAGAACATATCCCATGAGTGGTGGATGTGAGGGAGTCGAGGTGTATCGAGAGGGTGAAAGGACAGGACGACAAAAATTAGACAAATGTGCGTATAAAACATGAGGTAGTCTTCCAGAAAGGCATAACAACTAAACATCACCCTTTAGATATACTATAAGGGCCAGAGCAAATTGGCTGTACATTTCCACATCTATTCCTTGACCGACTCTTCCCAAATGGTAGAAATGGTAGCTCGATTACTTTAGTCGTTTTTGAGTTAAAGAGGTTGGAGGTCATGATTTTTCGCCAACTTACAGCGAATAAACTATAACCTTTCTCCCGCTCTACAACTTTCGGTCTTAATATGGTCCCGGACCAAACAAAACAAGACGTTCATGTCATATCAAGCTCAATGTTAGTGTTTTCCACCGTGTCATAAATATTTGGAATAAGCTTATATGAACTACATTAATAATTGTGAGACTGTAAAGACTTTCGAAATGCACTATGATACACCATTCAGTCTAGTCAAAATATCCATGCAAACATATGACATTTGTTTTGTTTTCTATGTGTATGAAGGAGGCAAAAGGCAGGTTGCCTGTAACGAGTGTCTACCCCAAAGGCAAAAAGAGTGACAGCCAAATTCAAGGGATTTTGGGGTACAAATGCCTGGACCTAGTGTTCCTTGTAAACGATCGTTAAAACCAGTTTGTCTGTTGCATTATTTTTTAGTGTTTGGTATATATGAAAGGACGATAAACATACAAACAAATATTTGATTTCTATCACTTTATTATCTACCCACGCCTAGACTACATGAGCGTGGTTGAAGAC